>CM060961.1:64557985-65182985 GCA_030765045.1 Tenodera sinensis
TTAAACAACTATTTGAACAAATTTGAGATCGAACAAATGCGCGGTTGGAATGTGACTACAACGAAATCACTGTAAAAGATACAACCTAACCCTCTATACGTCAAATTTGTAACAAACAGCTCAATCGTGACAATCAAGTTCTCTAAATAAATTGACAATCACAGGTGGCATTACTTATGACTAGGGCTCGGAAGTTCATGCCCTAAAAAGCACTGAAATATGAATGCAAATATCCTCTTAAAAACTTGAAAATGTGCCAAGAAATATGCACTATTTAATTAAAACAATTAATGTCCCTTTGCAGTAGATAAGATGAGTTAGTATAAATAATAAATAAAGTTACCTTATTCCTTAGCCTTAGAGGTTGAAGCAGAAGTGGTACCGCTACTGGTATTAACTGCTAAATTACAGTTCACAACCAACACTTAACACAAATTTTCAACTGTACAACATCGTCTGTTGTCTCGCAAAGCACTTTTGTAGCGTGAAAAACGTCTCTCCACGTCGTGGGGCTATTTTCTTCAAAATCTTCGTGTCGCATCCTTGAAAGACATTAAGTACCGACTTTGGTTTCTAAGCGACTTTTCGTTTTTGAGTTATGCTGTCCACAGACTGACTGACTGACAGACAGACACACAGACTGACACACACACACACACACACACACACACACACACACACACACACACACACACACACACACTTATCAGTAGAGATCCCCTACTTATCAGTAGAGAAAGTAAAAATATTATACAAATGGAAAAAATAATAAAAATCATAAAAATATGCAATATAGGGGCTATAATATTGAAATCTTCATGAGTTGCATAATCATGTAGAATACTGCCAATGTGAAAAATATTATCCAGATGGAAAAAAATAAAAAGCATAAAAATCATTAAAATATGCAATATAGGGGCTATAATATTGAAATAATATGCATTTATCAAAATCAGGAAAATATGCACTTATATGCACCATAAATTCCTGTCCAAATAACTGAAAATTCCATAATTCGTGCACATAATGTAAAAGTATACATTTTAACACCTATGAAAAGACATGCAAATGCATGAACTTCCTAGCCCTACTTATGACAGATCTCAGTCGAATGGTGCGCTCCAGAATTTATCGGTTAGGTTAGATGTCTTACGATATTACTTATGACAATTTGCGTTACTGTTAGAAGATATTTACATGTTTCATTCAGTGGTTTCTCTCCTGTAAGCAGTAGGGTGCTCAACCTTGAGCTTCTATTCTTGGTCTTGTTAATTTAACCTGGCCATATTTCTTTCCAACTGGAGTGCAAAGTAATTTTTGGAGGTTGGTTTTATTATAAATGCGTCAAGTTTACTTGGCTGGCCATTAGTACAGAGCGTGATCCAATGGTCTTTTTACTTCTTGCTTATTATTCAAATAAGATCTCTATCGCTTGAGCCTTGATACTTACAAGGAAATATGTAATCAATTTCTATAAACGTCTATCTGGATTAACATTAACTAGATGGAAGAATAAGGGGCTTTATTAATCTTTTGTGCAAGAATAAATAAAGAAAGCTATGAGAGTGCATACATCAGACGATATTTTAAAATAGTTACGTCACACTGGTTTTGACCGTGGCTAACTATAAAGAGTCTCTTTCCTTAGCCTCGGTTTTGACCAAACTCCCTAACTTATGTCTGTTTTATCTCTAGCATCAGTTCATTTGCTTGTAATCGTCATTTGTTTTTCGCATATATATTAGAAATTAGCTTTCCAAAACAGCACGAAACAATCACAGAGAAACATAAAAGAGTATATGCATGCAGTTCGATCAAATTATTTAGTTAATTAGTCTTTTGTTACATTTATTTCTCGTAATTCTTACATACTGTATTTTAATCGTGAGATAATCAATTAAATCTCATTAGGTTTTGATTTTCTCCAGATAAATACAAACTCTAGTGAAATTAATAAAATGTGTTGTTAAATATTCCACTCCACTTACATCATAATTCGTAGGAATTATTCCCATCGAATACGCATTAAAAGCATGACAATTTCTGGCAGATCGATGCTCAGTTTTTCTGGTGTCACGTTATTTAACAGCCTATGAGGAAAAAGGGAATTTGGAAATATCATTTGCAATAACAACATCTTAAATTAAATTTCAGCAGCTTGTTCAAGTTCTGATTATTGCTAATGCTGTTAATACGTAAAACTTCTTCCATGTAACTTCGCACCATGTCTCTTAACCCAATGCTCTATTGGAGGCAAGGGACTGAATCAAAGAATTTTGAGGCATTTTTAGGCGGCGTGAGGTATTGTTGCTTCAATCTGTCTTATCAACGTGTGACATACAAAACGCTAATTTCGCTTCAAAATTGTTGCATCGACGACTGGCGAATGTTGCTTCAAATGGTCTTTCCAACATGTGGCTGAGTATTGCTCCAAACAGCTGCGTTAATTTGTTATTTGAGAGAAGAATACATATTGCTATGCGAAATATTCTTTAAGAATTATAAAACGGTACAGAAAGAGCACGTTTGCAGGCTATAAATTGTACTAACACTAAAAAAAAAGAAGTCGTATTTATCCTTCTTCCGACACCCAAAGGATCGAGTTAGATATGAGTTAATAAGATTGTATTGTTGTAGAGTTAATAAGACCTTCTAACTACACTATAATGAAAAAACTGGGTAAAATTGAAACTTATGTGCCCTAAGTTAATATGGGTAACTTGGCATATTTAACGTAACTCTATCGAGTTCCTATTTTTAGGGGACTTCAAAATATACAAAATACTCGTCTCCGGTGAAATCTCGACATGGAATATTGGGTGGAATACAATATTTCGCCTATATACCTACAACAGTAGTAGAGGAAGTAAGAAAGAATAATTCCTTTCGAGAAGAAGAATAAATATTACGCCAGGTTGAAAGATACGTCACAGTATTCTACACTCCCTTCTTCCCCGCAGCTTACCCCTACCTGTAGTGGGGGAGTTGCTGTCAGTTGAATGTTTTATTAGAAGTTTAAGATTGGAGTGCTCTGCTCCTTGGAATACCACATGTATATGCGGGAACCAAATGTTGAGTGTCAGATGTTTATTCCAATAGTTTAACCATTTGAAACCTTGGACCGTCTCTTATTTGTTGCCACTTCTACAGTAATGATTATCCTAGGATGTTTATGGCATATTACATTTTGATTATGGTTTATTTTTCCATGCCTGGGACAATTTGAGCATCTTTCCAACATTTGCGAACACAATGAATCAGTTTTATTGGTCATATAAATGCATATTTGACCTACGTATAGTAAGTAGAGGAAATATTGTATTCCATCCAAAAGTTCGATGTTGAGATTTCACCGGAAATATAAGTTTTGAGACCCCCTGAGTCCAAAAATAGCTTTTTTAGAAAAAATTCAGTGTTTGTGTGTCTGTGAACAGCATAACTCGAAAAGTCAATTAAAAACCAAATTTGGTATTCAGGTTTAATATCTTTCAAAGATGCGATACGAAGATTTTGAAGAAAATTCCTCCACCCTAAATTACCCTTTACATGGAAAACATTTAAAAAGTTTTTGATTTTCTCGAAAATGTCTCTAATGATTTTGATTAAAATGTCACGTGTTCTAGATGTTTTATGGCAAACGAAATTTACATTTTGAATTTTCTGGCTATAGCTTATGTGGTCCTGTTTATTGTCGCATGCGATATAGGTTAACTGGAGGCAGTTGAATGACGTCACAGCACGGCCATCAAATGTGCGAACAACTGCCACTGTAGAAACAAGAGTCGAAAACAACAGTGAAGCATAGCTTTGCAAATGTCGCTTGAAGCTACTGTATTCCCGTGTTTCTCTTGTGCCTACAACAAAAATAATTGTATTAATACAAGGACAGAGTCTCACATTACATAATTTTGCCAGAGCGAAGCACGAGAAAATGAAAACTTCGAATGATATTTGTTTAGAATGCTCCGCGAAATACTTAATAAAATTTATTTATTTAGTACTATTTAACATTAATAGTGATTCAAGAATAAAGAACTTGCAATAACATTCATACATTTTAATTAAGATGTATTTATATAGTTGGCAGTGTAACTAATCCAGTAGGCTGTGAGAACAACAAAAACAATAATTTTAATGTTTAAGCCAGGGAAATATAAATAAACAAATTTGGTTAGCAGGCTCTATTTATTAAAGGTAGGTCTGATTTATTTAAAACTACAGTAGTTTGACTTCGTCTCTTCACTTAAGATATAAATATCGTCATTGGAATATTGACCAAACGTTTTTTCTGCCATGTTTTAATGTCCCGCTAATTGTTTTTTACTGTGCATGGATGCTTGAGATGTTCAGAAACGTAAGAAAATGTTTAGGATGGCGTAAAATTTGTGATATTCTTTGTAGCAAGAAAGCAGAAGTCGATGGAAATTCACCTTAAGTTTCTGCATATAGTTCCTGTTATTCCTAGTTTGCCTCCATTACATCTTGTGACGTAGAAAGATTCTCCAAGTATTCCGAAGATCCTTCAAGTTTGACCATTTGAAACTGTATGTGGTATCCAGTACAGTCTGCTGAAAGGAAGATTAATTATTTCAGCTGTAACCATAGAAGTAAATGCTGTTTTTCCTTTTTCGTTTGAGGTTATAGGTAACTTTTTCAGAATTTTAGGTCACATTTTGGTAATGTTTACAGCATAAATGAATGCATATTTCAAAAGCTCTTAGGTCACAAAAATCCGAGCCCCAGTAATGATATTAAAATATTCACTAGAAAAAATATTTGCGATTTAGACTTACTTATCCCTTGATAAACAAAGTTTCTCTTTTGAAAGAGCTGAGTTATTAAGCTAGATAGAAAATACTAGTTTCTTGCCTTGATTATGCCCATATGTGTGCTTTGTAATTCGAAGAAGTCGAGTTTGGATCAAGTTGCCTTGGCAAGTTTTCCTTCTGAGCTTCAATGAAGTGACACTCAACTCTATATACCACAGTATTCATGCATTCAGTTTACAAATTTTATTATCTCTCACATTTCCTTTTTCTGTGCAAACTGAACTACCAAAAGTGATGTTAAGTTGGCAATAAACACATATGCTAGAATTTCGCTTTATTGCGAGGATCCTAGGCAGATCAAAAAGCAGAAGAAAAGCCGCTGTGTGCTGTAATTTGATTTTATGGTCAACCATGGCATAATGCATCGCATATACACCATATAATGTACTTAATTATATCCACCTCTTCATAACGACTCTGCTAACCACCAATCAAAAGACCGCATGTAGCAATAAATCATTTGCCGTTATCACACATTCCCATGCAGCTGAAAGCGAAACTATCAATTCCCATACATAAAATAAAGCTACTCTGCTTATTTAATAATAATTAGCGTTAACATTGTAGATAACGTTCAAATAAATTCAATTTGTGCACCTTTTTTAAAAAAGTATTATTAGCATATATATTCTGTGTATAGCTGTCTTAAGATCAGCAGAACAGTAAAATTAATAATTTCACAGTTGAAGGCGCAACTATCTATACCTATAAAAGGGCCAAGAAGCAACCCTAAATTAAGGGTATAAGCCTGTTAAGCTCAGTCTATAATGCGTATCCTAAAAACATTAATAACCATTTAACACCAAAAACAGATGTATTTTAGTAAGCGACAATCTGCTTTTAGAACAGAACGACCTATTAATGATGTTATAAAGAGACATTTAGAAAAAAAGACGACAAATCAACTTCGAAACTTATACAGTATTAGTAGATTTCGAAAAAAAGTTTCATTTTATAAATAGTAGTCAGAATTCTAAAAGCAATACAGTCAACGCCTCAGACGCAACTGTACCTTCACCAAGAAGATTTCGACCACGCCACCGATGATGTCCACCGCAGTAGTGGACGAAACGTCTGGACAAAGTTACTCCAGCAGACCACGGCAAATCAGCTCGGAAGACTCTTTTAGAATTTCGAACACCGGCCGTGAAAGCCTACGCCTACTCAGTAATCAGAATTTTATATTAAGTCACACAAATTAGTGTAAATACAAAAACGTCAAAAACAGAATAAATAAATTTGAATCCAGCAGTAACACAAGGATGTAGTCTTTCTATCATGCAATTTAACACATACGCGGACGATCTGATTAGAATATGGAAAAAGAAGCTGGATGAAGGAATACAACCAAATGAAGCGGAAAAAATGTTATTCTCTACCCTGATGATGAAGCAATAATACAACACAATGCAGAAAGACTCCAAAGTTCCGTATATGTATTTGCTGGAAAAGGAAGATAATTTAAATACATCCACAAAGAAAACAAAAATATCACATCGTGGAAAATATCCAGCAAGGTTAAAAATAAGTATAGAAAACGCCTAGAAAAACTCGAATTCCAGCTATGTGAAGTAAGTTTTAATTTACACAAAGGTTTAGAAAACAAAATTAAAAAAATACAGCACATACGTGGAACCACAGCAATAAAAGAAACGAAATTGAAACTTCATAAAACCATGGCAGTCCAAGTGTTTATGGCACGGAGTCCTGGATATTAATCCTAAAAAAGCAAAATACAGCAAGCAGAAATGAGCTTTCCAAGAAGAGCAAAAGAATGCATCAGACGAGATTTAATAAGAAATAATTCGAGAGTAATTAGGCATATATAAGCTATAAGAGAATAGAAAGAAATTTACAGAAATGAAAAAAAAAAAAAAAAAAAAAAAATCACTAGGATAAGCGAAGTAAAAGTACAATTTTTTTTTTTTTTAATTTATTTATTATTTGAAGTCGCTTCAACATAAAAGTCATATCGCGACTAAACATTGAGGAAAAAAAGGAGGAAACATATCATGAAGTTTACAATGAATTTAAATATTAACTTTGCATGCTTTGATGAACTTGATGATTTTCTTGTGGTATTGTTGATCACCCAAAGCTAGCTAGCTAGTACAAGTTTTAAGAACAAAATATAATCTTTGTGAATGAAAAGATGTAGAAGAAGATAGATATAATTATTGGAATGCGAAGGCGAAAGATGCAGAAATGTCTAACCTCTGAAGTGAAGAAGAAGAAGAAGAAGAAAAAAAAAAAAAAAGAAAGAAAGAAAGAAAGCACTTGATGAGGCTTTTAAAAGCCGGAAGATACTAATGGTTATGTTAGGATTGGTTAGTTCAGGTTAGGTTAGGTTGGTTTGGTTAGGTGTTGGTTAGCGTTACACTGTATTATCACATTCCGTCATTTGATGTAGAACTGCATTTCTTGGCGCGTGCGCATGTGTGTGTGCGCATATGTGAGTGAGTGAGTGTGTGTGCGTGTGTGTGTGTTGTGTGTTGTGTGTTGTGTGTGTTGTGTGTTGTGTGTTGTGTGTTGTGTGTTGTGTGTTTTGTGTTGTGTGTGTGTGTGTGTGTGTGTGTGTGTGTGTGTGTGTGTGTGTGTGTGTGTGTTTGGCAACTCCGGAAATATATTCATTTAAGGTGCTAAGATGACCTAAAACTTCGTCTTTGAAATGTGCGCAGAAACCGCAGAATGAACTTTTAGAAGATCTCAAGTCTGAGTGCGCATGTATAAAGATTATTACCGCAACAGACAAGATTATGTAACAAAATAAAGCGGCAGCTGCAGATAAATTGGATTTGCTGTCAATACGAACCAGAGAATAGCAGTCGGGAAACCGTATCCCACAAAATAAGAGAAAATCACTTCCCTTGTTGACATAGCGGTATCCAATTCTCGCAAGATACAGTCGAAGGAAAGCAATAAATACATTCACCTAGGAAACGATTCCGGTTCCAATGTTTTGTTGGCGAGTGTATTTGTAGTTATTTGACTTGGAGGGAGGCTATCCATTGTAACTTGTGAGTAGGTACGTAATGTTCTGGGCAACTACAGAAGCCTACTTTCTATTGCGATTTTCACGTCACGTCTAATGGACAATCCGCACACAGGTATGAGTGTCACGTGTTTCCCTCACGTTTTCACAACCAGGTTCACTATAATTATTAGGTAATTAATTAATTTATTTATCCACAGGTTTATAATGTTTGATACCTTTTGTTGTGCCCAAAATTTCACTGTAATTTTCTTCCCCCAATTTTTCCAGTGTTTCCAATCCTCTGGCCCCAATCCTTTTCGACTCATCAGTTGTATTTCTTGCATCCATATCTGTTGCAGCCTAACTCTGTTCCTTCTCCTTCTGTGGTATCCCTCCATCTTGCCTCCTTCTCACGTGTCTATATCATTGTTTGCATTATACGTAATCGAAAATTGTTTTTCTTATTTATTTTTCTTCGGATCTCTGTGTTTCTTGATTCTTTCCAATTTGGAGTGTCTAGCAGAACGTCTGAAAATCCATTTCAGTGTATTGTCCATTTAACATTCTTATTGCAGATCTTCCTGTATTTATTCTGTGTCTAATATTCTCTTCTTAGTTTTCCCTCCTTATTCTTAGATATTTCAACTTTATGATACCCATCCCATATACATTGCTTTCTCCATATACATTTGTTGTTATTATCATCATTATCATGATCATCATCAGAAACATCATTATCATAATTTTTTCCCTTTATTTGTTAGCATGCTCCAATACTTAGTAATATTACATGCATAACGTAGCCTAGTTAGAAATTATATTTCATAAATTTGTATATGCTACATGATTTAGCACAATACGTATTGGTCAACTTGTTTTTCTTGTCATTAAACATTCTCGTATACTATTGTTCTTACGTATTTGTTGAACTATTTTCAATACTTTTGTATCACGTCTTTTTCTGTCATTCACTGGTCATGTTCTTCCATACTTTTCAGTTCAAATAACATTACCTACTTGTGATCATTATCACTGTCTTCGATGTAAATAGTAGTGCACTTAGACGAGATTCAAAATGTTCGAAATGTTCCAAATGTGCCGTAGATGAAGCGGCCCTTTATATTTCCTCTCTCAGCTTCGAGAAGGTTCAAAGTTCAAGCTTCCGGTTTCTAGCAGAATCCAGTAAAACATTAAAAAAAAAAAAAAAAAAACTTAACATCGGTATGAGGTAACGGTCGATAGATAGGCAACACATCTAACATAAGGTAATGCGGGTAGATTCTTAACTGACCAATTCCACCAGAAAAGCTACCGTAGTCTGCACTTATGACAGTTTACGTTACTTTTACAACTCTAGTCATACCCCATCTGATATTCATCATCTACAGGACACCAGAACTGGGAAAAATGAGTTTCAATTATGGATTCCCTTTATCTGCTATGATTCTCAGCGTTCCATTCTATATTAAGCGTGAAATATCACTCAGTTTTGCTCAGAGGCCTCTTTATAAGGCTCCAGGTTCTTTTACCTGCCGTAAATCTCGATATAGGACCATCGACTTTACTTCCCTTCTGAAAACATGCTAAGGATTTTTACATTCCAAAAAAAAATCCATCGCCCTCTGTTGGTTTTGAACCCGCGACCTCAGGAGCTAATCACGGAGAACTAGACTACGAAGAACGACAGGGTTTGCTGCTGCCTTCCGCACTGTAATCAGTTACTTTAAACTGTTAATTCGTTGATGTGCTATTCTGGAGACTTTCTGGATAGACAACAAATAACTTAATTATATCCTTGACTACTTTGTAGCCGGAAGTTTTTAAGTGGACTTATAGAATGAGAATGAGACAGCGAAACATTTTCCACTGTATACATGACGAATCTAGGCACTTTGTTCTAAAGTTTATTTTCTAAAAGAAATATGTTTATGTAGATGAACCTATTGATAACTAAATACTTGCGTTCGGAGCAAGAAAGATATTAACAATCTGTATTCTTAAATGTAGTGCAGATCATCGTGTTCAACACATTTCATGTGGAAATGCACCTTCCCATTGTACCTTAGTCGCATTTGAAAACAAATTTGGCAAAACGTACTTGATTGTTCCAGAAGAAAAGCATGGTCCATAAGAGCCCGTTGTGGTTTTATGACCTGAAACTTGCTTTAGAAAATATATATTTTGACGTCGGGCTTGACGCACAACAAAGGACTGACGGGATCAAGTCACTTCATATCACATGTCGGGCCGGTGAGCCACCAAAAGCGTTAACGGTCAGGCTGCCTCGCGCTACTGCTGTGTATACGTGACTGTCAACAATCGGAGCGGCAGATAGAAAATACGTTTTGAGAACGTTCGCGAGACTTCTAGCTGTGTAATTTCCGATGTGTGTCTGTGTGTGAAACTAGAGAAACGCCTGTGTGACGTTATCCCCAGTATATAAGGAGGCCAAAGAAGAGCAGAGTAGTGAGTTATACAGTTGAGTTACCGACGTGATTCGGTCAGTACGTCAGTGTATGTGAGAGAGCTGTGCGTGTGTATCGTCGTGTTGGCACGTTAGAACGTTGGAAGAAGATGCAACGAGCGTAGCGAGTGATCGTAACACCGTAATCCGAGTTTGAGAGACAGAGGAAGTGAAGAAAGGCACTAAAAGGACTAAGCAAGGTTATGAGAAGTAAACATTATGAGTCGTGATAGCGCGAATGTGTTAATAAGGAAAATAAAATGTATATTTGTTGTAAAATTTTAGAAGATAATAAAGTTCATTAATTTCGAATATTTCACTCTACATCTATTAAATTTTACACGGGTAAGACGCTTTTGTTTTCTGTTGTTTAATACTTTTTGTAAAGCTGTTTTGACTGGCTACGAAAGGTTTATCAAGTTTAAATGCACAATAAAAAGCTGTTATCATTTAAATTGATTATCTTTGTCCTACACACAGCTAGTGTGAAAGAACAATCAATTGTTATATAAATATATAGTTAGCGCAAAGGTAAATAATTGCACAAAAGTATAGCGACATTGACTCATACATATATACCTACCTACAGGTATTCCGTGAAAATGCATTGGCGACTACATTTCTGCGACAGAATTGCTATTTATTCAGTGAGGTCATATCGCGATGGCTTTTCTTCTGCACACGTGCCTATTTACTGAGTAATGCTGATAAAATGACCTCGATTAAAACGTCTTCCTGAGTCAGTTATTTTATCTTTATTGGTTTAGTAGGATGCAGTCTTGAGGAATCTTACTACTTAATTGTCCCGTGTATTTGCTGGTACACGTAGTCTGAGTAATGACAGATAGATGACCTTAGTTGCATAGTCACTTTCCTGTGCATTTATTTTACTGCTGAAGAATGACATGTTCCGTACACATAGACTACTTATGCCATAAAGATAGCCTCGCAAACTGTATTTCAGTATGATTTTATTACTTGTAACCTGTGGGTCAGGCACGGGGAAGAAGGGTGACAGGAATGCAGTACACTATTTACCCTCTCGACCTCTATGCAGGTCACCTGTCTTTTCCTGTTCTGCTTGTTTATGTATGCACACGTCTTTACAAACAAGGTAAGTTTCAATGCGTGTAATGGCAAAACCGAATAGGAACATGTAATGGTTTTCATGTTACGCGATTGTGATTAAGTACATTATAACAAACACAAAGCTTTATTGTTTCAAAGAACACAGAAATACTTATGTTCCCATTCGGCTTTGAAGTGTCTTTTTACCTTGTTATGCGATTCCAGCAGTGACATACTTTGAGGGACTGACCTATTCTCTGAGCTAGATAGTTAACAACGGGTTATCAGTTCCATTTGAGAAAAGTTTAAACACTGCAGAACTTGCACAAATGAAAAGGAATATCTTCGAAATGGTTCACTTCACATAAAAGATTATTTGGTATAAACAGTATGGTTTAATAAGATCTACATTTTTGTGCAGTAAGAGTTGGTCTATCTCTTACGGTTTACCACTTGTACAAAAGTCATCTAGAGTTAACAGAACTACATGAACTATAACCAGAAAATGTAAAATGTACATTCCGTTTGGCATAAAAATATCTAAAACAAAATCGTTAGAGCTATTTTTGAGAAAAATTTGGCATCTAAAGGACAGTGTAGGGTGGAGGAATTTTCTTCAAAATCTTCGTGTCGCATCCTTGAAAGATATCTTAAATACCAACTTTGATTTTTAACCGACTTTTCGTTTGTGAGTTATGGGGTTCACAGATACACCCCCCCCCCTCACACACACGGACCTTTTTATGAACACGCTTTTTTTATTCAGGGGGTCTCAAAACATATATTTCCAGTGAAATCTCGACATCGAATTTTTGCGGGCCCTAATGACCTAGTTGTCGACGAGCCCTTAAACCCAAATCGCTCACTCACTCGAATTTTTGAGTAGAAACAATATTTCCCCAACGTAGTATACGTAGTAGAGAAAGTAAATAGTTATGTTAGAAATATGCCTGTTTTGAAGAAGTCGAGAAGAGAATGTTGTGTTGTTCAAACTATCAACATATTGAGGTGATGGTTATTTGCTGGATTACGCAGATATATTGGTAAATCAGATCAAGTTGACCTTGTGTGTTTGACATGAAGCACTTCCGGCTATCTTCTCACGCACGGTCGGCAGGATGGGTCACATCATAGCGAGGTCAGAATGTCACTCAGACAAAGGCCCGCGATTGAATTTCCTCAGCTGACCACTCGAGCAGAGTGTGGTATCAGGCGATCCCACATCACGCAATTCCAGGCCTACCTGCGGATCTTGTGTTTGTCATTTGGAACAGAAAATCGTTAAAAATGGATTCGCAGTATCATAATGACTTGCCTTTGCGTATTTACATTATGAATGTTTACTTTCTCTACTACATATAGTAAGTAGGGGAAGTATTGTATTGGACGCAAAAATTCGACATCGAAATTTCACGGAAATCAATGGTTTGAGGCCCCCTGAATAAAAAGAAACAGTTTTGGAAAAGGTCCGTGTGTATCTGTCTGTGAACAGCATAACTCAAAAACGAAAAATCGGTTAAATAGTTAAGTTAGTATTTTTCAAGGATGCGACACAAAGATTTTCAAGAAAATTCCTCCACTCTAAACTACCCTTTACGTGAAAATGTTTCGAAAATGTAGATATCGTTAAAACGCAAAAGTTATATCCAAATGCATTTCGGAGATATTCCTCGTTATTTATGTGAGTTTGACAATGTTTATACTTTTCTCAAATAGTAGGTTGTTACTCACTTTTTATCTCTTGACCGCGCACAGAGTAACGGAATTTCAAAGCCTTCCTATAGCGACCAACTTTAAAAGATTTGACTATCGCTCAAAGCCTACTGTCTTTCCATAGTCCCCTTGCACCTATAAGGACATTTCTACAAATGTTTATCTCAATTAACTCAATTAACATGATAGAGGAATAGGAGTTTGTAAGAATAGTTAGCACAAGAGTAGAGAAAGCAATGTGAGTGCAACACCTCAGATTTTTTTTTTTCGTTTTCCGGCTTGTATCTTTAATTAAATACCCTAGACATGCAACAATACCAACTTGCATAACTGTGAAACATTGAAAAATTGAAAAAGAAAAAAAAAAAATGAAAAAGAAAAGAAAAAAAAAAGACAAAATTATTGTACGTATTGAAACTGGAATATGCATACTAATTTCAGCGAATTTTGGATTTTCCCCGGTAGGAGTATAATATTATTTTGGTTTGACGCGATTAGTTATTTGCTCCGATAAATATACAAAGCACTGTATTCTTAAATAATCCGGTTTAGCTGAACTTAGTTTTCAGCACTATTTCGTACATAAAGGCGTTAAATATTCGTATACGAATTATATTCTGGTCATTCGTTTCTTTTGTGCAAATTATAGCTACGTGATTCTTTTGTTTGGTCAGTGTCGGCAACTGAATCCCATAAATCACTGAAAAACAAATAATTACACATTACAATCGACTAACAATAAAAATAGTACTCCATTTAAATTAGCATTTGTTGTTGTTTTAATAATGTATTTTTTTCAGAAGAAAGGTTATTTATTAATATTAAAAATAAACTGAGATTTATAGGAGATTATAAAGTGCTTTTTAATTCTTGGGTTCGTTTCCCTCAGTTGGCAGTGGTGACATTGTGGAGCTACACTATTCGAAATGAATATACTTTAGGTTATGTTTTATAAATGTTAATATTTTCTGGTCAAATCTTTGCTTGTAGTATTTAAATTCATATTTTATTTATGAAATACTCGCAATCTAGATAAATATCAATGTCCTTCCCGCTTGCTCCGCTCGAGAATTTATCGGTTACGTCAGAAAAAATTACGAAATTATTTTATTGTTTAACGACGCTGTTAATTGCCAGGATCACATCAGCGTCGCCGGTGTGCCGGAATTTTGTCCCGCAGGAGTTCTTTTACATGCCAGTAAATCTACTGACATGGAGCTGTCGTTTTTAAGCACACTTAAAAACCATCGGCCTGGGTCAGATTTGAACCCGCGACCTTGGGAACAGCAGGCCAGCGTCTAACCAACTGAGCCACCTAGACCGACGCGGTTACGTCAGATGTCTTATATTACTTGTGATAATCTGTAACCTACTGCAATCTTTCTTCTCTTCGGTGTATTATTGTTACTGTTATTGTTATTGTCTTATTGTCGTTACAATTATAATAATTATTCCTATTATTGTTGTTGCTGTTGCTGGTTATTTGAATAGACATGGATATATTCGTAATAGTTCATTCCAGACACGACGGTTAAATGCCATGTGTAAACTAGTAGTTGAATAGCAGAATCAGACTGAATATTTCAACTCATAGCCGCAATTTAAACCACAGATGTTCTGCTTACCGTGTCGCTGCCCTAGCCATCTGGACCAACATGACAACGTGCTCGTACGACACTGAATTCTTCCTGATTCACATTTTTCCTCGGTACCATAGGGCGTTCTAAAATTAATGATATAAAATAACCCAATGTCGACTTACAATCTCGAAGTACCTTTAAGTCTATGATTGCGCATCATATCTAGACATGTGAAAATCATAATACCAGCTACGAGGCGAGTTACTTACTAGATCAACATGCTGGAGGTGTGCGTGGTACGTGAAATATCCCTATCGTTTATGTACTGCACAACATTTTCATTCCTTTCTTCACCTCTGCCTCTTGCTTCATGAAGTCGAGGATGTTTGCAACTGTTTCCCTTTTCTGAATATGTAATACCCAGCCATTTGATTTTGAAAACTTAGGAGCCATAATTATAAATATAAAAAATATAAATAGGTAAGAATTGTGAGCATATTTACATGTAAAAAGCTGTTTGAGTTGGGGGCAATTTCCTTAAATATCCATCTGACGTATATGATTTGTTATTTATTCAGCTTTTCGCTTTATGAGTTTGTTTTTCATAATGTAACACATGGGGACGCATTCCTCAACTGTTATTCAGCTGAATTGAAATAGTTGCTTATTCTCTACTGCACGGGATCTGATTTGGGACAAACTCACAACCCTAATTTACTGCAGTCAGCCGTTTTGTTTTTACCTGTGTGAGATCTAAGGGTTCCGTTGGTTGTCATCAACTAAATGGATTCTGCCGAAACAGGCAATTAGCTGCCGTAAGTATAAGAGTTTGTGCGTCTGAAAGACTTGCAGGAACTCACGCAAATATGACAAGGTCTCCACGGTTCCTTCCAACAAAGCAGCTTTATCACCACACCAGTGGCTTGTGCTTTCAACAGCTTTGTCTATAAATCTCAATGCAATCTTACTCCTATTGGGGCCTGGCGACAATGTTTTCAGCAGACTCCACCCTGTGCATTATGCCATGACGCAATCTAGCCAATTATTGCCGGAAACGGTGACTATGACAATGCACAGGTGGCATTGGAAAACAATGTAATGTCTTCCATATAAGTAGGAAATGAGTCTTTGTGAAATGTCTTTGGATTATGTTGCCTGGACTGAGGAGAAGAGGGGAGGAAGTGCTCAATGGAATCAACACTAGTTTCATTAGACAGAATGTCTAATAGTGTAAGTATATTGCGATTGCGGGTGTGGGGAGTACGTTCTTACAGAATCGAGAAACGAGAAGCTGTTATACATTTCATACACATGTATTGCATACCGTTTTTGCAGGATGAATGTGTTATTTGGAATTAATTATTAATAAAAAAATTGCAATGAAACTTATCCACACAATTTTTCCGGCGAAGAAACGCCATTTACAAGCCATAAGAAGAAGCTTAGGCTAATGGTGGAAATAACAGTTCAAAATACATATTCCAGTAGGTTTTGAGTTAGAAAGTGAAGCCAGAGTAATTAAAAACTTATTTTGAGTTTGTATAAACGCGGATTTCCTGCGATTGAAAGCCACCAATACAACTAGCACGATGATTTAATACGATATTATAATCTAGGATGGAAAACTGGGTTGTATTTTTCTTCTCGTACAAGTGCAGCCTCAAATTTATATTCGGGAGGCCGCGTGTTCAAATTTCATTCAATCTGACTGGGCTTTTTTTGTGATTTCCCTCGGTCTCCAGGTAAATACACTTTTGGATACATGACCCAGAAGTTCCACCTTAAGTGTAAAACAATAGTATAAATACAAATAGTGATACTGAATGCTGTGCAATCTATCCACAGATAAAAGAGGATTGTATTTTGTGCTTCAGTTTTAGAACAAAAATAGAGTGGTAGGAAAAGTAAGTCAGCGTTGTTGTCATCTTTGTCACACTGGTGTCGGGAGAACGATTTGTCAAATTGTTACTTGTTACATTATTAGAAGTACTTCGTTTTCACCAAATATCAAAAATATTGAGGTTTCGGCGTAGAGATTTTCGCCCGCTGGAAGACCTGGCCCCGGGTGCTCTCATGTCCCGTAGGGGTGAACTCAGGAGCTGCTTGATTGAAAAGTAGGGGCCTCTGGCCTCTGGCCGAGAAGACCACGTAACTGGCCGGTAGCGTCCGAGTCGCTCACCACGTCCCACCTCCGGTATTGGGGTACTTATGACGTCTGTGATGGGCAACGATCGGGCGGTAGACCTTGGCCCGGATGGGCCGTTGTGCCAAGGGGGGTTAATATAAGAAATAATGTAGAAACCAGAGGCTTCACTTATATATGGTGTTAGTTGTTGAAGCACCGACTAGTTTCGCCAGACCTCACTGACATTCTCAAGACGACTGACTTTGATTGCCTCACTACGAATGCTAGTGACATATAACTATTACCAACCTCTGAAGGCAAAACAAATTTGTTAACAGAATCAGTCGAACGTATTTCAAAATTCATAGCACGGTCGCTATTGTTCCAAAGGAATGTTTTTTATAGCCTTGGCCCTTCATGGGCTATTGCTTTTAGATCATTTTTGGTCATTTAATTCATGGAATAAACCCATAAAGATAATTTCTCTGGAACTTCAATTAAAACGATGCTGTCAGGGAACTAAGAGTTTTTATTAGTTAATATTGTAGTGTGCGTTTTACAAAGAAATGAGAGAACTAATTTTCGTTATTATAACTATATACAAGAATGCAGTAAATTATTCTAAAAGTGCCGTTACCGAAACCATATCAGTAAGCGAAAAGTATTATTAATTTATTTCCCTTGAATTGCTACTCTTTGCCCATAAAGGAATGCTTTAGAATGTGCATTGAGTGTAAATAACATTGGAGCTGTCCGGACATGCAGTACACAGGCATGAAGAGATCGATGGAGAGATGGACGGTTAAGAGCTATGTAATTTCATGAGTGAACAGCGCTTAACATCGCTTACGTCACGTACTTTATGAAAAGCTCCAGCTACGTACGTATCATGTCCAAATCAATGATGCAAGTGTTCTTTATTCAGTTAGCGTGCACGGAACAGATAATCTTCGTGCTGTGATCACATGAATACCAAAATATATCTTCCATAAGATCTTACAAAATTATATCTGATCGGCAACAATAACTTTCAGATTAGGACGTCCATCAAATGCAGCATAACTGTCACTTTGAGCAAGTGAGTGTAATTTTATTACACCATCCATTTTCGAACACATTTATCCGTTTACATATACATGCAATTCATTAAAGTGTATTTATTTATTTATGTATTCCGATTCATCTGTATAAATCAGCCCTCTCTCCTCTTTATTGACCACAATATTTAACTTTTAGTAAATTATTTTGCTTATCTTTTCCCCCGCAGTTTTACTTTCTCTACTATGCATAGTAAATAGGGGAAGTATAGTGCTCGACCCAAAAATTCGATGTCGAAATTTCACCAGAAATGATTTCGGGCCTGAATAATAATAATAATAATAATAATAATAATAATAATAATAATAATAATAATAATAATAATAATAATAATAATAATAATAATAATAATAATAATAATAATAATAATAATAATAATAATAATAATAATAATAATAATAATAATAATAATAATAATAATAATAATAATAATAATAATAATAATAATAATAATAACAATAATAATAATAACAATAATAATACTAATAATAATAGCAATAGCAATAATAATAATAATAATAATAATAATAATAATAATAATAATAATAATAATAATAATAATAATAATAATAATAATAATAAAGTAGCGCACGTGTGTGTGTGTGTGTGTGTGTGTGTGTGTGTGTGTGTGTGTGTGTGTGTGTGTGTCTGTGCCTCAAAAACGAAAATTGGATTAAAAATTAAAGTTGGTATTTAAGTTTAATATCTTTCCAAGGATGCGACATGAAGATTTTGAACAAAATTCTCCACCTTAAACTATCATTTACATGGTAAATTTTTCTAAAATATCGATTTACTCAGAAATGGCCCTAGAGATTTTTATTAAAATGTCATATGTTTAAGATATGTTGTGAGAAATGAAATGTAATTTTTTAATTTTTTGGCTATAGTCTATGTAGTCCTCTTTACTTTTGATGACTTGCCTAACTGGTAAAGCATAAGAGATAGACCAAATCTTACCATACAAAAATGTAGATCTCGTCAAAACACACAATGTTCTTTTTCGTGAATGAACTATTCTTTGTTATTGTCAGAATTTTGCAATACTTATAAACCGGTCTCAAATTAGGGTAACCCATTATTAATGTTTTTCCTTGGTCATGCCAAGAAAAGGGATTTTCAAAATCATCATATACCGACCACTATTAAAACATTTGAATATCGCTTAAACCCAAATGTATTTCTCTTGCGCCTAGGAGAAAATTAGAATAAGAGAATTTCTACAAATGTTTATCTCAAGAAACATGAAGTAGGAGAATAAGAGTTTGTAAGAATAGTTTGTGCAAGAGTAGAGAAAGTCATGTGAGTGCAACACATCGGACTTTTACTTTGTCTAGTACCTGTCTGTATAGACATAGACATGACTTCCTCATAGAGGAAGTATCGCATTCTAAACAAAAATTGATACATGTTTTGATGATCCTGATTTTTGTTTGAAAAAATATCTACAGGGGCCTTTAATTGTAAACACATACGAAAGGAAACTGGTTAAATACTAAACTTTCTATTTCCAACTATACAGGAAAAGTTCAAAAAAATTCCCCCACTGTTTTACATGCAAACGTACTAATTAATTTTGAGTTTCTCAAAAACAATCTTAATTAAATTACCATATTTTTAAGATATACTATATATATTGACTTTTCGGGCAACAGCCTCCAAAATTCTTTCATTCCGAATGACTTCTGAAGTGGCGAAAATATAAGATATAGACAAAATATAAGAGTTAAAACTTTCCCGGCGAATATTACCAATAATTCCTTCTCGGGTGATCAGCTGCATCAAATTTATAAGGCTCGAGCTTTCGGCCATTTGATACGCCATGGCCTTCATCAGGAACGAGAAGCAATTATTATATACACACAGACAAAGTATTACTATAGAAAAGAAAAAATAGAGCTAAATAACACAATTCATGTCGTACATTTTTTGGCATTAACCATTTCCGAGCATCTCAATTATTGGTTTAAAATATGAAAGCGATAAGTTGCTGTGGTCAAACAAGTAGCATGAAATTTCACAGCGATTGGCCTTTTATAAATTTAACATTTGGTTTAGCCCATTGCTTCCTTATATCTAGAAGGATACAATGCTGAATGAAGGTTTATGTTGATTAAGAAAGAATAGTTTGTACAAGAGTGAGAGAGAAATCAATGTGAATGCAACGCATTATATTTTATTTGTTGTCCTTTGAAATTAAAATAAGTTATACATTTTACTACGTAAAAAAAGAATTTTCTGTATGAACTCTCCTACCCCCCTCTCTCTCTCCCTATGTATTTACTTATACTCACACTATTTAAATTTCAATAATTGACATTCGTTTGGCTGTTCGGTGCATTTTTTCTCATTTTTTTCCTTCTCTACTACGTATATAAAGTGGGAGGAGCTGTTGTAGTCGACCCAAAGATTCGATGTCGAGATTTCATCCGAAATACATGTTTTGAGGCTCCTGAATCTAAAAAAGCATATTTAGAAAAAGGTCCGTGTGTGTGTGTGTGTATGTGTGTGTGCGCGCGTGCGTGCGTGCGTGTGTGTGTGTGTTTGTGTGTGAGAGAGAGACAGAGAGAGAGGCACAACCCCAAAACGAAAAGTCGATTAAAATCCAAAGTTGGCATTTAACTTTAATGTCTTTCAAGGATGCGACACGAAGATTTTGAAGAACTTTCCTGCATCCTAAACTATCCTTTACATGCCAATTTTTTATAACTCGTAGGCCATAAGAGATAGACAAAATATGACTATACAAAAACGTAGATCTTGTTAAAATACACAATTTATGTCTTTTTTTTGGTTGAGTGAACCATTTCGGAGATATTCCTTGTTATTTATGTGAGATTTTCAGTACCTATACTTTTCTCAAGTGGAATGTCGTTATTATAGCTGTCCAAAGAGAACGGAATTTCAAAGTCTTCATATAGCGACAAGCTTTAAAAGATTTGACTATCGCTCAAAGTCTAATGTAGGCCATGACAAGGCATTTGACTTTCTCAACCCTGTTATAAGGAATTAGTATGTATGTATATATATATGCGTATTTCTTGTTCGTTTAAGTTTAGAAGATACATACTAGTTTGAGGAAATATTAGTGAGAAGATTTTTATATCCAGGAATAATTTATTACGATTTATTGAAACGTATACATTGCGAATAATTTCGAAGTGGTGGTATTTACGTTGACAACATATATTCTAACCTTATTTTTATGAAATAATAGACGTGATTGACATTGACAGGCAACAAAATAGGAGACTAATTCTTGACCCTACAATCCGATCTGGAAAAAATATCTTGACCAGATTAAGGAGATTGATAAGAGAAACAAACTACATGTTGAGTCTTGTATTTCTTACTTAAGAGACAAATACAACATTTAAAATTGGGAACTTATTAATATACTTGTCGGTGCTCGTGGAGTGATTACTAAATTTACTGTTAATTTGTTTCGACGTTTTTAAATTGTAATTAAGTGTTTTAGAAGGTATTGGTTTACAAATTATTCGTGGTTCTTTCTACTTTTACACAATAATCTGTATACTACACTAAATTAAATAAGTAAATAAATTATTTTAAAATAGTAAGCTGTTTTATTTCCAAATTTTATACTTTTTACATTATTATACTTCAGCTATCAAATACTTTTACACTATAAGATTTTTATGATTTATCATTCATATTTAAAATTGTCTTCTTCTACAGATCTATTAGCTGGCGTGTCTTTATGACAACCCCAAAATAGGGCAGCTATCGAAGTCGTTGAGTAATGCTGAAATTGATGGGAGGGAAGGTGATTATTTATTTATTAACATAACAGGCATAAGTGCAATTAAAATGTTCACTATAAAAGTACATTTACACACAATTCTTTCCAGATTTAACTTATAATTATATATAAAATAAAAGTTATGACGGAAAAAATAATGAAAGAGAAGGTGATTACATTAATCTAAGTTCAAATATTCACTATGGCATTTTTAGACCGAGTTTCTGACATGTTGAATATATCTACATTAAAATAGTGAAGTCTGTTATATAAATATAAAATTAATTTTGCGG
Source organism: Tenodera sinensis (assembly GCA_030765045.1). Lineage (NCBI taxonomy): Eukaryota > Metazoa > Arthropoda > Insecta > Mantodea > Mantidae > Tenodera > Tenodera sinensis. The sequence goes on from CM060961.1 coordinate 64,579,893, forward strand.
TGAATTTTGTTATTTGCTTTTGAGGTGAAAAAAAAAAAAAAATTGACTATCAATAATCGAGTGTAAGGCTCCACGCAAAACATTAATGCCGCAATGTCTCTTCTAGTGCTTACACGTAAAGATTTAAATCTAAATATGTTTAAATAAGTTCTGTAATTATGGAGCAGTTGCTGGAATAAATGGCGCCGTTTTGTCCTGTACACATCCCACGTGTTCTTTTGGAGTAGAACCCGCCTTGGTGAGTTGAATTTGGTTGTTACATAATCGCTCAAAATGAATTTGTTACGCTCCTTTTGCGTTTTACTTACACCTACTACCTTTCCCTTTCCTTACTAGCGTATTCCGCAGGATCGTTACAGGGTACTACCAAGTAACACAACACACTACAGCATAGCATAACATTTATTATAGTGAAAGGTGTTAAATATTAACAAGCAATTAGTTAAAAAACAATAATTTTAACAATGGACTCCGTTACGTAGTAACTTAAAAATATTAAAATGAAACCACCAACTTGATAATGAACGCTATTAAATATTAACATGAAAATTCTAAAATGAAAACAAGAACCTTTCCTATATTTGGAATCAGTTAATTACAGAGAAAATACTAGCTGGAAATCTTGCGTACAGTCTGTGACAATATCCACTAACTAAACTACCGAGTTGCTCTCCGGTTTACTGATAAGGGGCCTCGTACAGAGCAATCCCCCTTTGTTAACTGTTCCTCTGGAGTTTTCCCACTCCTACAAAGTATTATTAACAAAACTGATACTCATCCCGATGTCTGCACTAGAAGATATAGGATGTACGGAGAACTTCCAGCCTGGAGTAGCCACGCCCTGGTCGACAGTGTACAACGGTGTCCTCAGCTTTCACCGCCATTCATCGAAGCCTCCTTGCACATAGGCGACGTCTCTAACCAGACTTAACTGGCTCAACCACCTCAGAAGTCCATACCGCTCCTTTGCCAAAGGGAACCACATGCACCAAGTCGTATTCCATGTAACTGGGAGAATGAAGTTTATGCGCCTATCTTGCATTCCCCACGACCAGTGGGTGCCGACTTGCACTGGTGCCCGGGTTCTACTTCCCCTTGTTGATGGCGGACGAACTCCTGGTCACATCTCACGGTAGACTCCAAAAAAACGCACACTAACTACGCAGTAGAAACCTCTAGACCACAGGCTTTTTTCTCTGGCGTCATCTCAAGCTGTTCCATCTCTTGCCGACCACCCTCTCTTTTTGGCTCTTCCAACTGCTGTTCGTGCCCCCCACTAATTAATCCGTTACAAATTACATTTCCATAATATTCGATTACTCGAGGTTGATAACTGCAGAGCACTACTAGTTCAATACTTTTTAAGTGCAAAGTGTTTTGTCTAACTTTAACCCTAGTTGATTGTGGAATAAGAACCTCGATTTAACCAAAGGTATTGCATTACTATATATATATATTTCTTTATTGTTTTATGTTACTTGCAACTATAGCTCAAGAATACTATTGTTAATAATATTAATAATAGTATTAGTAGTAGTAGTAGTAGTAATAATAATAATAATAATAATAATAATAATAATAATAATAATAATAATAATAATAATAATAATAATAATAATAATAATAATAATAATAATAATAATAATGCTGAAGATGTGCGACATTAACAGCAATCGTATTCAACTCTTGTGTTAGTCAGACCATTGCTATGCAAGGCAGTACAAAAGAAAGCAATTTGTGTTATCACAGTGTTCTGCATGAAAGCCTCGACCGGAACACACGTCTCGTGTTAATCAGACATTACTACATTCAAACGACAGCTTTCTCCATTCAGCTCTCTCGACTACTCAATTAACTATCGCTGTAGCAACGGAAATGTACAGAATGATCAATCTAGTTCAGATACATACATACATACCTACCTACCACAAAGCCCCTTATTTTGTATTCATGTGCTTATTAAATGCTGCGCACTTTTCTGTTGCCTGGGTTCATATTTTTTACCTTCTCTATTACCTCGCATTGCACCCAGAAATTTGACACTGAGATTTCACCGAAAATACAACTTCGACGATCCATTTGAAAACGTATTAAAGCGTGCATATAAAAAAATCGTAAAATAGCAAATTTGGTGTTTAAATTAAGTTTCTTCCAACAATGCAACACGAAAATTTTAAAGCAAATTCCAACACACCAATCCTTTTACATGAAAAAGAGAACTATCGTATTTTTTTATTTTTTTATTTCAATCACTATTCCTTAACCTAAAAACAGAACAAGTGGGTTAAACCACTCTAGTACTGAACACCCTCATATATGTAAAAAGCTCAATTTTGACATTTTTAACCTAAACCAGCTTACACTTAAAGAGAAAATAATTACTTCTGTCTTGTGGATGTCGAAAAAACTGCGCTTAATTGAGGGCATTCTGTGAGTAATGAATGTAGATATTTGCCGTGTTTAGTTTAGGTGAATAAATCAGGACAGTATCGTCTGCGCACATACAAGTAGGTAGTAGGATAGGAAGTTCATGTGTGAATATATTAAACAGTTGAACAGTGATAACTGATACTAGTGGCAACTGTTGTATGTACTTGTTGATTGAGTGCATGTTTATGTAAATTCCAATATCAGGTATATTAGGAGGAATGTTTGCATTACATGAAACTATGTTGGTTCATTTGGTGCACGCACGATTCTTAATCCCCTCCTAGAGGCAGTAACCAGTTGGTGGGTTTGTGAGGCAGCATCCCCAAAAATGTGCTTGTTTAGATTTCCTAGCAGTAACGTCGATCCAGTAGCTGGATAGATAAGTTTATTGAGCAAATAGGATGCCTTTGTTCTGTTTACGACTAAAGAAAACATCGTCCGCTGGATTAATCACGTTTCTTGTATTTTATGTGCCTATTTGAACCGAACGCTGGTTCTCTTGTTTTCAGGTAACTTCTGTCTTTCTCCATATAAATCTGTACGTATGTACAGCCCTAGAATGAAACATTATTTCAAATTATAGTTGCCGTAGAGGAAATGTCACTACCTGAAAACTTCCTTCTTTGTCAAAAGTTCATGAAAGCAAAGAAATGTCCAATGCATACATAATCAGCTAAGTATAACATCTGAGGCTGTGTTACGAAACAGGAAAGTATACAACTCAGGTTTTGGTATTATGTGATTGCATAAAAGCTCGGATACGACTTAGTTATTTCTAGCTCTCCAGTTATTCCATCCCTTATTGGATGGGAGCAAGCCCTTATATGGGGGTGAAATTGTACTGCTTTTTCAGTATTTCAAGTGCGCTCAACACTGTATTTTTAAATTCATTCAAAGCAAATTGGTATATTAATTAGCACATAATTCATATCCTTTTTTTTCTCGCTAATTATATTCATAAGCTCTCTGCTAAGCATCACTATATTTCTGCCCTAAAAATGACAATTCTTGGCGCATGTGCAATAGAAGAGAAACAAATTATCTCCATCCAGATCGTGATAAAGATGACTACGCTACACATACACTCTATGACGTCACGGAGAGCGTGTGATACAGAGAAACCTGCGCGTGATACCTGCCATATTACTCAACACACCGTGGTTAGTACAAGAGAGAGAAAGTCACATATGTGCAACACATTTTTTATAGCAGAATATATATTCAAAGTATTTCTGCAAATATTAGCTCGAACAACAATATATAAAATAGAAAACCACTCTTTTGTCATTGATTTTCAGATAAAAATATCCCAAAAATCTGTTTTTGAGTTAGTTGCACGCACGCACATACATACATACACACACACACAACACACAAAATTGGATTTCGCTTTGTTTTATACTTTTGTGTTACAATAATAATTAAATTAGTGGAATATCTGTCGAAGAATCAGTTTCACGTGGAGAGTGAAGATTTGTATGCAAGGTACTGTGGAAGTTCCAGTCCAGTTGCTGTGAACCAGAGAAAACTGGCAGGTAGGTTAGGTTCCAGTCGCCTGACGTTATTTAGCATAATGCGACCTGATCAAGCATGTCATCCTGCTTCAGTGGCGAAAACTTTTGTCACATCGCGTTTGTTCCTGCAACTCTAAGCGATTAAACAACATCGATCCCAAGTATTGGAACGTTTCCAAAACCCCCCGCGAATATAGACGACTATTTCTTTACATCCGCCCATTCATTTATCATCCTGCCAATTTGGGGGCTTTTTCTTCTCCTTCCGCTATTCCTTTCTCTTCTTTTGTCCCCTTAATTGTAGTATTTTATGTCCTCTGCTCCTTTCATACCCTTAAATATTTTCTTTGCTTGTTAAGCCTTTCTTCTCTAGAACCCAAACGAATTCTTAAAACCGTTTAACGCCAAGCTTTAAGAAATTGTACACATTTAATTAAATAGAATTTTAGCGTAAAATATGCCATATCGGTTTGTAAGAATTTGGTCCCTTAGTTTATTTTGTATGTTCTTTCGTGGCGTAATAATTTAGATATTTGTATGTGGTGAAGTGTTTATTTCTTACTTTCTCTAGGGGCCCTAATGACCTAGCTGTCGACGGGCCCTTAAACCCTACTCACTCACTTACTTTCTCTACTACGTATGATAAGTAGAAGTATTCTATTCCACCCAAAAAATTCGATGTCGAAATTTTACCGGAAATACATGTTTTGAGGCTCCTGAACAGCGCGCGTGCGTGCGTGTGTGTGTGTGTGTGTGCGTGCGTGTGTGTGTGTTTGTGTGTGTGTGTGTGTTTGTGTGTGTGTGTGTGTGTGTGTGTCTGTGTCTGCGTGTGTGGATGTCAGTCCTATTTACTCATGATAACTTTTACATAACTGTAAACCATAAGAGATAGATCCTATCTTGCTCTACAAAACATGTAGATCTTATTAAACCACACAATTTATGTGCAAATGATTTTTTTTGTCGGGTGAAGCATTTCGGAGATATTCCTTATTATTTGTGTGGGTTTTGCAATACTTATGCTTTTCTCAAATGGAAGGTCGATATTAACTTTTTTATATCTTGGCCGTGCAAAGAGAACGGAATTTTAAACCTTTCATACAGCAACCACTTTTAAAACATCTGAGTATTGCGCAAAGCCTCCCACATTCCATTTACGCCTACCACAAAAATCATTTCTACAAATGTTTATCTCGAATAACATGATGTCTTATCTGCAGGCGTTGGTGACGGAAAAGCTTCTATTAACTTAGATACAACGACAAAACATAATCTTTATATATGACGGACCTTTTTATCTTCTTTATTCTGATTTACAATGATTTGTAGCGCTTTTGAAGTACAGATGCACTGGATATTTTCACATTTATATTTCTCATGTAGATTTCAGATACATTATAACTATTCTTCCCACAGTTTTTCGCAATGTTATTTTACATTTTATTATTAGGTCTTACAAACGAAAACTGTCTCAGATTTAAAGCAGAAATAACCATATTCAACTTCAGATATATGTAAAAAGCACCAACAGAGACATAAGTTTAAAAGTTTTCATTCAGAATACTAAGTGAACAAAATAAGCTTCTTAAACCTGGTTTCAGAGCACCACACAGCAAAATTTAGAAGTACTCTAAATTCATAACATTACGGAAAAGTAAACAAATTTACATAAGTGGCACTAAATCTAGAGCATTTCATGCGAGACTTTCATACTAGAAATTGAAGATAATAACGTTAACTGGAATAAAATATGCATAACACTGCAGTGCTGCCACCCTTGTTTCTTGCGGTAAAATTTAGATGTATATTAAGCGGAAGCATTGAATGGATTAATGTAATGGCGGATTATATGAATGACTCAACAACGGTTTCCGCAGAAACAGAAGAAATACTGAAACGAACATGGAGAATTAAGTTGGAATTGTTACTAGAAAATTGAAGAAACAGTATGACATTCCATGCAACATATTTCTTCAGTGACGCAAGGCACTCACAGGACTTTTTCTTCTCTTATATAAACTATTCTTACAATGCTTATTCCTCTATCTACTTCACGTTAATCGAGATAGCATTTGCAGAAATTATCTATTACTTATTTCCTTATCTTATTGCTGATTTTCTTGTAGATGCAAGGAGAATATGGGAATACAGTTGGTTTTGAGCGATAGTAAAATGTGTTATATGCTTGTGATGCTTTTAAAATTCCATTCTCTTTGCATGGCCAAGAGATAAAAAAGAAGGAATAACATCTTCTCATTTCAGAAAAGTATAAGTATTGCACAACTCAGAAAACAAGAAATATTTCCGAACTGACTCACTCCAAAAGAAAAGAAGAAATGTATTTGACGTAAACTGTTATTTAATGACATAGCTGCATGCTTTCCGTGGTAAGATTTTATCTCTCTTAAGGTTTGCCAGTTATGCGAAGGTCATCCAGAAAGAAGATGACTTCTAAGGAAATTCCCAGAAAACTGGGAATCATTTGTCATGAAAATATCTCAAACATGTGGAATTTTAACCAAACTCTTTAGGTCTACTTTTTATAAGATCAAAATTTTGGAAAAATGTTTCATGTAAAGAGTGGTCTGGGGTAGATGAACATTGCTGAAAAATCTGTCATATTCTTGGAAGTTGCTAAACCTGAACATCAAGTTTGGTATCTAACGGAGTGTTCATTTTTTAGTTGTACTGTTCACAGGCACACACAGAGACGCATACACATTTTATAAAAAATTCCATTAGGGAACCAGAAAACGTGTATTTCTCTGAAATCGAACTTTTGTATGAAATAGAAAGCATTTCTACCAAATTTGTAAGTGGTAGAGAAAGTAATATGAATACGCATCCATGTACCAAACACGAAGGAACAGACTACCAAATGAATAAATAAGAGAATAATTAAAATGTAGACAATGAATGATATAACTTTACACAATCGGCAAAATTGGAGAGAACATCTGCAACAAATGAGGATAGCTGGTATGTATCCTCAGGCGCGGATACGGAATTATATCTGACGAGCAAGGAATTATTGGATACGACTGACGTCCAGGGAATCTTCACCTGGAGAGCTCGCCAAACATAACCTCCACTTTGATCACAAGCATAAATCAAACCTACATATATTTATTTAGAATTTCAAAAGGTACTTTTTGAATACTTGTATTTGTAAACATATAAAAGGGACGATATATGTTTAAGAGTTTAGTTTCTCTTTAGTTTATTTAATATAAAGTATTGTATTTCGTGTTTAGGGCGGCGCTGTGGGCGTTCGTCCACCACCTCGGTGGCCCGGGTTCGATCCCAGGGACCCGCATGTGGTGTTTGTGGTGGACGAAGCGGGGTCAGGGCGGGTTTTCCCCGCCACCCATTCCACAATTACTCCATTTTTACTTTTCCAGTCATCGATTTCGCCTGCATTTCATATCATCCTCTTTCATGCCCGGTGCTGGGCTAACCATCTACTTCCAGGTCTTCACTCTGTCCGGTCCATAGGATCCTGTGCTCCCCGATAGGCGTCTTACCCTGGACACTGGCTTGTAAATCCTAGTGGTGTAAGTCCTAGGTAACGGGAGGGTAATCAGGTAAAGAAAAAAAGTATTTCGTGTTTCAAAGTTTGAACATAATATTAAGTGTATTGTGTTGATGAAATAGTTTAAAAATATTTTATGGTTAAGTAGCAATGGAATTTTACTGTCTTATTTATTGTGAAGGAGAAGCAATTTAGTATGTGAATCATAATGCAGCGTAAGGATATTACGTTCATAAGATAAAGGGAGGTTATAAACTTCAAGATTATGTAATTGGTCTAACTACAGTAATAAATTATTGTATGCAAAATATATTTAATATAAACAAAATATCTATTAACAGCGTAGAAAGTATCTACTACCGCCCAGTTGAAAAGAAATACCACTGCACGTGTTGTATCCAAACAACACGGCACGAGAATGTGGAATGGTTAAGGCAAGTTCAGTCGCTACCTCTCCTCTCGTGCCCATGCCTGTCCTAAAGGAAGATGAGGCAGAGGAAGAAGGTAGTACTGCGATGGAGGCACAAAGTGATAAAGCCACCTTGTTTATTACACTTATACCAGCTATGTTTTAGGAACGTTGCTATTTGCAGAAAGCAACACTGCGATTGCTCTAATTATGAAACAAGGTAAACTTTATAGAAGCAATGCTCATTGTTCTAACATATCTGTGTTCATGACAAACAAATTATAGGCAACGATTCAGAAAGTCTACACATAATTCCGCTGCCGCACACATACGTCTGCAATATATGTAATATCGTTGCATACGTCAACAGCAGAACTAACTTGTATCAACCGGAATCACATTGAGCACTACGTAATGAAACCCACATAATTGTGTTTACGTATGCTAAATAATCCGGCAGTGTTTGTGTTACGGTTCTGTTTGGTTTTCACTGCAAATAACTTTGGCAGACCAAGGGGCTTAAGAACTGCTATTTCGTGTTCAAGGAAAACAAAGACATCCGGAATTTTTCGCGCGATAAATACAAAGCACGGAAACGAAGGTTCGCCATACACTCACACAAGCTTTTGTTTTCTCTGGCACCTACCCATTGCAAGTATTTGCATTAAATATCTCACTCCAAGCTACTATTTACATTTAAAAATTGTCCATATTGTGGCGCTAGGCTCGGCGCAAAACAAAGGCCTCTCGGGGACTGGCTGCTTCATGGCACATGCTGGTCCGGTGAGTGGGCAAAGGCGCTCAAGGTCAGGCTACCTCACGCAACTGTTTGTGTGTAAGTGACTAACAACAATGGAAGCTGCTACACAAAAGGGGCTTTCTCCCGAGACTTCGAGAAAAATCCAGCCGCGTCACCAGCCTGCGGCACATTTGTGGAGTTCGAGAACGGTCTGTGTGACGTTATACCCACTATATAAGGAGGCCAGGAATAGCAATCAGTGAGTTTAGGATTACAGACATTAGTGGATCAGTTTATCATTGGGTGCGAGGCAGCTGTGCGTGTGTGTGTCGTCGCGAAATATAGGTCGATCATCGTGAAGAGGATTCTAATGGGCGTCGAGTGATTGCATCGTCGTAGTGGGTATATGAGACATAGATAGTGAAAAAAGACACTGAAAGGACTGAGCAAGGTTACGGAAGTAAAAATTGTGAGTTGTGATACCACGAAACACTATAGAGTGCGTTAACGACGAGAAGAAAACTTGTGCATTTGTGATAAAATTTCAGAAGACAATAGTGCTAAAAAATAACCGGACTGGATGTTTTCACTTTGTCACAATATTTCTTAAACACGGCGTTACCCAAAAACCTGTTAAGTGCCTAAAAGTTGTTTAGGAGTTATAACATAAGAGTGTATCCCAGGAGATTTAATTTTAAACGTTATTATTGAATGTTGTGTAGGTACACTAAATAGACAATTGCAGGTAGATTTTTATGTTTAATTAATTATATTACATTATTACACACACATAGAACACTTATACCTGAAGTACGTAACTAACCGCTATGGCACATAGCCATGTATTGGGTGAGTTGGCAATCTTACAGAGATCGGTTTTAATGCAAAAATTAATTTGTTTACAAAAATGGCACATAGCAGATTTCTGAGTTATAGCCATCAATTGTTTAAAAAAATCCTCATGAGACACAAAGACACAAATTCTTGATATTCCATTATCTATAGTATTAGTTCTCAAACATTCATCTCTTTAAGATGTCTATTTATGTATGTTTTTCGTTTTCTGCACTTAATTTTACCATCTAATGAAATATTTTGCATTGAAAAATGTGGTTTCTTGGAAAATCAGCTTTAAAGACAGACACCATATTGTTCTGTATTGTTAATCGTAGTCTGATAAAGGAAGTATCAGATTGCTCATGCCGAAACCCACCCTTAAATTACTGCGATAGAAGCAATATAGTATTAGGATGCTAAACTCAAAACATCAGTTGCCAATTTAAATTGTAAGGTGCCCAAATCGAAGCCGGAAACCTTCAACGGCAACTATAGTCTTTCTCAGCCTTAGATGACAATAAGGCGTTAAATGAGATATATTTGTCTCTATCTAGCGCACACAAGTTGCCATTAGCTTCGTCCTTTTCTACTCTCGCGCTGTTGCCAAGTTCCTAATAGGATGGTGTAAATATTCAGTTGTTACCTTTTTCAGCTTTAAACATGCAGAGTTTTTCCCCTATCAGAATATATCCTTTTTAAAGTCATTATACATTTCTGTACGGCCAAATTTCTTCAGAAAACGTATTTTTTTAGCAAAAGTCCGATATTTGCTCTTCCTATGCTCATCACGCACTAACTAATAAACTAAGTGCTAGAATACGTCTATATTTTTGTTCTTAGCTAGAGTAAATCATAGTGCTGTTACCTGTCTACTTTGAATTGTCTATGCTCAGTTGAATATTACAATATTTTAAATTAAATGTTCTCAGAAATTTCATATTTGTGCACTGCAAAAGTTACGCAGAGCGAAACTTTTTTATTATTGAGTTTACATCAGCAACCAAGCGCGAGCAAATGTTAGAAACAGTTTTTAAATAAACCAGAAACCTATAACCTCTTGCTTTCATAGTATAAGGCAAACAAAAGGTATTCACCTATTTAGCTGGAAGGCGCCAGGCGTGACACAGAAGGCACCAGTAAAAGTTAACATCACTTCGTAAAAAAAAGTGTGTGTGTTTATACTGTGTGGAACCTGTGAAGTGTTATTTATTTAACATTTTCCGTAAATATTGTAGTTACGGAGGGAGAAGCTAGGGAGAGACAATATATTGGTAAATTAAGAAGTAGGAACGTTAAATAGTTATGAAAGTGTATTTCAAGTAAAATGAGTATTAGTAAGGCAGTGAAAGAAACAGCTAAGACTATCGGGTGTTCACCATTCTCACCTATATAAGCGAGTCGAGACGGCGAGAGCAGCGTGTTGTGATGGAGTCGTTAAGTGTTGAACGAGATCGGTGTCAGCAGTAAGTTTCAAGTTTGTGTATGTGAAGCGCAAACATTGTACACCATCGTTACCAGAAATTTGAGTGTGTGTCGTCAAAGACAGTTTTGGACATTTAATGTCACGTTGGAGTTGTTTCTTGCGTGAAGCGCTTTTAATTAGTGTGATCGTTGAAGCCAGCAACTATTTGAGAGAACTGAAGGACAGTGAAGTAGTGTCAAGGTCACGAGAGGACAGAACAGCTGTGAGATGCAAGGTCACAGCGAATTGTAAGTTGTGTTAATGATAAAACAGAACTGTTTTTGTGCTTCTGTTTTAGAAAAAAAAAAAAAAAAAATAAGTGACAGAAAAAGTAACTGAAGATGTCGTGTGTCACAATATGAAAGATTTGGAGTTCGTTTTACTCAGCTCGTGTTTTGGGGGTGCCTTTCTCACACTACATTACGTCCGTCAGAGGAATTTCAGGATATATTTCGGTATCGAGGGGGGAGGGTATGATACTTTCCTTCTGAATTTAATATCTTCCTCGGCAATACACTTGCAGGGATAAAACTGAATCTTACAATTCAATATAGAGCCAAAGTTATAAACACATTTCAGCATACGATTTGCCTCAAGGGAGACTTGACCATGGCCAACTAGAGCATCACATCCCTCTTTTGTGAAATCGTGGTGGCTGTGAAAGAATGATGCTGCAGGCTTTTGTCTTACCGCGGACCTGGCCCCCGGCCAACAATAAGTCTAGAGAGTGAGTATATTTATAAAACAATAACCCTGCACTGGCAGCCTTCAAAGCGAGAGTGATTCAATCATTTCCTCCACAGCACTTCATTACGTTATGCCTGCTTTTAATTCACGGCAGCGTTACCATGGAGACAGCAGTATGCTTAGGCAACGCCGTTTTCCCACCTCCATGAGCAACTCCTTTAAACTTAAGGGTCAGTTCGTTCGACAATTGCTTGTTTTAAAACGCAATAAATATAACCCTTAAAATTTGAGACAATTTTATTTTCTTTGGACTTATATTGAACTTAAACCCAGAATATTGTAAAATCTAATATTGGACGAAAAATGAAGTGTGTTTACAGAATAGCACTCAACATTTACTCGATTAGTGTAATCATTATCCCATAAGGAATTTCAAAATTGCAGACATTTATTATCTTCATAAGTGTATATCTGCTGTTTATATACAGCTACATCTATAAACCTTTGCATGTCGTATCATCTTACTGATTTATACAAAAAGCAAATTTAGTAAAATACCGACCTTCTGTTGGCCGGCTGAGAACAGCTGATTCGTGTACCTACCCTTTTTAGGGCTTAACCACTTTATGACGGAACGTGGGGTTTTGCAGGGTGACGGGTGAGAATAGGGTTATGGGTAGAAGGGAGGTAGCAAATTTATGCTCCTCAACGACTGCTAGTCAGTGTACAACTTTAGTTGGGCCTGCTGGTGTGTGCTACCAAATATGGAGGTTTAAAATTTTGAATTTTGAATCCAAGCATGTCTTGGAAGGACTGTTTGGGAGCTCAGCTTTCGCTGTTGTTGGATTAGCTCCTCTGTTCCTGGGGGTGCTCGCAAGCTTGCGGGGAACCCAGAGTCGCACAAGTGTGCGGTCTCTGGGATTATAGTCCCCAGGAGACCTAACCAGGGCGCTCCAAAGTTAACACGATCTACAATTCTTCAAGACCTTACAACCCACAGAGCTTCTGTCCTCTCGTAATCTTGACCCATACTTCACTGTCTTTCAGTTCTATTACTCTGTCTCACAGACAGCTGGCTTCGACGTTCACACTCACCAACTTCACACAACAAGAATTAAGACGCGACGATTGGACATCCAGACTGTCTCTGATGACACACCCAAATTTCTCTCAACGACTGTACACACACGCGCACGCACGCACACACACATACACACACAAATACACACACACACTAAAAAAACTATTGTCTCGTTGAACACTCGACTACCTGCTGTTTTGGCCGTCTCGACTCGGTTATATAGGCTAGAATGACGTGACACGAATTTTTCTCCAAATTCCCCTTTTCGTACACAAGCCTGGCCCACGAACAGTTTTCTCGAACAGTGTGGAATAAACTATCTTTGTTACGGCCCGCTTCATTGTTACGTGTTTACTCGCAACGCAGTGATGTTACTTCTACTGGAGCGTCCTTTGATGTGCAGCGGAAGCCAGCCAGTGTCACAAAATTATTCTTAATAAATAAAAATACTGGTCTACTAATTAAGTAAATACTGATGTAATGTTATTACATTACTACATTACCAATACAAATATCTGCAGTTACACACTAACACCCTGTATTTTATATTTTCAATCAACTTTGCTATTTGCCATGTTGTGGTGGGTAGGTATTGGGCGTAGTTTAATCCTCCTTTGAGTTAACTTCTGGAATGTATCGTGCACAGTAATAATAACTTAACGTTGCAAAAGGTTAACTAGAAGTGACGTTTTCAATCTGCGGAGAGAACATAAATCTAATGGAATCCTATTCGAGCTGAAGGTTGGCTGAGAGTAGATTTCTTTATTTTAATCAGCAATAAATGCCCCGCTGATTCGCGAATATCTCACAAGTAATACCATAAGCCGTCTGACCTAACAGATACATTTATCTGGAAAGTTCAGACCATCCAATGATATTTATCTGGACTATTTCAAAAACAAAGTATGGATTTAAATACTATATTGCAAAGTTTGACCATAAAGAGTTAAATTCTATAAAAAAAATCTGATGTGTTGCACTTGCATGACTTTCTCTACTCTTGTACTAAACATTCTTACAAACTAGTATTCCTGTATCTTCTTCGTGTTAGTTGAGATAAGCATTTGCAGAAATTATCTTATTGCTTATTACCTTGTAGGTACAGGGGGAATATGGGAGTACAGTAGGCTTTAAGTCAAATCCTTTAAAGCCTTCAAATTCGTTCTCTTTGCACGGTTAACATATAAAAAGTGGATAACAGTGGTCCATATGACAGAAGTATAAGTTCTCCAAAGCTCACACAAATATCAAGGAAAACCTCCGAAATAGTTCACTGTACAAAAACATTTATTTAGACATAAATTATGTCTTAGCAAGATCTATGATAGTAAGATGTGATCTATCTTTTACGGTTTACCACTTATGCAAAATTCATCCAGAGTAAATAGGACTTCATGGCCTATAGCCAGAAAATTCAAGACATACATTTCAGTTGTCATAAAAATATCTCAAACATTTGGCATTTTAATCAAAATTGTTAGAGCCATTTTCAAGAATATCAAACTTTTCGAAACATTTTCCACGTAAAGGGTAGTTTAGGGTTGAGCAATTTTCTTCAAAATCTTCCTGTCGCATCCTTGAAAGATATTAAACTTAAATATCAAATTTGGTTTTTAACCGACTTTTCGTTTTGAGTTATTCTGTCCATAGACTGATACACACACACACACACACACACACACACACACACACAAACACACACGCACGTGCTCGCGCGGACCTTTTTCTATAAATGCTTTTTTTTTTATTCAGGGGGCCTCAAAACATATAGTTCCGGCGAAATCTCCACATCGAATTTTTGGGTGGAATACAATACTTCGCCTACTTTACGTAGTAGAAAGAGAGAGAGAGAGAGAGAGAGAGAGAGAGAGAGAGAGAGAGAGAGAGTAAAAAGACACCGGAACAGCAGTCCTGTAAAGTTTAGGGGGAACTATTTTACGCATAAATCCCTATGATTTTCATAATCTGTAAATGATCTCAATCTTTCCTTTAACTTGTGATCTCTATTACGTGAACTATGTACAGGCAACTAGCATTACCACGAATAATGAGTAGGTGTACTTAGTGTATTGACGCGACATACCTTAAGACATATTTAGCACAGCGATGTCCAACCTTCTCGCTTTGGACAACCTTACCTCGACAGTCAGTCTCCAGTGACGGACACAAACAGGCGATTTCATGATTGTTTCTAGGTCATACCTTAAATTTTCTGACAATGTACTCAGAAGACCTCTTCATTTTGGGTGATTTTTGCATGAATGGTGAACAGTAAGAGACAGACAACTGCTTAGTAAATAAAAACTATGGATCTCGTTAAAACACTAATTTATGTCAAATACTTTATTTTGCTTTTGAGTGAACCATTTCCGAGTTGTTCTTTATTATTTGTTTTAATTTGCCAATGCTTACACTTTCTTCTAATAGGAATATGTGATTCATTTTTTATCTCTTGGTATTGCAAACTGAGCGGGATTTCAAAGGCATTGCATAGCAACCACGTCTTAAAATTGCTTATATCCTACTGCACTATCATACACCCCTTGCACCTACAAGAAATGCGTAAGATACTTTCCGAGAATGCTTGTATCGATTGAAATGAAGTAGACAGAAAAAATAAGCTTTTGCAAGAATGGTGTGAGTATAGCGGTGCACATATTTGTGAACAGAGTTACTGCAAATTGAACTATATTAAACGTCTGTATCGCAATATGTTACGCGACGATCACTTGGTGTATCTTCTAACGCTTCGACTTTGTCGCCAAATATTGAGAGACATCTTAAACGTGAACTCTTGATCACTCCAATAACTTGAAGACAAGTTTTAGCAGATGAGTTTGAACTTTTAGAGACTTGGCTAGTTTTTTTTTTTTTTTTTTTTTTTTTTTTTTTTTTTTTTTGAAGTGGGGGAGTTTTAACGTACTTTATCCTGATAGTTTATTCGAAGGTTGAATATATGAAATGGGAGAAGGAATGTTCAAATGAGCGCAAAAGCTTACGTTACTGGAAACGCCTTCTTAGGCTTACTGAAAACCTCGAGGAGAGCGGGTAGGGGGGATAACTCACTCTAACAGATATTCGAAATCGGGAGCTCTTCAGTGGGAGGCAGACCATCAATCCACACACCACACAGATGGGCTTGCACAGACTTGTTCAGATCTAAATAACACTAATAAAGCAATGAATTTCGATAGAGCTCGTTCTGAATTCGTCGTGGCGAGAACATCAAACGCTCCTGCTTCGCAGTGGCTGGCCAAAATAACGACCGCAGTTTTGTTGCTATTGCAACAGCCAAGGGTGCCTCTCCTTCCTTGCCAAATAACATTTCAAGGGAAGAAGTAACAGCCTTATACAAAATAATGTGTGCACACAAATTACGTGTCGAAGCCATCAATCCTACCTGGAGTCTCACGAAAAGGCCAGTCCACGTGAGCGTTTTAAGCAAACGTAAGAGAAACATGGAACGCTCTTTAAAGCAACCTGTAGATTCATCTAACACGTTACTGTCATTGCCCACCACCAGCCAACATGCTCTGCATCTCAGGCTCCTACAGGAGATGAGCCAAGCATGGACACCTCCGATGGCGTAGTTGTGGGCCCTACGCAAGCCACAGCTCCAAGGAGATCGCACAAGACAATCCCTATCTTCCTCCGGGACCCAAAGAAGGCCCGTGAGTTGACTACCTTCCTGAACACTTCCCACCCTGATGTAGAATATAGTGTCAGACAGTTGCCTTTATGCCTAGAACTCCGTATGATCACCGGAAAATCCGTGAGGTGCTGAGCGAGGGATCAGTGCAGTATCTGACAACTTTACTGTCTGATGAAAAATTAATGTACGTGACACTGAGGAACTTGCCTATGTACATTACTGAGATAGAGGTCACGGTACATCTCACAAAACTGGGTTACCCGGTGGAGCGCGTAGGACAACTGCGCTCCAACCGCAACCAACCACCACAGCTTATACCTCAAGAAGGAGGCCCACTCAAATAAC
This sequence comes from Tenodera sinensis, assembly GCA_030765045.1. Lineage (NCBI taxonomy): Eukaryota > Metazoa > Arthropoda > Insecta > Mantodea > Mantidae > Tenodera > Tenodera sinensis. The sequence continues at coordinate 64,596,581 of CM060961.1, forward strand.
ATCTACAAGGAAACTAAGATGTTAAACCCCTTGATCTGCGTTGAACTATACCGTCCACCTGCAAGTGGACGGTGAGCCAGGCTACAAACGTTCAGACTGCAAACTACCTGGTGTGCAGGGCACCAAATTAACCTGCTTCAAATGTGGGGACGACCACTCCTGCATATACGCAAAATGCCCTGTATGACAGGAGGCCAGACTTGAGATGCATCTCAACAAAAACGGGCAGCACCTAGGGCCTTTCCAAAGAGGCATTCAGAGGTGCCCTCTTCCCAGGATTGGGGCCACTCAAGCCACTGCAGCATAAAGACTACGGTGCAGATCTGACAGCAAGGTTCACTCCATCTGAAGCACCAGTCAGTGTACCTGCAGCACCAACTCCTGGGCACATGGTCACAGATGCACCACCAGCCCCAACTACTGCTCCATCACAGCTGCCTGCTCCTCCAAGCACATCCAGAGCTGCATCCATAAACACCGTTGCTTCCAGGAATCAAAGATGTGCACCATCAGTGGCAAGGCAAACCACACCTCGGCAACCTGGACAGACGCGTCTGTCAACATACCCGCCGACACCTCAATCATCCCAGAACAATCTGATCCCTGATGAACGGTTCCACAACCTGATGGCAAAAATCCCGCTGCACCTACAAGCGAACTTCGCTACAGTTCCAGCGGACGCTCTTACTCAAAGGCCCGCTTCTATAGCCTCCAATATCGTACTGGTGTACACCGTCTTCACTTTTATTTCCCAGTATGGCAGACAGCAGTGAAGCAATAACCAACGTCCTCGGGATCAAGATCTGTTCCTGGAACGCCAAGGGAATTCGTGGTAAACTGCAAGAAGTCAAACATTTTCTTGCAGTTAACAAAATAAATGTTCTTCTGGTTCAAGACACCCATCTGTCTGGGAACCAAAAAGCCACGACCGTGATGACGGCTTTGGTGACACTCCCATCCATGTAAGCCACAACATCCAACACCATCGCGTTCACCTTACAACCACAGAAGGCCTGGAAGGAACAGGTATACAAGTGGCAACCAACAGAGGACTAGTTAACCTCGACTCCGTCTACATTCCACCAGGAAGACGCATCAGCGAACGAGACCTGGATGCTGTATCCCTACATGGCTCGACCACCATAGCCATGGGCGATCTCACCGCTAAAAGTGCATGTTGGAATTCTACCACCAGGAACCACAGGGGCATGGTGCTAGAAAGATACCTTGATGTCGACGAAAATAGCTTAATGCTTCCCTAATGGGTGTCTCAGAGCGTAGTCTATGTGGTACATTACATATTTCACCGCATGTATAGTGCTCCTACCCTTCATAAATAAAATAATAAAAATTGATTTTTCGGGATATGCTGCTTTACAATCCTTAGTAGTCTGTTGTTGACGATTTTTATAAATACCTTGAAAGATGCTTTTTCTAACGTCAATCTTCTGAAAGTCTGATGATACTCTTATCTCCTATTCCGTTACACTTTATCATCACTGTTTCTTATTTCAGTGGTAATGTTTCTGTTAATACAGATTTGTTCATCAGGCCATTCCACAATTCTCCTATACTGTCGAGGGAGTCCTTGAGATATTCTATGCACATGTAGTCTGGAACTGCGGCTTTCTTTCTGGCTTCCTTGCCTGAGCTCTGTTGTAGCTTTTGGTTCTGCATCTTGTATAGATTCTGTTCATTCTATAGCCTATGTTCGATCCTGTTCGTGTGTGTTTAATATCTTTGAGATATTACACATTCCTTCATCTGTATTTATCTGGTTGTGGGTGCGATTTTCTTTTTAGTGTTGCGGTCGAATCTGATTTTGCATTTTCTGCTAAGATTCTTGCTTTTGTCTATGTGTTCAAGTCATTTCTTTGTCATTGTTGCTTTGTATTGGCTTCTTATTTCTATGTAGTGCCCACACTGTTTCTTTTCTTTCCTTATAGCACTCTTGATCAAACCATATTTGAGTCTATCTTCTTTCTTTTCTTGTAATAATGGTTACTACTTCCATGGCGATTTCTAGGACATCTTCAGTTTGCATTCTTGCTTTCTCGATACTTTCTTCGTTTTATATTCATTATTTCCTGTTGTATTTTTCTGGTGTGTATGTTGGTTCTCTTTGCTGCTTATCTCCTTTGTGGAATTTCCATGGTGAAGCTTGTCATTGGAATGTTTTTCCTTATGAGGGCCGCTGTTGCGTTCATAGTCCTTATTTGGTTCGCTTTAGGTCTTCAGGTTTTCCTTTGTAGAATACTAGATCTATTGCGGTGGATCCATTTTGTGCGGAATAGGTTTGTGTATTTGCTGGCGTGAGACCTTCCTCTTCTACGGTCTCTAATTGCATGTGTGTTTAGTATTTTGCTTGTCGATCCTGCAGTTGTAGTCTTCAGCGAGTATTACATTTTTATCAGCGTTTGTCTGTTCAATGGCTATTCATTTCTTGTCGATTACATCTTTGACGGGTATGCTGATTGGATATATATCTAATTATCGTCACTACAGGCGTTTTTTTGCCATTATGTTTTTCTTTTAATGAAACGTAATGACAAGCTTACAATTCTCTATGTTCAGTAAGGAAGATTTCTGTGAATATACATCCAGATTTTCTATCCTCCCGAGATATGAGTGGTAGCGGTTTCTTATTCGTTCTATATTCTATATTAATATATTTACTGCATTATCCGCGTATAGTTTTTTCCATCCTTGGAGAAGTGTGGCACTTCCTGTAGTTTCGCTGCGATATCCTCGTCCTATATCTGGTAATATCTCCAAAAGGTATATGTTCTTATGGTTATTCCCTGGGGCCAAAGGTCCTGCGCTGCGTATCTTCTGACTAGCTGTATGGAAATCCTATTTTAAAGGCTTTTGTCCTTCCTCGGTTATTAAGTCCTTCGCATTTTATATTTTCTGTAATCCGTTTATATCAAGGAAATTTCTTATGTTGCTTGGGGTGGTGCTTTGTTTGAGCCTTCCTATGTATAGCCAGAATCTTCTGCTTCTTCTGTAGCTCGTGTCCTTCTTCCAATTTTCTCTGCTCTGCTGTACGTCGTCTGCTGCCTCCTTTGTGTTCCATTTTCCGGTCTGATTCTTTGTGGTTATTTTGTTTGTTTTCCTTTAATGTCTTAGTACTGACTTCTTTCTCTCAGGTAATCTGATATTTTCTCTGTGTGATTTCCATTTACGGAAGCCTTCTTAGCTTCCCTTTGGTTGATTTTTCGTTCAATCTTCTGGTAGGTTTTCTAGAAAGTTCAATACCTACTTTCTAGCTTGTCATTTATTGTCTCATGCTCGATGTTGTCTGGTTAACTCCTTTGTTGCTGAAATCTATGTGATGTGTTGCTTGCTTTATATTCTACAGCGGATAGTGTGTTTGACAACTAAAGAAGCAGAAGCAACTGTGTGTTTGAAACCAAGAATAATTGAAGCGCATTAATATTTAATTGCCGTCTGATCCTGCAAATGATTAGAACGTATTTTAATGTAACAATTACTACGTTTATATGGCGAATGCAAATATATTCCGGATTGAATACCATATGGAAACGCGGATTCAAATCGAACTGAACCACTAGATCCGATCCGCATAGAAGTGGGATCGGATCGAGGTCGATTTGAATCCGTCAAAGGCGCTAACTTTTACTGTACTCATGTAACACGCTGCACGCGAAAGTGGTGCGATAAAACACAACTACAAAGCTAATTTTATCGTTTCTATAGTCTCGCAATATATTATTCACAAGAACATTCACTGACCTTAAAGCCTTGTTAAAATATGCAGAAAACATATTTTTATAGGTTCGTCAACATAAACCAAGTGACTAGCATAAAAGGTTCAAATATTTATGCATGAGCCTTGCGTATCCAAATAGCTCTCATTCCGGATTGAATTCAACATGTAAAGGCGGATCGTATTGAGAATGGGATTGGATTCAAATCAGCTTTAATTCTCCAAGAAAACGTAATAATTTTGAGGTTGGATCCAAAAATGCAGGTGATGTCCACTTCCAGGTAACGCAGCACTGTAATTACTCATTGCAGATCAATCTTCTAATGAATTCCATCATTGTTTCTTCCAAAAAATGGATTATTTTGAAAACTGTCTGTATCAAAACAGTTCTGTGTTTCATATAAGACCTCAAGAGCAAATTTGAATACACTTGCAAAATTTGCGCTGGAATTATGTGCAAATAAGCATCCCAAAAATGTCTGATTGATCCTCAACGTCGGTCCCACAAGGTTTCTTTGAAAAATACTTCAACATGGGCGTATAAAAAGTCTGTTACGAACATCTAACAGTAGGGAATGTTAGTGAGGAATCTGTCACCATAAGACAATAAGATAAATGGAATGCAAGCCGAAGACAGGAACGCGCATGGTAGGTATTTCTGGAAGCCCACTGTGGAGGTCGTGACCCCTCGACGCCTGCCCCTATCATCAATCATCAAGTGCAGCTTGTGACAGGCTCTTCAGCACACTTGACAGATGCTGTCGAGCCGTTTTAACCGCTTTTACAGTCAGCTGGTGACAAGCAAAGAGCCCCCGATCTTCCTAGAGGTCCTCTGAGGGTTTGCAAGCTTTCACTTCATGTTCAATTGGTTAAGCGTCTAAACGTACGGTATAGTAAGGTTCATGTTCACAGGCGCGTTCACTGTTGCTGAGCTGCGCAGTTCGTCTCTGTACACACGGATCGCACCATGCAGGAGCTGGAAATCTATATACCACTAGATCTAACAGTCTCTTAAAATCTAGTTTAAGGCAACTTGAAAAACATAGATCTCAGCCTCAAGAATTAATACAACAATAATTCTTAATATTCCTTAAATAATTCTCCACTAACAAGAGTATATTTTATCATAGCTTAAGTGTTACGATGATTCAATATTTCTTAATCAATACATTAGAAATATAAGCAAAGACCCTTTTAAGAAACTGGGATTTGTAGGGGCTTAAAAGACAGGTTATGCTAATTCTATACAAAAGCCTTGTTCGTAGTAATTTGGAATATGCCTCAATTGTATGGTCATCAATGTACAAATGTCCCAACAATCGGCTAGAAAAGATAGAAAAAAAAAAAAAAAGTTTCTCAGATAGTTATATTACTATACTCATGAATTTTCGAATCCCCCACAGTTTGTTTGCTCTGCTCAGAATCCATGATGCATGAAACAGATGCTACATCTGATCCTTTGTTCATTAATTACATTTCACTTCTTTCATTTCTTTTTGTTTTTCTTCTCTTCTACTTCTCTTCTTCTCTTGACAGCTTGTTGGGCGTTTTACCAGAGCAAAAATTAATCTAACACACGAAACGGTGTATTCCTTGGATGTACAATAATAATAATAATAATAATAATAATAATAATAATAATAATAATAATAATAATAATAATAATAATAATAATAATAATAATAATAATAATAATAATAATAATAATAATAATAATAATAATAATAATAATAATAAATACTAATACTACTACTACTACTACTACTACTACTACTACTACTACTACTACTACTAATAATAATAATAATAATAATAATAATAATAATAATAATAATAATAATAATAATAATAATAATAATAATAATAGAAATACTGTGATTTAGCTTTTGACAGCAAGTGGCGTTTCAAAAACTGACATTGATCAACAGATCAGTGAAGTTATAGGCACAATGCGATTAGTGACAGCTAAATGCGTAATTAGGCGAGAGCTTCCAAGGACGGGGTTCGATGTCTATAATGAACCGCGATCAGGTCGGCTATCAATGATCACAGAATATTTGGTTAATACCGTGGATGAAAGCATCCGTGAAGATTGGCGACTGATTATCTACGGAGTTTCACAGAAGATAGAAGAGAATATGTATCGATAAGAAATGCTGAAATAAGGAGTGAAGGACCAATAAAGATTACCCGAGCAAGAAACGGACAACAATCTAAGACAACCAATAAGGGAAATGTAAATGGTGTAGGCGAAGAACTTTTACATTTAAATGTGACAGGAGAAGAAAATAATTGAGATGAACTGAGATATAAGATAGAAGAAGGTGATGTGTGTTATCTACCAAAAGAATGGAGGCTGCGCAGAAAAGAATTGAGAGCTTGATAGCAACAGTAGAAGGTGAGGAAGCAGAAGAAGCCTGAAATATGCAAGTTAAGGTGCAACAACTGCAGGTGGTGAGGATAAAAGAACTTTTCCGAGTAGCAACTGAATAATTGTTCTAAATTGAGAATTTTAATTGATTGAAATTTTTTTATTGTATAGAATCTGAAAATACCAAATGTGAATTGTGTTTAAGTGACTATAATGTTTTCATTTGTATGTTTTAGTTTTCTGATATTTTCTTCTGAATGTATCTGGAATGCTAATTTGCAATAAATAAAGTTGGCAACTATGTCCTGAATTAGTAAACAAATATAGCAACTGTGTAGGAAAAATAGGGAAAGAGTAAGGAATTAAATAAAACAACCGTTTTACAACTATCTATAATGGTTTGATGTGTGTAGAACATTGAACCTTACTTTACGAATTGCCCTCCTATTAAACATATCCTTTAGGTTTTAATTATACTAACACCCCAGAAAACTAAGTTTATAACCGATTTTTAAGGCATCCCATGAACAATATGGCACACAGAAAGGAGCCTGCTACAGAGAGAGACAGAGAGAGACAGAGAGAGACAGAGAGAGACAGAGAGAGAGAGAGAGAGAGAGAGAGAGGTACATTTGCAACTAACCAATAACGCTAGCGGGCTTGCAAGTTGTGCTAATATAAGCATATATCTCGAATAATAAATAACTACACGACTTTGACAAGATAACATATTGGAGTAAATGCTCATTCATCCATGAAACAAGAAATGTGTGTGTGAAAAGCACACAAGCGGTGAAGCTAAAGAATTCAGTGTGAATAATGCAACGGGAGAGACTATGGTTGGTTTAAACTAAATTGGGAACGAAAATATAGTGTGCCTAGAAGGTAACTTTGTTATCCACCAATTCCAGCTATTTTAAGCCATTTGTATTTACACCAAGCACTTGACTTCTTTAATGTCATTAAAGCTGCATTATGCGACAGCTTCACTATACATGTTTTGGTACGTATTTGGTCAATGGTCAATTGTCAATTTTCTTACCTACCTGCCGCTTATGTATACCATCCGCCATAGTAACTTGCAGATAGCTGTAGTTGCGTAGTTCTCACCTCTTCCAACCTTGTTACCTTCCCTACTACGTAGAAGTATTGTACTCGACCCAAAATTTCCATGTCCAGATTTCACCGAAAATATGTGTTCAGGCCCCCTGAATACAAAAAAGCAGTTTTGGAAAAAGGTCTCTCTCTCTTTGTGTCTGTGTGTGTGTGTGAGTCTATCTGTCTGTCTATCTGTCTGTCTGTCTGTCGTCCGTCCGTCCGTCCGTCCGTCTGTATCTGAACAACATAACTCAAAAACGAAAAGTCGGTTAAAAACAAAGTTACTATAAAGTACGACAGCTGCTATTTAAGTTTAGCATCTTTCAAGAATGCGACACGAAGATTTTGAAGAAAATTCCTCCACACTAAACTACTCTTATATGGAAAAACATGAAAATTTTGATTTCTCAAAAATGGCTGTAACAATTTTGATTACAATTCCATGTATGTAAGATATTTCTGTCGCAAATGAAATGTATATTTTGAATTTTCTGGTATAGCCTACGTAGTGATGTTTACCCTTGATGAGTTTCGCGTAACTACTAAACCATACAAAAAATGTTGTTAGCTAATGCTGGATTTCTGACAATGAAGTCATTAATCCTCTTGCTCTCCAGTATTTTTCAACATAAATCTGAAGAGACTTAGCAGTAATAGTAACCGCTTTTTAGAGGGCAGCATATTTTTATGTTTTGGCGGTCACATCGCTCTCTCACAACCCCCAGAATGTCTGGAGGACCACACCTGTCGTTGGTTTACGGGTCTCACCAACCTGACCAGGAGAATTATCAAAGTAAATTCACCGACCATATCCTCTGATTACCAATCAGAGGACGTATTACATGCCATGACAGGTCAGCATGTTAGGGTTTAAGATTTTATAGAGAAATTAGAGAAATGGAGAGGTTGGAAAAATAAAGAGTCCCTAGCCCTCAGGAACCCTAATAGCATCGGGGTCGGAAGAGAACAAGAGATGACCAAGGTAAAGTCAGATAGAAAAGTTACAGTGAGGAGCAAAACACCAGTAAGTGGAAATAATGTTCTGCTCAGCTTGGGTATCTCGTGGTCGCCATTCACATATCCCCTAGACGGAGACCCCTGAGTAATATACAAAAATGTAAATCTTGTTAAAACACATGTCAAATGCCTTTTTTTGTGGAGTGAACCACTTCCGAGGTATTCCTTGTTATTTGTGTGAGTTTTGCAATACTTACACTTTTCTCAAGTGGAACATCGTTATTCACTAATATGCGAGTAGATCTTAAAAAACAATCTGTGATATTGCACTTTTCTCAACCGAAAATCATTATACATGCATGTATGTAGTATCGCCCATGCGTTAACAGTCTTCCTCCTCCCACTGCCATTTAGAGTGCTAACTTAACAGCGTAAGTGGTGCTGTTATGTCTAGACTCTAAATCAGTCGTAGGCAAAAACCAACACATTAGATTCTGCAAACTGCTTGACACAGAACACACGCTTGGGGTAGGAGATGTGAAATCAGTGCTATTCCAAGTCAAGGCCACGTAATCACAACACGCGTTCTGTTCATGGCTACTCCAAATGCACAACAGTAAACGACTTGGCAACAGCAGATTATTTCGCTAACAGTATATTAAGAGTATATTGTGCTTTGTTATTAGCACGGAAAAAGAGTGGGTGTTTTACAACTTCTTGAAATGTGATTATTAAGGGACGAGCCCTACTATATATGCAGTTCGGCTTTTTGCCCCTCATGAACATGCAAAGAGATCTGAATTTTAAAGCCATCCAAAAGCGACCAGTGTTTAAAATGTTTGAATACTGTATTACCTTAATGTATTTTCACCTACAATGAATGTGTAAATGTGAAATTATTCATTTGAATTATCAAAAAGTCGATAGGGAAAAAAAAAAAGGTTTCGTAGAAATAGTCTGTAGTAGAGTGAATAGAAAAATGCGAAAGATAACTTATCAGATTTTTAGAAAAATGTCCATGTGTGCTTAAACATCATACAACAAGGAAATTCTAATAAATAGCAAACTTGATGTTCAACTTCAGCATCTTCTAAAGATGCCACATGTAGGTTTTCAAGAAAATACTTGCATTTCCAAACTACCCTTTATGTGGGAAAATTTGTCGATATTTTTGCTTTTATAAAATCTGACTGGTGGTTTTCACTAAAATACCAAGAATTTGGTATTCTAATAAAAACAGAATTATCAGCTTGAATTTTCTTGAAGTAGAAATAGACCAGAACGTATTACAAGAAAAATGCAGTGATCTTTAATACACGCAAAATAACTTTCTGTAGCTTAAGGTACTTTAAGGTATTCATTATTAATTGGTTGGAACGTTTCAATATTTTGACACTTTCTTAAAGTATTGTCGGTAATCAGGTACTTCTCGTAACGTCGTGGAGAGAGTATGGCATTTCAAGGCCAATATATACCGACTATATTTAAAACATTTGATTACTGATTCGTTTTTCTATATCCCCTTGTACCTAAAATGAAAAATCAAGTAAACTGTTTTTAAAAAACTTTTTGATTGACATGAAACAAGTTTTACTAAGAGCAGTCTATGCAAGCCAGGCATGCAAAAACCAAGTATAGTTGTATAGAAAAGCATATGAATGTAATATGTGTAATACCAGGTTTGATCTCGAAATAGTCAATAGATTTCCTGACGGATTGCGTGGCCACGAACTCTATTGGCTACTTCAAGGTCAAACCTGGTTGTCATGACAACAGACCGCTGTGCCACTCCCCTACCACGTGCGTAACGCACGCCGAAGAAACTGTCAGAATACCTAACATACGCTAATTCAGTCATAGAAAATAAAATAATGCCGTAAAAATGTCCAAATCAAAATTTTATTTGAGCAAAATATAACTGTGCAAAATTCTGCTAGAACAAATGTTTATAAACTATACTATTAATGAGGGTTTTAAAAGTTAAATATGTGTAGATATATTGAACTGAAGCCAACCGTAATCTGCTACATTAAATTTTATTATTTTTGAAAAATTAAGCTTTACACATATAGATCTACAGAAATTCCATTATTTGTGTGTGATTTCTGCGAGAACACCAAAAAGAACTGTTTGGCGTCATCATTAGGTAAACTATATTATTAACATTTAGTTCAAATACGAATAAAATAACGGTTTAAAAGTGTTTTAAAATTGGCAGCAACGCAAATGATTGTAAAATCATTCTTTACATCTAACTCAATTTGGGTTCCCTGAAAAAATACTCCTGGTTTAAATTATAAATGTTGACCTAATTAATTTGTTCATGCAGTTCTTAATGACGTCATAGAGCGTACCTCTTTGGCGCAAAGATTATCATGACAACGTTCGAACAGAAGGTCGTCATCGTTTTGAAGTTCGTCTTGTTCGCTCTTTTTTTTTTTTTTTTTTTTTTTTATTTTATTTCTTCCTCTTTTCTTCATTTTGAGTAGAACATATTAAAGTTAGATTTTAAATTACATTTCAGTATATGCAGTTTTATTTCAACATGTCAGTACAATTAATTACAATTCTTTCTAAAAAGAAGTCGAAACCTGCTTAATACGTTCATATGCTGCACTTCAGAATGGAAAGTAGTTTAAAAGGTCAAAGAAAGACTAAAGCACAAAAACGTTTAAACTTTACGTCAGTTTTATAGGAACTGCTCGAAATTGTGACCTGAATTTTTATGACAAAATTGACAGCGGCGAAGGAACGATTGTTGTATCCTATTCAAGATTTCTGGTGTGAGCCGAATAAGGAAATGATAGTAGTATTATTGCTCTTCTTGATGCAGAATATATATATATAAAAGAAGAAGCAAAAACAGTAACTGCATGACAGGAAACGAACCCATGACCTTCGTGACTAAAGTCTTTGACGTTAGAAATTAAATCTCGAGAACGCTGATTACGATCTGCTGAAAATCGATATTTCTATACTCGGGCAGCAGTTTTAAAGACATTCCAAACCAATTTTTCATCAGGCTTTGCTTGAACACGACTTACCAGCATCTGATATTGATACGTTTAACACCATATAACTGCATTATGTTTAATCGCACACCTTACATCAATTACTTATGTCTACGATCTCTCGAGTTATTTCGGTGTAGTTCATTAACACCCTGTATAAACATAAATATGTTTTCTGGCAGAACAGGAAACGTCCATAACGAAAAGCAGATAATTTCATGAGGTTTATAAATCCGCCATCCAACACGTTTTGGCATAGGCAGGAAAAAACATGCACATATACGTATAAGCTCTATTATAATTCCAGCTCCAGGGAAATAAAACTATAATGAGCACTGCGCTGTACTCTAAAGTCGTATGTGCTAGCAACTAAAAGCCCTTTAAACTCATTGTGCTAGATTAAAGCTGGTTTTCTCATATAATCTCAAAATGGTCTGTTGGCTAAATATATTTGCTACAGAATTATGTATGTGTATGCAGTAAATGCATACAAAAAGTCTTTACCTCTATAAACTGAGACGCGATAAAGTCGTAAAAATCATTCCTCGTAGTAAATTAATGGGCAGTTCAGTCTGATCAGAGTTCAGAATACACCAGAAAGAAATGTGAACTGGAGGGTGAACTTAGAATGCAGTGTCATAATTAATCGTTTGCTGTATTTCCGTTCTAAGGAGTTGAGTGCTTTACTTTCGAAGCCATGACCTTTTATTACGAGGAGGCAAATGAAAACCTTAAAAGTGAAATAAAAATTGGAATTTTCGCGTTATTGTTCTGTAAGTTGACTGTACTACTACCAATGTTTTAAAATTTAAAGCATTCCCCAACAGATAGCAGCATACTACAGACAAGCGAAACGCAAAAGTTCAATTCAAAAATGTTTATTTGGGCATGCTTACAAAATGCCCGGGCTGTTTAGGGAAACCCCTCTTCAGCCTAGTGTGGTATTTGTTTCGTTGTCGTGTTGGGATTTCCTTCGGCTTAAGTGTGTATTTGTGTTATTTTGTGTTTTTGTTGACATTGTTGTGATTTGTGTATCTGTGTGTCAGTTCCCGTGTTCCACATCCATGGCTCCATTCATGTGCTTCTGCCCAACAAGATTTATGGTTTTGTTGCTCGTTTATTTCTTTTAATTTGAATGTTGCTGCTACGCCCAATGGTATTTTTTGTATGTTTAGTATGTTTTTGTATGTTAGAGGTTTTAGTGTGTGTTTGTCTCTATTGTGTGTCTAAATGTTTTGAAAGTGTTGTAGATGCCCTCGTATTTTCTGTTCTTCTTGTTCTTGATAGTTATCGTATACATGTATGAGTGTGATAAGGGGAGGGTTTTTGTCTTTTGGTGTTTCTTGTATAGTTTTCATCTTTTGTGCCGTGTTTATGAGTGTTAAACGCTGCCACAGTATCAGTTTAAAATGGCTGCCATACTTGCGAGATATACCAATGAAAAAAGCACTCAATCAAAATATTGAACTCCTTAACCAAAGGTTTATGCAACTGTGGTGCTGTGCTAGGGGTGCCGGGTTCAATTCCCAGCAGGCGGTAGGAATTTTTCTTCAGTCAAGATTATTCCTCATCCCTCCCTGAGTCTGGAAGTATGAATAATGTGACGAGATGTCACATGATGTCTTCTGATGTGACGAGAAAGGGCTATAAGAGTCGTCGATATATAGCGGATATTGGGGAAGGGGGAATCCGCAATTGAAAATACGCACTTATTTCTTAACACAGTCATATCAATGAGAGGACCATTGCCTGCCATTACATTGCTGCTATATAAAGACAGATTTGAGTGACAGGAAGGGAGTTAGCCCCCAAAGGCATGGGGGAGGGACTAGCCCCCAAAGGTAAAACGATTTCTTTCAACCGAAGCCGCCACTAAGCCCCTGGAAGTGACGGTTGTGTTTAATATCTGGTTTGCCATCTTGCAGTTACCGACCGCAGACAGCTATCTTACCGGCTGATCCAGGAGACTTTAATCTCTGCAGGTCGCTTCGCCAAGTCCGTGAAATTAATCTGCCGCCAGTGAATTTGACACGCGGCCAGAGGGCACAGATTTTGCCTACAGTTAAACGAATACCTTGAACCCAAGCACTATACACAACAATTACATGGAATGCTGCATCAACAACTTCAAATTGAGTATTATGGTCCATTCACAAGAGAGGGTCAAGATAAACACGCATGACGTGAGCATAAGATTTGATGTGATCCATCATCAACTTTATGGCAGCATTAGTCTAGGCAAGCAGGAGATAAAAAGTGAATAACGACCTTCCATTTGAGAAATGTTTATATATTGCCAAACTCATACAAATAACAGGGAATATCTCCGAAATGGTTCACTCTACCAGAAATGTATTTGGACATAACTTGTGTATTTTAACGAGATCTACATGTTTTTATGGTAAGATTTGGTTTATCTCTTATAGTTTACCAGTTATGCTAAAGTCATCAAGAGTAAACAGAACTACAAAGGCTATAGCCAAAAAATTCAAAATATACATTTCATTTGTCCACGGGGGTTATTTCATTCCAAGCTACATAAATTCATTGAATCAAAATTGTTAAAATTGTTAAATTGTAGATTTTTACTATGATACTGTTGTGTTTACATTCAGGGTTTGCTCATAAATAGCATATAATTAGATGTACTAGAAATGAAATTTACAATTATAATACCAGAGTTGACTTACATTTCCGTATACCTTATCAAGACGGAGGAGCATTTTTTGGATGATAGTGTGAAAACATTGAATGATATTCTGTTTAAACACACAATTTATAACTGGTTAGTACAAGATGGATTTCCTTATGCGATTTTATAGAGTTTTATCCGATTTTGTCTATTGCAATTGTGTATTACTTAATAGCCATAAATTCTGAACATCGAACCTATGCATAGATGCCAGATCCCATTTAGCAATTAAAAAAACAAGACAGCAAAACGGTGCGATGCGCTTGGCATACGTATTTAATGGAATTTGTTCAAATACTGAAGAAGTTTTGAGGACTTAATGTTAAAATATCTAAATACATTTCATTCTAATTCTGCAGACGTATGTAGTAAAGGAGTGAACTAAAAAAGAAGAAGAAATTGGACGTTTATTCAAGCCAGCAGCAAGCTCGCAAAGAGTCTTGCACTGATGACGAAATGCGCAGAACTCTAAAAGGAAAGTTTATGCGCATGACTTTTACGCAGATTATATATATATATATGATATGTGTACGGTGTGAAGGAAATTTTTACTTTAGATAACATAAAGAAATCGCTGTGAAACGATAGAAAAAGAAGTGAGGCTTTTCAACATCGGTGCTTTCTTTACTTGAGCAATAGGGCCGTAAATTTACTAATATTGGATTGGAGAGAAACTTTACCCAACCTATTTTTAATCTTTCTACCACTTAAACCTAGTAGGTACCTAGGAAGAGTGCAAAGAAGAAATAAAAAAATTAATAAAATAAAAAAGTGTGTGTGTGTGTGTGGGAGGGGGGGGGCGTACAAAATTCCAAAACTAATATTCGTTTAACCACACTTTCCATTCAAGTTCGGCGTTTTCCAAGGATACGACACGAAAATCCCCTCGCCATAAACTACCCTTTTCAAGAAAACATTTTCGAAAATTTTGATTTTCCCAAAAACGACTCTTACTGATTTTGATTAACATACCATATGTTTAAGATATCTTCATGACAACTGAAATAGGTATATATCTCGAAATTTCTGGGAATGTTCTCAGAAGTCCTGTTCATTCTAAATGACGTTTGCCTAGCTGGTAAATCGTGAGAGAGACAAAACCGTATTTTACAAAAATGTAGTTCTGAGAAAATACTTTTCTCGAATGTTATACGTACCACGTCAAAGATTTTTCAGTTACTGGTTTTGGGGAAAGGGGACCAGCACAGATGTTTCGCCCCTATTTCGTTGAATGTTAATATCAGGGGATTATATATTTCCTTAGTCTGAGAACTGTAGAGCATTTTTATTTTAAATAACAATGGTACAACAGAAAGTATTCGAGATGTAAAATGTAAACATTCACGGCTGGTGTCATCAAATAAGTAAAACACCTTTTTCAGGATCATATACCGCACGATCACGAATGGCAAGTTTTGTTAATTACTGGATCATTTGGTCACTTTTTTTCACCATTGAAAGATACAGGTTATCCAACATTTCCAGGATTTATAATACTGTCGTTGGAAAGGAATTAGTTCAGATATACGGGGTAAAAAAGACACGCATTCCGTGACACCATTGTGAACCGGCCGCGGAAACGATATGGACTTAGACAAATATACGCTTCCAGAGTCTGCTTTTTTTTTTGTCTTAGGGTGTATATCCCATTTCGGTGAATATTGGGTTTTTGGATGTTTTTGTGTAGGTCATTACAAAATCAAAATTCTAAGCGATATTATTATTATTATTATTATTATTATTATTATTATTATTATTATTATTATTATTATTATTATTATTATTATTATTATTATTATGATCATCATTGAAACGTCTTCTAAATCATTGTGGAAAAATGCATCCAGTACATAGAGGAATAAACAAAATGAATCAAATCAAATGAATCAAATTGTCACCCGTGAAAACGACGGGTAAATCAACATCGATTTTAATATAAATTAATCTTAGTTGGAATTCAAAATGGCTTAGGTGTACTAGGTAAAGCATTTGCTGAGAACACGAGCTAGCAGGACTCGAACCCTTGTGTACTTACTGTTCCGCGCACTTGTTGCACCGAAGTCAAGTAGCCACGCACACACGCACACACGGTATAAACACGTGTACTATGGTTTTCAATTAGAGCGGGCGGGCGGGCGATTGGTTCGCACGACTGCCACCAGGGCCTCTCTACAGTCGACTGACTGACTGAGACAGAACGGCTACTGCTAGGCCAGGGCTTGCTTGCTTGCTTGCAGTCAAGGTCTCTGTGCGTGTTCTTTTTGTTTCATGCTTTCTGTAGCGTAATGCTCGCTGCCTGACCGGCTGGTCACTGCAAATCCTCGCATCGATTCTTCGTAAATATAACATTTCAGTTGGCACACTGCTTCTGACAAGCCTTCACAATTACTTTACTCGTTAACAAACGACCAGGCCTCGAGTGCATTCCCCTTTCGGTACAACCTACCTCAAAAGGTTCCTGCTAAGTGCAGGTTATCTCCGCTTGCATTCTTGGGTACTTTACGTCAAAGGTTTTCAAACTATGGCGTGCGACCCGCAGTAACGACGTGGCATTAGCATACTCCACCTAAATCACTTAAAAATCTGATGTTATATTCACAATACTTACTCAGCATCTTCATGCATTCCATTTTACTTAAATTTCGAGAGATTTCTCGAAAATACATGTTTTGAGGTCTCCCGAATCGAAAAAATAATTACTCTTTTTAGAGAATGGTCCATGTGTTTGTGTCTGACACAAAAAACTAAAAATCGGATAAATGCTAACTTCATATTAAAGTTCAATAGTTTTTAAGAATACTATATGTAGATTTTTAAGAAAATCACTGCACCTCAAACTACCTTTACATGAAAAATGTCTCATTATCTTTATTTTTTCATAGCGGTCTTAACTGTTTTTATTACATTACGGGTATTTCATATATCAACACAAAGAATAAATTGTATAGTGAAAATTTCGAATACCATGAAAGTCATCTTCATTTGGTGTTAATTTGGGTATTTATGTGCATAACTGGCAAACGATGGAGACAAACAAAAACATACTCAAACCAGCGATTATCGTTTTTAAATACTTCGCGTCTCATTTTAGGAATTTTGCCATTTCAAGTTAATAACATTTCTTGATATATTCGCAACAAAAAATTTAGTTGAGCCGTTTTTGCCAGTCGTCCATGCAACAATGTTGAAGACGAATTAGCGTTTTGTATGTCACAGGTTCGTATTACTTGACAAAGCCATGAGGCGTATCGGAAAAAATGTGAAACTATCCAGTTGTTTACGCGATCCAGTTGTTCAGATGCAATCCTATCTTCAGGACAGTAATGTCTCATATATCGGCAGGCGCGAGAGATCTATTTGTGTTTTATCACTGACTATACGCCAAGTTACTATTATTTCGCTCTTCTAATAAACAAGATAAGCGACTGCAGCGCTCGACAGCCAAGGTCAATACGCCTCGTCGCTTTGCCAAGTAGTAAGACAGTTTGAAATAAATCTTCACGCCGCCTGACAATGTCTCCTAATGACTTTGGTTCACCTTTGCCGCCGATCGAGCACTGAGATTCTTCTCCCCATGTCTGCGTGGGTTTTGTTTAGAAAGGATGACACAATAACGACTTTTAATAAATATTTCCAATATTTCCACTGAGATGTTACCGACCAATGTAGATTGTAAAACCATTCACCTGTCAAATAAAAAATGCTGGTAATCTGTTGCAATATGATATAACTTTGTGTGTCCTTTGGTTTCCACGCACTAAAAACGCTCCAAAGAATTACGATCTATTCACTTCAACAAACAAGAATGTGGGCTGCTCTGACCTAAAGTGATGCTAATAAAACCATTAGGTAGAACCCTATTCAACTTTTTAAATTCGCGAGTCTACCCCCTTTCTACGTCCTTTTTTCTATTCATTAATTCATTCATCTGATGATTAATTTTAAATTATATTTTAAATGACCAATTTTCTGAAAGCATTATTTTACACAGTGTATACGAAATATCAGTTATTAATAATTATATGTATGCAACTAAATTATATCATATCCTCATCAACATTATGATATAGTTGATTTTATATCTATGAATTTCAATCAGAAATATTCATCATGGGTTAATTTAAGGACATACATGAAATTATTCACTTAATTCATGTTTACTTCAGCATTTACTCCATGCAACTAAACTGCAACATGCAAATTATAGTGTTCTCAGATTTCATCGAATATCTCTTGTCAGTAACTACTAAATTATACTTGGAAAACAATCTTTTACTTCCCATATTTCAGATAGGTTTCTCACAAAACGTATTAAACTGCTTACCTGCTGCAATAGAGCATTTTTCTACGTAAATAATATTTTATGATGAGTGTACTTTTTTAAAAATCTTCATGTTAAAATATGTAGTTTGGTAGGTATTTTTTACTCGATGTTTCGTTTCCGGCGTCTACTGTTCAGATACAGGCAGAGCATTTTTTGAAAATGACTTACTTTGGACATAGGTGATCTTAAAACATATATTGCCGTTGCTTTTATTTTTATTATCTGCCTCTAATAGGTGATACAAAATGAATTGTATTCCATCAGAAACTTCTATATGGGGATATATGAATATTTCATTCCAAACTATATGAATTCACTGAATCACAATTTAAAATACTGCAGACCTCTAATTGTTAAATTGAAGATTCTTACTGTGATACATTTGAGTTTACTTGCAGTGTTTACTCTTGTTAAAAATCACGTAATTAGATAAGGTACTAGATACAAATCCACAAGTATAATACCAGAGATAGCTCACATTTATGCATACATTATCAAACACTGACGAATATTATTATTATTATTATTATTATTATTATTATTATTATTATTATTATTATTATTATTATTATTATTATTATTATTATTATTATTATTATTATTATTATTATTATTATTATTATTATTATTATTATTATTATTATTATTATTATTATTATTATTATTATTATTATTATTATTATTATCATCATTATCATTATTATGTCACATTTTGTGCATCTCTTACGGCTTACCAATTAGGCACAATAATTTAGAATAAAGAACACCCCGGCCATTCCCAGAAAATTCATGATATACAATATCTTAAACATTTTGTACGTACTTCAATCAAAATAGTCATTTATGAGAAAATCGAAGTTTCAAAAAAATCTTCTAAGTATAAAGAAGTTGAAGATGGGCGGTATTGAAAATCTCCGCATGGAATCCCTAAGAGTTTCTGAAATCACGTTTAAGTTCGGTATTTTATTCTGTTTTCGAGCTTTAGTTATGCTCTCTCTCTCTCTCTCTCTCTCTCTCTCACACACACACACACACACACACACACACACACACACACACACACACACACACACACACACACACACTCACCCACCCACTCACTCAACACTGAAAGCAGACATGGGCATCCGGTATAGTCGCCATTTTCGTCTCTGCAAATCCTTAAACAGGTATTTGATTTGTCCACTGCTGCTTATATTAAATTACAACTGTAGAGCGCCTAGGACTCGAGATGCTTTTTTGTTTACAACCAATTTCATAACGTCACGATACGGTCAATAGTTGTTTTCTTTCTTTTTCGTTTCACGTTCTTTCTCAGTTGCTTTTTCTTTTCTTTCTAACCCCTTCGTTTGGTTTGAAACTTTGTTTATGGTTTGGTTCTCTGTAGGTAAGCCCCTCCTCCCGATGTATGATGTATGATGAGCCAATTCGAGCGTATTATTCCAGTAATGGAAGTCAAAATCAAATAAGTAGTGATAGAGGAAGGGAAATAATTCAGTGCAAAGGGAATTAGTGGGCGTGGCAGCCCAATGGGAGAATATATCACTCATAAATTGGCAGCAGCAGTGCTTCAACACCTAATAGGTGTTTCCTAATACAATGCACACAAAACGAATTTAGCAATATGCGCTGTTTGAGATCATCTCTCAGTTTCTTATCGTTTTACGGGGTCTTGCACGGGGTGAGGGACGATTATTAACCAATGACACTGCTTGACAGTTGCAATACGGGGCTACAGGCGTGGCGCTATAGCGAGGAAAAGGAAAGGTGAGGAAGGGTAGATAAACCTGGCCTTGTAGAAAAGCCACGCTTTAATTTTCTTTATATTTATATCCAAATTCTTAAGTCCCATTATGGAAAAAGTAGCTAATGTTGCTTGAAATAAGTAGCATTAATTCGGCTAAACAATAATGAGTTATAAGAGAAGCTTTAACTTTGTCCTTAGAATCACAAACAGAAAACCTTTATGTAATAAAGCCTTTACATAATGCACTACTACATTGAAAAATATAAAAATGTTGAAGCCTTTTACAAATTCTCCCTATATGTATACTGGAATTAAAATCCGTATCAAATAGCTTTAAACATGTATGCCTATTACATTATATTATATTACAGTTTCGTTTTCGAATGAAAGGTTTTCTTGTAATACGTATGCAGTAAACCGCCTTTCATGGTTGGCATTATCGTTTAATTACATTTCTGTGAATTTGCAGTTTCTGAAATTTGTCGAGCCGTGTTGCTAGCTTGCCATAGACCAATAATCTGGTCACTGTAGCTTGCAATGTCTACGACATGCTGTGAATCAAACAAGAGTTAAGTTTAATGAGTAACGATTTACTGAGCAACAAGAAAAAATCAATACTTTCCTTTCAGGCCGACGTGTCATTGGTTACCACTATGTCCAGCCAGTAACATGCATAGTGCTGTCATTGTAGAGGGAGGGCAAGAAGAGGAAGCTACGATGGTCTCGTTAAACAATCATGATACCCTTGTATTTTAAATTCGTTTTCTGGACGAGCATTTTAGTCTTTGTTCAAACCAAAGAGTTAAATGACTTAATGGTTTGCAACAACAGTACAGTACAGGTATAACAAATCTTAAATTAGATTATTATAGCAACTTCTTATAGTTATCCTGTTATCTGCTAAAATAGATATTTTCTTTTTTCCATCTCTCTGTTGCATTGGGTCCCTTAAGGTTCCTTTTTCTAACTAATATAAAAATCAAAATCCAACAATCGGTTAAATAGTTTTATGTACTTACTAGCTAAGATACCTGGGGTTGGCGTGGTTGGACTATTTTATCTCTACAAATTTAGCCTCACGTTAGATACTTTAAAGAACCCAAAATAAATAAATAAGAACACCAAGAAAACACACTATACAAAAGCAATTGTTGAACAACCCCAAATACCACAAGAAAAGCAAGTACATAAAACTGTGTGAATGTAAGACGTTGCATTTATATGTTAATCATATAGAAACTTGTATGAATTCTTTGTACAAGACGGAATACAATGCATATCAATTTCAAACATATGGAAAATTATATAAATAGTTAGTAGAGGGAGCAGAGAAAGCACTGTGATTGTTTTATAAAAGAAAAATGTATAGAGAAAAATCGTGTGAATGTGATGTGTTGCATTTCAATAATAGAAAATTCTATACATTTTATGTTGACAAGTGAATAGAGAAAGAACTATGGTGGTGTTTCGTAAAAGGAAAGTGAGTAAAGAAAATCGTGTGAATGTAATATGTGGCATTTCTATTCCAGTCACAGAAAATTATATGAACAGTGTGTTCAAAGGCGCATAAAGAAAGAAATGCGATTGTGTTTCGTAAAAGAAGAGTGATTAGAGAAAACCGTGTGAATGTAATGCGTGGCATTTCTACTTCAGTCATAGAGAATTGTAAGAATTGTAAGTTGAAGGGCTAGTAGAAAAGGATATGTGAATGTTTTACGTAAAAGAAAAGCGAGCTCAGAAAACCATGTGTGTGTCTTACATTGCATAGTAAAATGGATAGCATACAAACTTTCTCCATGTATCACGTACATATGTGTATACGTGCCGAATTTACCAGTGATCGGTCAAGAAGTTTAGGAACTCATAGAGGACAAACAGACAAACATATATGTGATGCTTCAGTTACTAGACAACAAAGCCTATACTTTATATTCCAACAAAACCAAGACACATTTGAGTTTACTTGCAGTGTTTACTCTTGTTAAAAATCACGTAATTAGATATGGTACTAGAAACAAATCCACAATTATAATACCAGAGATAGCTCACATTTCTGCATATATTATCAAATACTGACGAATATGGCGAATACGACGAATATGGCGTCACCGCGCTCGGTCAAACTACCTACTCTTACAAAAAGTTATTTTTCTATACATTTTATGTTAACCGAGATTACCTTTGCAGAAATACGTTTTATTACACACTTCCTTGTAGGCGCAAGGGGATAGTGCAAACTAAATCTACTGTCTGATTTTTAAAACTTAGCTTTGAAATTCCATAGTCTTTCAATGACATCGAGAGAAATAGCACTTTGAAAAATGACTAAATGTTGAAAAATTCAAATCAATAATAACGGATATCTCTAAAATGGCTGATGCCGTAGAAAAATTATTTAAAATAAATTGTTTTTTAAAGAGATGTACATTTTTCTTTTGTGGTGTACCCATTATACCAATTTCCTTCCAACACCATATTTGTCGCGAAAATATTAAATCATGTTTTAACATGGCTATTTTTGCAAAAATAATACTTTTGTTACATAGAAGAAAACATTTCGAAGCATGCTAACACAAAATCGAGCTTCTAACATTTTGTGTCCTTTCTTTATAAGTTTAGCGTCGTTAAATCAAACGGCCATACTTACCTGATATTAACGCTAAGAATTAAGGCAAAATACCAGATAAAAACCACAGCCATGCTGCTTGAACCGGATTCAAGCCGGTCCTGAAGCAACGAGGCTCCAGAAGGTCATGTTCCTTAGGATTTTTTAACCACTCCCTTCTAAAATAGCCAGACAGTTTATCTGTGTACGTAAATAATAGCGAAAAAAAACTCCTTAAAAATTCATTGAAATCGTACACATAACAACACAACTCAAAATCGAAAACTCGGTTAAATACCAAACTTGGTTAAGAGATGGAATCAGGGCTGAAAAATTCAATGCCATAGTCGGGATTTGAACCACGGATCTTCTGCTTATCGAGCAGCTGCTTTAACCACTAAGCTACCATGGTCAACTTGCCAGTACGACATTAAATTCCCCAGCCGATTCGTACTTTCCCGGTAGACCACAAAGGAATCTCACATCAGAGATAAATATCCCAAGGGCGACTTATAGTAAGTACTTTATGCTATGGGTTTAAGTAGACTTTAGATGTTAATTATTATCTATAATAAGTACGAATCGGCTGGGGAATTTAATGTCATACTGGCAAGTTGGTCATGGTAGCTTAGTGGTTAAAGCAGCTGTTCAATAACCGGAAGATACATGGTTCAATTCCCGACTATGGCATTGAACTTATCAGCCCTAATTCCACCTCTTAAACATTGCCCACACACGGCTTGTGCGTTTAAAGTTTGTTGGCATAAATAAGTAATAATTACCAAACTTGGTATTTAACATCTTCCATGGGTATCAAACGAAGATTTTCAAAATACTCCCCGAAACACAAATTACACTTTATAAAGCAATTTTTATACATTTTGACTTATTCAAATATAGCTTCAACAATTTTGATTAAATTACCGTATGTTTGGGATATTTTCATGACAAATGAGATGTTTATCACAAATTTTCAAAGAATCGTCTCGGAAGTCCTCTTAATTTTGAATGGCTTTTGCACAGTTGGTAAACGGTAAGAGATAGACAAATCTTACCAATAAAAAATGCAGATCTCGTTAAAGGACACAATTTAGGTAAATATATTCTTTGTGGGGTTAACTATTTCCGAAATATTTCTTGTTCTTAATTTAAATTGTTCAATTCTTACAATTTTCTCAAACTGACATCCTTATTCATTTGTTTCCTGGCCATACATAGAGAATGGAATTTCAAAGCCATCACATAGCGACAGTACTTAAAACATTTGACTATCACTTAAGCCTACTGTATTTTCCTATTTCCATTATGCCTATAAGAAAATATGTAATAAAACCATTTCCAAATGTAGATTTCGATTAACACGAAGTAGATAGAGTAAATAGCGTTTGTAACAATAGTTTGTGCAAGAGTAAATCGAGAAAGTCATGTGGGTGTAACATCAGACTTTTTTTCCACATCCAACGTGTTGAAATTTTCAAAATTTGAAAGTATGCATTTACGAAGAACAATACGTTCTCTCTATTGCAATGTTTTGGAGACTCAGTAGATCAACAAAATTAACTTCTGTTTTTGTTCATCATTAATCCTTCACCTGTATGAAGAAAGGGAAGAGGTGTCAAAAATCTGATGTATTGCACTCACATGACTTTTTCTACTCTTGTACTAACCATTCTTACAAACTCTTATTCCTATATCTTCTTCGCGTTAGATAAGATAAACATTTGTACAAATTATCTTATTGCTTATTCCCTTGTAGGTGCAAGGGGAATATTAGAATACAGTAGGCTTTGTGTGATAGTCAAATCTTTTAAAGCTTTGAGATTCTGTTCTCTTTGCACGGCTAACATATAAAAAAATGAACAAGGATGCTCCATTTCACGGGTCTTACATTTTCCGAAACTGACACAAATAACATGGAATATCTCCGAAATGGTTGGCTCCTCAAAAAAATTTATTTTGAGATAAATTGTGTGTTTTAGTGAGATTCACATTTTTTGTATAGTAAGATTTTGTCTATCTCTTACGCTTACGGTTTACGAGTTATTCAAAAGTCATTCAGAGTAAATAGGACTACATAAGCTACAGCTACAATATATACATTTCACTTGTAATACAAATATCTTAAACATATGACATTTTACTCAAAATCTTTAGAGCCATTTTCAAGAAAATCAAAATTTTCCAAAAAAATTCCATGTAAAGGGTACTTTAGGGTGGGGCTATTTTTTTCAAAATCTTCGTGTCAGATCTTTGAAAGAAATTTAACTTAAATATCCACTTTGGTTTTTAACCGACTTTTCGTTTTTGAGTTATGCTGACAAAAGCCTGACACACACACACACACACACACACACACACACACACACACACACACACACACACACACACACACACACACACACACACACACAGAGAGAGAGAGACACACACACACACACGCGCGCGCGGACCTTTTTCTAAAAATGCTTTTTTCGGATTCAGAGGGACGCAAAACATATTTCTGGTGAAATTTCAAATACAATACTTCCTTCTACTTATCAGTAGAGAAAGTAAAAATGTGAAGAGAGCATCCAATGTTCGAAATTACTTCCCAGAGAATCAATGACAGATTTCCCGATGTATTGGGGTTCGTGAAAATATACACCTAATGCAGTAATGTGTAATGTAATAAAGAAGTTACAGAATTCGAGAATTCCAACTCAGAGCTAATGGACGCATACCTTTCTGGAATTCGTTGGTTTCATTACTGCTGTCTACTGATAACCCAAATCGAATTTCCTTCCTATGCGTTTGATCCATACAGTCAAGGTTCAATTTTTTGTCGATTTTCATCTGGTAAGATAACGATTTTATCTACCGGTGTTCCTGTCAACGCGCTTCTGTTTACATAACATATGAACAGTAATTTCATTCATGATAAACGAATCGCGCGCCTTGTATTTTCTTTGTTGAGTTCCACATGCTTTCGGTTGTTGGTGGAAGTTTTGTACATTCCAGAATGCATTTGAGCTCGCTGTATAAATATGCTAGTTTGAACACAGTTAAGAGAATCAGTAATGTTACTGGTATTTGAAGTATCATTACTAGAGCTAGGAAGTTCATGCATTTGCATGTTTTTTCATAGGGGTTAAAACTGTATGCTTTTACATTATGTGCACGAATAATGGAATTTTCGGTTATTTGGACATGATTTTATAGTGCATATAACCGCATATTTTCTTGATTTTTGATAAATGCATATTATTGCAATATTATAGCCCCTATATTGTATATTTTAATGATTTCTATGGTTTTTTATTATTGTTTTCCATCTGGACAGTATTTTTCATATTGGTAATATTGCACATGATGACACAACTCACAAAGATTTCAATATTATAGCCCCTATATTGCATATTTTAATTATTTTTTTTATTTTTTATTATTTTTTCCATCTGTATCATATTTTTTTACATTGGTAGTATTGCACATGATCATGCAACTCGCGAGGTGGCGAGAACTAATGCTGAGTCATGTTGTCATGGAGTGAATCGCCTGTTTCATCCTTTCATTATATGTATGTTCGTAGAAAATAATCAGTGCGTTATCTGAGAGGTTCATAGTAGAAAAGATAAAGTGCAGGTCAAACGTTTTGAGCAGCACGATTATAGCTACGCTTGCCTGCCCATCAGTAGTTGTGTAGTGGTCTTCAAATGTAACAGTGTTATGAACTGGTTCCCACCAAATTAAATTAGGTGTATAAAATGTTAAAAAGCTCTTCAAATGTCGAAAATAAAACCAACTCCGAGTGCTAGATTAATTAGTTTACAGAACAAGTTTTCGGGTGATTTAATATCTACAGATAAGACGGCACTTTTTTGTGGAGCGTGTGAGAAAAATGTAGGGAGTGAGAAAAGATTTCAAATAGGTCGGCACATAAACACAGCAAAACATAAGGAGAATTTAATCAGAGAACTCGCAAACAAAGAACGTGATCAAAAACAGCTAGTAGAGTGTTTAGGAAGTAGGATTTCTGAATTATATGACTTCTGCCAAGCATTTTTAGCTGCTGATATTCCCTTGTTCAAAATTAATAATCCGACATTTGAAAACTTCCTTGCCAAGTACACTCGACAACATGTGCCTGAAGAAAGTACATTGCGTAAGACTTATGTAGGACATTGTTACAATAACGTATTGTCAAATATACAAAAATAAATTAGTGGATCAGTTTGTGTGGTTGTCTGTTGATGAAACCCCTGATTTTGAGCGCCGTTCTATTGCTAATATAATCGTGGGTGCTTTAAATAATGAACAAAAGACTACACCTTATCTTCTTAATGTGTGCGAATTGTCGGCCACTAACAATGTAACTGTGCCCCAGTTTGTGATGGACATTTTGAAATTACTATGGCCATGTGGAATCAAATACGCCCGGTTACTTTTATTTGTTACTGATGCAGATCCTTATAAGCTAAAATCAGGACAAACTCTGAAAGGTATTTTTCCTAACTTAATTCATATAACTTGTTTGGCACACGCTCTTCGTCGCATTTCCGAGACAATACGTGATTCTTTCCCGCTGGTAGATAGATATGTGTCCAGTACCAAGAAAATTTTTGTTAAATCCCCTAAAAGAGTTAAGTTGTTTAGATCAACAGCACCTAATATCCGACTTCCACCTGCACCAGTGTTAACTTGATGGGAAACATGGGTCGATGCAGTTTTATATTATACTGAGCACATAGAAATAGTCGAAGAGGTTGTTAATTCATTGGACTCGAAAGATGCTTCATCAATGGAAACTGTGCAAAATACTCAGTCAGACACTGGGTTAAAAGAGGATCTTAGTTTCATATCTGCTCATTTTTCTTTCTTACCAACAGCCATAACGGCATTGGAAGCTGTAGGATCTCCTTTGCATGAATCACTTACTGTCTTTGAAAAAACAATATGTGACCTAAGTTCGGTTCCTGGTAGCACAGGACAAAAAGTGAATTATGTAATTTCAAAAAATTCTGGTTATAACCAGATGTGCGATATTCGAGACATCCTCGAAAGAAAACCATCTGTCACACCAAGAGACTTGAGTCTCTCTGTAAAGCAGTTAACATCATTTAAATATGCCCTTATAACATGGAGAGAAGTTTTTCACGTTATAAAAGGGTTTTGCGAGACAACATACGATGTTTTACAGTTGAACATTTTTGCAAAGTGTTTGTTTGAACTGAAATTTAGCAGTTAATACTAGCAGTTGGACCACTTCTGCTTCAACGTCTAAGGAATAGGGTAACTTTATTTATCATGTATACTAACTCGTCTTGTCTACTGCAAAGGGGCATCAATCGTTTTAATTAATAGTGCATATTTCTTGGCATATTTTCAAGTTTTTAAGAGAATATATGCATGCATATTTCAGTGTTTTTAGGGCATGAACTTCCGAGCCCTAATCATTAGTAACCAACGCCGGTTTGTGTAACTCAGGAAATTAGTACAACATTTCTGGACTTGGACCAATGTTCTCTTTGGAAAATACATATATGTGTCACATATCTTCAGTCAAATTACAGCGGGACTTGGATAATTCGAACGTTTATAATTCGAAATCGTCCTTAATTCAGCGATTTTTCTTTGTTGCATTTTGTATTAAAGCAATGTAAAAAATGCACATGTAATTCGAAGTTGAATTTCCTTAATTCGAAGTTTTTGTTCAAAAATGTGAGTCGAAGATGAATCTAAACAAGGAAATTTACTATGACTATTCCACTCATACGTGAGTTGGTGAAATCAACCAATAATGTGCATAACAATTTGAAATTTCAACCGATGACAGGTTTCCTTCGCGAAAAAAAAAAAAAAAAAAATTATCACAATTTCATTATCAGCTCCTCTGCTTTTCTTATGTTATGATCAGTTTAGAGAATCTAGCTGCATTATGCTAACAAATGCGCAACGTAATTTGACGTAATAAAGCCGCTATTCAAATGTCAAATATAGCTGACTATCGCTTTGGTGATGTATTTAATCCTATGTTTGGCATCAGTTTGAAAAATTGTGTATTGAACTACATTATAAGTTAGCAGCAGATACGCCAACTTCTGACAATGCCAACATTTTAACAAACTGGAGCATCAATATGGGAACCTAGAAGGCCGTGACAATGTACGCTGATTATATATGCTTGCTGCGAGTTTCTTTTAAGAGGTTAGTAATGCATCATTTAAATAACATTTCACAGGCTATATCATTCCTTAATTCGTGAAATAGTCTTAAATGCTACTCGTAATAGTCAAACCCTCTAGATAAACACTTAGTGACTCAAGAATTTATCGATAATTTGACAATCACTCGTAGCATTACTTATAACTTTATCGTTCCGGGGATGTTTGTGCGGTTTGAGTAGTGGAATAGTTTTCCCAGCTGCCGGCCTTTAGATTACATATCTGCTCCCCTTGTTTAGAACACGCGTGGCTTTAGTTGTCAGTTGAGCTTCCTACCGTTCCGTGAATTGCAACTTATCACTATGTCTCTTAGTAAACAGCATGTCCAGTATTAGATTTTAACTTTTGCGGAAAAAGCCGCCGTCATTCGGGAAGTTGAAAATGGGTTTCAAGAAAGAAAACTGAAATCGCAAAATAATACGGGATACAACCGAGCACTTTGTCAAGTTATTGGAAGAATAAGGAGAACACTAAGCAGTGCCTCGAGTGAAAATAGGAAGAGCCGAAAAAGAGTGAGACAATCGAAAAATCCTGATGGATGTATTTACCTGTACTGCTAACATGTCAATTTTAGACTTACTAATTCAAATTTTTTTCTTGAGCTTCGAATTATCCACGTTCCATTGTAACATAAATGACAGAGGAGTTCTAAAATGTATAGTTCGCGAGATTTTAAAAGACTTGGAGGATGTTTTAAATTGGACGTAAAAACAAGGCATAGCTGTATTATGAGGGTTCTCTTTAAGAAACCGTGTCCGTAACTACTCAGCAACAATCAAAGGAAGCGAGCTTGCCAAACCGCAAGCTAAGAGTGCACGCGTACTTAACACACAAGGCTGAGCGATCACAGTTGGCTTCCCTTAAGCCTGTAGTTTCACAAGACCCGTTCTGACTGTCGCGCCTGAGCGGGGTGTACTCAACTGTGCAAATGATGCGGCGTGATACTGCATTCGCTAATTGCAGTTCAGGTCGTGCGGGCCCAAAAAGGAATTGACCAATTTTGAAGCAGACTGAAGGATGACATAACCTTCTCTCTACTCTTGTACTAACCATTCTTACAAACTCGTATTCCTATATCTTCTTCGTGTTAGTTAAGATGAACATTTGCGGAAATTATCTTATTTTCTTGTGGGTGTAAGGGGAATATGGGAATACTTCAGAAGATTTGACTATCGCTCAAAGCCTACTGTATTCCCATATTCCCCTTACACCTAAATAAGCAATAAGATAATTTGTACAAATGTTTATCTCAACTAACACGAAGAACAAATAGAAACAAGAGTTTGTAAGAATGGTTAATACAAGAGTAGAGAAAGTCATGTGAGTGCAGCACATCAGATTTTTTCCGGTGGAAGGGAATTCCTGAAAGTTCCTTAAAATATTAGACGCTCAAATAAAACTTAATTTAAAACCTTTATCACATGTAATGCATAGGTATATTACCCTGCTTCTAATCCTTTCGAATCATTACAGTACATCACATTTACGGTCATTTTCAGATCCATTGGAATTATGCTTGGAAATGTTTTATCAAGAAGGCTTGTTTCTCTTTTGTTCCTCTGTTATTCCAGATAACTCTTTTAACAAAGTTGATTATTTTTTTTTTTTTATATTATTATTAACTCTGACCTTATATAAAGGTTTGCCATGTGACACAGAATAGCTTTCATGTGTTTGAAATGAATACATAAAAAGGTTAATAAAACAACAACAACAAAAATACAAAGTTTTTGTTAGTATATGACACAGTTAAATGATTATTTTATATCTTAGTACTTTCAAATTTAAATGTTGTGGTTTCCATACAAATGATTTCGGCATATTGCCACAGAGTATTTTATAGTCGTTAGGACAATGTCGTCCTGTAGCTGTTTAGGGAGCTTATATTGTTGTCTCCATTGCACAAATGATTTTGGTATTGTGCCCCTTGCTCCGAAGAATAGGCCTGTGACCACGATGTTGCTGATATTATACGAGGCACTGAAGAATGGAATTGTGGGCTCATATATTTTCTTCTTTTCACGATCCACTTCTGCTGGCTGGTCTAAGGATGTCTCAAACCTCACTGTGGGATCTAAGATCTCAGCTGTCCCTTTCTTCCTGTCGATAGCAATGACATCAATTCGACGGTTACTGCCACAGTCAGCCACACAGTGTACTTCTTCGTGGACTTCTAATCCTGTGCTTCGCAAAGCATTGGCAAGCAGAGTTCTTATGGTGTTGTGACGCTTTATTCGCAGCAACTCTCCCTGAGGACAATTCCCGAGTACATGCGGTAAAGTTTCTATCTCACTGCAATGTCTGCAGTGGCTTGTACCCGTGGAGCGTCCCGGAAGTGAACGTACTGGAACCACCATAGCTGTCATCTTCAACATGTCACGCCATTCTGAGCTGGATAACCCATTATGTTTTAAAATCCAAGTGTTGGCAGCAGGAACTTCGCCAAAGAGTGCCACTCCTCTTCCTTTCTGAGGGTATGCACACCAGGCTTCAAACTCCTGGCGTCTTAGTTTCTCCCTAAGTTGTTTAACGGAGTTTGTGGAGGACTCCTCTGGTATATGCAACTCTGTGAGGCATCGAGTTCTTATGGCTGCAAAATTGCGAACAACGTTTACATGTTCATCGTCTAGATCTTCAAGTTTGGTGTTAATATTTAATTGTTGAAGATAAGCTTCCCAAGTTGCACGTATTATTGATAATCCCTTAAACTTTGTGCTGGTGTACAGCATACTGTTTGGGGTGTCATTTGGTAGTTGTAGGATTTCCTTCACAGCACTTTTGATCATTTTATCTGCTTTCTGGAGCCATACCTTTGGAATTTTCTCTATTGGAACCGACTGGAAAGGATAGATCAAAGTGGGCCCAATAAACTGATTTATAACTGTAAGTTTTTGACTAGGCTGGAGCAAGTGAGTTGAAGTAAGCTTTTCAAGATTTAATTTTAATTTTTCTAGAACCTGTGTTTCATTAAATACTATTGTGTCCCTAAATGTTGCACCAAGGTATTTAATCTCTTCGTCTGGCCCAATGCTCATAATTGATCCAGCAGTGGTAATCAGTTCCTGCTGTAGAAGCTTTCCGTTTTTAATTATAATAGCATTGGATTTAACTGTGTTGACGTTCAGTCCAATTTCTTGAAGGTGGTGGATAGCACTAGTCACAAGGGCAGATGCTGCTTGCTCGTCTTTTCCTATGATCACAAGATCGTCAGCAAAGCATAGGGCTGTAAGTGGTTCGGTGTCAGGAGTTAGCTGAAAGCCATATTTTCCTGAAACGTTTCTAACCGTCAACTCGTTC
The DNA here is from genome assembly GCA_030765045.1 of Tenodera sinensis. NCBI lineage: Eukaryota > Metazoa > Arthropoda > Insecta > Mantodea > Mantidae > Tenodera > Tenodera sinensis. The sequence goes on from CM060961.1 coordinate 64,628,613, forward strand.
AGGATGTGGTTAATGCCCCAGTTGAAGAGCAGTGGTGATATGGGATCTCCCTGCATCACTCCTCGTTTAAAGTGGATTTTATCTGTATTTCCACCGTCTGTATGTATTTGAGTAGAATTTCCTGTCAGCATGTTAATTAAAAGTTTCTTGATTTGTTCAGGCAAAGCAGACTTTTCAATGGTAGCAATGAGGTGAGCATGTCCAATACTATCAAAAGCTTTGCTAACATCAAGAAACACAATAGATGCTGATGTTTTCTTACTTTTAGCTGTTCGCAGGATTCCATCAATAATGTTGAGGTTAATGAAAGTGCCAGGCGTCATGACGAACCCTCGTTGGTATTGATTTAGGTTAATGTATTCTCGCACTATTTTATCCAAGCATTTTGCAATTACCCTCCTCACTACAGAACATATAGTAATCGGTCTCCAGTTCTTTAAGTTGTCCAGGTCCCCACCTTTGTGTATTAATACAGTTCTTGCTGTCTGGAGAGCGTCAGGAACTATACCCGTCTTCAGCATTCTGTTAGCAATGTGAGTAATTACGTCAGCAGCAGCAGGGTGCCTAATTGCCTTTAGTAACACTCTGTCTGGACCAGGGCTTGTATCTATAGCTATAGATTTTATAATTGAGAAAACAAGTTCTTGAGAAAATTCTATTGGACTGTTTACATCATCGCACGTAAAAGAATCATAACTGTCCCTTACATAGTTGTTAGGGGTTTCAAATACTTGCTTATAGAAACCCTCAATGTCGTCTTTTGCCATTGGTAATTTGTAGGGCTGATTTTGTTGTAGAATTTTTCTCACAGCTTTCCTTCTTTGATAAAAGTACTCAAACTGTATACGTTCATATGTGTATTTTGCCTTTCTCCTTTCCCTGTCCCGTTTGGAAGACCTTTGTGGATTACTAGAGTTTTTGTATTGGCGATTGTTATTTTTTAACTTGCCATCTCTACGGGCTTTGTAGTATTTAGATGCAGGACTCTGTGGTCCAGGCAGGAGATCAATAGCACAGTGCAAAAATTCTAGGAAACCATAAACGTTACTCTGAAACTCCTCATTAGACATATCTTGTTTAAATATGTTAAGCCAATTATGAAGCTCATTTTCATAAGTTTTTGCATTGTTATTATGTGATTTAATTTGTGAATCATCTGCATGTGCTCTGCTTTCTGAAGTTTTAGTGGCATTTACAGCATCAGCTAATGTATCAGAGTGATTTTTTCTATTTAACAGGGACTCCCTGTATTCCTCTGGATGGGCTTTACTGATGTGGATTTTAAGCCCTTTATAAAGCTGGCCACAATGTGGACATTGTATTTGGGTTTGTCTCTTAACAGTTTCAACAGCATTAGCCATATACCACACACAACATTAAACTAAAACTGCAAAATTGTCATTTTACTGAGCTAACCTCTTTATATAAACAAAAGGTAACCAAGCAGTTTCAGCCAGAATGAGATATGTATATTCTGACAAGAATATATGCGATAATTCTAAAAATCCTAAGTGTGGCTGATGGTACTATATAAATGTAACACTTACAGTGTCTTGGTCACCAAAATTAGTGCACAGGAAGCACGTAAATCACATAAAAATTGTGAAATATAGCTGAGCAATCTTCTCTTTTCCTGCTGTTGATCATGGCCTCAATACTTACGAAATTATTGCTACACACATTGATTTAAATTAAAAATTAAAATTATAATCTATATTATTATTATTATTATTATTATTATTATTATTATTATTATTATTATTATTATTATTATTATGACCGCCTCCGTAGCGCAGTGGTAGCGCGCCTGCCTCTGGCGCGGAGGACCCGGGTTCGATCCCCGGTACCGGCATGGGATTTTCCCCCCGCTGGGAGGTCTGGTAAGGGATGCACTCAGCCTCGTTAGGTCCCTGAGGGGCCAATTGAGGAGCTATCCTGATAGAAAGGTAGCGTCCCTAAAAGGTCAATGTAGTCGCCTTACGGTGGGGGAGTGCTGACCCCCGCCACCCCCAACCTGCACTCCTCCGTGGCGTTGGCTGCGGCTGGAGGACGCAGCGGCCGGGCGATGAGGGTACCTCTGAATAAGGGGAAGACGCCCTAGGGAAAATTATTATTATTAATTATTATTATTATTATTATTATTATTATTATTATTATTATTATTATTATTATTATTATTATTATTATTATTATTATTATTATTATTATTATTATTATTATTATTATTATTATTATTATTATTACTATGATATAAAATAGTCATTGCTGATGACGGGCTCTTAAACTCCACTCACGCACTCACGAACTCGTGCATTCGTTGTTGATTGCTAGTGGTGGGGGCTGCGGCAGCGGTAATTTTGGGTCTGTGGCATGAAGCCGATGAATGACCAAACCCACTCGCGTTACTGTCTGACGCTCCCATGCACAAGGTACGAGGAAGTAGTGTGGTCAGCACCACGAATCCCCCAGGGGAAACTCTGGTTTTGCTAACCCACAGATCACTACCGAAGGCAGCGCTACAGGTTTCTTCACATTGTTCCGTAAGAGATGGTCTTACGCAGCTCAGAGGGATTTCGTGACAGAGAACAATGAGACAATGAGACAAATATTTGCAGAAATTATCTTAGCGTTGATTTTCTTGTATGCGCAAGAGGAATATACAGCAGGCTTTGAGCGATAGTCAAATCTTTTAAAACTTTGAGACTCCGTTCTCCCTGCATGCTTAACATAAAAAAATGAATATCGATATTCCATTTCACGAATGTTTTATTTTCTGAAACTGACAGAAATAACAAGGAATGTCGCTGCAAAAAAAATTTATTCCGACATTAAATGTGTGTTTTAGCGAGATCTATATTTTTGTATAGTAAGATTTTGTCTACCTCTTACGGTTTACGAGTTATTCAAAAGTCATCAACAGTAAACAGGGCTACATAGGCTATAGCCAGAGAATTGAAAATATACATTTCATTTTTCATAAAATATCTTAAACTTATGGTATTTTAATCAAAATCGTTAGAGCCATTTTCACGAAAATCGAACTTTTCGAAAAATTTTCCATGTAAAGGGTAGTTTAGGGTGGGGCTATTTTCTTCAAAATCTTCGTGCCGCATCCTTGAAAGGCATTAAACTTAAATACCAACTTTGGTTTTAACCGACTTTTCGGTTTTGAGTTATGCTGTCCACTCATTTCACTAATTGCCTCATCACCACCTTTCTATTCATCTATTTCGCCTGAATTTCATATCATCCTCTTCCTCACTGACGGGCTGACCACCCGCTTCCAGGTCTTCACTCTGTCTGGTCCATAGTTTCGTCTGCTCCCCGACAGGCGTCTGATCCTAAGCGCAAGCTTGTAAGTCCTACATATGGGGAGGGTAATCAGATAAAGAAGAAGAATAAAGTATGGAGAATCTACTTTAGAAGCAAAACAAAATAAACAGAAAAAGAGTTTTTATGCATATAGTTACATAGAGAAGCAAATTTATTCCTGCAAGGCACTACTCGCCAATTGGTTCAAATTAGTCAGGTGATCTCCAACCTTAACGTAACGCGAAGGAAAAGTTTCGCATTGCCAAAATGTCACGTTACGTTAAGTTCATCGTAAATCCGACATTAAATTTGAATGCGTACGAAGCATGCGGAGAATAAATATACCTATCTGTATAACATTGCCATAGGTTTCTATCCATTTCACTAAAATACTAATTATGTGGACAGATTTCTACTCTTTCGTATGTAAAATTTCAAACCCGTAGGCGAGTGCGCCGGGATCATCAGTTGTTTCTAGTGTTTGAGAAATTGAAAAATTGACTGTAATAGGTGCTCCAAAATCACACAGCGAACCATCCTAAAGGTATAGAAGGAAGAAAGGGTCACCGTCAATGAGGCTTCGATTACCTACTTTCGTAATAAGGTACTAAATCTAGCTAGGCAACAGTTCGAATGCCTTCACATTGATGATGACGTAGTAGTAACGATAATAGCAATAGTAATAAAAATAATAATATAATAAGTATAATTTAAAGTTTCTCAAAGATATGGGAGCAATTAGAATAACTTTAAAAAATAAAGTAAGACAAGATAGGATGATGACCCCTCGTATAAACTCATGGGAGTGCCAGCAACGAATCTTGGACAAGCACAGAGATAAAAGTAATTACAACCAGCTGAAATGAAATTTTTAAGAACAGTTTTAGAAGTCACTAAATGTGACAGTAAAGAATGATGATATACGTAAGAAATCTTTAATCTAAATGAAGAAATAGATAACAGACTACAGCACGTGATAGAATGGGGAACGTTACACAAAGAAAATGTACTACGAAAAGGAAAACGTCGGAAGATCTAGGAAACGATGGATAAATCAATGATAAATTGAATATCTGGAGCACAAAACAAGCCTTAGGAAACGTTTAATGCTTGGTGGAGAAGTTGATGATGACGACATGATGATAATAATAAACGACTTACTCTTTATATAAAATGCAAAATACCCAAAGTAATAAACCGCCCACATGTATCCTGTGGGGAGGGTACAGCTCGTTGGAAACCTCAACAGGCACTTGACCCAACCGGACTCGAACCTGCGCTCTACGCTTTGGAGACGCCCTAACCGGCTGAATAGGATTAGCAACTTCCAAAACATTGCTTTTCTACAATTTTTCTATGCTAATTAATATTTTAAATAAATTATGATTTCTTAAGCAAACTGCAAAATCTGGCAAATTTTGGACAAGTGCGGTCAAACATTCGCTTGTTTTTCTACAGTCGACCGAGTGGGAGGGGCGAGCGGGAGGTCAAAAGGGGAACTCTGCCTGTGTAATACACAGCGGCGTCCAGAATATAAACTGTCCCTTGAAAATTAATTCGATCCATGTGCTAGTAATAATTGCGTTACGGTTCAAATAGTAATAAAACACCTCTTCTTTTAATTTATTTATTTCTTCCCTTATGTTTCTTGATTATAGGAGCATATTTACGTGCGGCGAATTTTAAGCACTGGCAAGGGGTCGGAAAACGAGAGAGTCAAAATAGAAAATGAACCAACTTTTTGTCTTAAAATTAACATAATATTCAAGAGCTCGACAAGTATTTAAAATAAAAATTATGTAAAGAATACTACTCCATCAGGACGTATTAATTAATTAACAAATGAGAGCTCTTTAAAATCACAAACTGGTGGTTTGTTATATTGTCATTACGTGCAGTGTGCAGAACTTTGTAAGAACTAATACATTTAATATAACAATAAAATACTAAAACAAAAACATTGAAATTGCAAGAATAAAATTACGTTTAGGCGACATACGAGTACTCACCAAAATGTATTTGTAATCCGTCAGTGATTTTCAACTGTCACTCCGTATTGAGCACTCGTTTCGCACGAGGATGAACTGTCAAAGTTTTATGGAATAACATATTTTGTTTACGCGTCCACATTTTTTACCACAAGCGTTTTAGTTCAATTTCAACGTCACTGCCCCTCTGACAAAATGACTATATTCAGTTCTGTAATCAATTCGTAGCGCGAGAGCATTCCTAACCTCTAAAGGACCAAACCAAACACGATACTTGAAGGTGTCACAAACCATCACCTGTTGCAGAAGAGGTTAAGTTTGTTATGTTATATCACTTTAGCACTAAGACATATCTTCGGTCACACTATACTCTCAAATACATAAGCATGATCACCGTACGACTTGTAACATCTTGAAATTATAACAGCAAGTTAAATTATTGTCTGCAAACTTCCGAACTGACACTTGTTTACCGCCACACCGTTATCGCCATTGCGACTGTCGCGCCATTAGTTCGCTAGTATGCCGCACACCAGCTGTAAACAGCTGAAGAGAGCACTGCTGTCCCTTTAACTAGCCTAGCAAACAAAAACAATACAAATTTGTTAGAATGCAGGGTTTAATTTGGCTTTACCTAATGGGGAAAAATAAAATAAGCATGTGTAGTTTTTGCAACTGAAGTCATTAAATGGAAGGGTATTCACAAATAAATTAAAAGTATATGAAGGACTAGACAGTTAACCTTGTCGTGGATAAATTCCGCAGATACTTAAAACGTAGGTCACATGTGCCACTCCCCATGTCTGCATAAGCTCAGGGTGAAACCCGGCTAAAAATCCTGGGTTTAACTCGAAGCTTCGTTTACTGAAAATCTCAACAGATCGCGGAGCGGTACATGTTACGTATAGTGACATCTGTATGAGAGTCGGCCAACTGTTTCCGCGCAAGCTTTAGTTCTTAAGGTGACCACCGGAGGCAGGAGAGACCAGCGACTTCACAGTGTTTTGATCAAAGCTTTTAGCATCAAAGAGTTGTGATTTTTTTAGATTTTATTTTTGCCTTGAAGAAAAGCCTGTTGCATGCCATATGTTCGCTGCGGTTATAATGGCTTCAAATATGACCAGGCTAAATATCGAAATCCATGTTTTAAGTGCATGAGTCGGTCATATTCATACTCCTAAATTTTATCCATTTACATTTTCTTATTATCTTTGAAAACAATTTATACAACTTTGACATTAAGCTTATAGGTCTGTAGTTACCTATATCATCTCTCGCGCCGGTTTTGTGGAGGAGTGTTTGTCTTCCATTGGTCCGGGATTGTCTCTGTTTCTATGATGGGTGTTAGTTGTTCTGTTTCTAGTTTAATGAGCTCATTATAGATTCCGTCTTCACCTGGGGTTTTTCCGTCTTTCAGCTCGTTTATTGTGGTTCTGACCTCGCTTTGTAGGATTGCCGAGGTGGCTTGAGTGTTTGATGGTGTGTGTATGCTTGATTCGAAAACGTTTAAAAAAACCTTATTGCGCAGGCCTTTCTTATTTTAATTACCTTAACATAAAAATTGTTGGCATACATGTTATTGAATTTTTCATCCTTTATTCAACATTAAATATTGCACAAACTGTTTTAAATCTGGAATTGACTAAGCTATCCTGAAATTTTCAAGCTAATGGGCCATAAATTGTGTTCCAAGAAGCATTTTGGATACTGAAAAATGTTGAAAAGAAAAAATTGAGAAAATCGAGAAGTTTAATGTTCGATGCGATATTTTTTTTTACTTTTTCTGCTGCGTACAGTCAGCAGGGGAAGTATTGTATTCCATCTAAAATTCGATTACGAAATTTCACCGGAAATATATGATTTGAGGCCTCCTAAATCCAAATGAAGCAGTTTTAGAAAAAGGTCCGTGTGTGTCTGTACGTGAACAGTATAACTCAAAAGCGAAAAGTTGCTTAAAAACCAGAGTTGATATTTAAGTTTTATATTTTTCAAGGACGCGACTCGAATATTTTGAAGAAAATTCCTTCACCAGAAACTACCCTTTACATGCAAAATTTTTTCAAAAAATGTTTATTTTTCGAAAACAGCTCTAATGATTTTTATTAAAATGCCATATGGCTAAGATATTTTTATGCCTATAGCACATGCAACCCTTTTACTCTTGATGACTTTTGCATAGCTAATAAACCGTAATCCTACTATACAAAATATGTAGATGTCGTTAAAACACAATTTGGAGTGAACCATTTCGGAGATATTCCTTGTTATTTGTGTGAGTTTTTCAATACTTATACTTTTCTCAAATGGAAGGTCGTTGTTCATTGTTTTACCTATTCGCCGTGTAAAGAGAACGGAATTTTAAAGCCTTCATATAACAACGGGCTTCAAAAGATTTGAGTATCGCTTAAAAACCTACTGTATTCGCATAGTCCCCTTGTACCTACAAGGAAATTAGATTATTTTAGCAAATGTTTATCTCGACTAACATTAAGAAGATAGAGGAATAAGAGCTTCTAAGAACAGTTAGCACAAGAGTAGAGAAAGTCATGTGAGTGCAGCACATCAGATTTTTTTCTAAATAAAAAACGTGGTTTTGAAATTGTTAATATTAAAAAAATAGTGCACCATGAAAATATATAGGTATATATAAAAGAAGCGAACAAACGCCAATGGAACATTACGTGCCCTCATTTTTGCACTTTACAATTTGTAATCCATAATGTTAGACAGTAGCACCAGATATAGGAGTGAGTTTATTCCCTGGAAAATAAAGATCCTGTAACTAAAGTAAGACCTTATCGGTTGTTTATACTGTTATTGTTCAACTGAACGCTAGTTCAACTGTCTCTCACCTCACGTCTTCGCTGAGAGGCAGAACAAGCCACTGCCGTCTCTTGCACCGTGGAGTTCTGCAACTGCTTAAATGCTTAAAAGGAAAAAGGGTTATCTACCTACGCCGATGCCGGATGAAGTGCGTCATGTGATATATTTTATTTTATTAAATGAAAAATTTCTTCAATGCAGAGGTTTGTCTCCAGCAGAACAACATTTAAATGTAATTCAATTATATAACCATATAACAAAAGTAACTCTATAGAAACTATGTTATATACTTCACCAATACATTGTCGTAAAGTTGGAATCTATATGCTCAAAAGATAAACAAAATGTGTGCCACAAGGAAATATACACGCACATTTTATTTCCACTTTTTGGTGAGTTAAGTGCGTGACTAGCTGCTTCATACTAGCAGAATCGATTGAACACGCCAGCATGGTGAGATTCGGCATATGATAAACAAGACCCTGGATTTCAACCAAAATTCCTATTTAGTACTTTAAGCAGGGCATGGAAATATTTACAGAGCTATAATAAATTAAGGAACTTTATACATTTAAAATGCCCCAAAACTTACCTATTTTAACGATTTTTGTTGTTTAATTATCTTTTAATCCCGAACTGCCTCGAGAATGGAAATCGTGAAGAATATATAATAACGTTTTTGTTATGTGAAGGGTAGTTTAGGATTCGGGGATTTTGTTATACGGTATCCTTGGAAAAGTTGAAGTTAAACACCAAGTTTGATGTTACTCGTTATGAGTTAACACAGAACAATTTTATAGAAACGCTTTTTAATTTGAGGACCTTCATGCGTATATTTCTGGCAAAACATCTGTAGAATCTTTTTTAGGAATCCAAATGCCTTTTCTGCTTACGGTAAGTTTTAAAGAAAGTAAAAACGCTTTGTTATTGAAATATCGAAAGTACTTTAAGGAGAAATCTTGGCATTGTTAAAAGGCTTTATAAACATTTACATTAAAATATGTGTCCTTTAAGTTGTATTATACTGATGGTTTGCTGCTTTGCTTTAATTTGCTTGGAGTTGGAGTAAGTGATCAAGAACCATCTTGCCGTTTATGAGTGTTTAATTACTTTATTTATCGCCAGAGGCGGAAATAGCAGAAGCTTGTAAAACCTGCTTCCGTACAAATAATTTATCTTGCTCTACGTCAGAGGGGGATAGGTAGTGTCGGTGTGACGTCAGTACACCACACTGAACATGCACTGAAGTCGGGTTCAGTGTGTGACGTCACTGGACGTGCTGCCGCGGGGAAAGCGAAAAGAGTTTGAGGCTTGCGGGATGCAGCAATGTAGGAAAACAGGAAACATATCTGGTGTTAAAAACGCAACTAATATCTTAGATGTAGGTAATAGTAATGGCGAATCTTTTAATTACACAATTGGTCAGATATTATAAACAATTACATTTCGGCTCCGTGCTATGAGAAAATATATAACAATTCTAGATTGTCTGAAGTATAGTCATGTTATAAATTAAACAGAACGGAACATAATATCATTTTATCTGCAAATTAGAACAGAGCCATACAGAACAAATTACGTAGATCTTTTCCGACTCTTTCCATTTTGTTTTCAATTAAATAGTTTATCAACGTTAGTTAAAATTAAATTATTATGTTACTGACGCTGTCAATTGCCAGGGTCGCATCAGCGTCATCCGTGTGCCGGAATTTTGTCCGAATTTCAAATAGGAATATGATATTCGTTTTTCTTTACCTCTTGAACTTGCAAAGAGAACGAGATTCTAAAGGCATCGCACAGTAGCCAGCTCTTAAAGCAATTCACCATCGCTTAGAGCCTACTATATTCCTATATTCCCCTTCCGCGTACAAAAAGTGTTATCAATGAGATAATTTTATTAAATGCTTATGATGGTTAAAATGTAGTAGGCAGAGAAATAAGCATTTACAAGAATAGTGTGTATAAGAGCGAGTATAGCTCTACATATATTTGCGAGCAGAGTTTCTCCAAATTGAACTATACTGAAAGTCTGCATCGCAATACGTTACGGAACGATCACTTGGTGTATCTTCTAGGTCCATGCACTTGGACTGTGTCGCCAAATATATACTTCTTAAACGAAAGCAGTACCAAAGAAGTCACTAATAAACGGATGTTTATCACATAATATTTGAAAGTGCTTTCGTAAATGAAACACAACGCACATGCAACCAACACTCCACTGCAACACAATGCACGGCTGGGGGTTAAAGAGAGGCAAAGTCCGAGTCTAATGGAAGGAGGTAACTCTAAACTTCCCTCTTTTGCAAACGTTGGACACCACTGACTTAACTGCTCAAGTGCTTTCAGCGAAATACAAGGAGACATTTCTGTGGCCATATGATGTCTAGAGTGATGTGTTCGGTGATTTCAAGTTATTGATGCAGGGAGCATACCTCTTGACACGTATCCTCTGGGTACAGACTTTGATTAAACAAGTGAACAATGCTTTAGATTCCAAATAGTCATATGCAATTCACATTGCAAAATTCCTAATTGTCATTGCTATATGACATGTAGCGTATTATAACTTACCTTTTCTTTCATTCTCTGTACATAGAGTAAGTAGGACAAATATCTTATTAGACCCAAAATTTCGATGTCCAGATTTCAACGCAAATAGACCAGGTGGCCCACTACAAACGGCCCTGCCGAAAGTACATAACCGTTCATGCGTTAAACAAGCTGCCGAACTCCACGGCGCAAGACAGGACAGTGGCGTTTCTGCCTTCAGCAGACGTGCAGCGAGAGGCAGTTGGACTAGCGTGTGGTAATATACAGAATAACAGTACAAACAGACGAAAATGTCACTTTACTTACAGGATCTTTATTTTCCAGGGAATAAACTCACTCCTGTATTTATGGTGCTATTGTCTAACATTTGAATTGCAGATTGTAAAGTGCAAGCATGAGGGCACGTAATGTTTCATTAGCATTTCTTCGTTTCTTATGAATGTTATTGTGGTATTTTGTTGTTGTTATTGTTATTATTATTACTACTATTATTATTACTACTATTATTATTATTGTTACTATACAAATATATGCGTGCAAAACCGCATTAAAGATAGCATGCTACTAAGACTGTATGTAGCTAAGAGAGAATTGGCTGCAATTAACTTTATTTTTTTTCCTGTGATGGGTGTCTCCAAGGGGAAAAAGCACTAAAGATAAAAATTGCGCAGTTTTATAAGTTCTCTCCTGTAACACTTTTAAACACTGGTATATGCAAGGAATTTGATAGGTATTATTAGAAAATCATTCTAATTTGTAAATAATGTTTTATCTTGACAAACTTTTGTTTATGGGAAAGACAGCTGAAAGACTGCTCGATCTGTAAGATGAATGTTACAAAGCCCCTTGTGAGTCTGAAGAAGCAGGTTAACCCCACGCAGATCTGTGTTGGCAGTGGTAACGGTGGCGGCGGCACTTCCTTTGTTCTCCAGATCGAAGTTCCTCAAGGTCGCGGAAGCTGTGCCTTCGTGGAGTGCTCTGCTTGTTAAATACCACCTCATTAAACACGGCCCTTTCCTTCGCTTATGCCGTTCATTAACTTCTTCGTTTGGCCCATTTGTGGCAACATAAATTGCATGCAAGACTGAGCCCTGCCTCATTAATGAGGTCACCGCTAAAATATGAATTTGGGTACCTAGTGAGTAATATGAATATTATAAGATCCTCATAAATTTAAAAGGATTATGTGCATGTGCAAAATTGCATTTTTGAAGAACTATTATTGTCCAATTAAAAAGTATTCTTAGGCATTTCTACTCTCATCTTCTCCCTCTTTTCCTCACTGTGGGCTACACACATGTACAGCAATATTTTGAGAAAGCAACTGTAAAAACATGTTTTCTGGGACATAAAAAGGAAACATTAAAACATGAGTTAAAGGCTTAATAGAACAAAAAATGATGTAAGTGGCTAATGCTTAGCATGCTATTGCAAATATACGTTTCCTAGGGTAAATTAGGCAGACCGCCTCTGGCGGGTAAGGTCGGGGCGTCTCCCCCCCCCCTCCTCCCCCTACAAGGTCCGGTCCGTCCCTGAGAGGCCAACTAAGAAGCTTGATTAAGAGGTAGTGGTCCCAGGTTGCGCCTAGGGCACTGAGCACGTTTCAGCTTCTAGTTCTGTACCCCAATCGTGACTCCTGTAGTGAGCAGAGGTGAGTCACACAGCGACCGGGCGGTAGGCCTTGGCTCCGTAAGGGCTATTGCGATGGGGTTAATGATAATGGTGATGGTGATTGATTGTGATGATGATGACGATGATGATAATAATAATAATAATAATAATAATAATAATAATAATAATAATAATAATAATAATAATAATAATAATAATAATAATAATAATAATAATAATAATAATAATAATAATAATAATAATAATAATAATAATAATAATAATAATAATAATAATAATAATAATAATAATAATAATAATAATAATAATAATAATAATAATAATAATAATAATAATAATAATAATAATAATAATAATAATAATAATAATAATAATAATAATAATAATAATAATAATAATAATAATAATAATAATAATAATAATAATAATAATAATAATAATAATAATAATAATAATAATAATAATAATAATAATAATAATAATAATAATAATAATAATAATAATAATAATAATAATAGACCTTTTTAGTAACAGCATGAGAGAGACAGAGAAAGAGTGTGTGTATTTATGTGTGCATATTAGAGAGAAAAGCTTAACTCAAAAATGGAAATTTGTATAAATAAACTACATATGTGAGCCGGAGACAGCTTAAGGATGCTAGACAAAGATTCTCAAGGAAATTTCCCATGCAAACAACTCGTATAGAAAAGTTCAGTTTTTCTGTTTGTATTTTATAAAACATTGCCATGCGATGTATATTATATTACATATTTGAGAAATAACAATATTCATTTGTTGAACTTTCTACAATATATTGTAAGTTTTCCTCTTCGTTCTTTTTTAATGTCTTTAAATGTTCTTTTTTAACAAATCAGAAATTACAATAAAAACTGGAACAGATATTATATCATTAAGTCTTCAGACGAATTTGTTGTTTAATTTCTGCCTAATTTGCCTTCGTATACGTTGATTGGAAAGGAAAGTAAGACAATAAAATTTTATCTTATTACATTAATTAGATGACAATTAAAAGTTAAAGAATTTTGAAAATAATATCTAAAACAGAGGTTAAATATCCGATTGCGAAGAAAACATTCGCTAGCAATTCGATGCAATAGGCGATCATGAAAATCTGTTGCCATAGAGACAAAAAAAAAAAAAAAAGAAGAAGAAGAAGAACGGAACGGCAATAAGACGCGAAATGCTAAACTTTCGTAACCAGAATTAGTTTATCAGAGTGTAAACAGTGCATCCACGTTTTATTTAATGTGAAAGTGAAGGAAAACACAAATTTAACGTGTTTTTCAGTATCAACGAGTGTCATTTGGCATCAACTAGCCCACAGTGTCCTTCAATCGCGATCGCCCTGAAGAACTGGAGTTTTATCGCTAGTCAACACTGAGCCAGACCGATATTTCTAGGGGACGGAAAAAAAGGTAAATAGTTCTGTATTCATACAATTTATCCATAAACATTTCCGCCAAAAGCAACACATCGCTGTCGAAAAAAAAAGAACCTCCCATCTTTGAAAAAAGCGGCTGGAAATGGTGCCCCACTGAAAAAACGGCTGCAAAACGTCAAGCTCATTAATATACAGTGCGTTTCAAGAGTCTCCTCAGATTTTCTGCTATAGCGGAAAAGTGCTCAGACACAGTGTATAGCAGTGGTAGCCAACCTGTTCTCTTACGAGATGACGTCACCTTGCCGCTCTACACCAACTCTTTTGTTTTGTGCTAGAAACATCTCTCCTTCGGTCATTCAGATAGAATTCAGAGAGGTTTGTTTTTGAGTCGCAAGAATATGTAATAGCTCATAGTAGATGGAGCCAAATTTCCCCTCCCCTCTTTTGCATAAAGTTGAACATCACTGCTCTATAGTTTCACTCAACTTGAGTGATTTGGGTTAATGTTGTACATTTTCTTTATATTCTGTTTTACATCAGACTTTTCTTTTCTCTGTGTTACGATTTAGCTTGTATCATACGTCTCGCTTCACATATGTTAACTTAAAAATATACAGTTTACGTTAAACAGTTTTATTTCACTATTTCCTTTACAAATCTGCTTTGGAGTTTGTATAAAAGTTGTATCAAAAGACATTATCTGTTTAATAGTTCTATTTTCTTAAAATGCTATAACATTTATTAAATCTATAAATACTAGAAAGTGCTAGGTGTACCAATCGAAATGCTAAATTTATGATTTCAAATTAGTAAACATCATAACTGGAAGACGGGTTAGAGTGACCTGGCTCGTGATTTCAAGTTACTGACGCAGGGAGCATACTGTCTTGGCCCTTGTCTCCTGAGTACAGACTGTGCGCAAATAAATATAATCAAATATACCGCAAAAATGAACAATGATTTACATTCCAGTGAGCTATATGCAATTAAAATTGTAAAATCCTAAAGTTCACTGGTTCCTTTTAGTAGTTTAAATTCAATAAAAAATAAGTTTTGTTGCTTATTCAATGTAACAACCTCCTTAGAAATATCTGAGCTATACATGCCAAAGTCTTTATGCATAGAGGAAGAAGTATGTGTACAAATTAAGGAAATAAATGCTAGAAAACTTAGGAAAATGTGAACATTAAGCTCCAGAATGTGTTAGAATGTGATGACACACACAGTGAAAGGGTTAATCATCATCACTAAAGGTCGGAGACGTGTGCGTTTTGCCATAGGTACATTGCGCATAGGCTTTACTGTTATGGTTCGCGCACGTAAACAACTGCAGTTATATTGAATATTGCCACTCCACGTCTGCAGCTCACTGCAAGAAGAAACAAAACAGTCGCATTATACTACACCTTGACCTTACGTCTGCAAATACTTGCAAAGCAATGTTTCACTAGTTCGCAGACTATTGCGTTACGTTGTTTTCAACTCTTGCTTCTAGTGGCAGTTGTTTGCACATTTGATGGCCGTGCTGTACTTCTGGCGTCATTCATACTCTGCGTTCAGCTAACCTGATCGCATGCGAGCGCACATCCCTCCGGCCTTTCATCATCACTCTTACATATGAGTAGCTCTATTTGGAGAAACTACAAGTCGCTATTTACAATAACTAATAAGTTGTGATGCATAAAGACTTTGCCATAACAAATAAAACACACACTTCTCACTGTGCATTTATTAAGTTATCTGCCCCACCGTTCGCAACTCGCAGGTTTAGGTTTGTTTATTTTAGGGAATAATCACATACATTCCCTATTTTTAGAGCGACCGCTTCTTTTAATGAATCGTGTGCCCTCACATGTGTAAAAACTGGCAACGTTGAAGAGGAGCAAGCAGGATCCTCAACTGCTTTATTTCCTTGATAATTACGGACCCTGGCGACTGGCGGTGCAAACCTGTGTAGTAATTAATCACCCAACCACAAACCTGATGGTAAACCTCTAAACCGCTTCACAGAACGCTAACGACCGGATGCCGAGCAATGCTAGCCGCTGAAACCAAACTAAATTCACACTTGGAGCGAAGCACTGACTCAACGAAATATGCACAAAACGATTAAGACTTGTCTTTCTTGATTATGTGCAATAAAATGCACCAGTTGCGGAAATGCATACCGGAAATGACTACTGGACCAAAATGCATAAAACACACCCCTTTTGTAAATCATCGGAGTGTATGAGCTTTTCTGTTTGGCAGGAAGTCGAAGTTTCACGTTTGCTCTCAGCTATTTGTCACAAATGGGCTTTTGAAAAAAAAAACACAATATTTTATTGTTTAACGACAGTGTAGCAATTGATAATATAGATATAACACATATTCTGACGCGTCCGGCGACAGCGACAACACAGCAAACGCTCGGGGCCGGGCTGCCTCACACCATATTGGTGCATGTATCAAAGACGATCAAGATCAGGCTGCTTCGAACCAGTGCGTGTGAAGATGTGACAATGAGCGCGCCACTACAAAGAGGTTTTCGAGATAATTCGTGAGAACTCCGGTGGGCGGCGTATTTCTGGAGGTTTCTGAAAAGGTGAAGTTCGAGAAAGGTCCATGTTACGGCATCCTCGCTATATAAGAAGGCGAGGTGACGAGAGTAGTAGTAGAAGTAGGAATGAAGGGCAAGAGAGAGAGAGACATTCCACGTAATGATAACGTGAGTTTTGTAAACTTCCGCGTAAACGTTGCTCTGCTGGTCACGTTGCCAATTTACCTCCATTATTATTCACGCTATGTTTACTCGCTGCTAATTTATGTTAATATCAGTTGTAAAATCGCACTTGTCACCCGTTTTATGTCTGAAGTAATGGTACAAGTAATGTAGAAACATATAATCCTCCGCCTAGGAGTGCTGTGAAATCCACTATGATATGTGGTTGTAGAACAAACAGATTCAGAATGAAGTTCTACGCGTAAAACGTATCTTTATACGACGGTTGAATAAAACAAACCTAAAGAGGTTCTTAAAGTGGACATATTTTTTGTTTTATTGGGGCACGCTGTTGTTTATTTGAGCTATACAAGTGTAATCTCAAACCCATAGAACTATTTGGGCCAAGGTAAAATGAATACTTAAAGAAATGTAACAGATGACTTATTCTTACAGGAATTGCACGATATAACGCTCGATATATCACTAAAGAAAAGGCAGAAAATGATCAGTGGGAGAAGGACGGAGTAGTTGAAAATATCGTTTATATTTTATAAGCTAGATATGCCCCATGAATTTAAGATAACACATTGTGTTCTTTACTTGAATCTAGCGTGGATACACATTCCAAGGTTGGCAACATTATCGAAAACGCGATTAAAAGTACAACTGTTTACATGGAATTATTTACTGACCTACTGGCTAGCTGCAGTCCTTTCAGAGACTGTGAGCTGGTGACAATCTTCGTGAAGGATGCATCGTGTTGAAAGAAAGCCAACGAAGCAGTTTATGTAGTGTCGAGTGATTGTATCGTGAAAGTCAGCTGTTCGAAAGACAGAGGAAGTGAAGAAACACACAAAGGAGTGGGACAAGGCTAAGAGAAGAAAAAAATTGTGAATTGCATTAATATCAATAAAAGAGAACTGTGTGGTCGTGCATTCAGTTTTGGAAGAAAATAAAGTGTCAAAATGACTGGACTGGATTTTATCATTTTGTCACATTTTCTTCAAAATATAAAAACATTGCTTATTTTAAGCTGAAAAGAGTAGTAACAAATTGAAACACATAAAGAATGTCTTTTAAAAACAGTTGACAATAATTTTACAGTTATTAGGTCTAAGTGGTTCAGGTCATTTAAGATAAAAACACAGTATTTTCAATTTATTGTTGAATGGTTTATTAAAAAAGGGTACACTACACAAGTAAAGTAGCTTCGTAGGAAATTACAGAAACAAAAACATGCTGAATATTCTAATATAATTTTCTGATCTTGATCTAGTTTAATTGGCTAAAAAAGTGTATCATCAATAGTAAACAAAGCATTGTGTTAAATACAAAACGAACATTTTGTATTTATTTTGAAATTTTCACATGCTACCTTTAATTTGATTCACTATAAGCCACTGGATATTTTATAGTTGTTAAGATATTAAGGGGCTGGGAAGTACAAAACGATTCAATTTGAGGTATTTTCGATGAAAATGCAATAATCTTTCTTCCTGTGATGTATTAGCTTCTTAAATCCTCTAAATCCATAACAAATTATTTAAATGGAATGTATGACTTTTAGAATTTACTTGGTTATAACCTTTAGT
This sequence comes from Tenodera sinensis, assembly GCA_030765045.1. Lineage (NCBI taxonomy): Eukaryota > Metazoa > Arthropoda > Insecta > Mantodea > Mantidae > Tenodera > Tenodera sinensis. The sequence goes on from CM060961.1 coordinate 64,646,619, forward strand.
ATTTATATGTATCTTAAGAAACATTGGAGATATATTTAATTAATCTCTCTGGTTTTAAACATAGTTGATCTTGCTAGTCAGTCAGGAGACAACACAAGATGCAGAGTAACCTGCTTAATTCGAATCGAGATATCGAAACTATGTTTTTATAAACATATTATGTGACTGAGAATGAGCTGGATATAGCTTGAAACCCCTGGGTCAGAAAAATAGAAAAAGGATATCAACATACTAAGATAAGTGAAGTTTTTAATTTATAATTTGTTCTTATTTTAGAATCTTGTTGCTTCACTGTTAATAGCTTCAATTTTTACTTAATTTATATTATGTGATTCTTTTTCAGAAACTATAAAGAACACAAACTGAAGTTTTTCATGCTTATATAACAGAAGTCGGCAAATTGGTCATTACGATTGCAGCAATAGTGACGTCACGAAAGGCATGTATGCATCATGCACATGTATAATGAACGCTTCGAACAAGGCGATATTGAAAGCCGCAGTGGTGGAATAAGAACTAACACACGTTTGATTTTACATGCATATGTTTAATACACATACATACACAGAATTCTTTAACATTAATTTATCATATTCTTCACATTAACAAGAGCTTTACAGTTACGCATTCATCTGTCATTCAGGATCTACTTTCAGATTCATCTTCATTTTAGACAAAACAATTGCCACACACATACAGGTGGAAGGGGAGTCATTACATTCCTTCTAATATGTGCTTCATAGAAGCATTACGAACAAAAAAGTCTAATGGCATTTTGTTCTTTGGTCAACGGGTTTCGAAAAAAGTAACTGTTTTTTTTATCCAAATTGGATGCGTAACTTCACAAGAATGTACGAAGGTAACAGTTCGTTACTTGCAAAATGTATAAAGTAACTTATTTCTGACATACCTTCGGTAGTAATGAGGCATCACACAGGGTTTCGAAATAATTAACCCCTTAAAAGACGAGAAGAAATACTACGAGCAGCTCCTTCAGACTGTAGCATGTCCACAACGTTACGCTGAGGTTGGTCAGGGAATTGACCTGGTTTGTTGATGTAAACATGTCGGGCACTTTCGGTTTCGCCTAATGTTTTGGGAGCTAACGCTTGTGATTGGTCTACACTCGCACGGTAAACACATTAGCACAAGGCACAGTATCTGTTTATGTTCTCAAGCCACACCGTTAAGAAGTTTGTTTATGTACTGAGCTAGGGAAAGTGACATCCACGCAATCTGCAGTGCTGCCAGCTTGTTTTGACAAAAATAAAACGTCTCCGTAGGAAATGGTCAGAGACAAAAACGTAAGATACAAAATGTGTTCCAAATACCGAGATCTATCACTGGTTTAAATTAATGTAATGACTTCCCTTCCACCCGGTATATATTGGGTTAAACATAGCGCTAATATGCCCAGCATATTACTGACGACAGAAATGTTGCCATATCTAGCTGTCTAAATAAATATAAACCAGTCTTAATTGTGGTTTTACTGTATGAATCTCAACGTGAAAGGATTTGCAAAACGTTGAAAATCATGCTTCATTGCTTTGATATTATAAAAGTTTTCGCTTTAGAACTCTTTTTTAACTTTGGTGACATACGTGCATAAATAGTAAGGAGGTTACTTTGCGTTTTTATGGCCTCGAAACAGCCATGTCATATAGATGCGGCTTACACCACTGCATGTGTAAATTTTAACGTGTGTTGGGAGGGTGAAGCAGGGCGGACTATTGCTTTCCCCTTACATACTGTGGTATTACGTCAGTTCAGTTGATGCAGATTTGCTGACCTCTGTTATATAAGATAAAACTTTAACATTAATTGAGCCCTTAAGTAATATTTTTAAATAGTAGGTTTTCAATCATTAACTATATGCATTACCATTTTGTGTGAACATTTCAATTCACATTCATTCAGAGAAAATATATAATAATCGAAGTATTTATATATTTAGGCGCAATAAAACTTCTAGCCCTCTGCTTTAAATAGTCCCTGAAAAAAGGAATCCAGAAAAGGTCAATATTAGAACTTTCTCTCCAATATTTTTCGGAAGTTATTTTTTCCGGATTAACTAACAAACAGATTGGCACGAAATTTTGAAAAGACGTATAGTGGCACTTATTCCCAAATAACTAATTTTTTTTCATACCGATGTATGTAGCGTACTAGGACACATACGCATGCCTCCTTGGTTCAGTACATATTCAGATGAGTCATTGACTTCCCACTCCCCTTAAGGAGATAAATACAAAATTATATAAAACTTGGACATACAAACTTTTCGGTTTTCTAACTACAATACTAAGCTACATAATTTGTTGCATCTTGGACATTAGTCGATTGAAGCACTAGCTTAAAGCGAGTATGTTACTATATTACATTATTGCTGAAATGTATGTACAGTCTCTTAGCCTAAGGACACATAACGACTCAAGTCGATACTGCCCAAAAATATAAACATGCCAATCTTGGCTTACAATTATTTGAAAAATAATCTCTTATTCCATACACTAACCTTTATTCTTAGGCATGCAAGGTGCACATACCTGATGTAAAAAACTTTGTGGACAATGTGGCACTATATTCAAAGCTCGGTGGGGCGAAATATAAAAATTTAACAAACAGTGATAAAAGTCCTAGATCTTAATACGAAAATGTCGTATTTCCTTGTAGTAACAGCAAGGATGTCTTTTTCGGCCTCGAAATGTTGCATTTACAGAAATAGTTGATGATCCTTCTGAAACTGTTTCTGGCTGTCTTCTTACTGACGAAGTTCGTCTTGGGGCAATTGCTTTTTACTAATATACATACGACAGTTTAGAAATGTCATTGTAATCATATTTTCTTTGAAATTAATCTAAGAGTCTAGTACACAGAGCGTTGTTTCCTATCTCTGGTAACAAGTTTGACTTTACTCCTACCTTACGAAAAGTCATTTCTCCACCACCTGCCGTTCTCTCTTCATGCGAGCAATCCCTCTGCATTTCATTTTCCACTGGAGAAGGTTCTTGCTTACTGCAATCATGTATAGGAGTTCTCACTCATCATTACAGGATTTCCAAAGATCAATTGTTCGAGAGCACCTACTTTGCAAGGTCCTTTTCAAGAGTTCAATGGTGCAAAAAACCATTGGAGAAGCATCAGGAGATTTCACTGGGATGCTGAACGGAATAGTGCGTATTCCAGTTTCCTGCTCCATCCTTTGCAAGAATGCAGTAGTCGAAGCAAAGGCATTGTTTTAGTCTCTCCCATAGAGAGCCGGGATTTCAGAGTGGTAAACTCGGGTGAAAACTTCACCCTGATAATACTTGAACTGATTTTGGCCTTTTTAGCAACTCTACAAGTTATTACGTTCCCATTGTAGCAGTGACGAGCGATGACCATAAATCCATTTGAGAAACTTTCTGTGCATTCTGCATACCATTTTTGAAAAATGTCTCCCCCCCCCCTTGATAGGTAGTAAATTGCCAGGGGTTTATTGCAGTCAGTAAGACACACAGATGCCTCATGTAATATAGCCACAAATTTCCTTTTTCTCCTGTCAGGTGCTTCTTGTAGAGCTTCATGCGAGGTTCAAAGATGTGACGTAGCAGCAACTTACGAACTCGAGCTTTCTGACGTGTCTCAATATTTAAATCTTTAGTTATAACAGCGTTGGGAGGGATATTCCCAATTTGTTTGCAATGGTTCATTGATTTCTGCCAGAGATGAGGGCCTTGATCTTCTTTTATCACCTCTGGAGAGCGTTTAGTAACAGGTTATGTCCGTTTTCTTCCTTTTGGAATAAATCCCATGCGGCCCTTTCACTTTTTATTCAATACTGAGTTAATCCCGCAGCTTGACACAACGAAAGTTCGCGTCTTCCATACTTCGATAATAGCAGAATTACTATACTGTACGTCGGAAATCACATTAATGTAACCTTTCCAAAATGGTTCCATTTGCTTAGACAATGAGAGCCATACGCGCCCTACTGCTGCGAAGGCAGTTTGTGTGTCTCACAAAAAAAGCTTAATCCTGCTGCGTATGCAGAAACGCAACAGTCACATTCGCAGTTAGTTACCAGAGATAGGAAACAACCCTCTGTATTACGACCTGGTTCTTCGCTTATTAACAGGCATAGGAATTTCTAAGCATTTAACACAACACTCACCAGAACTTGTCTACCTACTGTCAGTATCCCTTAGACACTTGTTCACACGCGTTGCATTGTCATATTGTTGAAATATAGATAACTTGTCAGGGCAGACGACTTAAATAAATTTCAGGACTTTATTTCATTATTGTACAAATATTAACCTTAACAAACACTGAAATTTAGAAGCATTAAATAAAGAAGTCTTGAAAACTTGTGGACACAGGTCGTTTAATTTATTTTGGTACAGTTTGCTGAAAAGGGAATCAGCACAAGTTGTGCTCATATCCTGATTTGTACACCACGGTATTGGCGATATATTTATGTAATAATAACACATACTATTTGTTTGGATTGTTGCCAGAGTGAGTGAGAACTTCGAGAATCTTCAAGTAACAGAAGAGCCCGACAGACACGCTCTAAGCGTTTGCCGCTCCAGTTTGAGTAAACTTAGTTGTTCACTGCAACAACACTCAGTCTTTTTGGACAGGCAGAGCAGCAAGGCCTTAGCCACCATCCATTTGGATCAGTAAGGGCGCACTTCGGTGTCCGGCCCCCTGCTGCTCGCGACTTTTGGCACCTGCCAGAGACTCTTTCTCTACTACTATACTCTTCTTTCCTCTTTTCTATTAGGCTAAGTCTCCCCAAACCCCCCGAAACTTACTTTAAACTTATACAAATTACTGTGACTGACTCAACTCCCTGAGATGGGTAAGACCAAGACTCGACGGTCCCCGACCTCCCTACGGACGACGCGACGTAACGTGACGCGTACTAACCTTAACTTTTCTGGCTCCAACCCTAATTCCACTGCCCCTATCGCCTCCTCTCCTACTCCCACCGCCGAGCTTCAGAGCACTCCTCTGCCGCCATCCCGCTCCTCTTCCGGAACCTCCACTTCATCGCGCTGCTCCCTCTCCAAAATCCCCCAGCAGACATTTATCCTCCCAATACACCTCCTAGGCTTCCTACGCCCAAGTCCGACAGCACTGTCAACCCCAAATGCAACTGCTCCATCCGGCGTTCCGCAGCTCGGCTCCCCATCCCGGGCCGCTCCCCCTCCTTCCGCCCCTTCCCATCCCACCACCCAGCCCGGCCCCTCATCCCGGCCCGATCCCCAACCTCTCCTTGGTTCCCTGTCCAGCCCCCAACCTGGCCCCTCAACCCGACCCCATCCTCATCCCCTCCTTCAAACCTGTCCCAACCCCCAACCTGGCCCTTCAAGCGTACCGAACACGACCTACGCTCACGTTACAAAACACCAGCACCCATTTACATTGACCAAAGACACTCAATGGACATAGCAAACTGCTCACTGACTTCACGACACGGGCAGGTATAGGAGACTGAAGTACCCCGGGCCTCACTGACCCATGAATACCAAGTAAGGACAAAAACCCCAGAGGACTACCGCCGGCAGGTGATCACCTGCACCAGGCCAACATTTCATTGCACATTGTGGTGCCCAGGCAAAACCAGACCTGTAGGGCGGTTATTAAACGCATCTACATGAATGGTGCAGAGCCCGAGATCATGGAGAACTGGCGGCCTCCATCTCGGTGATGAAGGCGACACAGCTGCGCCGCTTCAACAGGGAGAGGACCCCTTTGCCCCACTACCTTGTTGAGCTGACATCCCCGGACGATCTGCAAGACTATCCCGAAAGACGAGCATCCTGTACTCCAGGGTGACGATTGAAGGTTACTGTCCTCCTCGCTTCCCCAAGCAGTGCGACAGGTGCCAGCGATGGGGCCATTTGGCACCCAATTGCACGGCCAAAGCAGCCTCTTCGAGGTGTGCGGGGAGACATGAATCACAATCATGCAACGTCTCGCTGGAACGGCGCAAGTGTTCACTCCGTGGCTCGCAGGGGCACGGGGTACGCTTTCGTGGCTGCCAGGTGTACCTGCGACACTTGGCCGCGCTACGGACGACTAACCCGGGAGTGCAGGCACAGACACAGACACCGGCACAGACACAGGCCCAAACTAATGAGAGGAAGCCGGGACCACTCATCAACCGGGGCGCTCCCACTGCTAACCCTGGCAACAGCACAGGAACCAGTGCGCTTCCTCCCAAGATGGCGGCAAGAGCTCCCAGCAGCTCAAACCGCGACGTCGTCAGGAAAGCCCCCAAACCGACTCGACAGGCCCAGGTCCACTCCGCGACAATCACTACCCCACACGTCTACATAAATAGCCCTGAGTGGTTCTATAATTTAGAGATGTGCTACATGGCCCTGGACAGGCTACAACTTAAGCCTGGCGAGACTTTGGATACTCTCTAGGTCTACTATAACTTCTTCCAACGACTTCTTGACACGACACACAATGGACGTTAATCTCACGACTAACTTAATGACCTGGAACACACATGGACTAAGACAACGAAAACATGAACTTCTTGACTTTCTAGACAAACACGACATACCGATAGTCCTTCTCAAGGAAACTCAACTGAACCCTCGTGATAGACTTAACTTACCCGGATATTATCTTTATAGAAACGAGAGATAGGAGTGGCGGCGGCACAGTCATAACTGTCCGCAGAGACACCACCCATCATCAAGTACCAGTTCCACCCCTCCACAGACTTGAGGCAATAGTAATAGCTACCACAGTTAACAACAACCACATAATCATCGTCTCAGCATACAATCCACCAGGCGACATAGTCACAGTAGACATTGACTCGCTCTTGCAGTTAAACCCAAGTGTTATAATAGCAGGCGATGTAAATGCCAAACACCCACTATAGAATTCATACAACATGAACGCGGCAGGCCAAGCCCTATTACGCCATGAAAACAGATCCGATTACATGATACACGCACCCACAGAACCGACGTACGTCCCGTTTCAGGCAAACCAAACGCCTGATATCCTAGACACAGTACTAGAAAGGCAAGCCGGCGCCCGCGTCTCACTCAAAGTTTATAACGAGCTATCGTCAGACCATCTACCAGTCCATATAACATTTTAAGGCCCTCTCCGGAGTGTGTTACCCAGACCGAGGCGAAATTATAACAAAGCTAACTGGGACACCTTTGCAGAAACCGTAAATGCCCAAATGTCGGACATTAAAGTTTACTCAATTGAGGACATAAATACTTCTACCGAAAAGGTGGAAAAGGCAATAGAGTATGTCACAATGGTGGCAGTTCCACTACAGCGGCAGAAGAAAACCAGAGCACGCCTGCTAATAGACATACAACGTCTTACCAAACAAAGAAATAGAAGCAGAAGACAATGGCAGCACCGACATCCGACACTACATAATCAACTCAAAACCCTGAACCAACAACTTCGCGAGCGGACATCCACTGTTATATCCAACCAGTGGAACGACATATTAGTCACTAAACCCGGGCACCAACACAGCATGGAGAATAGCCAAATATCTCACCCAGGACAAGATCTCCATCCCCCTCTTCACCTAGGTCAACATATTGCTACCACGGATGAAGAGAAAGCAGAAGCACTAGTAGATGCACTAGAAAATACGCTTAAACCCAACATAACGCCATCATGGCCAGTATTTGTAAACTAAACTGAGACCATAGTTCAAAACATAGATGAAAGGCAAACACACAACAAAATCAGAAAAGCACCTGCCTGCGAAACCAAATGGATAATCAGACATCTACCGGACAGAAAAGCACCAGGGCCAGACCAAATCCCAAGCATTGCGCTGCAACACTTACCGGCTAGCGCACTAGAAATTCTAATGCAACCATTCAACCACTGCCTTTTGCACGGCTGCTTCCCCAATAGGTGGAGAACAGCACATGTGCTACACTTTACGAAGAATAACGCGGACCCACAAAACTACAGGCCTATTAGCCTGCTTAACACGATGAGCAAACTTCTTGAAAAAGTAACACTAAAGCACGTTAATGCATTTATTATAAAACATGATATTTTAATTCCCGAACAGTTTGGTTTCCGGGCGCACCATTCAACCACGCTACAACTCCTGCGTGCCACCGAGTACAGTACGAAAGCCTTTAACTTTAAAAAGTCAACAGGAGCCGTTCTACTGACATAGAACGTGCTTTCGACCGCGTGTGGCATGCAGGATTGTTACGAAAAATGATAAACACTAAATTCCCGGATACAATGATTAAGCTAACAGCGAACTATTTGCGCGAGCGATGTTTCTCCTCGCTAGCGAATGATGCAAAGTCCACACCCCGCCCGATACTGGTGGGTGTCCGTCAGGGTAGTATACTCGGGTCGCTGTTATTCAATATCTATATGAATGACATACCAAAAAGCCCGAACACAACATATCTCGTGTATGTCGACGATACGACGATTATGACTCAATCCGGTAGACCTGCTTTTGTACACAGAAACATCCAGATATCACTGAACCAATTGGAACCCTGGCTCGCCCAATGGCGACTCAAAGTCAATGCCGCTAAGAGTAAAGCCATAATCTTTACAAAACGCAAAAAACACTACCACCCGAGGCATGGACTGCAACCACTAGAACTTTTTAACAACGACATCACCTGGACCAGTAAAGTAACGTACTTAGGTCAGTGATGGATCCGGTTCTCACCTGGCGCCCTCACATAGAGGAAGTGCGCAGAAAATCCTATGCTCAATTGAGCATGCTATATCCATTAATCAACTACAGTAACGCCCTACAGCTCGACATGGGCCTAACACTTTATAAAACCCTTACACGTCCCATACTGACGTACGCGGCGCCGGTCTGGGGCTACGCGGCAAAATCGCATATTAAAAGAATACAATAACTACAAAATAAGATACTACATATAGTAGCGGAAGCCCCATACATCCAAATAAGTGTATGAAGACTTACACATGCATACGATAGAACAATTTATTAAGAAACTAGCTTTCGATTTATACAATAAAATCCTATCACACCACAATAGACTTATCACTGCACTTGGACAATACGAAACGACCATTGACAAACACAAGAAATCACTATCTCTATTTGACAGAAACTTGACCAATCCAGACATAGACGATGCCATAAACCATTCCCTTGGCAATCTCATACAGTAACCTAATCTACTGATTTTGCTTCTAAGCTACAGACATCCCATATGACGTCCATCTCCTACAGCGCCCTACAAGACCTTGCGCTACCTAGCCAAGGTGGACCCAGGGGACAGGACCCCCTCGGGAGTGGCACTGGCTCACACCTGCACTTCAGGCAGACTGCCCGCCAAGTGTGCACTCCAGACGACCAGGCGACACCTGAACTTGAAAGGCAACGTTCAAGCACAGACACGGCTCCAACTAGGGACGCCAAACATAGAATAAGTAAAACTGCTATGAATTTCGTTATCACTGTCACCTCCAACTCCCCAGGCTGTAGCCAGGACTTGATCATGACTGCAGCCCGGGATTTCATCGTTGACGCGCTCGCATGCATTGCATGCCAGCATGAAACTGTACGTTACTGACCGGGGTGCAAATGCGGGACACGACTATCACACGCACAATCATTCATTAAATTCTCCCCTGCAAGACAGGGCACTTCTGTAATTACCAGATTTTACTGCCCCTGGCAGGCAGCTCTCATCTATCACCATTGAACGCGCAGAAGCCTTAATGCGGCTCTGCAAAGAAATGTCTTCCGGTGGGTTTTTTTTAGCCCGGGTTCGAAGTCAGGGTAGGAGTCTTACACTCTCATGCGCGCATGCGGTTAGGGCGTAAGTAGCCTTTTCCCCCACCACAAAAAAGCTCTTTCTTTGAGCAACTCACGTCTACAGACACTAGTCCTTAGGGTTCCTCACAAATAATACTCCAAGCGGTGAAACCTCGGAAACGGTGGCCTTAACCCATTAGAAACACTGGATTTGCTATATAAAGAAGGCTTTTCAAATAGAGCTAATTAATTTAGAATTATGTGACTAATTTCTGTGTACGACAGAGAAATTGGAAGTTTTTTGTGTGAAGGCCAAAGTCAGGACACCATTCACAGTCTACAGGGACACACAATCTTTGGACTGATTGCGTAACTTTATAGCAGCTGTGGTCCAATACTGGGTTCGAAAGACAAGATACCTTTAACCCTTTACTCATTATGCATTGGGTAATACCCGTAATCACTCATTACCCGATGGCCCCCACTCTAAATTTACACACGATGTGTGCTGAGCTAACAGCTACACACGGTACTTTAAAGCGCACATACTGGATGTGTACTGAGATTGGCCTGGTATAAATATTGGTAAAATCTGTACTCCTGTTAGGAGATTTGGCATTCTGTTAGATTCCTCAAGTATATACCTGCTGCTTCCTAAATACATCTTTTTTCTACTGGACTCGTCTGATTTCTATGTGTTGCTAGCCACCTCAGCTTCTTTGTGAGAAAGACTTAGCTCTTTCTCCTTACTTACTCCTATCCCAGAACTAATACATCCTTTAAAAATTCCTAACCCGACGCGAACTTCGAATATTTCTAAATCCTACCCTTAGAAGAAGAAAACCGAGCGCATCACCTGGTAAACAGGTTACATGGTGGAAGCGGCGGGATAGCAGAGAGCCATTTACTACAACCAGAGATTTCTTCTCGACTGCTATATCAGGCTGGAGGGACTTTGTCTGACCGAGGTGAGACTGAGCCTAATTCGAGGAGTTAACACTCCAGAGGATTCCGAAGGCGCCGCGGCACCTTAAGAAGGCAGCTGGGAACGAGTCCCTAGACAGAAGGCTTCTATAAGCGACCATTTTTGCAACCCGAGGGACAAATTTGGTAACAAGTCAGCAGCAGCACTCGACACGAGGGCAGACTTACCCTGAGGGAAGCTTCACGGCCATCATTGGGTCTCCGAATTTCGAGGCATCTGACTACCTTTCAAACACAGGTTAGTCCACATCCCCTATGGCAGAAAATGACAATGGACGGATACTCAGAACTATATGTTTCTGTTATTGAGGCATCTAAAATTATATCTAGAACCCTTGACGATATTCCAAAATATCTCAGAGAATTTATAGATGGTGTAGAGACAGGTAGAGAAGTAGTACATCCCCACAAACAACTGTTTCTAAAGTTCATTGAGTCAAACATTACCGGGGATGCTACAGCAAAGTTATTAGCTAGAACAGAACGACATTCTTGGGAGGACGTTAAAGCAATTCTTCAGGAAAACTATTCAGTTAGAAGAACATTAGAATACTACACTGGATTGCTTTTTACGTCTCGACAGGGACAAACAGAGACGGTAGCCCAACTGGGATCCAGAATAGATTGGGAGTCGATCTAAGGAGAGATGCACGCAGTAGATTAGAGAGAATAGATGCGGGGCTAGTGGAAGGAGGGCTACGTATAGTAGGCGTATTTTTAAAATGAACTTTTGTGGCAGCCCTTAAAGATGATAGGGTTAAATATATTGTAAAAATACGCAGCGAGGATTACTCATTAGCGCAGCTAGTAGAAACTGCTTTGCAGGAGGAAAGTGAAGTAAGATCAAATAGGTTCAAATGAAACCCTAATCAGAGGTGGTCAAATTTTGCAGGTAATGCAGGAAAAAGGGACACTAAATCTCAAGTAAAGAAGCAAGTAAACATAGCTTCAGTAGGTAACTGCTATAGGTGTCAGGAGCAAGAGCATATAGCTAAGAATTGTGGTAATGCACCTAAGTGTACAAAGTGTCACCGGCAAGGGCATGAAACACGCCAGTGCTAGAAGGGAAACTAAAGATTGGGCTGTGTGAACAGCCACAGGTAGCCCATGTGGTTGGCTGTAAGGAAAGTTGTGGCAAGGGGTCAAGACTTACAATTATGCGCGCATTATTGGTAACAAAAAATGTTACATTGTTTCTGGTGAGCAGGGGGGCACCATTCGTTCATCAGGTAAACAGGGGGACATTATGTTTACCAAGATGTAACACAGGTGTTAAAAATGCAGTTTCAGGGCAAGAAACTGATCGTAATGGTCTAGGATTTTTGTGCTAAGCCCACAATGGGTAGGACAAATAGGAGTAGCTCTTATTGATACAGGTTCACAAATTTCATTAGTTACACAGAATTCATTGCAGACTTTTAGTGAACAAAAGAGCGAGATAGAAATCCAAGGGATAAGTGGGAATAAACTAAAAGTCATAGGAAAGGTTTCTATTGAGATAGCAAACACATTAGAACCCGTTAAACATGTTATGTGGTAGAGAAAATACCAAGCAATTTATATATGATCTTGGGGCAAGACTGGCTTTTACAAAATGGCTATGTATTAACTAAGTCAATTACGGTACCTCCTTATAGTGAAACTGAGGTCCAGTTCCGTGCACAGGAAAACGGTGTTAGGTATATTGAACTTCAAATTTTACAGGCAGCTTTGTTTTGTGCAGCTAGTCTAGTTAGGTGTGTAGACTCGTTCACCTGTATGATAGTTAATGTAACTTCAGGGGTTTTAGTAGCAAATACTGTTCCTAAATTGATAAAACCTCCTACAAAGATAACACCTGAAAAGCAAACAGGAAGTCTACTCACTGCACAAAGAATAAAACTTTTGAATTTTAATCTAGGGCTGAAACATAGAAACGAGGGGGCCGAAGAGATAAGACAAATTTTTCAGCAATTTGTCGATGTCTTCAAGTTACCAGGGGACAAGTTAACAACTACAGTAGCCGAACATTCAATCCCTATTCCAAGTATTCCAAAAGGAAGGGCAATTACACTTAAAAATTGTAGATTACCTGTAGCCCATCAATAAGAAGTTCAGTTCAGTAGAACAGACGTTAGAATATGGCATCATTACTCATAGTAAAAGTGAATGGAATTTCCCTCTTATTGTAGTACCAAAGAAAGAGGATTCGTCGGGAAAAAGAAAGTGGAGAATTTGCATAGATTTCTGAAAATTTAATGAGGTTACAGTAGGGAATAGTTACCCTTTGCCTAATATTCAAGATATCTTAGACAAAATTGGCAGATACTGTTAATTTTCTGCACTAGACTGTGCTAGCGTTATTTACAGGTGCCAATTAATCCTGAAGACCAATGTAAAACAGAATTTAGCGCACGAAGTGGACACTTTGAATATAAACTGATGTGATTCGGGTTGAAGGCTGCTCCGGCAACATTTCAGCGTATGATGAATGCTGTACCTAGAGAATCCATTGGAAATCGGTGCGTTGTATATATGGATGACATTTTAATTTTAGGAGAAACATTACAGGAACACAATGATAAGTTAATAGACGAACTCTCCAAATTAAGAGAATACAATATCAAAATTGAACCTGATAACTGTGACTTCTTGAGCCCAGAATTACAGTATCTAGGACATGTAATTACAGCAGAAGGTGTCAAACCTGAACCTAGAAAGATAAGTGCTGTTAGCAACTTTCTACTCCAGAAACGCCTAAGGACATCAAATCATTTTTAGGTGTAGCTGGTTATTACAGAAAATTCATTGATCAATTCAGCGCAGTAGCTAGACCGTTAACAAATTTACTTAAAGGAGATAAAAAATGGGTTTCGGAGGAGGCGGAACAGGCTAGTTTTAACTTACTAAAATATAAACTTACACATACGCCTCTCTCACAATATCCAGATTTTGAACAACCATTCATCTTGACTACAGACGCTAGTGGATTTGCGTTATACTACTTGCGAACAGTTAATAGTAATTAAATCCACAACTAGTTCAGTGAATTTAAGTTTACAAAGAGTTGACCAAACTGAAAGGACATTAAAATCCGACCTTGATAAATTAGTAAAATATACTAATAAACAGATGACTAGCCTAGAGGAAGAACTTAAGATGGCAAGCCTAATCAATGAGCAAATAACAATTATTCACAGGGGAGTCTATGAGAGTCAGCATGGTTTCGAAATTTTAATAGATACATTTGTTCACGCTGAACAGAGAATCTTTCAGCTTCAGTTATTGACAATTTAAAAAATTAAGAAAATTCTGCACAGTCATAAGCTGCCAAGTGGGTAGGATTATCAGAACTTTCCTTTTTCAGAACTTCAACGAATTATAGTACCTCACACCTATGCATACAGTCAGTATTTAGTTTATGTATTAGACATTCCCATTATATCTAGCATCTTATATCATTTGTACAAAACCTTTCCCTTTCCCGTGAAACAGGCTAAGAACTATGTTTTTATAAATTCTAACAAAGAGTACATTTTTTTCTGACCCTATACATCAGCATTTTGGCAAGATGTCTCACAATGAGTTAACGGCTTGTTACGAGCCAAATCATTTACAATTTGTGTGTTAAGAACAAAATTCCAATTCAAACATATGTAGCTGGCACAGATTGTGGTCACTTTATTGCATCCCGCTACTATAAAATTTTCAAACATCTGTGAGCTTACGATGCTAACATTTCAGAAAACCTTCTGGATAGCTTCACATTGAAGTAATCCACGATTATTTGTAGCTCCTTACCTAGATACCGTAACAAGTTTGTGTACCTTGGAAACAGAAAGGGTGGAGATAAAAGATGAAGGAGAATTCACTTTTTCACCAGGGTGCAAGGCCTTCACTTCCTATGTAACCTTGTATGCAATCACATCAACTGATATTAATCCTACAGTAGACTTTATGCCTACTGCACCCCTAAATTTTGATTGCTGCTTCGACAATGACAGAATCAGTGATTTCGATAAGTTACAATTAGAAGTGCCATTAGTGAACATCATGTCGTCAGCAGCTGACTTGAGGATCGCCAGCATCAAGACCGACGAAGTGCAAAAGTTAATAGAAGAACAGAAACGTGAAAAGTTTGCTAAATGATATGCAAATATACCCTCCTGGAGCTCAATAGTGGGAGTAATTATTGTGATTGTTGTTGCTTCTGTTACTGCAAATGTTGCAGAAATTGTATATTTTGGATAAGAGAAAGGTGTGTAAATGATAATTGCCTTCGGAAAACACAGGAGCGAGTATATTGTGTTAATGTTAACAATTACAACAATGCAAGGGTCCGGTACACTCAACCAGGGGATAGTTCGCCAGCTGTCTCTCTTCACTCATTATCGCATGCTCATGAATCATCCAGCGGAGAAACACAGACTGGAGCAATTTTTATGGGTAAAGAACCCATCTCTAATAAAACCACAAGTAAACAAAAGACCTTTAGGTAACTAAAGTTTTCACCAGCTTGTAAAGCACTGGATTTATTATATAAAGAAGGCTTTTAAAAGAGAACTAATTAATTTAAAATTATGTGGTTCCATTTCTGTGTGGACCAGAAACATTTTAAGTTGTTGTGTGAAGGCCGATGGTCAGGGCATCATTCACAGTCTACAGGGACACATAATCTTTGGACTGATTACGTAACTTTATAGCAGCTGTGGTGCAGTACTGGGTTCGAAAGACAAATACTTTGAACCCTTTACTCATTACGCATTACGTAATACACGTAATCAGTCATTAACCGGTGGCCCCCCACTCTAAATTTACATACAATGTGTGCCCAGCTAGCAGCTACACACGGTACTTTAAAGCGCACATACTTGATGCGCACAGAGATTGGCCTGGTATAAATATTGGTAAAACCTGTACTCTTGTCTGTTAGGATAGCTTTTAAGAAAGGCGCCACCACACAGACCATACACTAAGAGCTAAAGTGTTCCTGCCTAAAAACAAGTGGATTGTTGGTGGTTCCTAGGTTTAGGTTAGTCATTAGGCTTTTATAGTTAATCAACACCAACGGTCAAACAAAGACATTAGTATGGTTGGGCGTACGCGCCAAACTGCCGCACAAAGCGAACCCCCTCCTCTCTCAGAGGAGGCCATCCCAAAGAAACATAAGGGAAAAACCCCCAAAATAAAGATTTGCCACTCCCCCAGGACGAGCCATCCACGAGTGGAGGGTCACACCTCTCACTCACGGAACAGCTCTTAGTGGATCTTGAGGTCAGCAACGACAGCGCTGAAGACGCTGCAACCACAGCAGGGGCAAGCTCTGCTGCGCCGAGCGCTGACCCCGAGACAGAAAATCCCCCCCACCATAGCACTAGATTACTTGAACAGACACCGCCACAGCCTAGCAAAAGTGTACGTGGCTGACTACTGCACTAAAAGCCTGCACGCGATCACCACAAAATTTGATCGCGTGTATCGTCCAAAAGCGTACACGGCGCATTATAGGAACAAATATCATGGGTTCCAATTCACCACGCTGGAAGACCATAAAAACTTTATCCACTATTGTAGAAAGGAAAAACTCCCCTTTCACGTGACCCAACAGGTCGAAGAACGTACCTATAAGGTGGTGATCAAGGGGCTTTACTCGAACATGACCGAGCTAGGGGTCTAGCAAGCTCTCCAGGAACTCGGCCTGGAGATCCTAAAAGTGAGTAAACTCTTTTCAAAACGCACAAGAACCACATCCCGATATTCATAGTACATATGCCCAACGAGGTGGACTCAATTGCAATTAAAGAGCTGAGAGATATTTCTCACTGTAAAATCAAAGTAGAGGATTACCACCCAACTAGCGGCCCCCCACAATGCGGAAGATGCCTGAGATATGGGAGTTACCACTGGCAGTGCGCACTGTGCAATTCAACGGAACAAGGCGCCAGATGGCGAGGTTGTCGCGTCTTCCAACGCATTGCCTATCCAAATAGATTCGTCCCAACACAACCACAAGGTAACCCCAGGCATTGGCAGGTAGTAAACCCTCAGAGAGGGACCTTTGCGCATGTAGCCAACGATCACCGAGCACATGCCGCAACGGCGCCGAGCCTGAAGGCCCACCCATTGGAGCACGGGCACCGCAGCACGACCCCCAACATCCACACGCAAGCGGTGCAACAGCCACTCACTCGCCCGCGCTCCAACCTGGACCCAAGGAGGCCAGCTGCTCCACCCTCCCTCCCAGAAACGACCACCTCACAAGCATCACATCCAATGCAACCCACTCAGGCAATGAGTCCAGCTCGGCCAGCTCAAACAAGGAGTTATCCTGAACATTTCACTCCCGACAATGAGGGCAGGCCCAGGTTCAATTTTAACGAAAACGTTAAGTGGTTCATCCTCACCAGAGGCCAAGAAACCTAAAAGCTGGGTATCCAGAACTGCTGGACGTGTATTCTGTTCTTTTCTACGGGCTAAAGCTGAGCGGCAACATAGCCAACAACAATGCAGCTTTCATTGAGATTGTCGCAAACTTTGCACAACAGCGCAATGCGGCAAACTCTTATTAGACCATGCCCGCCCTCTCCCGAGCCAACACATAGACACAATGGCAAACAACCGAACCCACATTAAAATTCCCCTCTGGAACATCTTCACCTAATCCTCTCGGTTTTCTGTCCACTGGCACTGCCTTGCTCGACGGTCCCACAAGCGGTCGGCGAAGTAAGCAGTAGGGTAATGTCGCTCGGATGTTCAGATATCCAAGGTCGGACATATCCCGCCGCCAGTGACAACATAGGAAACCAATCTGCACCAACAACCGACATTTACA
Organism: Tenodera sinensis; assembly: GCA_030765045.1. Lineage (NCBI taxonomy): Eukaryota > Metazoa > Arthropoda > Insecta > Mantodea > Mantidae > Tenodera > Tenodera sinensis. The sequence continues at coordinate 64,664,186 of CM060961.1, forward strand.
CCAAAGTTTGTAAAATTAGATAACACCTAACGCGTAAGCCGTACTAAACGGATAGGTACCGTGGTCACTTTAGCATCCGCCTGGGTTAGCCCAGGTGACTTGAACTTACTTCTGGACTCTTGTTATGAGATCTGGCTTTTTATTAGATTCCTCATGTATATATCTGCTGCTTCCTAAATACATCTTTTGTCTACTGGACTCGTCGGATTTCCCTGCGTTGCTAGCCACCTCAGGTTCTTTGTGAGAAAGACTTAGCTCTTTTTCCTTACTTACTCCTATCCCAGAACGAATACATTCTTTAGAAATTCCTAACCACACACAATGTTTTCTTTATGCCGAGGAATTTCACATTCTATGCTCCATGGACATACATATGTAATCACGTAAATGAAATCACGCTTTGTCAGATAAAATGATTAAGCGTGGATCAACAATACAATCATGGATGTTCTACAAAGCCCAATTTCAGACATTAACTGGACTTTCATTGTTACCCTGCTATAATAATTCTTAGTAAGGTTTCAATTTTAAACGTTTAGTGATTGACTGAAGCTTTTGAAACCAATTTCTTGTGCCACACGACGTAAAAATTTATTAGGAGAGTGTTCAAGTGATGCGTCAATATCATCTAACTTTTCTTCTCTTAGAACCCACGTTGGCACTACAATGTTCAGCGAATATGTTTTTATAAATTTATTAACAAGGTTCCTAACTGCACTTCTATTAACAGGCCAAATGCCAGGGCATTTGTCTATAAATTGCTTACGCACATGTCGGCATGAATATGTTCTGGCACAAGTGTTGTACGTAATTATTTGTTATTGTAGAATATATTTTTGAGCAATTTAAAGGTACCTAATTCGAAAGAAATGCACAAGAAGACACGCCTTCTAACACTTCAAAATGTACAAAGCAACAACCGTGAAGATGGATCCCGTGCAAACACGTCTTGTATTGCTAAACTTGTAATAAGCATTAACCGGAAACAAATGGGCCCGCAGAGCGTTGAAGGAAAATAGCAAACAGAATGCCACTGTTTGCCTAACGCTCTGCCGGCATCCTCCCATCCCTTTGCGGTTCAAGTGTGATTCGGACTCCCCGTGCTAGAGAATTCAACCCTATATCAACAAATACCTTGAAAACACTTCAAATAGGCAAAGTGTATGTATCAATGAAACTATATTTTTCGTAAATTAAGTTTTGTCTATCTCTCATAATTTTACAGGTGTGTAACATTTTACAGAATTCATTAAGAATGAAGAGGACATCACATATTTGTAGGAATTTCATGATATAAATGTTATTTGACGTACAAGTATCTTGAGCATGTGATATTTTAATAAAAAAATCGATACGAGTGGCCGAAGTCGTAAAAGACATGGAGTTCTGAACGGGAGGTCCACGGTTCAAATCCCGCTTGGACGTCTTCCCTGACAGTTATTTTTCTGAGTTTTCCTCAGTATTCATAACCGACAAATGCCAAAATTTAAATTCTTCCCAAAATTCTTTTGCCAAATATCATTTCATATGTATCATCAGCGTTGTCGTGTGTACTAAGAACAGAATAAAATAAAAATGTGAATCGCCAGAGCCATTTTTGATAAAACATAATGAACGCATATAAAGCGGAGTTTAGAAATTGTAAGTTACTTTAAAATCAATGTATTGCATATTTAAAAGATACAAAATTTGGCATTATTTGATATCTTGGTTTCTAGTTTCTAGGTTTGTAGTTATGCTGTTCACACACATACACACATGATGACAATGACACTTAAACTTTGAATATTTAATTTATGCAGCAAACTCTTATATACAATTAATAAAGTTTTCTAGAGACCTCAAACACGATCCTGCATTAAGTCCCTTGTTTATAACAATGAAGAAACTGAGGCAATAATGTTTCCTTTAAAAGATTACCTTTGTGGCCAAGCTGGAATAAATAACAGCAATGACAAACGAGTAGGTAATTATTTGATTCAAATTTTGAAATCTAATAGGCTTCCCGAACTTTTAATCAGGTAAGATTGTAGAAGCTGCCAGATTATTGAGTGAAATGTCATGTTCAGGGAATGAAGTAATCTCCACTCAGAGCCGTTTACATAAGTGAAAACCTGCAGTTATGCAACATTTCGGCGGCAAAGAAAAATACATTCTATAACACTCCATGGTGTTTTGTAAAGTGTTTGCGTTTCAGCAGTTTCATACCAGATGTCAGCGGAATGAATGCAGATTTATCATACAATACTATAGAATATCCACATGAGTATTTGAAGCTGCAATATTGTGAGACTAAACGATGAAACAACTAAATAGGCTGTGTCCACATTTAGTAACCAAGCTCGTGAAATTTTTTGTGTACGTAAACTTGGAACCAATTTTATATAGACTCTGAACGGAACCCCCATTAGGTGTCGTGATCTTTGAGAAAAAGCTGGTTCGTAGTTGCCTGTAAATCGATCAACAATTAGGTATATACAATGGAACTTGGCAAATTCGAACGTTTATAATTCGAAATATTTGTTACTTCGAAGATTTTCCTTGGTCCCTTGAATTTTGTGTTAAAGCAATACAAAAACTGACATGTAATTCCAATTTCATTTTCCTTAATTGAAGTTTTTGTTCAGAAATATCGGTCAAAAATTAATCTAATTTGGGAAATTTAATATGATAACTTCGTCCATGTGTTTGTGCAAAAGGGGTCATCGCTCCGGGATGTTTGCTTTGTCTGAATGCGGTTGGGATACTGTTTGAGTAGTGGAACAGTTTTCCCAGCTACCGGCCTTGAGCTTCCATACCTGCTCCCCTTGTTTAGAACACGTGCGCCTTTACCTGTCACTTAAGCTTCCAACTGTTCAGTGTGTTGCAGATCAATGTCACCGTGTCTCTTAGCAAACCGCGTGTCCACTACAAGACTAACTTCTGTGGAAGAAGTCGCCGTCAATCGAGAAGTTAAAAAGGGTTTGAAGAAAAAATCTGAAATTGCGAAGAATATCCAACACTTTCTCAACTTAACTAAAGAATAAGGAGAAAATTTTAAACAGCGCCTCGAGCGAAAATGGAAAGAATCGAAAAAGAGTGAGACAGTCAGAAAATCCTGATCGATGTGGGTGCATGTATTGCTAAAATGTCAATTATAGACGTAACTTTTGTAATTCGAATTTTGGATATTTTAAATTTTTTCTTGTCCCTTCAGCTTTGAATTGTCAAAGTTACACTGTCATAGCCGCAATTTGGTATTTCGTGCAATGTTATATTAGCTTCAATGTTGACTAAAGTTAATAATTTGCATTAAAGAATTTGAATTCCATGTTTATTAAAAGAATGCAGCTCAAATACAAGGTTCGTTGTATCAAAATAATGATGTGGACGTCCTGTAATATCATACGAAAAATCCTGCGTACTCAATTGGCGCAAGCTGTCTATCACACCTGAAAACACACTTCATACCAGTGACCGCTGTGTACACATTAGGTATCGTCAACGCCCTCCTACGTGCACTACAGAATCAGATACCTGCGTGAAATAACACTGTAAAAGCAAACAGTCCTTTCTCACTTCATAAATGCTTGCTTTCCAAAACTCAAAATCTTTGTTTGCACTTATCATCCAAAGCTTTTTCTGTATCAAATAGGAACATTTAAGGTAACTTTAGATTCTTTTAACGATAATCACCAATTACCCCTGAAGATAAGCGCAAAAGATGTAGGGGTACTTAAAATATTTAAATATGTATGTAAATACTCTAATGTCCTCATACGGTATTCACAGTATATGCTGTTGATGTCCTTCATGTTTCCTTAAGGACTTGTCACTACAAAGTACGAGTTATTGCGCAAGTTTTTATGGTGGAATCTTACAGAAAATATTTTATGGTACAAATCTCCATACACTTTAAAGTTTACGATGGATACCATCTACTAAAGCCTTTCTGTCTTCCAGAGAGGAACAAGTTTATCCAGGTCTTCTAAACAACTCCTGCAGTGAGGGCAGGAGCTCATGGACGCCATTCTTCCTGCCAGACCAAGGCGAGGAACACTAGGGAACAACGGGATGAAACATAGGCATGCCTCACCACGTGGAGCACTTTCTTGTGGGATTCATCTTGGAGCCCACGGGACAGTTGAACGCCTCTGCAAATGATGGAGAGTTCATCATCATTCCATTTACCCTACAACAAAATAATACTCCAATAAATAAGGGAAGCATAGGGCACAGAAAGGGGATATGGAGATTTAATGTATTTATTCCTTTTAATTTTGGAGTACAGTTGAAAGTGACGATGGCTGAAAGGGCCCAGGGTTCTTATTTGGGGGCAGCAGTGTTAGTGTTACAAATACTACGAAATTTCCCAAATGTTTTCAAATAGTATATGCGTTTTTACAATTGTGAAAAATGCAATATTTCTCCATAAAACTTGTATACACACATTTCACTAATTGGTGAAGGAAGGAACGGAAATGATACAGAGAGAGCCAATGAACTACGAACCGGCTACATGTTGTTTCTCACTGGGCGTGAAGACACATGATTTCGCGCCGTTGCTGCAATATAGGTAACACTACTGAGGGGTTTTGCTCTGCTCTACTCTGCTCTGACTCTACAGTACGAGTAGACAGTGATATGGGGTAGTTCAGTTATTAGCAGCTATTTATTATTTTGTCCTGTGCTTAGTCACAATGGCTCAGTATAAGTGTAGCAGTGTGTATTTATTTATGATTCGTATGATTTATCATTCGTATATATGCTTCTGTATTGACTCGTCTAGTGAAAATACGGTTTGCAGAGAGATCTAAAGGTGTAAAACTACCAGGCCATACAACAATCCATTAGCCTGATAATACACTTCAGGCCTCAGAAAATATTGTTGGCCTATTTAGTTTTTGCTAAATAGCAGAAAATCACGGGTGGTGTGATTTTTGAAGAAAGATCTAACACAACTCATATGACTAGTATTTCGATGAGGACAACTGAAACCAATGTCTATGTCAGATAAATTAAAACATGAAGTGCAAAAGACAAACCTATACGCTAAAGAATTAAAACAAAATATTTGCCAGGAAATTGCCAGCATTTCTCAACGTGAGGTACGCAAATGATATGTATATAGTTTCCTAAAGAGGGGCCAAAAATGAATGGACAACGACACATGCCAGTTTCAGCACATCATTTCATGAAGTTGATAAGTAAAGCCTTTAGAAACAGTTTTAAAGATGTTGCTTGGCTGCATTCCTACCTTTCTATGTACCGCAGACGGCAATGGGCGACGATACTGCGAACAGGAGAAAACGCGGAGTTGGGTGCTAGTTCATTGGCTCTCTGGGGACTAGTAGGATGGGAGTACACAAACGGAGGGACCTAGAATGAACACCACAAGTAATATAACGGTTCTTTGTTCTCCTACTTGGCTGACGGAGGAGGGGCGGGGAGATCCGAATGGCGGTGTGTGGTACCAAGGAAGAGGTCCCTAACGATTGTAGATAGAGCACATCGTGACGCGGCTACGCATACCACAGCCCGCGTACAATCAGAAGCGCCTGAAATTAGCCAAGCTACTCCCAGGAATGGATTCTTGGCGCCAGGGGGAAATACTTCCAAAGCGCACAATCCACCGTCCTGCCGCAGCACGCAAAATGCCGTCGCCTGTTCCTTCTGGCCTGAAACAAGTTAAACAAAATGATTGGGAAAGAAAATTATGGGCAGGAAATTCGTGGTAGAAGAGGAACTACCCCAGAATTGACCTGAGGACCCGCGGAAACCACAAAAAAACAGAGTGGTGTGGACCTCCCAAATGCGAGCCTCACACATTACCACGGAGTCACCACGTTTAGTGTTACGCTAGGAAGTGCCATGCATCTTAAAAGACGAATAGGAATAAGAATAGCAGATTCAGAATGGATTGGGTAGTGAAGCTAAACTTATTGTACCTAAGCCCCCAAGGGGGCCCCGGGAAGAAGCATGAGGTGAGAGGAGACATCGGGCGGTCAGATCCAGACTAACGGCACAGCTATTGACAGAGGTCCACACGGTTTACCTAGTTAGACGACTCATGGAGGTCTTTAGGTGTTCCGGAGCCTTGCAGGGGTACTCCGGCGGGGTGCAACGCTCCCATATGCTGCCCCCTACCCTGATTCCATGGACAATAGAACTCATGACCTTTAGAATACGAGTCTCACACGTTATAGTGGAGCTGTCTCGCTAGTTAAATCATGGCGTTTATTACACATTGACAGGTAAAGCGTATATTTTCTTTTTCTTCCAAGCGGATCTAGTGTAAAATGAGATCATAGTACATACACGACAGTCGAAGAGAAGTCAACTAAAGCTTCGAAGCAGTAAATAATTGCTACGCTCAAGTATGTGGTGGCGGAATCGCGCGGGCGGCCGACCGGTGAGGCTGCTTGCCATGTCCACAGTGCGGGTCACAGGAAGTCCGAAGTTAGCACTGTTTGTCACGTAACATATTTCTAACACACTAACATAAACGTTTAAAAAGTAAAGTTAATTGCTCACGTACATCAAAGACATTTTGGAGCTGCCTCCTTTCTTTGCTCAAGCATTTCTGGTATCTGCTTAAGAAATTGTCTATTACACTCTGTTTCTTCTGAGAAATTGTAGCAATTTCTTGGCGAATACTGTTTTAAGTTCGCCTAAGTGTGTGTGTGTGTGTGTGTGTGTGTGTGTGTGTGTGTGTGTGTGTGTGTGTCTTGTAAACTTTCTCTTTTAATACACAATACTTAAACTGAAAATAAATTAAATTATTTGATTGAATTTGATGTTATTAGTTGTAGAGAAATACATATTTGTCTTTCTCTAGTTGTCAGTGTTAAAATCCCTTAGTACGTTTGGGATTATGTGTGCAAATATACATTAAATTAGAGCAAAACTGAAATGTGAGGTATACACTTCATACAACATACAAAATTGAGAAAAAAAAAAAAAAGCACTAGTGTGGTCCACCACAGTGGGATTAAAATATAGTGCACCGGTGACTTTAACAAATGGCTGGAGTTTTAAAAATGGTAGGGAAAATGTTTGGTCAAAATTATTTACAAATATCTATACAATATTTAAATGATATTCTAAAACCGAAAATGTTATTGTCACCTAAACGACTAGTTGTAAGGTTCTAAAATGCACCACTGCGAGCGCTCCAGTCATACACCCCTCCCTGCTATGGGGCAGAGAAGGCTGGTGAAGTGCCTGTGAAGCAGTGCGGAGAACGCGTATGAACCCTGGATACCAGAAATAACGAACATTTTCATGTTTGATGTGCGAAGTAATTTATTTTTATTTTTAAGTAATGTGTGTTAGAAACATCTTACGTGACTATACTGCGAAGTTGCTGTCACCAGCATCACCAAAATATTTCTGTACATTAGCAGGACAACCATGCGTCAATACAAAATTGTTAAAGGACTTCCTTATTTTGAAAATGGTAAGTAGTTGATCAGTACTGTGTTGGTGGTGTGGGAGACTGAGTTGCGCTTTGTGCCCCGGGCTACCGATCCAGTGCTAATTCGAGGAAAACAAAACTAAGGCATGGCGCTTTGCAGTGTGATGACGTAAAGCCCAAATCGAATCCCTTACCACAGCTCCGTTTTAATGCAGGGAGTTACAGCGTAGCAACGCAATACACTCACCACGTTGCAGGCGAACACAGCTGTTCTGATATTTAGCGTAGTACAACAAAGCCCTATAATACATAGCAATGAAAAAAAAAAAATCTTTATGTATATACTTACCTCTCTGGATAGGGAGTGTGAAAGTCCATTTCCACAGACAGAATATAATCTTCGGGCGAAAGACTGGAACAGTATGTCTGAAAATAAACAAGTTAGGCAACAGTTAATTTCAAAACAAGATCCATTGAAGATTTTTACTGTCATAAGTACTACGATTCACGGATAGAATCTAAATAAAATAATGGAACAGTTTGGGGCGCAAAAAATCATTCGGATTTTACAGAGAAAGCAAAAGGCAGTGTAAATGGGAGAAATCTATGTATCCTGCAATAAAGGGAAAGGGAGGGAATGGCATGAACGAGAACAAACACAATATATCTAACAGACCTAAGAGGAGTAGCAAAGGTGATATGTGAATTATGCGGAATGCCGAAAATTATGTACCTATATATACGGGGTCTCCCATAAGAACCAAGACCGTACGCATGGTATTTGTGTTCTGGGCTACAGCAGTTACCTCAACCGAACGTATGTCGCGCGCGGCCGCGCTACTTTAAGTGTGTATACAGTTTCATATGGAATCTTACATGAACTCTTACCTTATAAAAGTGTCGTCTTTCCTGAGTTATACAATGTATCTGCTGATCACACTCTGGTTAACCTTAATGCTTCAGATTTCATTCGTAATGTTTTTCTTCAGATCCTGCAATATGTGCAGGTCTGTTCGATACACTTTTCTTTCGGTGTACAGTCAACGGCATTAAAATACGCATGGCGCTGTGATTTAGTCGAAAATGTGATCATTTTACGGGGTCTTGTGCTCTAAAAGAATTTTATTGGTGTTCATTTCTTAGAGCTTGTCATGCCCACATGAAGAAACAAATAGGATTGGTTAGTCTGTCACTTCACTCTTAACGCCTACTTCACCCGCCCTTGGAACAGGTTGGGCAGCATAGGGGGTGTATTATCTAACACTACTGCTCATAGGCATTGTCTTGAGTAAGAACTTCGCTATGTAGCACACAGAAAAGATATACATACTTTTGCATCGCCCGGTGATACAGGTGACATATGGTCCGACTGGGAACTCCATTTCACAACTCGGAACGTTATTTGTTACCAGTTATGTTGGTTGTCCATTCCCTTTACCCCCGCGATAATATTGTATATCCAATGCTATTTAAGAACGAAAGAGTTTACGAACTCACAGCGGAAACACCAACTGAATAGATAGCTAATATCATGAGAGATTGAGCTAAAATTACTGTCGTTCTTCTCATAGCTAAATGGATTAGTTGTGGTAGCAAATGGAAACTAAATTTTAATTAAAATATATAAATGTTATAGTAAGCTTAAGGGGTTCGCTTTTAAAGCATTATTAATATTGAATAGTATTAAATAAATGAGTTAGTATATCTTTTGCGGAATACTCTGATGTTTTTATTTTCAACTCTGGTGGTGTAACTACAAACAATTGAAAAAGTTTAGGGTATTCTCCTTTAGGCAACAAACAAAGCTATTCAATCAGTAACGTAATGCACAAGCACAGCACTTGAGGCGCACGACGAGACACAGCGTTCCGACCCGAGGCACAAAATCTGTAATTGCACCCTAATTCCTGACAATTATATAGAATCCTATCTATACTCTCCATTACTCCGCTAGGGGGCAACATAACTCGGAAAAGAAAACCAATTTGGCATTTAAGTTTAATATCTTTCAAGGATGCGACACGAAGATTTTGAAGAAAATACCCCACCATACCTTTACATGGAGTACTTTTCGAAAATTTTGATTTTCTCAAAAATGGCTCTAACCATTTTGTTTAGAAGGACATATGTTTAAGATATATTTATGGCAAATGAAATGTATATTTTGAATTTTCTGGATATAGCCTATGTAGTCCTGTTTACTCTGAATGACTTTTGTATAGCTGATAAACAGTGACAGACCAAATTTTAATATACAACGGATGTAAATCTTGTTAAACAAACAAGGTATGTCCAAATGCATTTTTGTGGAGTGAACTATTTTGGAGATTTCTCTAGTGATTTCTGAAAGTTTTGCAATACGTTTCATAAATTAAAGGTTGTTCTTCACTTTTTTCTTTTTTGGCCGTGCAAAGAGAAACTTATTTCAAAGCCTTCATATAGTGACCAACTTTAAACGATTTTACTATCACTCAAAGCTTACGGCATTACCATATTCCCTTTACAACTACAAGAAAATCAGCAATAAAATAATTTCTGCAAATGTTTATAACGACTAACATGAACAAGATGGAGGAATTAAGTTTCTCAGAATAGTTAGTACAAGAGCAGATGAAGCCATGTGAGTGCAACACATCAGATTTTTACTTGCAATTCACGTATGACACTAGCATCCAAATTGCAGAATATAAAGCGTTTGTTAATGTATCTATCGTTTTTCCCTAAAGCCTACATTACTCTTTCTCTAAACATATTGTTTCCGCAATAAATACATTTCACTGAAGATACTAAATACACAACATATATTAAATACTCTTAACGTTGATGGAATACTGTAGAGAACGCGTTACAAAATTAGGATTAGTGACTTGTGGCTCTTGACTTCTACTTTTCTAACTATAGATAGACCGCGAACAAAAAGTTGGAGGCGTGGCTTACCGAAACTGAAGCTCTTCTGCTTTCCCCCTCCTCTGTCTTTTGGGTTACCTCTCCTCCACTGCGTAATCTCCTCTGGTCAGCTATTCACTCCCTCGGGAAGCGTATCACGTGATGCATGGATGGTATGGAAGGGACATGGCACTGCTGACGCATGCGCACACCGACTCTTTTTTGTTCACGATCTATCTATAGTACTGTAAATACGTATTAATGCAGTAGGTATACCTGTGCAGCGTTGAGAAAGAATAACTGACGTGGAGTGAGAGCAATGCCTGGAAGTCTGGGATCAGGAATACCCTGCAGTGACAACCACGCCCTGTACGCTATCTGTAGACCTCCAATATCTGCCATATTCTCATTCCTGGTCACATTCCAGTCGAACTGTAACAAACAACACGTCCTTTGCAGGGTATGGCCAGGAGTACTTGCCATTGATATCGTCTCATATGAGCCTACAGTACCTGGACATCCACATTGGCACCCATGAAGTGCACCTTGCGTGAGAATGTAGAGGCGTATTGTCGCGCCACGCAGTCTAACCTGGCTTCGAGCCTCAGTCGAGTCTCCGCAGTGACCCATTCTCGTGGAGTGCCGTTTACATCGTAGCCGATCCCCACCTGATCGAAGGCGTGGAGCATCTCGTGGGCGAACACAAGCCCCAGGCTGGCATACGGGACATAGCTCGGCACATCCTCTTGAAAGTAGGGCGGCCTCAACATGGCCAGCGGAATCACTGTATCAGAGGCAACAAGGCTTCTTTCAACAACCTTACAACGAACTATAATGCATTTCAGATATCTAACAAATGTATCCTTACCTATGCTGTTGATTGTGAGCTCGTAAAATGCATTTACCACAAATGGATACGCCCATCTGAAACAAGAAAGCAATTAACACACTATGCATTAACCACTGACTCCGCACTTTCAGAGTCAGAGCTTAGTGTGAAAAATCACGAATATTCCATGAAATAGAAATGAGAGGTACAGATGCAAACCCAGATTTTTCAACCTTTTTTATAAAAATTGAGATATTCTATTGGTTGTAATGTGTTGCATCCTTCTATTAATACAATAATTAATAGTAGCGTAAAAAGCGACATTTAGACAATGTAATTCACGCTTGTAATATGCTTTTTACGTGCAAATGCCTACCTTTGCAATGATGTTTTTCCTGTTTTACTAAAAATCATCAAAAGTGGAAAAAGCTGGATTTGCATCCATATCCTTCAAATTATGTACTCCATCCAGGTGATATTAATTCTGTACACAACTGGCCTGAAAAACACTCCACAAACACAAAAACAAACCAATGAACGTTATGATAATATCTTTTAAATAAAGAGTAACGGCTAAACAAATAATTCGACCTACAAGAGGAAGGAATTGGTACCAATTTCCGGAAGTTCTGAGAGCGACAGACTGCACGCACGTGAGAATTCAATCTTCCGGTGGCCAAAGGGCAGAAAACTATGTTAGCCGCAAGGGTTACTTTTGAATTAATGTATAAATAATTGATTTGTATTTGGTTACCAATTCAACTGCTAATTCTTTTTCAAAAGATGAAAAATTTGTGCCCCTGTATTTAACTTTCTCAGTCATTTTTCAGTTTTATTTTTGTCGTGATCAGGAAAGAACGAAACTAACCTCACTCTAACCAATCAGAACTTAGCGTGGCAGAGAAAAGGGAAGATAAATGCGCATCGGATCGTTTTTAGTAGTCAATTCATTCACCACCGTTATTAATTTTTGCCTCCGACTTTAACATTAAGTTAGCTTTTCTCAGAAAAAGCTTGATGAAACGCAAGAGGTTCACGTAAAGATAAAACTTAACACATGGTTACTAAACTTTGTGTTATATATTTTTAACATCCGTTGGTGAAACCGGCCCCTAAACTAATAGTGTACTGTCTACAGGTACAAAATCGTACGTGTGAGCTTTCTATCGTTGTTTTATAGTATCTGAATATAATTATATTTGAATATAAATAGCAATGAGCGGTTTAAATTGTAAAGGTGTAATGGTTACTGAGCCGATGTATACCACCCTTCTCATTGTACCTATCCCTTTAAGGGAACACCGAAGTAATATTTTAGCCTATTGGGTAAAAAAATGGATTTTTATTGCAAAAAGTGCACCATACCTAAAAGAATATATCTGCGAAGTTTTAATCCCCTAGAGAGGGGGGAACACATGTTTCGGACGCCATTTTTAAAGTGCCGTCTGCCTCTGTCTTTTAAATGGGCATGCCTGCACCATCCATTTACACTTTAAACTCATTTTTCGGAAACGATTTCTTTTTTGTCATATTGAAATTCGATCCTCTCCCATAAAAATCTAGGTGTAGATCTAAAATTGTTTTCCAATTTAGTTCAAAATATATGTAACAAAATGCCTGGAATTTTGGTATTGCTCATACCTTTAAAAAAATAATTAATATAATAATGCGCTGTTTTTTATGACATGTTTACACTTTGCGGTATTAAAAATGATTTTAAGAAAAACTATTCACTATATCAAAATTGCTACACTTCAGCCACCCTTAGTAAGCAAAACTCTGAACTACTACAACCCCCTCCCCCCCGTGTACTTCCTTTTCAGTCACTGTAAGTTACCCTTTGATGAAAATGACCCAGCACAATATACAACGCTAGGATGTAAAGTTCATTGAGACTGTTGTGCAGTTCCCATTACATTCTAAGATATGAATCAGTTGTTTGCTGTAGCTCTGAAATGCAAAATGCAAGTGGACTGTTTGCAAGAAAATGAAGAATACTGATGCTTACTTCTGATCCCCTGGAGTATTGTCGTGCATCTGGTGCGGAGTGGACCTCAGCTGCCTGTATCGTCGTATGACGTTGTTGAAGAAATCGTCTGGATCAACCTCTACCTACACAACCACAATTATAACACACTGTCAAATAAGTTACAGAAAAATAGTAACAAGCAATTCGATATGCTATTGGAAAGTTTTAATGAAAAATATTCCTTTGCCTCAGAGAAAAATGCTTCATTTTTACAGTTCGTACTTACAATTCGATACCGATATTTCATCTGTAACTTCATGTTTTTACACTCCTTGAATATAAGAGATTTACAAAAAGTTATCCTACTCTTTATATAAATATGTGTGTATGTGTGTTTGAAGTGTGTAACGCCCACTCTTACTACATACGGCACCACAGGCTGTGACACTGATGATACATGGAATGGCGATGGAGCACCGGTGAAATGAAGTGGAGGGGGAAACCGGAGAATCCTGAGGAAGCCCGTCCCGGCACAAATCCTACATGTGGTGCCTAGGAGCGAACCCGGGCCGCTTTGGTAAGAAGCGAATGGCCTAACCAGTTGGCTACGGCGTGGCCATGTGTGTGTGTGTGTGTGTGTGTGTGTGTGTGTGTGTGTGTGTGTGTGTGTGTGTGTGTGCGTGCGTGCGTGCGTGCGTGCGTGTCGATTGTATACATACTCGCCAATGCAATTGGTGATTCAAGACACAGCCCATTTGTGTGTCCGACAGACAATAAGATGTGGAACAGATACTACCAAAAAACTCAGCTGCATGTTGGAAATATTTACTTGTGTGAACCGTGCTGCCACACGACGTGGGACTCGGAAATATTCTGCTCTGCTAATGCGCTCAATAATTTTTTCCATAGCTGTACACAAGTAACAATAACAACAACAGTCAATAAAAATAAACAAAAATAAACAAACAAAAAATAAACAAACAAAAAACAAACAAAAACAAAAAACAAACAATAATGATGATGATAATAGTAATAGTAGTAATAATAGTAATAGTAATAATAATAAATAATACTAATAACATTAATAACAATAACAATAAACAATAACCAATAACCAATAACCAATAATAATAATAATAATAATAATAATAATAATAATAATAATAATAATAATAATAATAATAATAATAATAATAATAATAATAATAATAATAATAATAATAATAATAATAATAATAATAATAATAATAATAATTACACCGAACAGTAGAATGCCGATAAATGGAGGCTAGTTTACTTTCGATAGCACGTGAAAAATGAGTGATATGTTGGTGAAATCGACCAGGAATTTCTATAAGTATGATGGGAACATACAACTAATTAAAACATCTTGCATCTTTATTACATATAACTAATGTTTATGTTGTACTACTTTTCATTCACTTCCAGGTTCGTGGTTCTTACATTTAAAGAGAAAATGTTAATTTAACTGTATTTACTCGCGTGTCTACTCTAGAAGTTGTAGTTAATATTCCATTAATATGCATTTCAGAGAGTTATGCTACACGGTGAAAGATCGGCACATTGGAAATAAATTGCTGTTTGGGGATTTACAAACAGAAGAGCACAAAGCTATTGAAAAGTTAACGTTTCTGAAACATTAGTTTGCCGTGTTTAGACATCTGTTACCCTAGCAGACATGCAGAAATCGATAGCAGATCATGATTTATTGCCAGCGTTGTGCACGATTTCTGAATTCTCTCCGCAGTATTCCTGCCACCGTAAATATTAAAACAAGGTTCTTGTTAGACTGCTGGGTTTGAAGGACGAACATGAAGATTAATGTTTTAGATAACCATGCACCACTTGCATGTTCTAAGCGATGTCTCTGTTAAACAAACCTACTGCATTTTCCATATATACCTATTTTGAAAAGCGAAATAACAGTAATGCTTTACTAGTACTTAAGCACCACGAGAATCAAAACCTAATGTTTAACAATATTCTATGAAGTAAAAATGTTAATGCATTTTTTTAGCAATAGTTCATTTTTCGCATAACAAAAACGCTGTACTGCATGATCAGTATTTTGTACTTGTTTACGCTAACACGCTCCACTAGAGGTAGGGAATGAATTATAGAACCGCTTCAGCCGTTATCACGTTGGGTATGATTACAACCTAGAGTTGTGATCGAGGCAATGCAAGTCTGGTTTCGCCTGCACTCGCCATGTTTCAGGGACTGCAGTCAAAGATTACATCAATCTAGTCTGCTTTTAAAAAAATCTGATATGTTGCACTCACATGACTTTCTCTGCTCCTGTACTAACCAAACTTACGATCTCTTATTCCTCTATCTTCTTCATGAGATAAACATTTGCAGAAATTATCTTATTACTTATTTCCTTGTAGGTGCAAGGGGAATATGGGAATACAGCAGGCTTAAAGCGAAAGTCAAATGTTTTAAAGCTGGTCGGTATATGAGGCTTTGAAATTCCATTATCTTTATACAGCCAAGATATAAAAAAGTGAATAAGGATCTTCCAGTTCAGAAAAATGTATAAGTACGGTAGAATCCCACTAATCCGAACTAATTGGGACCGAACCCTGTTCGGATTGGCGAAAATTTGGGTTAGGTCGATTTTCGTCAAATACAACATATTGACCTTACGCGTGTATTGACCTAATGTTTTTAGAAGCAGCGTTGGCGTCTACCTATCGAGAGTAGCCTGGTGAAAGTCGGAATGGAAGTTGTCGAAACATCGCCTCTTCAAGTCGTTTCAGTGTGTTGTGTCAAAAGATGATCACTGACTTCACTTCTTATGCGTTTATTTGCTTTTCCACTTTGCTTTCTCGTTAATAAAAACGCTGCATCCAAACTTTGTAATACACATTGTTGGTAGGTCTACACCTACCGTTTTTTAGTATTTGTGTATAAGATAGGCGGCAGATTCACTGTTTAGTCCTGTATTACTTATTTTATGTTTTACTGTGCTAATAAAGTACATTTTACTTGGAAAGCTAGTTTATCTTAATCTTTATCTTTTCCTGTTTTAAAATTGAAAACAAATTTGGTAGGTATTTTTTCCTAGCGCTGCTCGCACTAGGCGTATTTTCGGATTAGCGGGACTCTACTGCATTGCAATACTAACACAAATAACAAATAATATCTCCAAAATGTTCATTCCACAAAAAAAAAAAAAAAAAAAAAAAAAAAAACATGAATTTAGAAATAACTGGCGTGTTTTAAAATGTCGGCATTTTTTGTAAGTAACATTTGGACTATCTTTTACGGTTTAAGTTATGCAGAAGCCATCAAGACTACACAGGACTACGTGGGTAATAGCCAGAAAATTCAAAGTATACATTTCATTTGTCATAAAAATATTTTAAACGTATGGCATTTTAGTCAAAATTGTTAGAACCATTTTCGAGAAATTCGAAACTTTCAAAAAAGTCGCATCCTTGAAATATATTAATTTAAATACCAACTTTGGTTTTTAACCGACTATTCGTTGTGCTATTCACAGACAAAACAGACTCACAGACACACACCACACGGTACTCTTTCGGAAAATGCTTTTTTTATTTTTTTATTCAGGAGCCTTAAAACTTGTATTTTGTGTGGAATACAATACCTACTTCCTCTGTTTACTATACGTACTAGAGAAAGTAACATGGGAACTTAATAAATATAACATTTATTTTACAATATATGTAGTTTTTCAGTTTACAGATCCAAATAAATCGAAACGTAAAGCACATTGGTTTTACAAATATCAATTTATCAATTTTTAATAGCGCAATTTGTGGCTTCATCTGCCCCTGTGGCCGTCCCTGGTTGTCATTACGATTAGCAATAGTATAATTTCTGCAATTGTTAATCTCGGTTAACGTGAAGTAGATAGAGAAATAAGCGTTTGCAACAACAGTTAGTACAAGAGTACAGAAGGTTATGTGTGTGCGACTACAATTTATAGTGTAAATGAATGAATGAATTTGAATATATTTAGTTTTAATCCTATACATTTGGACTATCCTTGAACTTGGGACCCAGTCCTCTTTTTGGACAGCCTTCTCAAATACATTCACACTTTATCATTTTCATGCTCATCTTTGCTATTTTTCTTTATCCTTTGCTTCCATTTGATCTATATCGCCCTTTCTTTATGAGCTCTCTGTCTAACCTTTTGATTGTTTCCCAACATTTTCTTTATTTACATGCTATTATAGAATTATCTTCTTTCCTCTTTGCATTTCTTGAGGAATACTTCCTTGGTTTCACGGTTCGCTAGTTTTGTAAAGTACATAAATGGCATAGTGAATGGTAGGATTAGCGGTACAGTTGGTAGCATTGCTAGAGAAACAGACATAACCTAAAATACAACGAATTAAGACATTTAATGAGAAATTAAAATATAATGATCACCAAAAACGAGATCATGAGTTTGGTCACTGTGATCAAAATAAACTTTATACTTTTAAGGTTCAAATAACATTATTCGTGCTCATATCAGTGTCTTCTATTTGAACCATAGTACACTTGGAGGAGTTTCCAAATATTTTTGAAGACACTAATGTGCCTTGGATCTTTATATACCCTGTTGGTTTCGAGAAGGTTCAAAGATCTGGAGAAAATTACTAAAACATATAAACGTAAACAATGAGATCCATATGAGGTAATGCCCGATAGGTATGCAACACACCTAACGTACAGGTAATACGGGTTAGTTCTTAACTGAAGAATGCTACTAGGAAAACGGCCATATGACGCCTACGGTAGCTTTACAACAGTAACCTTATCTCTCTACTCCTATCTGTAGACGTCAAAACCATTTGCTCTGCCTCGTCACACGGCGAGGTGTCTCTGTTGCTAGTTTGCTCTTATGTTTTTCATCTTTTGACTCCGGCTTTTCAGGCCTTACATAGCACTCGGCTGCAGCTCATCTTTCCACACACTACAATAACCTTTCTGATCCTCTTTCTTTCCTTTCACTAACCATTACCCGTTTCTTTCTCCTCCCATACAGACTCAACCGATATTGTATTATCTTATTCATTCATTTCTCACATTTTGCTTTGTATTTACTCTCTTAGACTCACTATTGAATAAATCCAGTTACTTGTTTGCGCCTTTATTCCCTTTCGTTAATCTCCTCTTTCTCATTTCCATTATGCATTCCTGTTCCCTCCTTGCACTGTAACCAGCTGTTGCATGTGTATATAGTAGCGCCCATTCCTTAACTACTACATTCCAAGAAGTTGTGTAAACGTATCTCTCACCCTTCTTCTGTTGCTGCTAATGACATGAACACAATAGAGAAGGTCCTGTCAATATACTCTTAGCGAAAATATCTGCTGTTGCAAAGTCGGTTACAGTTGTGCATTCAAAGCGTTGTTAAAGATTCAGAACGACCGGTTCGCGTAACACTTGGCTCTGTAAAAGGCAATACTCTTCGAGTGATTTTTGCTTTCCTGATTCAATGTTTTCCATTTTCTATATCACTTTGTTCTCCTTAATGTCCCCTCTGCGATTTTTCCATCGATCCATAGCTGAAAATTTCTGGCATATGCTGTTTTCCCTTGCTTGTGCGCAAATCTTCTATATTATATTAAGCTTCTCTTTGCTTATAATTAGGGAGCGAATCTTCATACAGGAAACAAAACGTTGCGGGGTTTGGACTATAGGAAGTGGGAGGGATCGGTCTGTTACATGATCACAATAGCGAGGAGGCAAGGTACAGTCAACATAGGAATGTTGTGGATTGTATTTGCATGGCTTACATTCAACGTGGTCACGATCTGCAGTAAAATATGCACTCCCAAATAATTCTTGTGCAACTTCAGCAATACGTGAATATTTTGATTTTCATGCTGCACGTATTTTACTGTGTGGCACTAGTGAATACATCCGAGAGACACTTGTTTTATTATTAGAAAAGTGTTGGCCTGGTGCCGGTACAATGGGCCCGGCTTACAGGCTATATATAACATTTTTTTACATTTGGGTTTGTTTATATATACACTTTTTCGGTGTCTACAAAAAACCCATACGGTGACCATCTGTAGGTCACGAAGAATAGTTTTCTTTTGTCTTTTGAGACACTTGTGCCCTGTAGGCAGTGTGTTTTGTGCTGGCACTGTACCCGCACAGTGACGTCACACTCTGCCCATGTGGAGGTAATTTGCGATCACCTCATTTCGCGATAGCTGTATAAAGGTTCAAACCCTAATTATTGTAAGTTACATCCCTGTAGATGTAATTGTCTGTTCCTTTCAGCTTTTTGCTTGCCTTATTACATCTGCGACCAACTGCATGCTGATAAACTTCACTAATACATTTCTTGTTCATCTTCTCTTACCGAACCTGAAGGCTTCACAAATTTCTTAACATCTTACTTCCATCCCTAATCCTCTTCCTAAAAACGCACTTATCTCTCTTCCTGCACATATTAGTGTTCCTTCCTCAATTCTCGAAATTACCAGATTGTACCGTGTGTTTTTTTCTTCTAATGTTCACAAACTCATTCTTGATTTCCCAACATTTGTATTAATCTCTTACTTATCAGCCCTTTCCGTACCTACACTTTGTTCCAACAATCCTTGCAATTTTAACAATTCTCTCATGTTATCACTTCTTTCCCTGACCGTCATATACGTCTCTTTAATAAACAGGGGAAGTATTATACCCCACTAAAAATTAAATACCGTGATTAGTCGGAAATATGTATTTTCAAACTTCGGTATTAAAAGAAAATACTTTTTTTTTAGAAAAAAAATTCGTTTTTGTATGTGTACAGTATAACTCAAAAACGAAAACTTGGTTAATACAAAACAAACACAGAGACTTTTGTCTAAAAATGCTTTTTTAGGATTCAGGGGGTCTCAAAACATATATTTCCGGTGAAATCTCGGCATCGAGTTTTTGGTGGAATACAATACTTCCCCTAGAGAAAGTAAAAACAAGTGTATCAGTTCCTGCTGAAGTAAACATGCTCCGCATCCATCCCCCCCTCCTCGAAAGACTTTTAACAGAGCGTTTTAATGAACATTTGAGCTAAAATACCACAATGTAAATTAATGGTCGTCGAACTTCATAGGCCAGGAATGTTAAAGCAAAATTACCGAGTGAGGCAGCGCAGGCGGTAGCGTGTGTGACTCACATTCGGGAGGTCGTGGATTCGATTTCCCCAGCCGGCCTACCTGAGTCATGGGCTTTTGGATTTTTGGGTGGTTTTATTGGGTAACAAAAGATCTCTAATGTGAAGTACCGAAATCTGTCCTACTACTACTATCCCAAAATTAAATCTGTTTACTAAATGGAAGAAGAAGGGGGAAAAAAAAAGTGCTTTGTGCATAGACATACACTAATATCATAATTTTCTTACTATACTTAAATATCTTTTCTTAAAGACTGGGTTGATGATAACATCGCACATGTTGTCCAGAAGTTCACAATCTTGTCCCGCATTCTTATTGTGATGAATAACAGCCAAAATCATATGAGGTACAGTAATTGAACAGTTGCCTACAGAAGTAACAAGCGGATAAGGATATTGATATATAAGGTACGAGTGAGTGGTGGCTACGTAATCCTGTGAGAGCAATAATTGAATAATCACCCTCATATGGTATTCGTGAAGGACAAAGCGGCGTCTGGGCGGGTTTTCCGGGTTCTCCGGTTTTCCCGCGCCCCTCATTCCACCAACTGCTTCATCATCACTTTTGCATTCATCCACTTTGCCTGCATTTCATATCATACTCTGCCTCACTCTCATACCTGGTGATTGGCTGACCACCCGTTTCCGGGTCTTCACCCTGTCCGGTTCCTCTGCTCCCTGACAGGCGCCTGACCGTAGGCACTGACTTGTAAGTCCTAGGGGGTGAAAGCCCTCCATAAGAGAGGTTAATCAGATGATGAAGAAGGAGGAGGAGAAGAAGAAGAGCGGGCCTCTAGTGGCCTATGGACCATAACCAGAATAGATCTATTGTGCTCTCTTCCTTTAAATAGCCAATATCTTAATTTCCTTTGCGAAGTTCGCAATTTTGTTGGCCTTTACTCCTTGAACTTCATGCAATTGCATCTAAATATTAAATATTTATTGTATATCTAAATTTCGTAGAAAAATTATTGCATGCAACTCTCATATAATGGTTATTAAGAGGCCAGTGAAGTTTTCGACTCTCGCTCACATCTTAACTCCCATTATAGGAACGTTGCATAAAAAGGTATTACGTGCCGTAAATCACGGGATCAATATTGTCTATCTCTTACTGTTTACCAAGTATAAAATATCATTCAGAATGAAAAGTAAGAGAGTAGTCTCAGAAAATTCAAGTTATCGTTAAGAGACCATTTTTGAGAAAATTAATATTTTTGAAGAACGTTTCCTGTAAAGATTACTTTGACATTTAACCGAATTATTGTTTTTGAGTTATGCTATTCCCATTCATATGCAGACACCGGATCTTTTTCTAAAAATGATTTTTTTTAAGATACAGGTGCTTCAAAACATATACTAACGACCAAATTTCCTATCGCATTTTTGGGTGAAATACAATACTTTCTTTTATCTACTACAGAAAAGGTAAAAATCTATCCTCCGCAAAGGCTATTGCTTCGGATGTTCTTCGTTTACACAATCTCTAGCAAAAACTTGAAATTCACAAGAACTTCGTTTATCCAGACTAGGACTAAAAGTAATCCAGATTAACAAAATACGATAATCTGAAAACAAATTATTACATAAATACAAACTTGGTGCGACTGTGAAATTTGGATGACTGCAAAAGCAGAAGATGTAACTGAAAGGCGTCCAGAGAAGTCTCGGTTTACTATCAGGATGTTCATGAAAACGGATTAAACATAATGTTTCATGCTTTATAATCTGTCTCAACCTAGAACCATCCTGTTATCAACATATAGGAGGGCTGAAAGAGAGAGACAGAGATAACGTAACAGAGCGTTCTTAAACCACTAATTGGTGGAAAGAAATGTATAGCGTTTGTAGAACGTTTCGTCTAAGTCTCTTTCTTTCTCCCCTCCCATATGTTTACAACAGAGTTTTTCTAGTTTTCCACAGCAATCTCTACGCCACCAACGCTACCACCATTACAACTGTATGAATTCTTAAGCATTTATAAAAGGACGATCACATTTTCATGGCGAAAAAGTAAACAAACATCAATTCCGATTGATGAGGGTTGGATAAACGACTTTGTGTAGTTTTAATTTACACAGATTCAATGTAAACACTCACTGGTTAAAAAAACAGTCAGCAATATACACACAGTTTATTCATCAACGTTAAATGAGCATACCACCTTTCCACGCTATTAAAGAAGTATAGTTCACAATTTTCTGAATAATCCTAATTATTTCTTTGTTCATCTTTGCTACTGAAACACTTAAAGATGGGTTAATCATATCATAAGTTTCAACATTGACTCTGTTAATGCTTTGATAAACGCGTATTTAACTTAAAAATACCTCTTTGCGACGACTTCGACGAAGTGTTACCAGGGACATCTGTATATTCCGCACAACTTAGGAACGGCTCTAATGATTTCGATCAAATTTTGTATTCAGACAGTTTTGCTTATCAAGTTTATCTGCGAATAAGAACCATACACACATTTTAAATGCAGACTGGAAGAGGAAGGAAGAAGACGAGGGTAGAAGGATGAGGAAAGTCAGATGCCAGCAAATGGAGGTTGCATGAAGCAAATGGAGGTTGGCATGCTGAGGTAACGGATGAGAAAATACACCGGTGAGAAAGAATAATAGCATGGAGTTACATAGCGATGGTGCAACAACTAAATGAAGTGTAGCGTAGTGTAATATACGAGGGTACATCAAAAAGTAAGTTACACATACTGTCCCACGCTTACACCATCGCGCAATAAAAATGGTGCTTTGTCAGAATAAAGTTCGTGTTTTGGAATACCTGCAGATAAAGTTCTGCTACACTACTGATAACAGGTGCGTCACAATATGCGACTGAAATGCGACGTGAACTGGAAACATATTCCAAAATTGAGGTGCGCGGGACGGTACGATTCTTGTGGACAAAACGTCGGTATAAAGATTACATGCAATGTCGCATCTAATCATAGTAACATTAAGCAAAGGCATTGTTGTTCTGTATGACAATGCAACACCCCACATGACGTAAATAACACAAGCTTTGCTTCAATGTTTTCGATGGGAGGTATGAGAGCATCTGACATACAGTCCAAACGTTGTACAGTGCAATTTGCATCTGTTCAGGAAGCTGAAAGAACATCTGGGAAAAACACAGTTGATAAAGATGAACTTAGCATAACGGTCCTGGAGTGCCACCGTGACCAAGCAGCGTGTTTTTACAGCTCCTGAGGAATTGAAGTGTTGGTAGAACGTTCAGATTGTTGTTTAGAGAGACTTGGTCACTATGTTGAAAAACAGTGTAATGTATCTGTGCCACTTTGCAGTGTACGGCAGCATTCAATAAAAGTTATTTGCCCTCTCATGACCACGTGTAACTTACTTTCTGAAGTCCCCTCGTAAATTAAGTTAAAGTGTGAGTAGTATAAAGGCTAAGGCCTAGAGATGCTTAAATCTCAAGTGTTAGGTGCTATAAGAGACGATTAGTGAACAAGTGAAAGTAATTGAGATAGTATGTATGAGGAATGTGTGAAAGTTCATATAATTGCAGTGTATAATTAGATCTAGTAGTATAAAAGGTAAAAAGTTACAGACTTGGAGGAAGATGTATATCTAAGAGTTGTAATAGTTTATGCTTGAAGGTGAACACCAAGATGTGCATTATGAAAACAATCAGAGTGCAGCAATATTAATATTTATATATAAATTAAATAACCGAGTTTAAATTAAAATTAACTTACTAAATTGGAACTTTAATATTTGGAAGGAATTTGTAAGTATTTACGAGAAGTAATTACAATAATTCGCTGTAATTGAAAATTAGTAACCTTTAAGACACTGGATAACCAATGAGAAAGTGGTAGAATATATATGTGCTCGCTGGTTACTGGAGCAGTTTCCGTTGGGTACCAGTTTTGATGATTTTGTTGATAGATTTTGATAGGTACTTTTAAAAGCTTTGTTGGCAATTTGTGGTAGTTCTGTTAGATTTTGGTAATATTCTTGGTAGTAAATGCAGTCATTAGATACATAACTGATGAAGTGTGTTATTGGTTTCCAGTAGCCGTAATTAAGGCTGCTTTAGTGGATTATTTACTCATTCATTTTATTTTATTTTATTCTTTTAATATTCTTTACGCTTTTGGTTGATTGGTATATACACGTAATGCCTGTAAAATTGTGATGTATTACGTAAATTAAAACGAAACTATAGACGTGGGAAATTCAAGACTAGTTCTAAGTAATAGCCGTTTATTCGAAGCGGTATCCGACTGTTTGGCCCTCGATAACAGTATAGAAAGAAAACGCGAATGCCTTTACGCCAGTTTATATCGATGAGACACTATGATTACATTTACATTCATCTCCTTCATCTAAATGCTAGAACGAACAAAGCATCGAACTTTGGGGGAGGAAAGGTGTGGAAAGGTGGCAGCCCTGCTGGGTTATCCCATGGCGTGCGACTCACATCCTGCAGCAGGCTCGCCACGTACGTTTGGTTCCAGAGCTGTGGCCAGGTGAAGAAGTGGCCCCGCAGAGATGCCAACTTGAGTAAAGCGGCTTCTCGTGTGGGCTCATCCAGCCAAGATACTGTCTTCATGCGTGCCCCAAGGGTCGACTTCAGGACTCCAAACATCCGCTCCACCTGCATTAGATACCCTGAGTAAATACTAAGAAAGTAACAGGTAAACTTAAGATTAACTTTTCAATTATATCCTGATAATGTTAAAAGAGTAATATTTAATTTATTTTTCTCCAACCACAAAAGACAGGTTTCTGATACGACTTATCGCCGCACTCATAAGGTTAACGTACGGCTGCTTTCCGAACTCACGATTGAGACCGTCCACCGCGGATACCGGAAACTCAATAATTATGTTTTGGAAGACAGACGATCTGGAGCAATTTGAGGCTAAATGGCTTCAGTTGCAGTCGTACTTCCGAAGCCTCATCTCGGAAAAGTCTTTGGCGGACTGACACTGCAAGACCAGCGATTGGTGGTTTTTTAAATCCCTGGGTATTTTACGGGGCAGGAGAAGAAGCAATTGCTGCATTTCTACGAGGTCCTATGGGATCTGCATCACAAACAACGGAAGGGCTACAATGTGCAGGTGAAGATGAAAAGAGTGAAAGAAATCATTAAATTAAATCAATTACACCAGCTGGACGGATACAAAATTCAAGCCAAAGTTCAATCCACGCATGCAGAGAAACGGTACTTCTTTTAGTATTTTGCAAAGGAGAGGCAGAAGGGACGTGCAAGATATTTAGAAACACTTCCGCACGCTCACACTGGAACTGCCTGTTTTGGAACACGAGCCCAACTGCGGCTTATCGCGGATCATTTCCAGGCTTTGTTTCACGAGGGGCCGGAAGCAGGCACACCTTATAGGTATGATAAGCATCAGCTGTTTGAAACTGGGATCACTCCGGCAACCACAGAAATACTCGCCAGCCCTATCACGGAACGAGAGGTGCTGGACGCCATTCGACAAGCCAGTCGGCACACATCTCCAGGTCCTGATGGCCTAACATATGAATTCTATAGAAGGTGCTAGCCAACTATCAAACACGAAGTGATGGAAGTTTTTTGGAATTGTGGGAGATAGCTCCTTTTCCCGCCACCTTTGCACATAGAATTATCACCCTGTTGCCGAAGACACCTAAGGCTTCCACAATGAAAGATTACTGCCCAATAATGCTGTTAAACGCCGATAAGCTATTTGAGAAAGTGCTGGCAAACAGATTGAAAGGTGCTTATGCCGAAACCTTACATTGTAATCAAGGGGTAATGTCGAAAACAAATATCAATGTCACGCTGGTAGAACTGTGCGACAAGTCAGTCCATTTCCGCAGAGAACAAAGCTGAAAAGTCCCGATTTGCCACAGGCTTTTGATAGGGTGCACCATTCGTATCTGTGGAACTGCTTAAAGGCTGCGAAACCTCTGGTGCCGCTGATCAACCTTATCCAAGTACTCTGACACAGCAAAGTCTCGAGTCCTATTGAATGGATGGTTTTCCAGGCCGATACGCATAAAATCTCAGTGCGTCAAGGTTGCTCACTATCAATAGAGTTGTTTTCACTGACATTGAACCCTTTGCTCCAGATGATGCAACACACCCTAGGAGGGGTTAGTGTACATAATCAACGATTTACAGTTATAGGCTATGCAGACAATGTGACTATTGTTGCTGCAGATAATCACGATATGGCGGCAAGTATGTTTTGCAAGTATATGCCCAGTGACTGGCAGAAACGGCCTATGAAGTCTTAAATGAGACTATACCGTGAAACCGAACTTATAATGTCAATATATATTTGATAATAGAAAGAAACAAAAGGAGATTCTAGTCGATAGTTAAGGGGAAAACGTAATAAAGCTGAATATGTTAAAGTCTCAAGAATGGAAGCCTAGGCAGATTTAAATGAGTGATAAGGTTACAATTGTTGTATGTACAAAGCTCTAACGATCCCGCGGGCTGATTCCTATCTTACCATGACGTGCTCTAAAGTTAGCCAATGGAAATCTCTTCCTTCGTGTTGCTCGTGCAAAAACAAATGCAACGCAAGACACTCGTCTTGAATCGAGTCGAGATAACGCACGTGCAACTTGAGAGTTGTACGTAAGCTAGCACGTATGCATAATTCGGCGGTTGCTAAAGGGTGACAAAGTTAAAGTGTTATAACGTTGTAGTTGAAGTTACAAAGTTACATTCTATTTCAATATCGTCGGCAGTTCTCTACAAATCTGGAAATTTACAAATAAAGTGATATATTGGTTAATTCTTCGTTTGGTTCCATTCCTACCATAACTCACGCACACCCTGCAGATTAGGACCTCTTGCTAGAGCTAGTCCGGACACCAAACACGAGATCTTATAGGTCTTAAAGGCGACGTCTTCGACGGAGAGGAGCATTTGCGTCAACCGACAACGGATAAACTCTGGCGACATGGAAGGGCACAAACAAACCAATGTGTATCTTGTGCCGCGCTCGACACATTGGAGCATCGGATTGCTTCTTGTAAGCAGGCTGATGTCGTTTGGGTGATGCTCCGACACTACATCGCCAAATGGTGCCAATCGCAGGCCATCTGCAGAAGCCGCAGCGACTGGAATTTCGTCTCCAGAACATGCACCTCCAACGTTGCGCGACTGATTCAGCTTTCTGAGACAGGAACGCTGGCAACCTCTGGTGTCATCGCTTCCATGCAGCCTTATATCACCCGATTTTGTAACACTGCACAAACAATTGACTAATATACAATAAAAACCTAAGGCAAAACAAGGACTGGTAAACCGAAGACCACACACACACACACACACACACGCGCACGCGCACGCACACGCACACGCACACGCACACGCACACGCACACGCACACGCACACGCACACACACACATCCCTTTCCTTAACTTGTCATTCTGCCTCTGAGGTATTTGCCTAACCGCAACATAAAGACGAGATTTATTTGATTTATAAAAATTAGTGTTCAGAAAGTTAAAATTATGTTACTCATGTAGATAGTTAATAAAATAAATAAATACAAAAAAATTTGCTTAATTCTTTTCACAGTTGAATCTGTCCAGTAATTTTTATACTGTCTTCAGCTTAAGGAAACAGATTGGTCTCTTAAGAAGTAGAAAAAGAAATAGGCCACTCGACAAACAGATTTAGATGTGAAGGGGTAAACATTGACGTTAATCAATGAACATGGCGACAATATAACTGTTTTTTGTGGTTCCTTTAGATTATAGTGAGCATTCAAACTACAACATTTATATGTTGTTATAATCCAGAATTATTTTAGTAAGAAGCTAAATTGTAAGGAAACATAAAAGTGAACAAATAGTTTAAAGCTTCGTCATATATAATGAAGCACAAGGATAGCCAATGAACCAAAAACGACTGTGCCGTACTTGTTTTAACTGGGCGAGTGGACGCTGAGTCCGCGTTGCTACAGTAATCAAGGTCACGCTGCTGACGCGGCTTTGCTCTATATTATTGAATAAAAAGCAAAAACGATGTCATTTATGGTTATAACTTATAAGGCACACATCTGTCATAATTTTGTTTTACTAGATTTAGTTTGAAAGGGAATAATTTTTAAATTCTCTCATTTGGAGTGTTTAGTTTTTTTAAAAAGTTTTCTACAACTTTAAAACGAAATAACTAAAAAGCCGTTCTAAACAAACAAATTATGACAAATTAACTGCTTTTTGAGAACATACGTGATAATTTCAGAGAATTAGATAAAAGTTGCATCGCATGTATCGTTTTCATAAACTGAGTATGGTGAAAAAGTATTTCCCAAAAATGTCAAACTTCGAAATGTAAGACATTTTTTTTGGGGGGGGGGGGGGTTTAACGTATCTACATTACATGAATCTTTATAATATAAAAGGCCAGAACATTTTGAATTTATGGGCCCTGAGTATTTTTAGCCATGAATCGTGCAGTCATACGATATAGGCTAGTTGGACACGGATAATGACGTAGGCGATACTGCTGTCAACTCAATACTGCAGAATAGAGCATAGCTACCTCAGTAGTGTGAGCTTGATTGTAGCAATGTGTGTCCATCCCCGGCGAAAAATACCACGCAGCCGGTTCTTAGTTCATTGGCTCTCTCTTTCTGAATAATCTTTGAAGTGTGACATATCAAAATAAGCAAGAAAAGGTTTCCTGGATGCACATTTAATTTAAACATCAAAATAAAATAGGCGTACCGACGAAAATAATACAATATATTATTATGATCCGAATATTTTAGTCTTTGAACTAGATTTCATGAAAACTGAAGTCTATTACGCTATTCTCTGGAATGAATAGGATGCTATAGCATAGTTTTTTAGTTTGGTTGCAAAACTAAGTATCAACTTACTTGCACCTTCAGCTCATCGAGGTATTCTGGTGAGAACAACTTCATATAGAGGGCACTGACGGCCTTGGTGAACAAGTTGATAGAAACCCGGGTACAGAACGCTGGCCAGTTAGGTGTAGTAGTGGCATTCACCAGCTCAAACAGAATATCCCTGGCGTATACCAGCAGTAACGCGTTGTGGACAATCCTAAAATGTAATACCAAGTGATTATTTCGCTCTTCAGAAATCTTAAGTCAAAATTTTCTTTCGAACTGATCGTTACCTACCTGTTCTGGAAATGAGACAGCATTCGTTGCAGACCGTCCATATAATCCGGCGCAGCAACATACAGCACATCTGTTTGTGTAAAATTGTTGGCAAAGACTTCCTCCAGAAGCTCCTTCCATTGCACCTGGAAGCGAACGTGATCAACAAATACGTGCTGAGAACATGAAACTGCTGTTTAAGTCTTTTCAAGTTTACCTTATACTTATAACTTAACTTGGTCAGGAGGAAACTTATATATTAAACACTACGCTCCATACACGCAAAACGTTTGTGTAATGAAAGACCAGCAGCTACTTGGCAACTGTGCAATACACATTTTTGTGCTAGACGAATTAGAGAGTGGTGAATTAAGGTACATTTGCTACAGTGCTTGGAAAACAAAAGGTGATCGCTCTTTAGTACACGTATCCAAAAGGTAGCACTATATTTTAAATAATCAGTCTCGAAGTTTACAAGCCTAGTTTTACATTGTGTGCCAGGTTATAGCTAACAACATTTTCTTTTATGGTGAACTAAGGATGAGATGTGATGTAAACCTAAAGCCCCCGCTCGCATAAAAATCAGCTTTACCCATTAGATCAGAATATTTGCTCTATTTTTTAAAGTAAAAAACTGCTTGATTTAATCGTCATCTTCACTCCAAGGATTAGACACATTGTCTGTTCCGTTTTTTATAACAAGTGTTTCTATCTTTTCTGCGGTCTGTCCACGTCTCTTCTCCCTGCTTTGCCATTGTTTTATAAAATTTAATTCTTGTATCCTTTCTTGTTTTATTTCTTAAAGTGTTGTGTAATATTCCGCATATAGCTTTAAATCTTGATAGTTTTGGATTTAATGGAGTACTTTCTGGACAGCGTTCAGAAATCCCTGGGATGGATTTATACCCATTTTAATAGAAAGTACTTCTATTAAGGATTTCCTAAATTGAATTAAAACATGTCTGAATCATCATATGACTCAAAACGAAGTAATAGTCTCTTGAAGCAGATTATAGTAACAAGGTGAAAATGTACGTCACAAAATATAAAAGTATTACAGATTGAACAGACCGTCCCCGTAGTGTAGTGATAGCGTGCCTGCTTCTGGCGCGAAGGATCCGGGTTCGATTCCCGGTACCGACATGGGGATTTTCCGCGCTGGGGGGTCTGCTCCGGGGAACATTCAGCCTCATTCCCCTCTTTTTACCTCTACACTCACTTTGGCTTAGCGGCGTAGACGTGTAGGGTAAAGGTGACTGGTATTAATTAATGCGATACGTGTGCACCTCTTTGAGTTTTAGAAAATAAGAAAGTCAATATCGGGCGTCAACAGGTTCCGTTACAAATTCCAACTGGAGTTGTCTCAGTGTGCTTCCTTGTCTTTACATATATGTATACATTACGTCACCAGCGAAGAGAAGCAGAAAGGGGATAAAGAAACCGCCGTGTTTCCGCTCAATGACACAACTAGTTTATAAGGATATTTTTACTTGTCTTTATGCCCTCTGTAAGCTCCAGAAGATTTCTCAGACATTCACTTAAAGTTGTAATGTCATAAGAAGTAGATAATTTTAAAATATTTCTTACATTAATTTAAATATGTAAGGCATAATATACTACTTACAAAAGTGAATTTATCCTGCAGCTGCTCCAAAGTGTAGCTCCTGTAGGAATCGCGTGCTCGATTCATTATCTCTTTCTCCCGTGGAAACAACTAAAAAAGATCAGGATAGCCTCAAATTAAAATAAATGACAGACTATAATGTCTATGCAAGCTTGAAGATTACAGTATAAATGTTTAGTGTTGGGACGATACTACTATTTCTCGACACTCACTTTATGAAAAGCTTAAAGGCGATAGCTTGTTTGCCAAAATTAGTTATTTATGTAACTGTGCATAATCTGATTGTGAGTATATGTTTAGTCTGTTCGCTTTTTTACGAGTGTCACAATGAAAACTTACATACAACGTTTTATGCAATTTTAGCATTAAAGTATATAAAAATAAGAAATTTGCTAAATGAAAAACTTATAGAGTATCAGAAATCAGAAATGTATGACGTAATACGTCACTAAGATGTCATTTCATTTGTTTGAACACTTATAGAGGAAAATGGAAGGTTATAATAAGATTATCGAAAATATGGATTTTATCCCGCTTGACATTTTGAAAGAACCCAAATTTTCTGAGTTTATTAATTCCAGAGAAATCAACTTATTTTTACGAAAAAGAATATGAATTTTGTGAATGGAGGTAATTCTTGAGTTTCAATGTTGCTGCACTTGCAAGAGTGACGATTTCAGTTTTTCTTACAGGCACATTGGGGAGAATTATGTTGTGGCGGTAATGACGTCATTGCTATCTTGTTGCCATGGTAATTGCATGTTTCCTGGCCAGAAATAAGGTGACCCCACGATTTATGCCCTCATTATAAACCGTTGTAATGCACGGATTGTATTAAATATTACTTTTAGTAGTTTTCTGTGTACATGCACGATTTATGCCCTCATGAAAAGATCCATGAAGTTCGGTGATTGACAATTATTTCCATTGGTTACCCAGTAGTTATCGAATGATTGGTTACCTTCACAGGCCAGAGACTTCTATGACGTCGGTAAACAAAAGTTTGTGGAATGTTACGCCAAGGTTTAAACAAATATGGCAACCACGTAGAAAAAGGAACAAAAATATGTAAATAAAACAACCGTTTGCAACTATCTGTGATGGTTTGATGTGTATTAAACATGGGGCATTACTTTGCGAATTGCCCTCGTGATACATAAATGTGATTTAGTGTGAACTTCATTTACAACTCAGTTAACGCTACATGTTACACAAGTACTTCTCCTCCCATTGTTTTGTATGTTTTCATTTAGACACGAGAGGGCATGGAATGTTACATTCGTTAACTCTCGGGGAGCACAGCTAAGAACTACAGGAAGCCCATTAACTCTTTAGCGATGCATGCGAATCAACGTGAAGTTGGGACTCTTTTCATTCCTGTACGCAGGAACCTTCAACAATACAAAACTTTAAAATTTAAATGTCAAATGAGTATCGAAGGAATATCTCAAAGTATTAGACGTATTTCGATACCTCCGAGTATGTATGATGTCTCATCTGTATAAATGTTTTACCTTGCTTAGCATAGAAGCGAAGAGAAGGATACTTTGAGCTTCTCGCGTCCGCATCTCCATCGGCATGTTGCTGGGCAAAAATTTCTGAAGTAACTTTTCCAGGCTCAGGAGACGCCGTTCTTCTGAGCGGTCCTGAGGGAACATAACGTGAAATTAGTTTTATTACCTACAAGTAGTTAAGAGATCCACCATATTATTCAAATACTTATAATCAATGATTCGTCAATTGAAAATACGGACGAGAGTAATAAATTCCTCAAGGCAAACTTCTTAAAGTATTGTTTTGCAAGTGTTGGACTTAACAACCATACATAGGGCAGTATGTTATTCTCACTTTGCATTAGGAACATAATGCAAAAAATCTTTTAAGCTATGAAACTAAATTGATTTACCACTTTCATTATTATTTACCTATAGTAAGCAAGAGAAGTATTGCATTTAAACAAAAAAATTGATACCGGCAATACACCTAAATCCAAAAATATGTTTACAAAATCACCACATGCCTGTGTCTGGGAAAGCATAATTCCAAAATGAAAATTCGGTCAGGTACCAAACTTAGTAAAAGTGTTTAACTTTGTATTTAAGTGTCTCCTCCGTGTTCTAGAGGTAAATTGCTAGCTCAGGGATGTCCAACTTTCTCCCTTTAGAGAACCTTACGTAATGAGCGGTTATTTCCCATTCCACTCCTTCAATCGGAAGGACAGTCAGTCAGTATCCGGTGACAGACACAAACAGGCGATTCTACAGCCATTTCTAAGTCATACACTGCATTTTCTAAATGCCTCAGAAGACCTCTTCATTCTGGATGATTTTTCCATAAATTTTAAACAGTAGGAGACAGGCAAAAGTTTACTAGATAAAACATATGAATCTGGTTAAAACACAATTTGTCAAATACTGCGTTTTTCTTTTGAGTGAACTATTTCCGAGATATTCTTTCTTATTTATTTGAATTTACCAATACGTATACTATTTTCAAATAGGAATATGTTATTTCTTTTTTATCTTTTGGCCTTGCAAAGAGAATGGAAGTTTGCATAGTAACCACTCTTAAAATCTACTGTATTCCCATATTCCCCTTGCACCTACAAGAAAATTAGAAATGACATATTTTCTGAAAATATGTATGTTGATTAAAATTAAGTAGATACAGAATAAGCATTTGCAAGAATAGGTTATGTAAGGGTGAGTATAGTTCTACATATTTGCGAACAGTTTCCCCAAATTAAACCGTATTAAAAGTCTGTATTGCAATAGGTTACGGGACGACCATTTGGTGTGTCTTCTAAGGCTATGCACTTCGACTTTATCGACAAATATTGATATACTTCTTAAATGTTGGCAGTACCAAACAAGTCACTAATTAACAGACTTTTATCACAAAGATTTGAAAGTGCTTTCGTAAATGAAACGCAACTTACATATAACCAAAGCGCCACTGCAACACAATTGAGTGTTAAAAGAATGACACAGTGTGCTCAAAGTGGAATGAGGTAAATCCATCCTCCCCTCTTTCGTAGACGTTGGTCATCGCTGGTGTAGATTCTTCGCACTATGTGCGGCTGTCGGCCATTGTAGCCTGGGTTGCCTGCGGCATTTAAATTACTCTCTCCCGAATTTTCTTCTTTAGCAACCTGTTTTTGTGTGTTTACATATACTATTATTTGAATATGTGCAATACATACTTTGATGTATGTATAGGCACGGCTCTCCTTGGCTTGACTGCGCTTGCGTCGACCTACTTGGACTGCTTCTGGATTCAGTACATCGAACATCCGCTCCAGAACCTGAAACTGTGCATATGGGTATAAATGAGCCTTTTCTAATTTTTAATTCAATTTTTAATAAAAAGCCGTATGTTTAGAGTGATGTAATTTTAATTCTTAAAACAGATTTCGTATATTCACTTAAATTGATTGTAGCTGCATAGCGCTATTTGGAAGTCAATTTGTTAAGTGATGAGTTTATATATATGAAATATGTTTTAAGAATTATAAGCTTTTTCTGTATTAATTGGACTACAAGAATGTTTTAAAGTGGATATATTATTCTATGGAGTGACTGCAGTTTGGAATGCTAAGAGAACGGGCTACGCAAACAAAGCAACAATAATTTCATTACCTTAAAACAATACACTGCCGAATTTTTGTAATCGTTTATATGTACTTGTTTTCCCGCAACTGGCCACTTGAAGTTTCTCTAATATGAGGGCAATTCATAAAGTAGGGTCCGGTGTTTTATACACATCATGATTTAATTATTTACATCTTTCTCAATTTTTCTTCATAATTGCCATGTCATATTTATTTAAACATTTGTCATATAGTTATGCAAACGTTTGCATGCCGACGTACTATATGAAATCTACCGCCTGTGAGGATAAACGGTCTTTGGATAACCAGTTGAAATTGTCAATCACCACTATTTACGGATCTTTTCATCAGCGATATTGACCAAATCTTCTGATTATTGATGGTCGGTCTGATTGGATTCATTATGAATATTGTCCCGTCCGGCCTTAAAAGCTCTCACCCACTTACACACTTTGCTGTCACTCATATTGAGGCCATACACTTCACGATCTATCCAGAATGTTCACTGCTAAAACGTCCCTTGCTGTCACAGTCAGTGAACGCATCGACTGTTTTAAACCGACACCGTGAGCAGCGCACTGAAACACTAGCAATCAAATAACGTCGTGTTTTGCGCAAGGCATTTCGGGAATGGGTGTTTCAACGTGCGCGCGAAATTCGACGATCTACGGTGAATCAGATCTTACATTCTGAATTATCCCCATAGTTCGCTGATTCCCTGCTATGGGCCGGTCGTGTTCTACATGTCCTTCGATTGTTCGTGGGTTACAGGTAGCGCCACCCTCAGACCCTGGGGTATGGTTGTGCTTTTTCTGGAATCACGCATTGAATTGCGCTCTAATACGTTGACCTGCTCGGTGAACTTTCTTGGGAAGTTTCCCCACACCCTTGGTACTTACGTGTCCACATAATGTAACTCTCCTTGGTTCATGCATTTCTGACCAAGTTTTATTGTTCGTGCTCAATATTTTGTGTCAGCTCTCTTCATGGGTTTATAATTGTTAGCCGAAAGTTTTAATTTAATTAATAATTAGCATTACAATTGCAAATGTGCAATAAAGGGTTCCTGGGTCGGTTAATATGGCATTGTATTGTAATGGCTCCTATTTCGTTTGTTGGTTACAATTTATCATACTTGAAACAAAAGTAAGACTAATCATTAAAGGGCGGACTAGAATGACCCGGTCCGTGATTTCAAGATACTGTTGCAGGGGGCATGCATGTGTCCCCTAGGTACAGACTGTAGGTAAACAAACATACCGAAATATAACATGAAAGTGAACAGCGCTTTAAATTCCAAAGATTAATATGCAAATCAATTTACAAAATCCGTACTTTCAGTAGATTTTTTTGAATAGTTAAACCTAATAAAGAATCAGTTTTTTGTTATCTAATGCCATAACCTTCAAAGAAACGGCCGAGTTATGCATATGAAGCGATATAAGCACACTGGAGGAAGTATGTGTAAATAATTATTAAGAAATTCAAAGTTGGAACGATAAACTCCAGAATGCGTAAGAAGAAAAGCTTTTTCAAAATCTGTGCTATAACCTAGCCCTCCAGATCAAAAAGTGTAAAAATATATATCAGACAGTGATATATTGTGATATTCGCACACACATATTACCTCTTGTGATGTCGAAAAGAGTTATTTACGCGAGAAGCTTTTTAAGGGACACTGGGAGTAAAATTTGAAAGTTTCACATTTTTTGATAGAATTTTCTGAAATTTTTACTGTGTTTGTATTTATATGAGAATAGGAGGTACACCAAATTTCATTAAAATTGGATAGTTCGTTTAGGATATATAAATCATTTTATGAATTTAATAGCCACATCTTCAAAATAGAGCTCGCGTCTATTGACTCTTCAAAATTCATTTATATTGGCAGAACAGATACTCTAAAACATGGGTAACAATTGTATGAAGATATATTTCAAATACGTTTGCTGATTATGCTGTACATATTTTTTTAATAACAAAGAAAATTTAATCTTAAAAAATTATTGATTTTTTTCATACAAAGAAATGTTTTTGGAATTCATGTTAATGATAACATCAATATTGTATCATAGTTTTGTTTAGCTGCTATTTATTAATACTTTTGGAAATTTTCATTGAATTTGAAGCAAAACTCAGGCATGACCTTCTTTTGGAATGTGCAGAAATGTAGTTTTGAGAAAAACAGGCTTTTATATAGGAGCATCCTGTGTACGTTAAGGGAAGAGCGCTATTTGAAAGGGCCGTAATGACCTCATGGAGTGGGGGATATGAAAAATGTTAGCTGATCGAAATGCACCGGTGTTCCAGGAACATTTTAAGGTAAAAAAACAATTTTCGACTTTTTGACAATTTTGACAATTTTGACCAAAATTTCACTCCCAGTGTCCCTTAAGTACGACAACCTGCTCATGCCCTTGCAATGAACAGACTATGTAGTATTCACTTTACGTGTACGTAAAAGATAATGTTCTATTGCGAAATAAAAACATTAATAGTCGCCGTTTACGCATAGTACTCCCATTCCTTTGATACAACCTGAACGAGTACTGCAGTCACACGCCCGCTGTGTACATATGGACTCACCTTCTCTCCTTCAATATAAAGTCTTTAGTACAAGATAAGGCGACCTCCCAAAAGCCGGTCACGCGGATTCATCCTCTTAATTATAACTGAAGGTCTTCATTTGTAAAGCAAGGTGCTTTAAGAAGTGAATCTGTAAGTCCGTTTATTTGTATTCGTTTTTTAACATATTTGCAAAATTATATTTTCTGTGCTATTCTTATACCGGCTTTTGGGTGAACTCATTTCCCTGCTGAGTTTACGACACTGGTGTAGGGTGTTGTGGAGGTGCAACATACTATACTGAGAAAGAAGGGAGAGGGCGAAATACCGCAAGAGGACGGGTTATTATTTATAGGCTCCGGTAATAACCAATAAGATAGCAAACGTTCCATTCAGACAAAATATAGCGACGTTTGTAATTTATTACCTCGGGGAAAGTCCCATGCAGAAGTCTGCTGTTGTGTCCATATCGACGGGGAAGGTCCAGGAACACTGCGAGTCGAGTGCGGTTGTTGAGGTCCCGCTCCAGGTACACGTCGAAGAGCGGCGCACCGTTCACCAGGAGTAGGCGAGTCAGTAACGGTGTGAGATCAGAAGGCTCCGGTGCTCCTGGCAAAAGATATCCTCCCAGTTCACTCAGCAACGCAAACACTGCAACATAGTTACACTCCTTATTTAGTCTGTACGCGATATCGTTAGCAACATCCATTTGGTAATCAAAATCCTCTGTAATAACTACGGGGAAAGTTACCTAAAGAGGATTAATAATTTCTATTTTCGTACAATACGGAACTGGCCGCGGAGCGAGTTATATCGGGTCTCCCATATAAACTAAGACCGTGTAAGCGGCGTGTTTACTCTCCGAAACGTAAGCTACAGTGATACAGGTAGGCGCAGTGTGCACTAGCTCGACTTTAAAAGCGTCAGTCGCCAGTCTCATGTCAGCTGTTAACACAGTGAGACAGTTATCACTGCGACAATAAATTTTAGTATGTAAAATATATTTTAAGTATGAGTCGGCTCGATGGGTATGCGATGCATTTCCTCAGTGATTCCTTGGTGGAGTGCCACCTTCATGAGCACAGATTCACGTAATTTTAAATAAATTTGAAACTACTGATGTCGTGGGAACAGTTAAAACGCTCGCTGTTAGCGTGCAGAAAATCTTAATAGTGTTTATGAACTCCCATCATTATGATTGTCAGAACGAATAATTGCATTAATTTTTTTGGAGACGTCAGTAAATGCAAAGAGGTGTCAAGATGACATTTTGAAGCCATCGTTCCATTAATTAACGGAAGAAAAATCGTGCGGGTGGTTTCAACAGAAATCAGTCCCTGCTCATACAGCAAAAGATTCCGTTCCTACAGTCTTGGGAGTGTTTGTAGACAGAGTGATCAGTAGTAATCTATTCCCCTTTGTTCCCCAGAATTAACAATATGTGATATTTACTGGTGGGGTGCACTGAAAAGAAAGTTTAACTAGGGAACCTACACACATTGGAGGAACTGAAAGAAAACATTCAGCCAGAATATAATTACTAGATACAATGCCTGTGTAGCCCAGGAAGCACGACACGTCCAGTATCTTTTATAAGCTAAGAGTTCATATAAAACTTCATATACATGCACGCTTAAAGCAGCGCGGCCGCGCAAGACGTACATTCGGCTGAGGCAAATACTGTAACGCAAGGCACAAACCCCGTGTGCACGGTCTTGCTTTGTATGGGAGACTCCGTATAGCAATCCAAGTGTTATGAAGTTATGACACTATATGTTTCATCTCGTTTATAAACAAAATCCAATCTTAAATAAACACAAAACCAAGGGGCGTATGCCTGTATGTGTCAAAACCACCACTACAAAATTCAATAAAATTGCGCATTACTGAAACAAAACCTGGCACGGAAGAAGTTTCGCTATGTTTACTTTTTCTATTAATTATAAGTATAGTAAGTAGGGGAAGTATTATATTCCTCCTAAACATTTGATATCGCGATTTCACCGGAAATACATGTTTTGAGATCCCATCCAAAAAAAAGTTCGTATGAGTCTGTGAACAGCATAGCCCAAAAACTAAAAATTGGTTACATGAAAAACTTGGTATTTAAGGTCACCATCCCACAAGAATGCGATTTTGAAGAAAATCTCCACACCCCAGATTACATACTTTCCTTTGGAACATATTACAATGACACTTACTCGTACATAGTGAGTTTGGGGTCTTTGAGTTCTCAGTACAACAGATCACCCACACCCCCGCGCACGCACGCACATACACACATTCTCTCTTTGCTTCATACTTCCATACTCTGGGAACGGTAGGCCTTAATATATTTTTTTTTTCTTTTTTACCTGATTACCCTCCGCTTATGGATGACCTAGTCAATGTCTAGGGTCAGACGCCTGTCAAGGAGTAAAGGAACCTATGGGCCAGACAGAGTGAACACCTGGAAACGGGTGGTCAGCCAATCACCAGGTATGATAGCGAGGAAGAGGATGATATGAAATGTAGGCGAAATCGATGATTGGAAAGGTGACAGAGTCATTGGTGGAATGAGTGGCGGGGGAAACCAGAGAACCCGGAGAAAACCCGCACTGACGCCGCTCCGTCCAACACGATTACCAATACGTGTCCCTGGGATGGAACCCAGGCCGCCTAGGTGGTAGGCAAACGGTCTAACCGCTCGGCCATGGTCTTCGCAGAAGAAAACGTCCCACTCCCCGCCGGGAACCGAACCGGTGACTTTTCGCACAGCAGGTAGGTGCTCCACCGAGTGTGCCTTACATAATTTGAAACTGTTTAACTTTTATCGAAATTTGGGCTTCAAGTACCAAGTAGCTAACTAAGGGATATACAAAATCCTAAATACGTAGCAATTTTCAAAATACCCCAGAATTCCGATAACTCTACTCTCGATAACTCGACATTTTTATTTTCTCTACTAGGTGTAGCAAGTAGAGGAAGTATTGTACTCCACCCAAAAACTGGATGTTGAGGTTCCACCGGAAATATGTTTTTAGGCCCCCTGAATCAAAAAGGGTCACTTTTACAAAATTTCCGCACGCCCGCGTGTGTTTGTGTGCGCGCGCGCATGTGAACAGCATAACTCAAAAACGAAAAGTCGGTTAAAAACCACACTACGTCGGAATAAATTTTATTATAGAGTGAACCATTTCGGAGATGTTCTTATTATGTGTGTGAGTTTTGGAATACTTAAAACTTTTTCAAATGGAACGTTGTTCTCCACTTGTTTATCCCTTGGCCGTGCAAAGAGAGCGGAATTTTAAAGCCTTTGTATACTGGCCAGTTTTAAAATATTTGACTATCGCTTAAAGCCTACTGCATTCCCATATTCCCCTTGCACCTACAAGGAAATAAGCAATAAGATAATTTCAGCAAATGTTTATCTGTATTAACATGAAGAAGATACAGGAATAAGAACTTGAATGGTAAGTACAAGAGTAGAGAAAGTGTGCAACACATCTTATTTTTTTTTCATTTTTTTTTCATTAAATTTGACTGTAATAGTTCGTATTATCTACTATACGTATGAATAGTATAGGTACATTTTAATTAAGTTTACGTACAGAACCTAGTGCATTCTTCCCCAGTAACAAAAGGGCAGACTGCGTATTGACCTAGGATATCTAGTCACAACTATGCAGCCCGCGGACCATTGTCGCGCAATCAAAAGCTTGCCCTTAATGTGGATACATAGCACAAACACTTGTTAGGAAGGCTTGAAGGTTATTGCTTTACCCAGTACAAACGCAATTTTAGACATGAGGAATTGCCTAGTTATTTATCCTCGAGGTCATTTTTGTACTCATAAGAACATAGGGGTGTCAGGTTATCTTTCCGACTTCTATGTAGTATATCAACATTGGGAACCGTGCGTAATTAAGGATATCATCTCACATTATCAGTAGTGACTTGTTTATTTCTAGGAAGGAAATAGAGACGTTACACCCCAAGATCAGTCTTGTGCGATAACTCGCAAGTCCATTCCCCACGTTTTAAAGTACTACAGTACGCGGTAAGCTAAAGTTTCAGTGTTATATTTCAGATTACAGTGCACCTTACAAGATTTCAGGCTTACTGTTAGAGAAAATGTCGACCGAGAAGAAAAGACTAGTTCAGATGACAATAATAATTAATTTGGATACGTTAGAGACCAGACAAAGGGGAATATTAGTACGTTATACATTTTAGGACAGGTATATAAAATTTTTCTGTTTGCTGTATTGTGCTAGAGTATGTATTTATGCAATTTGCAGTGTTATGTTATGAGTTGTGAATAACAGACCCTTATTCCGTAAAACTCGACATTTCGGTAACTCGGCAGCCTCTCAGTCCACATTAGGTGGAGTTATCGGGTTTCCACTGTAATAGTATAATGTTGCCCAGAAATAAAGTTAAGTTGTTTCTTAAATTTCACTATTTCGTTCTTCTATTTCAGTAATATTACAAAAGAAGTGCTATTTTACAAAAATGAGTTTGAACTTTCGGTGGCTGAATTCTTTAGTTATGTGGAAAAAAGCAGAAAAAATGACTTCCTTTCTATTGTTAAAATAGTGTGAAAGAAAGAAAGCCAGGATTTCTGTTTGATTTCTTGTTACAAACAAGGAAAAATTATCCAAGCATTTGTTTAAATTTAAATTTGCCAGAAAATGAACCGACTTCTCCGTCGTTGAATCAATGTTATAGTCCCCCCTCCCCAAGACCATATCAGGAGTCTACTTGAGAAACAGTTAATTGTATTTCCAAACCATTGACTGTAGGATTTTAGGTTTATTTCATTCGTTTTCATTGAGAAACTTACGCACACAGAAAGAGAGAGGGAGAAATAGGAGGAAGTAGTGTGAGGGAGGGAAGAAGAGCGAGGGAGGCACAGGGAGGGAAGAAGAGCGAAGGAGGGAGT
Organism: Tenodera sinensis; assembly: GCA_030765045.1. Classification (NCBI taxonomy): domain Eukaryota; kingdom Metazoa; phylum Arthropoda; class Insecta; order Mantodea; family Mantidae; genus Tenodera; species Tenodera sinensis. Next base: position 64,706,264 of record CM060961.1, read on the forward strand.
GGGAGGGAACAAGAGCGAGGGAGAGGTGGAGGGAGAGCGGGTGGGGGAGAGAGAGCTAGTGAGGGAGAGAGAGGGAGAGGCAGACTGAGTAAGAGAGAGATGGAAGTATATAGAAAGATGGAAAGAGAAGGAAAGAGGGAGTGTGAGTGGGAGGAGAGATGGAGTTTGAGAGAGGGAGCGGGAGAAAGGGAATGAGAGATGGAGGTAGGGAGAGGGAGTGAGAGGGGGAGAGGGAGAGAATGGAAGGCAGAGAGGGTAGGGAGAGGAAGGTAGACAGAGGGAGGGAGATAGGAACGGAGAGAGCGATAAAAGAGAGAGGGAGTGAGAGAGTGAGGGAGAGAGATGGAGAGAGGGAGCGAGATGGAGAGAGGGAGAAGAGAGGGTGGGAGAGTGAGTGAGAGGGAGAGGGAGAGAGTTTCCAGACTGCAGATTAGGGATTTATTTTAGTTAAAGAAATACCGTTCAACCGTTAAACCACATGATGTCAAATTTTTTAAATTCTTAAGTTATGGAAAAAATTAGTTTTGTGACGTCTATTTTAGAAACATCTAAATGTTTGAAAATAATACAATATCAAGTGAAAATGCTCTATACATCCAGGAGTTCTATCATAAAACAAATAACTACATCATCTATCAAAGTCAAATGAAATCCTGCCACGCCCCCACATTTTGTCGTCCTCTTCTAGAAAACATGTTTTATCCAGCCTTTTACACAGGAATATTCAAAAGGGTTTGCGAATTGCGGGAAAACATAATAATCTGTTTACGACAGCAAAAACATTACTTTAGGACAGAAAGTTTTCTCAGACTAATGTGGATTGAAGAAACAGTTTTTTATGTTCAATTTATATGCCTTTAACATATCGACGGCTTTTTACCTTTGGTACAATAGCTCAACAGCAATAATGTTCACTCTTTTACAGGAGTGTTAACATTTGCGTTGTTTTACTTTCAGTTATTGTACTAAATTCATACACATATGCAGGGGTTTAAGCTGGAAAATAAAACAATATCACAAAAATGCGCAAATGAAAATTTACATGTGTTCAAAATATACTATAATTATTCTAGTACACTATTAATGAGTGTTTTAAAACAGAAATATGTGTACATTGAATGGAAACTAGCAGTAATCTATTCAATGGGCTTAAAAACTATTCTTTCAAATTAAACTTTTTAAGTGTTATTTTATTATCATTTGCGTTGTTGTCTATATTTAAATACTGTATTAAACCGTTAAGTTCTCACGTTTGCTGTTAACGTTAGTAGCATGACGCTAAACAGCTCTTTTTGGAGTTTTCGCTCAAGCTACACACAAATAATGGAATTTATCAACAATACTGGAGTTTGCACCCTTTATATAACACTTCGTTTATTGGTATTTTAGTATCAAATTTCGTTTCTATTGCATATCACACGGACATACACACAGGCGCGGATCCAAAATATTCGATAGGGGGGGGGGGCGGTTCCGGTCCACTACTACTTCACAATAATTAAATTCATGCTAAAACACGGCCAGGTAAATATTTAACTGAAAGAAATAATGTTTTAACTACCAGCTACCACCTATCTAGGAAGAAGGCTATAACCGCCACAAGCCCGCCGATCAAATGTTTAAAAAATATTCCTATTATGGATACGACATTCGAAAATTCGCCTGAAATTCCAGAGAATGGGACTAGTGCACTTAGTAGTTAATTGAATTTTACGATTTACTTATCTAAAAATTAACTGTACTACGATAAACATAATAGGATGTTGTGTTGTACCTTACATGTCAATGAAACTGCAGTCTCCTGGTTTTTTCTTTTATCTTAGATTCGTCTTTACACGCCCTAAAGTAGAGAATGATCGGCTGTGCATGTTGTTGCTGGTATGACGCACATGATTAAAAGTCCCTTGATGTTAGGATAGAAGTTATTTCTGGCGTGTGGATAAGGATTTCAATAGCAGTTTTCCGTTTATTTTGTTGAGTTTTCCAAAAGTTAAACCATATGTTTAATTCCTCTCGAAGCTCTGTGATGGTGCCGGGCAAATCTTGTTCGTAAATGTCTGCAGCTTTTACTATATCGTCAACATTGGAAGTAAAATCACTTTGAAAACCAGGAATCAAGGTCTAAAGTTTAAGGATGTGCTTGTGTTTATCATGAGATAATCTAGTGAGTAGTTCATTGAATAGGTAATCCAAGAATGGAAGGAAAACATTAATGCGATGATCTTCTGGAGATGCTGTAGGAATGTTACTTCGATGAGCTTGCCTGGATGCTATTCGAGGAACACAAACGTCTACATAAACACTTTTAGCTAATGTGATAGCGTTCTCAAAAACAGAATGAAAGGTTTGGTTATAACGACACTCTTTTATTGCATCTTTAACACTGAATTAGATCAAGAGTTGGATTTTGGAGCTGCCGAGAATGAGGTAGAGTCATTCCCAATATTTCAGCTACTATAACTAGCGAAATTATGAGCTCAAACTTTAGGATAGAGCTGAGGAAAATGTGTGCAGTTGTATTAAAAGACCCTGCCTTTTCTAGGAATGACACTATTGTAGTGAAAATTTCCTTAAACTGTAAAACAGCATCATGCTGTTCTATCCACCTAGTTTCACAGAGATACCAGTTTAGTTTATTATGCTGAGAGCACACTTCAATAATTTTTTTGTTTCAAGAGTGAGGACCGCTTATTAGATTCCCTAATGAAATTAACAGTTTAGCCAATTGTGTCTAGAGTTTGTCTAATTGAAATGACGGAACAAGCTTTAGAAAGCGACAGATTCAGGCAATGCCTGGTACAGTGTGTATAGAACGCGTGAGGTTGAACGGCTAACATTCGGCACTGAACACCACGAAACTGCCCTGAAAAATTTGCACCACCATCGTAGCCTTGTCCACTAAGGTTCGAAATGTCTAGCCCCAAATCTCGCAGTTCATTCGATATTACCCTTCACCACTAAAATCGCGCGGTACAACAAATCTTAGGAATTCTTCTCTCACACAACCCGTTTCTACGTAAACAAAGCGCACGCATAATGTTAACTGCGCATTTGCACTGATGGCTGTAGTTTCATCAACTAGAATAGAAAAATATTTCCCCCTCTTTAACATCATCTATAATCTTTTTTTCAATTGTAGTAGCACAGCAATTTATCAAATCATTTTAGGTGGCTTTGCTTGTTAGAGTAGAATTTTTAGGTGCATTTACAAGATGGCTGCGTAATTTCATCCCCTGCATCGACACGAAACTTAAGAAGATCCTTAAAATTCCCCTTATTTTCACCTTCAAATTCACGCTCTAAGTCTATGGCACCATCATGTCTGTGACCTCGACGTGGCCGCACTGTATGATAGTCTTCACAATCGAGATTAGTTTCATACGATTTCCATTAATTGTTTTCTTCATTTCATTGTTCAACTGAAGTTCAACTCCCCCCCCCCCTCATACACTTTTCCAAAATTCTCGCTTTTAAGCAGGGCTGTTTTATAATAGCTGTTTTCTGAGTGTTCCCTAAATAGTCGAAGCACTTCCTTAAAATTTTTAGAGGCTCAGTTACTAGTTTGTAATTACACTCTTTGTCACTTGTTTGCCAGTTGTTATGTGCATTTCGTGTAATATCACGAAGTCTACCTCCTGAACCTATCGTATTTTAGGCACATCACATTTATTAAAATGCTAGTGACTGCGCTGCGGCAAGATGAAAACCATGGGTTCAGAAACTCAACGTTTAACCAACCGCGTTACCGACAACAGTATAACATATGGATATTCTATTCTATTAGTGATGTTTTGAAAACCGTTAATAACTTCTCAAGATTGATGTGAATTTAAATATATAAAATGGTTGACTACACACTTAATTGTGCCCGTTCCGTATGGCTGTTTAAATGATCGTTAGCTACTTATTATATCGCCATGTTACACGTACCCGCATAGCGGTAAAGAAACATTCCAATAACTCTTAAAATATTCATCCAATCGAAATGTTGCTTAATACAAAACTTAACATCGTAGATAAAATATTTGCTTATGAACAGTTTTGCAAAAACTCCCAAAGAGGGCAAGTTATTTTGATTTATTCAATTTGAGCCCCATTAGAAACCTTCTACCTGAATGGTTTGTTCTTTAAGTGGGACCAACTATCAAAGGTAGTACATATACCAATTTTCATAGAAATCGGTTAGCCCATTTTCGAGTGAGGATGATTTAACACACATATAGCATTTATGGCAATAAAGTAGGATATGACAGGGGGGGGGGGGGGCGGGCGGGCCCCCTAACACCCCCCTGTATCCGCGCCTGCATACGCAGTGTTCATTTGACAAATAATGGTCAGACCAGATCAGAAATCTGGTTGGGAGAGAAAGAAGCATAACGTTTGTTTTTGTGGCTCATTGTTGCGGCTTGTTGAAAGGTTGTATAAAATTATGTGTAGCCTCTATCATTTGTTCCTGTGGTTGATTGTTGTCGCATCTTTGTAAATGTTTTTAAATGTCATCGCATTCTTCGACCTGTAGTAGTAAAAAGTGGCAAAACCGACTGCACGCACGCAAACACACACTCACTCTTATTCTACTTTCAGACCCTAGGGAGAAAGGAGAATAATCCTGCTAAAGAAAAATTCGCACCCTTCAGCCAGGAATCGAACACGGAACCTATGGATTTGCTAACAACCAGGCTACATAGGCAGTCTACTTTATATTTTGATTAACCTTTAAGGAATGGATGCGAAACTGTGACGGCTAGAGAAAGCTGTGCGCTAATTAAAACAAAATATTTTCATATCAAGCAAAACTGAAGCTGTACGGGTTTTGTTTGTTGTCGAGAGAAATATTTACCGCTCCCTCATATCCAGTTTACAATATATAAAAGGATAGAATGTGAAGCGCCAGGGGCAGATTCCTTTAAACCTCGAAACCAGAGACGCACAGAACCATTAATATGTAACTTTTGTTTCCCATATACAATAGGCTTGCTTAGAGATGAAATTTATTTACACGCACATTTCAAAGCTAACCCAATTTAAAGTTTCCTTTTTCACACACGTGTCCATCATTAGATAAGTAGCGCTAAATGTAAAAGTCGGCGAATAGAAGACACGTGGTGTGCAGGATGGAAAATGCTTTTAGCTGATAAAGTTGCAAAAATGTGTATTTCTGAATAATCCGGAACATGGATACAGAGTGTTCAAAAACTTCAAGCTGAGTATAACACACTGAATCAAAGCATCATTGTGGCCACCAACCGTACATTTGCAACTGATTCCGAAAGCTGCTCGTACGCTTTGTTTCAGGAACCACATAGGCAGCCGACAGACATTTTGGTAAGATACGTAAAGACGGAGGTGTTAAGAAAGAGTTGATTGTCAATTTATCTAGAGAACTTGACTCACGTGTTGCATTTATTAAGACTATTTCACGAATTAAATTATGACATAGTCTGTGAAATATTATTTAAGTGCTGTATTGCAATTATTAACTTCTTAAAAAATATCAACGTCCATTGGCACGGCCTACAAGATTGTCATATTGATTCTCCAATTTTTTAAGACGTTGCCAATGTCAAATGTTGGAATATCTACTGTTATCTTATAATTTCGTTCAACACAAAATTTGTCAAACTGATTCCAAAGATGTTTTTTGTTGTATTCAACGTTCAGAGCTTTCCCTCTTCGAATTATTTTATCCATTTCAGCATTAGTTAAGCGAGAATCAGCCATATTTGACATCTGAATAGCGGCTCTATTGCACCAAGTTACGTCAGCTGCTGCGTATCTGAAGCACAGTGTAGCTAGATTATTTAACCTGATCATAACATAAAAAAAGCAGAGGTGATAATGAAATGTGTTAAACTTTTCGCGAAGGAAGGCTTTCATTGGTTAAAATTGTAACATTTAAACTTTTTTGTACATGATTGGTCATATAAGAGTGGAATAGTCACAAGCAATATCGTAAGACGTCTGATCTAAGCTATAAATTCTCGAGCGGAGCAAGAAAATTTGTCTCGTAAAGTTAGACCTCGAATTATATTTATCCGGACTGCTTCATAAGTCAAATATTAATTTAAATTCTCTATCCTAAAGATTTCACCAGAAAAAAAAAATATGCTACATATTTGGTACTTGAACATTTATGTGTGTGTAATGGATATTTGTGAGTGTGAGTGTGTGTATGTGTGTTGTGGAGTATTTTTCGTCGTGCATGTTTACAGCATTGTGAATGTAAAATAGGCGACTTAAGATTAGCAAATCAAGTAGTTTTGCTAGGTACCTTGAAAGGTACTGAACCTATATACTAAGATTGGTATTTATCCAAAATTTTGCTTTTGGGTTATGCTGTTTCAGAGTATTAAGCGCTATGCTCTGCAATTTTTGGGGGACATGTGTGAGGTAATAATATGAATTCGAGTCCTTTCATTTAATTTCTTATCTAGCACAAAATTAAACGCAACAATTTTCAATAATGCAAAACATAAAAATTTAAAATTATCGAAAAATGTAGAATGTTTATCTCAAATTATTAGAGATATTTTGATACCACCAAGTAAGTATAGAGCATCGAGGTGTCGTCTGAAAATGTACTGCCGATGAATTAGTAATATGCAATTTTTGGGTGAAAGACAATACTTCTGCCTCCTGGTATATCAGCTGAACCAGCTGACCTTATTTTTGCGTATCTATGCAACCTGCAGATTAGAGTCTTACTTCAAAGCATCCTTTTATGTGATTTTCAAGCCAGAATTACTTTCTAGCTGTATTGTATCAAATACCTACAGTTAATCATTCTTGGTCTATTCTACAGCCACGATGAGAAGTTCCGTAAACACAAACAAGCTGCCAAGAGCTAAAACAAACTTTTATACTTAAATAGCAAGCAGCTTGATACCTAAATGTTTCGGACGAAAGAGGTTATGTTTAATGTAATTTATCTTGTGATACCTTATTGGTTGAAAGAAGTGAAATGGAGGTTAAAAAAACTTTTACCCATTCCCCTAGATTCGAACACGTGTCCTCAGAACTTCGCTGCGACAGATATGTAACAATTCCGCTCGACCATCGCAACCCTGTACGGACTAATCTTCTAAACTGGATGAGGTATGTGGGACCTGTCCCTCGTTTTGTAACATTACTAGTGTGTTACGATTCATTTGTGCAAGCTTGCTATAAGAACTAATAAGTGCTGTGATTTATGTCAACATCGAATTATTAAACTATTTAACATTTGTTGATGTGACTGTATAACTCCATTATGAATGTAGGCATGTCTTTAATTGATCACAATCTATCACTATCCCTTGGCACAGATCGGTCATTTTTTTTGACTCATTTTGAAAGTAAATCTATTACTATAGTTTATCCTTCATCAGAAGTTTTGGGAGGGTATGTGTAGTATTTATAGTCTAAAAAAAGTTTATAAATTACGTAGAAATCTGCGAAAGTATCTGTATAAGAGTACGATTTTCTGGAATGGATTTATATCACGAACACCTTTTACCCCTTAAATCACTTACTTGGTGGGTTGCATAAATTCGGGGGAAAACACACACACACACACACACACACACACACACACACACACACACACACACACACACAGAGGGGCAGGTGATTTACCCAATATGTTAGACAAGGTAAAACGGTGTGACATAAACAGTAGGCGGAGTTGGGACACAGGATCTTCCAAAAGCGTGCCACAGATGCTACGGTTATGTCATCTATCTTACTAGTTTCTGTTAACTATAAATATATTATATTTATAAGCCGTTTAATAATACTATTTTTCCACACGAATATTGACGTGGTCTAAGAAATGACCGCGAAATTCATTATTAAATCTGATATGTTGCACTCACATGACTTTCTCTACTCTTGTACTAACTATTCATATCTCTAATCCTCTATCTTCATGTTAATCGAGATAAACATTTTCAAAAATTATCTTATCTTCTTGTAGAGGCGAGGAAAATATGAGAACACAGTAAGCTTTGAGCGATAGTCAAATCTTTTAAAGTTTTGGGATTCCGTTCTCTTTGCATGGTAAACATATAAAAAAATGAATAACGATGTTCCATTTGAAAGAAGTATAAGTTCTCCAAAACTCACACAAATAACAAGGAATATCTCCCAAGTGGTTCACTCTAAAAAAAAAAGAGACATACATTGTGTTTTAGCGAGATCTACATTTTGTACAGTAAGATTTTGTCCATCTCTTACGGTTTACGTTATGTGAAAGTGATCCAGAGTAAATAGGACTAATTGGGCTATAGCCAGATAATTCAAGATATGCATTTCATTTGCCATAAAAATATCTCAAACATATGGCACTTCAAACAAAATCGTTAGCCATTTTCAAGAAATTCAAAATGTTCGAAAAATGTCCCATGTGAAGGGTAGTTTGGGATGGAGCAATTTTGTTAACAATGTTCGTGTCACATCCTTGAAAGACATTAATCTTAAACATCAACTATGATTTTTAACCGATGTTTCGTTTTTGAGTTATGCTGCCCATAGACTGACAGACGGACAGACACACACAAACACAGAAACTGGGACCTTCTTCTAAAAATGCTTCTTTTTTTCTTGGATTCAGGGGGCCTCTAAACAAATATTTCCGGTGAAATCTCGACATCGAATTTTTGGTTGGAATACAATACTTCCTCTACTTTACTATGCATAGGAGAGAAAGTAAAAATTATTTGTTGTTTTTAACGACGCTGTCAATTGCGTCGCCGGTGTGCCGCAACTTCGTCCTGCAGAGTTTTTTTACATGCCAGTAAATCTACTGACATGGAGCTGTCGTTTTTAAGCACACTTAAAAGCCATCGGTCTGGGCCGGTTTTGAACCCGTGACCTTGGGATCAGTAGGCCAGCGTCTTCACCGACTGAGCAACTCAGATCAACCCGAAATTCATACTTGAGTTTTTGGATTATGGAAAAATATATGGAAATTCACACAAAATTAGAGCAGAAATGAGTGGTAAGGTTCAACATATCTAAATAACGACGACTTGCACGCAGAGTGTAAGAGATTATTTACACATTTTACTGCTAACAGGGAACGTTTTCTTCTTTTGTGCTCTTGCTGTTTCCTTACATTTTGTTTTTATTTTCATTTGAAGACATCTGTGTACTCTAGGACATATTGTTTGTCTTCTCAGTGGCCGCTGTTTTATGACTTTGACCCATATTACTACTTTTATTTGGGATATCACTGTGATTTTGGGCATCGCTAGCTGTACAATAAAGTTTTTATGTTACCGCATATTTTATATTGCTGCTATTTGTTGCAACGGGGAGGTATTCTTCAAAATATTTGCGACATTTAACAGACTTCTCGTTTTTGTGTTATGCTGTTCAGATTTACATATTCGTGCAGACACACAAATATACACAGGGACCTTTCACTAAACATGCCTATTTTTATATTCAGGAGATTTCAAACCGTTTATTTTTGGTGAAAATTTGGTTTCGATTTTTAGGTGGAATACTTATAATTACTATAGCTATGTAGCAGAGAAAGTAAAGACCTAGATCAGATTTGATATAAACGGTATTCGAACACCTAACACCGGCGGAAGCGGCGGCACAGCATAGCGGCCCAAGGTCAAGCTACATCACACCGGACGGCGAGTGAACACCAAACAATGGAGGAGCGGAACAAAGGGTTTACAGAATGTTCGCGAGGCTTGCGGCTGCCGGCTTGATTGTGAAAAGTTCGAGAAAGATCCGTGCTACGTCATTCCCGAGAGGAGTGAGCAAATGTTAATTCGTGAACGGTATAGCTGTCAGCAGTGTGTGCGCGTCCGTAGTCGATCCGAGAGAACAACTGTATCTGTCGACACAGACAGTTTGGGATACTCGCATCGGAGTTAGTTTCGAAGTGAAGCAGTTGTAGTGACTGTTTAGCGATTGTGTCCTCAAATCCTGCTGTTTGTGACACAAAGAGAGAACCGAATGACAGAAAAGCATGTGTCAAGGTTATGAGAAGACAGAACAGCTGCGAGCTGTAAGATTACGAGCTCTAGATTGTGTTAGCGACGATAAAGCAGAACTGTGTTTTGTGCTTCAGTTTTAGAAGGGAAAATAAGGTGACAGAAAAAGTAACTGGACTTAGACAATATTGTAACAAAAGAAATATCTTCTACGTTTTACAAGATACGCAAAAGTTATTCAGCATGGAGAGAGCTACAAAGACTAATCCCAGAAAATTCAAAATACATATTTTATATCTCATGAGAATGCCTTACAAATATCTATGGTACTTCAATCCAAATCATTAAGCAATTTGAGAAAATCAAAATTGTTAAAACATATTTCATATGAAAAGTAGCTTGCAGTGGGGGATGTACTTAAAATCTGTCACATGCTTCAAGGATGCTGAACTTAAATACCAAGTTTGGTATTTAACAGACTTTTCCGTTTTTAGTTATCGTGCTCACACCCACATATGCAAAAACACAAATGTGCATACGCACCTTTTACTGAACATGCTTATTTTTGTACCCAAGAAGTTTCAAAACGTGTATTTCCAATGAAAACTCGGTTTGAATTCTTAGGCGGAATACACTTTACTACTGTAGGTATGTAGCAAACAAAGTAAAAACTCCGACGAGATTTGATATAAGCGATATTCAAAGAGCCCTTCTATAGTATCGTCAAAAGAAGGACATTTGCTGTAAAAATGAATATTTATTTAAATGAAGAAACTAAGGTACATTCCACAGCTGCTATCTGATTTATCTACTGTCATGGTGCTGTCATTTTAAGTACACTTAAAACCCAACGGTCTTGGCCGGGTTTGAACCCGCGACCTTGGGATCAGTAGGCCAGCGTCTAACCAAGTGAGCCAGACAGACTGACAGTGACGCTAACAAAACCGTTACATTCGCGATACTAAACTTCTTAAGTTCGTTTCCTCCATTAATTTTTACTGAAAATGTTTTACTCTTCCTCCTCCTCCTCCTCCTCTTCCTCCTCCTCTTCTTCCTCTTCCTCCTCTTCCTCCTCCTCCTCTTCCTCCTCCTCCTCTTCCTCTTCCTCTTCCTCCTCTTCCTCTTCCTCCTCTTCCTCTTCCTCCTCTTCCTCTTCCTCTTCCTCCTCTTCCTCCTCTTCCTCTTCCTCCTCTTCCTCCTCTTCCTCTTCGTTCTCCTCCTCGTCCTCCTCCTCGTCCTCCTCCTCGTCCTCCTCCTCCTCCTCGTCCTCCTCCTCCTCGTCCTCCTCCTCCTCCTCGTCCTCCTCCTCGTCCTCGTCCTCCTCCTCGTCCTCCTCCTCTTCCTCCTCCTCCTCTTCCTCTTCCTCCTCTTCCTCTTCCTCTTCCTCCTCTTCCTCTTCCTCCTCTTCCTCCTCTTCCTCTTCGTTCTCCTCCTCGTCCTCCTCCTCGTCCTCCTCCTCGTCCTCCTCCTCCTCGTCCTCCTCCTCCTCCTCGTCCTCCTCCTCCTCCTCGTCCTCCTCCTCCTCCTCGTCCTCCTCCTCGTCCTCCTCCTCGTCCTCCTCCTCCTCGTCCTCCTCCTCCTCGTCCTCCTCCTCCTCGTCCTCCTCCTCGTCCTCCTCCTCTTCCTCTTCCTCTTCTTCTTCAGATGGAGTAGGACTGTCTCGTGTTCCGTCCTCAACTTTCCACCATGTTCTTGTTTTACCAACATTTCTTACGTTGTGGCTTGTATTCCAATACCTGTTTTGGTAGTCGTTCCTTCTTCATTTTTCTTAGATGGTTCGACCAATGAATTATATTCCTTTATTTTGTTTATAATTGGGAGCAAGTTTAATTAATTCCTTATATCATTTCTGTATTTATCCAATCTTGTACATGCTTTTACTCTTCTGAGAAACTTTATCCCCGCTGACTGTATTCTATTATTATCATGTTTCCCCAAGGCTCATACTTCACATCCATATAGAAGAGTCGCTACAGACGTGTTTAGAATTTTATTTGCATTTCTTTCCTTGTTTTCTTCTTTAATTTCTTGGCTATTATGCCACGTATAGCCTGGAAGCACATCTTATCATAACCGTAAGTGATACCGCAACCTAGGTAATTAAAATGGCTCGCTTGTTCTTAAACTGTGATATTTATTAGTATTATTTTACCTCTAACTGTATGTTTTCCTCTGAAAACCAATGCTTTTGTATTTTGCAATGAGACTTTTAAATTATTCTACCCACATATTGTATTTAATTTGTGTATGACCTTTTGTAAGCTATTTTCACTATCCAGCTGCCCATCTGCGGATAAAAGAGTAACGTATTTTATCGGTTTAATACGATTATTACCATATTAAATTATTTTAAATAATTCATTTTCTGAATATATAATTTCGGTATCATAATTTAAATAACATTTTCGCTATATAACCTTGGCATTTTAGAGTTTGAATAGCAAACATGGTGTTGCCCAATGCAATTAGGCAGCTTGCAGTTTAATCTCCAAGGACTGCAAAATCTCTTCTACACGATAAAATTAATGACCAGGAAAACCACGTTACTAAGTGGGAGCCAAGTTTACGAGAAGGGAAGTTAAGTTTGCCAACTTGTCCCTTCTCCCCCGAATCTACTCCAATTTATCAACATTAATGTAAACGTCCCACATTTTTACATGCTGTGTTTCCCTCTAGCATTCTGGCACTTAGTTTTTGCAATGCGGTGACATTTATTCCTCATGACATCTCCAGTTATCAGCAGAAGAGGAGCGAGAAAGGAATGGCTGCTTGTACTTTAAAAGTTTTCTCATTTGTGGAGATTTTCCTTGTACTCTGCCATTTTATATTCAATTTAAAATCAATTATTGTTACCCTTCTTCGTATTTAGGAAGTAATATAGATCCATGTTAGATTTTCCGTCCTAAAGAAGGGCACTTAGGATAGAAATTGTATATCGCCTTCCTTGTTCTGATACGGGTTCTTGTTTTAATATAGTTTGCAAAGGTTTCTGTCCTCTGGTTTACAAAACATGAATATCTCTACATTTTTTTTTTTAAATTTATTAATGGTCGGTCAGCAGTTTCCCGCTTTACAAACCAGGCAGATCAGAGAAATAGATTGACACAAAAGAAAATACAATTACAAATAAATACACAGGAAATAACAGTTATATAGAAAGGATAAGATGAGGTCAGCCCCAATCGAGCTCCTCTGAGACGTACTGATCGTGGTGACAAGTATCCAAGCTAAGGTTAAACTGCCATCTGGTTGCTGTTAGAAGGCAAGAGCAAGTCTTGGTAAAGAAGGTCTGAGATTGATGGTGGATGAACACCTCAATGGTGAGGACACCAAGATCTCTGTGAAGTTGTGCATTGCGCACGAACCATGGAGCGTTCAAAGCGATATGCAACACTTTGTTTTGGAGCGACTGAAGTCACTTGAGTACGCCAGATGCAGCACCACCCCAGACCGGACAGGCGTAGGTCAGCAAAGGTCGGATCAATGCAGTGCAGAGTAAAATGGTATTATCACTTAGGATGGACGACTTCTTATTGATCAATGGATACAGTTTTGATAATCTGGCATGGGCAAGATTAGGTTTAGCGTTGATATGTGCTCTCCAGGTGAGACGTCGATCAAAATGCCCTCCCAGGTATTCACAGTGTTATTTGGGCGTTTTCGGGTATCGTTACGCCGTCTACGGTGAGGGCTGGTGACGGTCAAGGTCGAAGGAGAGTGAAGATCATAGCTTCGGATTTAGACTGGTTAAGTACGAGACGCCAATCACGGAACCAGGAGCTGAGAGTATTTAAGGCTGATTGAAGATTGTCAGTGGCGGTCAGTAGATTCTCATCTGATACAAACAAGGCGGTATTCTCTGCATATACAGCAATATGAGCAGATGGTAAAGCAGGAATGTTAGTGGTGTAGAGAGTAAAAAGAAGAGGTCCAGGTATAGAACCCTGAGGTACTCCAGCCAAAACAGGCCGACGGGCGGAACGTTCAGAGCCCAGCCGAACTGAGAAATTACGGTGCGAGAGAAAGCTATGGTCGAGTTTGTAAAGATAGGTAGGAATACCAAGATTTCACAACCCAGGATATCACACACTATCAAAGGCCTGCTTGACGTCCAAAAAGGCAGTAAGAGCGAGTAAGACGAGTAAGAGCGAGTAGAGAAACCCGTGTGAGTGAACTCATTCAATTTTGTAAGTAGATAGATGAATTTCGTATAAAATTTGCTTCTATCTATTTAGTAAAATATTATTAATGCTCTTAGAAAAACTTAAAAATTTTAATCATTCTTTAATATAACTCAATTTACTGACCCTTCATGCACTAGTGTCCCTGAATTTTTTGGATTACAGTCATTTTTCATGCATAAACTGTTAATCTGAAGATGGTACTAGGTAAATTCTGTCGCACTGTATGCTTAGATATCTTTTGTTACAAAAGTGGATGATTTTCTGTGCACTCCTTAATGAATAAGAGTGGAGATAGACACTGATGGTGTTATACTTACTGGGTGCAGTTGATGTACGTTTATCACGCATCTTGAGGCAACTGTCGTAGAACGTGCCCAGTTTCTGGAACGGCTTTATTGACGTGGACAATGATAACATATCTGTAAGAGAAATGTATAACATTGCAAGTAGTATTCACCTAATTAAGTATAGCTTGTAACACAAACATCTAGCTAACAGAGTGACTTTGTCTCCACAATGCTCAAAATCATACATTTTAATTAAGGTGGTAAAAGCGCATCGGAAAATTGTACAAGCATTTTGGGGCTCTATCCAGCAGATCAGGCACCAGCTGTGTCTTACTGCTAGCTTAGAGGCTCAGCGCGGCTCTCGGGTTACGTCAGTGGCGTGCTTTATTGGTGACAACATTAAAGCAGATCAAATGAAACTGAAAGCCTAGTAATAGTGAACCGATATATACATTTATAACATTACAAAATGCGTGTTTGTAATTACAGGCATGTTTATTCCAATTTATCAGGTAATTTATCATACATAGTTCTGTGTTACACTTGCAGCAGAATGTTTTCAATGTTTATCTATTTCACGAGCTGAATTATTTTATACATATTCCTACAGCGACTTCAATCTATGAAAGCCGTTTCTGCTTTGCATTCTGCTGAATAACTGATGAACTCGTAATACGAACAAAATTATATTTCACATTATAAAAAACCCGAGACAGATAATACAAATGGAACAGTTGAACCTCTAACTTATGAGACATTATGAATAAGTAACTTATATACGTTATAAAATACAGGAAAATTAAAGTACCGCTTGTATGAAATGCTTTATTTTTTGCTGGTTAGTTTTCTATTGACTATTTGGGGAGATATTTTGTGCTGCCCTGATTCTAAGCGGTGCATTAAGATTTTCATCAAGAACGCATATACATGTATTGCTGTGCCACACGTTTAACCCTCATTGCTGTGGCATGACCAGTCGCTGTTCAGCAAGCAAGCTCTTGGCTCTGTCTTCTGCCCACAACTCTACAGCAACTTGCTTTTTTCAAAATAAGGGAGACTAGTTAAGTTAATTATTAATATATCCCTAAACTAGTTACACATCAAATAAACAAAAACCAACATTTTTTATTACAAAGTACTCATGAATCTTACTTGAAAGTGTATTTTTGTACACGTTTGGGATCAGCTTGAAGTTTACGATTACATTTTGCATACTCTACAACTTCTTGACAAGTGTAATCAAAATTGTAACTTAGCTTTTATTAGGTTTACATTCCTATCATCAGAATATTTGTTGTTCGTCAACGAAAATATTTGTTCTGTATGAGCGTTGGTTGCTGGTATACTGAGAACAAAGCCAAGAATTTTATTTATCTCATGAATTTTAATACCTTTGGATTTTATTTCTGTCATCATAGTTAACCATTTTCCCACACAACTAGCTCAATAGAAATTAATGAACTTATTGCATCTCAAAGAACAGAATTATTCATCATACAGGTTATCCTCATGTGAACATCAAAGTGAACAAGAATGTTTGGAAAATTTTGAAAATTGACATTATTTTTTAAAGTCAGTGGGAGCAAGGTTTGGATTTTTACACTGTCAGAAATGTTTGTATGTTCCAACAAATATGAACATGGGGCTTCGTAGAATTGAATAAAATTAATTTGGATTTGTTTCTTAATGGCAGGTTCTAACATATTTAAATCTTTCTGTGTACTACTTCCAAAAAGCATCTTTTCTCTCCAATAGCTTTTTCATCAAAGCTTCAATAGCATAGATACTTCCATGGTAACTAAATTTGAAATTTCAAGGAACTCAAAAGTTTCAATAGGAATATTATCCATGTAAGATAAAAATTACAGATATGCTACAAGCAGTAACATTTTATCTGACTCCTCATCACTAAAATTCAATGGTTTGGGGTTTTCGTTTGTGCTTTGAAAATAACTTAATAGTTCCAAACTCTTTAACAGCGTATCAATAGCTGGTGTGAGGGACATGCTTCAAGATTTGACTCCATCCATTATCTACAAACTCAAAGAAAGACTTCAATTCCTCCTCCCTTTTCGCTGAGGCTGAAAAAACACCATAAACCTTAATGGCTTCCATCTCTAAATCATATGAACAGCAACTTTAGTACTATTACGAGTAATATGGTTTGAGCAGTTTGTTTTAAATATTGTGTTGTTATATCACACAAAAACTTCACCTCTGATCTAATCTTACCACAGTTTACATTTGCATTGGCTGCACAATATGCTGTTATATTATTTACACTTAAAGAGTGTGTTTGAAGAGTGTTTTTTTTATCAATTTGAGAATGCCAATATTAGTCTGTAAGCTTGTTCCACAAAGTCTATTAGTTTGTTTTATATATCAATAAAAGGATCAAGGTACCTGATAACCGCTGGAAACATTTCTTTGTTTTTGTGATTAGAAGCATCTGTAACTACAAAGAAAACGGAACTGCACCTTTCTGAATTATTTAGTATATCCAACAAATTATCCGCGCTCACACATTTCTTGCAATACACTATGCTTTCGTTCTTCCGCAAAGACCTCTTTTTGGTACATTCGTGCGCTGTTACTATTAATAGAGATTGATGGTACACAAGATACCGGAAGTAATGCTTTTAAAAACTACACAGCAGTTTAAGTGTCAACCTAGTGTCATTTTCTCAAACACGGTAGATTCGAGCTCCCAGGCTAAATCAAAACGGGAGACGGGAGATAGCTTAAAAAATTCACGAAATAAAGGAGTTCCCGGATAATACGGGAGAGTTGGCAACTCTTATTTGAGATCTCATAATTTTACTTATTAAGAGCAGTATGTTTTCAGGTTGGTTAGTACCTCAAGTGTGGCACAGAAGCGTGAAGCAGAGCGGACCGCTCTCGCAATAACGAATGTTGTACTTGAACTGACTTCCAATGCTTCTGCGCTTCCAACCTCTGACTACTTAGGTCAATAGGTCACACATTGAGGTGTGAAGCAAAACGTATTGTTCATTTCCCAGGATAGTTACCTCCATGCAGAATCATTAGGTGGTAAACTGGTTGGTTTGTGGGAAATCTATAAGACGATGAGAAAAATCAACTAACACATCAAAGTGGATTAATATTAAGCTAACAATTGTAAAAAATATCTGCTCTCAAACCCCTAACTCGCTGTAAAAATGATATGGCGAAATGTAGCCAAGGTGCTGTCAGAATAATAAAGTAGTGTCATACGTTTTTGTATAACAAGCGTTAACCCAAGACAGATATGCAACCAGCGCGTCATAAACGTATATTCTAAACTGCAGAACTTTTGGTTACCTTGTAAGCCATATTGGAAGCGGGTTTCATTCTGGGATAAACAACGTACCTCCTTACTGAGTGGGATGGCTCAGGTGGTCCGTATTCGGGAGGTCACAGGTTCGATCCTCATGACCGACCTCTCTGACCTATGGGGTTTTTACGGAGGTTTCCCCTATTCGCCAGGCGAATGCTGGGAAGGATTTCCATTTCCTCCGAATTTCTCGTCTCTCGTATAGGACGGCGACCCTACTGGTTTTCTGGCTCCCCAAGGGATGATACTAACCCGAAGGGGATAGTGGAGCCGGTTTTCAGGTAACCCCCCTCCCCCCCCCCCCCACACCCATGGGATTGCGAACTCGAGGGCTGGGCGAGGAACCGGGCCGAGCCACTCTCCGGTGCACCAGGTTGCTTGTAACTGGAAAAATGTAGGGACACTGCCACCTCTCTGTCGCGGCAACGTTCCGGCCGCCCTTCGGATTCATTCGCTTCATCCATCCTCCGGAGGGTTCCGTCAGGGGCATAGGTCCAAAAGACGCCTTTCGGTCAAGGTGCTAAGTCCCCCTCAGCAAGTTTTCGTAGTCAACGTAGCTCTTTTATTTGACCACCGGTGCCCAACTTCTTCTCTTATGAGATAATGACGTCACATTGCCGCTTTAATCCCCCCTACTCCGTGTTGTGGACGAAGCATTTCCTCTTCACTCACTCAGATAATCAAGCATTAGAGAGGTTTCCTGGTAAGTTTCATGAATACATCATAGCCAAGGAAAAGGTAGATGGAGACAAATCTACCATCCCCTCTTTTGCATAAGTCTGCGCATCACTGCTGTAGAGTAAGATTGTATTGCACACTATATCGATGAGTAACTAAATAACCATCAATGCTTCAGGTTTGTTGAATATACAGAAATATTTGAACGAAAAGAACTTATACTTTTTGGAATACTTCAGGTCAAACATAATCCTATTTTGAACGCGATAACTTACAAGAGTGTAGTACTTAGATTGTCCACCTGGTGGATACAACATTTCATAAGATATATGTGTTGGAAGGTGCTGAAAACGATCCATGAAATAATGTGTGTGCGTGTGCGTGTGCGTGTGTGTGTGAAGTCAGCGTTGAGTGTTTATCGTCACAAGCTGTTTGACGAAAGAGGCAGTAGTAGAAAAAGTGATAAAGCTGTACGTCAAGGTTAGACAACAGCTGTGAGTTACAAGGTCAAGAAGAACTGTAGATTGTGTTAACGATAAAAAGAGAACCGTATTTTTGTGCTTCAGTTTCAGACATGAAACAGTGACAAGAAAAAAAGCAACTAGTCGGTCATTTGTTACAATGATGTCAGAAGTTGGACTTGTAACAATATAATATAAAGTTTTCGAGTCCAAATGCAGTGCTTTCCTTACATTAGAAGTTGATAGAACAAACTATACAGATATGAGAGGATAGGTGATTTACTACCACTGCAAACCCAAGGTAAATTAATTATCATAATCCAGGTTAAGTTGCTATACAACTGAAATCCAAAGTTCTCATTTGAAATTGAGGAGATTTTGGCATCTAAATGTTTTGTTTGTCTCTCCAGTTGTGTTTTTAACGAAAACTTTTTGTTTGTATCCCTGACTATCGTCGACGTCTTTAGTTTGTGAATTAACAGCTACTGATAACCGTGGCCTTTAAATGAGAAACGCCGCACGTGTTTGTATCATATCTGGCAGTCTGGCGTCCACGATTGTCATAGGAATATTGATCGTCTGTAATTTTAGAATAAGGGGAGTCCAATCTTTGGCATCCCTTGTTGGTTGCTAACGGTTCAGTCTTGCATGTAATGCTTGAAACGCTTGCCTTCCGATATATTGGACTTCTGCACGTGTAGTTGTAATAGTTGGATCTATAACCTTTACAGGAATAGTACTGAACAATATATTTATACATAGTTATTTGAAGTGTTCCTAACATTGTGTTGTATTGTAGCATTTAGAGGATATTTTGATAATACATTATAAAGGACTACAATTTCTGGCAGGTACGTATATACATTAGTATTAATTTCTTTAGATTTTAAAGAAGAGTGTGGGAGGTTGTGGGTTCGATTCCCGTGACCAAATTTCCTAACCCATGGTTACTTTGGGGTTTACCCCGGTCATTATGCGAATGTTGGAAGGGTTAATTACATCCCCTGAATTTCCTGTCCTATTTCACTTCACCTTTCCTCTGCTTGGGTGTTTTCAGGGTTGAAAGCGTCGGTGAGAGTCTGGGGTTGCATGACAAGGAAACTGAGTAAACTGAGTGCCCCGAAACGGGAACTGCCTCCAAGTCTCGGTCCTTGCACCCTATGGGGTGTGCAAGCCTGCAGGGAGGAGGGGAATCGGTACTATGACCTGCCACCGGGGGGTTTCAGGCTGGAAAAACGAAGGAACCCTATCCTTTGCTCTGTCCTGCTTCCTGTCTTACTACCCTCTGTCTCCTCACACCTCACCCCTCCCACTTGGGGCCAAAAGACCTACTGAAAGTCGAGTGACCGAGTGAGTGGGATTTAAGAGTCCGTCGACAACGAAGTCGTTTGCGACCACACTCGATGCCAACTCCCCTTACACGCCTGGTCACACGTAATGGACCGAAGAAGGAGGAAACTAAAATTGGTGTAGATGTCTGTGACAATAAAAGTGAAGTAGTGAGGATTTAAAAATGGAGATTGTAGTACGGTAGTTAAGCAATACTAGAATAAATGGAGCAGACACGTGGAAAGAAATAGCTCATCAATATTATGTAGTGCACCCTGCGGCAGACCGAGAACAAGATGGAATGATCAGTTTTCAACTATAATGAAAATTACTTTCCCAAACCTTAATTAATATGGAAATGTCACTGAACATTTGCTTAGTCTTTTTTACCCTCCTTTAATTAGCTCCTTAACCTATCTGTGTTTAAACATTACAAACATAATAGAGGTCATTTTATTACAACTTTCAGTTTGTGTGTGTAGTGAATTTTCAACAATAGTCATACAAATTTCAGTAGTTAACAGGTTTTAACCAGCAGTCTAACGGGAACATAGTATAAAAAGCATCTATAAATTACTTTCTTTTAATTGCAGCCCTTGTACTCGTTCAGTCTGTAAGCATACCTTAGGGATCCGCAGGCAAACGTAGCATAACAGTGCCCTTACCGACGAATCCAATTTGTTTAAATTAACCTCCATTTGTCCATAAATATAAAGTAAAAAACATAGTTACATACTTAGCAAAGTTGCAGATATTAACTAACATATTTATATCATTTAATGCTGCATTAATAACATTATTCCTAGTATTATAAGTAAACTGCTCAACTTCACTGCATTGCACTTAACTTACTCTGTGATGTTTAGTAGGTATTATTCACGTAAAACAGAATACTTATAACGTTACTTAATGTTACTGTCTAGTTCCTCCTCTTCCTCCTCCTCTTCCTCCTCCTCCTCTTCCTCCTCCTCCTCCTCTTCCTCCTCCTCCTCTTCCTCCTCCTCCTCTTCCTCCTCCTCCTCCTCCTCCTCCTCTTCCTCTTCCTCCTCTTCCTCTTCCTCCTCCTCTTCCTCCTCCTCCTCCTCTTCCTCCTCCTCCTCCTCTTCCTCCTCCTCCTCTTCCTCCTCCTCCTCCTCTTCCTCCTCCTCCTCTTCCTCCTCCTCCTCCACTTCCTCCTCTTCCGCCACTTCCTCCTCTTCCTCCTCCTCCTCCTCCTCCTCCTCCTCCTCTTCCTCTTCCTCTTCCTCTTCCTCTTCCTCTTCCTCTTCCTCTTCCTCTTCCTCTTCCTCTTCCTCTTCCTCTTCCTCTTCCTCTTCCTCTTCCTCTTCCTCCTCCTCCTCCTCCTCCTCCTTCTCCTCCTCCTCCTCCTTCTCCTCCTTCTCCTCCTCCTCCTCCTCCTTCTCCTCCTCCTCCTCCTTCTCCTCCTCCTTCTCCTTCTCCTCCTTCTTCTTCTTCTTCTTCTTCTCCTTCTCCTCCCTCCTACTCCGTCCTCCTCCCTCCTACTCCCTCCTCCCTCCTACCTCTTTCTCTCCCTCTCCCTCTTCCTCTCCCTCTTCCTCTTCCTCTCCCTCTTCCTCTTCCTCTCCCTCTTCTTCCCTCTTCTTCGCTCTTCTTCCCTCTTCTTCGCTCTTCTTCCCTCTTCTTCGCTCTTCTTCCCTCTTCTTTTTTTTCTTCTTCTTCAAATACACGCAGACGTTATACTTTTTACCACCTCAAAAATACCCCTCCCAATGTTTCTATTGGTTTTTTGTCTTGTGCAATGTAAAGAAATACTTTTTGACTTTCTCTACTACGTATAGTAAGTAGAGGAAGTATTGTATTCCATCCAAAAAATCGATATCAAGATTTCACCAGAAATGTATGTTTTGAGATCCCTTGAATAAAAGAAGCATTTTAGATAAAGGTCCACCAGTGTGTTTGTGCGCGCGCGCGCGTGTATGTGTGTGGGGGGGGGGCAGCGTACCTCAAAAACGAAAAGTTAGAAACCAAAGTTGCATTTAAATCTTAAGGGTGCGACACGACGATTTTGAAGAAAATTCCTCCACCCTAAACTGCTCTTTATATTTGATTTTCTCGAAAATGGCTAACGATTTTGGTTAAAACGTCATAAGTTTGAGACATTTTTATAGCAAACGACATGTGTATTTTGAATTTTCTTGCTATAGTCCATGTAGTTCCGTTTATTCTAGGTGACTTTTGCATAACTGGCAAACGGTAAGAGATAGACAAAATCTTAGTGTACAAAAAATGTAGATCTTGCCAAAACATACAATTATATCCAAATAAGCTTTTTTGCAGAGTGAACCATTTCGGTGACATTCCTTGTTATTTGTGCGAGTTTTGGAAAACTTAAGCATTCGTCAAATGGAAGATCGTGATTCATTTTTTTATATCTTAGCCGTGCAAAGAGGACAGAATCTCAAAGCTTTAAAAGATTTGACTATTATTCAAAGCCTACTGTATTCCCATATTCCCTTTGTACCTACAAGGAGACAAGCAATAAGATAATTTCAGTAAATGTTTATCTCAACTAACATGAAGAAGTTAAAGGAAAAGGGGTTTGTAAGAATGGTTAGTACAAGAACAGAGAAAGTCATGGGAGTGCGACACATCAGATTTTTTCTCGATCTATTTGGTTCCCTTCTTTCGTGTTTACACCATTGTTGTTTCAACGAATTAATGTTTTCTTTCAGGCTATCACTTTGCAGTATTTCTCCTATCAATATATGTGATCTCTTAGAATATATCTTAGCAGAACTTAATAAAATTTTAAAATTATTTCTGTCTGGTTTATTTTTCGAACGTGTAAACAGTGCCATACGTATATTGAAATATTTTTTATTTAAATCATGGTCTTCATTATATGAAATTAAACATACCACATAGTTAAATTTGTTACCTTGCTCAATTGAACTTCCATTTTTGGTTTAACTGGATCCTTCCCTCTAAAGACCATTACTTTGGTGTTTTACTGAAGATATTTTTATCTTATGGTTTATGCTAATTTGTTGTATTTTTGTGAGGATATCTGTAGAACTTCTTAAGAGTCTAAGAAATAACCCTCGTCAACTAATTTAAAACAACCTAGTTACTAATGTTAACAAATACACTAATATATATGGTTATAGGGCTTCTGGGGAGTTTTCATATCGTCCCATTTTTATCCAGCTGACACGCCGCAAGCGACATTAACGGATGCTTTACATTTTGTTTTTACAATAAAGATGTACGTGATATTGGAGCCTCATTCACATAACATTAAGGCCAGGAGATACCATTGAATTGA
This sequence comes from Tenodera sinensis, assembly GCA_030765045.1. Classification (NCBI taxonomy): domain Eukaryota; kingdom Metazoa; phylum Arthropoda; class Insecta; order Mantodea; family Mantidae; genus Tenodera; species Tenodera sinensis. The sequence continues at coordinate 64,729,755 of CM060961.1, forward strand.
AACGTATTTCATTACGTATCAGTGTCTATTAATCTGAATTTCATACTATTCACTCAGTTAAAAATTTTGGATTTTTATTGGGAGTTCTTTCTTTGTTTTGTTTTAATGTTGCATTTATATGCCATTTTTAATAGGTCATGTCCCGCCGGTTTGCCTTATAAACAACTATGTAGCAATATTTTTTTGTTAAAGTCCTGAAATGTAATACGATGAATTAATGAAATGGGTAACATGCTGCTCAAATGAGCCCGACGTCCATAGAGCTTTAAGTTACCCGACATTAGCCTTCTCAGGATACGGGAAACTCTCGGAGAAAGCATTATTCAGATAACTCACCCAAACCGAGATTCGAACTCGAGACCTCTTGAAGTTGAGACAGATATGCTACCACCACATCACAGAGGGGACTACTTAATAGCAATAATGTTCACTCTCTTTGTAGTGGTTTTAATCTTTGGGATGGTATTACTCTGGGTTATTAAATTAAACACACATACAGATACACACTCCTATTCAAACTTCCAGACTCTAATAATAATCCTGGCTAAAAAAACACGAGCACGGTCCAGACGGGAATCGAGCGCGGAACCTCTGATTTGAAGGTTAATATATTAACCATCAAACTAAAGAGGCATTCCATTCCGAATTGTAGGCCTACAGTTAGCAACGTTCTATGTAAACATTCCATTTCTCATACATTAAAGAGACGTGATATTACCAGCATGCAAGTCGCCTGCCGCTAATGGGGATGGTTTACTGAAGGCAGTAATGCTCTGTGATAAATTATGACCATCATTATGGATTCAGAGCGGAAGCAAGAGAATACGTCGCTTAAATGGCCAATTTCTTCAACAGCACACAAGAGGAAAACTTTATCATATGCAAGCGGCTGTTATATCAGCTTTAGCACATTACAGGTTATGTAGAACTCCGGTAACACAGTTTCAAGTGAGAACTCTGAGAAATCTTGTGTCTTACTGCATAGTTCCCATACGAACTGGATCGTTTTCATTTTTTAGCATATCCACTGGGATTAATTCCATGTCGAGATGGGTTCTATCTAAGTCCTCAAAAGAAAATGAAAACTATAGAGGCTTTGGAAGCCGATTGCTTGATGTTTAATGTGAAACAAATAGCAACACTTGGTAAAAGAAGTGTAATGTAATTGAAATATAGAACAGAAAAGTAAATTATAGTTTATCAATTGCATCTGCATCCTAAGTGCGTTTTAAATAAGCATAAAACAGAATAAAAAAGGTTGAAGGTACACAAAGATCCGTTGCAAACGCTTGTAGGAAAGTTTCATATAAACACGACTGAGGCAAAACCGGGCAAAAAAGATAAGGAAATATAAAAATATAAGAAGCATCATACGACGCGTAAACCTGCTAAGTCATTATCCTACGAAACAAATAGCTTTAAAATTGCACTTTAACGAATATACACATAGCAGACTATTTCAATGTTCACTTTATTATGTAAAATGTGATCCTAACCCTGCTTTATGGGTGTGAAAACTGGGTCTTGACTATCTCACAACAGAAGAAAGTGGAGGCTGCTGAGATGAAATTTCTGAGACAGGTGGCAGGTTATAGACTCATAGACAAGAAAAGAAACGAGGATATTAGAAGAGATTTGAAATTAAGAGTCTAAATGAAACAATCATTGCATACAGGCAAAAATGGCAAGATCATGTGAATAACCGAAGACCGATCAATTTCCTTTTAGTCGGAACGAGCCACAAGGCTTATACCGTGATGATGATGATGATGATGATGATGATGATGATGATGATGATGTAAAATGTAGGCATTAATGAAGAATTTAACTTCCCTCTTTAACTTGGAACTCAATCCTTGCGTAAATGTACAGGCAAGGATTTTTAATATAGCTTAAAATTAATATTTTATTGCGCATTAAGGGTGACTGAAAACTTGAAATTTTGAACTAATAAATTGATACCATAGTTGAAATGTAATTCAAAGATGTTACAGCTTAAACGTCATCCATTTTACTGTAATATATTTAGAAATTATAATAAAACCCGATTATTTTTTAGCGTCACTAAAAATGCCCCTGCGACAAAATGGTATAATATTTTAGCTTTAGGTTCAAAGTACATCCACTTTTTAAAATTTTCCTAGATTTTTCTCTTTGTCTCCTTCAGTTTAGGGCCTAAAGGCTTCTTTGGCCTAAATTGCGTTTGGAAATTAGAAATATATGTTTAGACCGGGTTGACAATAAAACGTAGAAGAATATTAATTTTTTATGAGTCTGAACATATGTAGCAAATTTCATTAGTGGAATACAAAAACTGCTCTCCAAGGAACATTTTATAGGAAGAAAAATGCTGGAAATATCAACAGTGAGAAAAAGCGTTAAAAGATTTGAATGCATAGCTCACATTAAAATCCACGCGATATTTGAACATGCAATAGGACATTTGAAAGTGGAGTTCGGAGGCAAATTATAGCATGTTTCGCATTCACGAATATCTAAATTATTTTATAGAATTAAAATACAAAGGAAAACCATTTCTCTTGATTTTCATGAAATTTCAGTCTTAAATATCCTTAACATTAAATAAATAGAAGATAATGAAGGAGCATTCGGTTTATTGCTGTTTTCTGTACTACATTTTCTTCTTCTTTAAGCCCGATCGATTGTTCATGCTATGACGCGGCTGTTTTGAACCTTGAATGTTTAGTTTTTGAATTTTAATTAGGTTTACACTAATATCATCAGTGAAAAATATTGGAGAGCAAGAGGATTAATGACTTCATTGTCAGAAATCCAGCATTAGCTAACAACAACACACTTCGTTCCATTTCAAAACTAAATGTACATGTTATGTCCCTTTAGACACTTTAACATTTCCAATTAAATCGCACGAAGTCATCATAGATATTGATTCAGGCTTGAGTTTAAACATAAATGAATATAGGTAGGTACTTTGTGTGACGATTTTCAACACGTGTTTTAATTATAGACATATCTCTGTTTGTCTACCCTATCAGTTATTTTCTTAATCTACATTACTATCGTTTTGTTGAATTTTACATTTGCCCTATGTTATACTTAGATGTTTTGCTCATTGAGGAGTTACGGTTGTAAGAAGCAAAAATATCTGATGCTTAAAAGTTTATTAAATGAAACAGAAAAATCGCGGATATCTCAATAGAAGATTATTTATTTATTTTTAGATTGATTTCAATCTACTCGTAGATTACGCTTTAAACCGCTTGTATGTTGTGAGTGTTAACGAGTGTGTATGAGGGTCCCTGACTGTGAGTGTGTGTGAGTATGAATATGAAAGCAAAGAGTTATGGCTATTACAATGAGATTGTAAGTGTGTGTATGGGAGTACGATTATGACAGTATGAGTATAAGTATGGGAGTATGAGGGTATGTCTATGAGAGTCGGAGTATAAGAGTCTAAGTATGAGAGCCTGAGTATGAGTATATAAATATTAGAGTATGAGTTTGAATATGAGAGTAAGAGAGTATAAGTGTGAGTATGAGTAAAAGAGTATGAGGATATGAGTACGAGAGTATAAGAATATGGTTATGGAAGTATGAGTATAAGTATGGAGGTATGAGTACGAGAGTAGTGTAAGTATGGGAGTATGGTTATGAGGGTATGAGAGCATGAGGGCATGAGGATGAAAGTAACGAGTACGAGAGTGAGTATGAGTGTATGAGCATGAGAATGAGCGTGAGCGTGAGGGAGTATGAGTACGAGCGTGTGGGTATGAGTGTGAACGTGTGAGTAATTTTGAGTGCGTGTGTGAATGTGCCTGTGTGTGTGTGTGTGTGTGTGTGTGTGTGTGTGTGTGTGTGTGTGTGTGCGCGCGCGTGTGTAACTGAATTGTAAAGCTAGCGATGAAGCTGGACCTAAGGCACAACTGTTGCTTACAAATTGTATACCCATCTTTAAACATTTTGGTGGAGTTGATTCACCTACGACATAGAGAACAAAAACATGAAATGAACTTACGTTGGATTTGAAAATCAACATAACTCTGCAAGGAATTGAAACTGGAACGGTCGTAAACCTCTGGACCGGGGTTAGGGTTGCTCCAGCCACCACAGGCAAACTGGTAGAAGTCCTGGCAGGGGTCTGCACGAGAGGACATCGAGGCCAGCAGTCTTCTGGCAGTGTGCAGACATGGTGCAGTGCGACACTCGTGAACTTTCGAGTCCAGCCTCGTACATCCCCCGTCCTCCTGAAACAAACAAACCACAGGGTGAGTTACTCCTTGTGGTCACCGGCTGCCGACCGTTCAGTTGCCGAGCAGGGACCACTTTCGGGACCGGTTGCGCTAGCAATAAATGTCACTTTCCATGCCACTGGCTACGTGAGTTACGACTGCCGCATGAGGTGCTATGCCCTTGAGAAAACTCGCCACTGATTAACTGACGAACACATTGTCGAATGTGCTGAGGTATCAACATTATTAGACTCAAAACATAATTGTGTATTTTCTGCTACAGGTTGTCTTTTCTAGATATTTAAGATTTGGGATAGTAAAATGGTTGTACAGTTTTCCACCAAAGAATTAATTGAATACTTATGTGCACAAGGAGAACAACAGTTAGTCAACTTTTTTTTGTACTTCTGGACAGATGGGGTCGTATTTCCTTCAATTAAGCATTCTGCCAAAAATGGACTTTAAATTACTGCTTTTACCCAAAATTTCGATGTCGACTTTAACTGGAAATATGTTTTGAGGCCCCCTGAATCCAAAAAAAGGCAGTTTTGGAAAAAGGTCCGTGTGTGTGTGTGTGTGTGTGTGTGTGTGTGTGTGTGTGTGTGTGAGTGTGTGAGTGAGAGCATATAACTCAAAAAACGAAAATTCGGTTAAAAGCCAAAGCTGGTACTTCCAAGGATACAGACGAAGGTTTTCAAGAAAATTTTCCTTGCCCACACTGCTTTTTACATAGAACATTTTTCAAAGCTCTTGATTTAATCAAAAATAGCCCCAAAGATTTTGAATATCATGCTATATCTTTAAGATATTTTTATGACAATGAAATATATATCTTACATCTTCTGGGAAGACCTCTGCAGTCTGAGTGACTTTTGCATACCTAGTAAACCGTAAGAGATACACAAAATCTTACTACACAAAAATGCAGAACTTCTTAAAGCACACAATTTATGCAAAAAGAAGGATTTTCTGGAGTGATACTTTCGCAGATATTCGTTGTTAGTGTCTGAATTTTCCGATACTTATACTTTTCTCAAATAAGAATTTGGCTATGTATGGAAAGCGAAATTTCGAAACCGTCACATACCGACCACTTTTAAAACTTTTGACTCTCGTTTAAGTCCTATGACTGTGCCCATATTCCCCTTGAAGCTATAAGAAAATTAGCAATGGGGTAATTTCTAGAAATGTTTATCTCGACTAATATGAAGTAGATAGACGAATAAGTACTTGTAAGAGTAGTTTGTACAAGAGTAGAGAAAGTTATGCGAGTATAACACATCCGATTTTTTTCTATGTAGGTTTTTAAAGCCATTGGTTGATCTTCCCGCAAGAAAAATTACTCATGCAATTTTATAATTTCAGGAATATAAATATCCAAATAATATTTGGATTTTATTCTAGATATTTGTACATTATTTTCAAACACAGAAGTTAAAAATCATTTTATCAGAAAAATGTACTAGAGTAATAATTTTCACAGTTCAATAGGAAAATTTATACATAGGAACTCAAAGTGGTGTTCAGAACATTACAATGCTCTTACCTGCAATCTTTGGTTGAAGTAACATTAGAAAAATAAAAATAATGGCCAGGTAATTATTATTCTAAAATTGGTATATTTTTGTAGATTCGTACATACATAGTCTATTAATGTTGGTTAGAATATGTAATCAATTTCTGCGGAGTGTCTTCAGTAGTTGTATTATTATAATTTCAACAACCCACAATATTTTCCAATGGAATCAGCCAACGTAGATCATGCGTCAGAGCTTTACGTTGAAACAGTTTACTGAGCTTCTATATGTGTTATACATTTCTTAACACGAAGTTTTTGAAATCATTGCATTACACTTAATCATTTTAGCTTAATAAAGATTGGATTTATTAGTTATTCGCGACTATTCTGCTCATACGCGAGTTGCTTGAAATTAACCAATCATGTGAACAACACTTTCAAATTTCATGTCACTGAATTTCATTATCTCTTCCGATTTTCTTATGTTATGATCAGATTAGAGAATCTAACTACATTTTGCTAACAAATACGCAACGTAATTTGACGCAATAAAGTCGCTATTCAAATGTCAAATATGGCTGACTCTCGCTTCGGTGATATATTTAATCCTGTTTAATTCTATGTTTGGAATCAGTCTGACAAATTTTGTACTGAACGCGGTTATAAATTAGCAGCAGATACTCCAAATTCTGACATTGACCAACATTTTAGCAAATTGGAGCATCAGTATAAGAACGTAGAAGGCCGTGGCAATGTACACTGTTGTATGCATGCCTGCTTCATACTTCTAGTCATTATAATACAACATTTAAATAACATTTCATATGCTATATCATCCCTTAATTCGTGAACCAGTCTTAATAAATGCTACTCGTGAAAATCAAACACTCTAGATAATACTGATAGTCGCTTCGTGACTCGAGAATTTATGGATAATTTGACAGCCACTCGTAGCATTACTTATGATTAATATTCTGTGGTAATGTCACGAGGGGGTTTCGTATGACGATAGTTAATTAACAATTCATTTATTTAAAACTATGCAATAAATACTGATTTAAAGTAAACAGCTTATAACTTGCCATAACGTTCATACATTTTAATTAAGATTTATTTTCACAGTTGGCTGTACAACTAATCCAGGGCTGTGACAATAATTTTAGCGTTCAATCCAGAGAAATGAAGAATTAGACACATGATGAATATACATAAATGAACGAATTTGCGTTAGCGAGCTATTCATTCAAGTGTTTTTGCTGTGAGTGTGTAATCTCTCATTGCAAAACATCTGAAATTGATTCTATACACATGGCCTTCTCTATTTTGTATTTTTTGGCTTCGTCTCTTCAATTAAAATATCAATATCCTCGCTGGAATATTTGCCAAATCTTTTCTGTCATTTTGGAATGGCCCACTAATTGTTTTAACGGCGCATGGATACTTCAGATGTGCAGAAACGTAAGAAAATGCTTAGTTTGGCGAAACCGCAAGGCGGAGGTGATGATATCAAGGCGATAATAACACACCATTACGGTATGAGTAGAATAGTCACACAAAGGTGTGTGTGTGTGTGTGCGTGCGTGCGTGCGAGGGAAGGTGGTTGGATGGGTGTGTGTGTGTGTGTGTGTGTGTGTGTGTGTGTGTGTGTGTGTGTGTGTGTGTGTGTGTGTGTGTGTCGAGGATATCTTTGAAACCGTTCTGTCTATTTGAATAATTTTTCAGCATCACTTTCGTTGTTGCTTTTGGTGAGCATACAGTGTAAGGTTTTACTAAAATGTTAAGATTAGGAGGATCATCTAGGAACTCTTTGACATAGACAATAACTCAATTTTGATACAGGGTTTGTTAAACTGTTGTAATTAATTGTCCATGGCGAATAGCCCTAGTTAAATTTTGTAACGAAGGAGCAGTCATCATAACTGTTTCGCTATCTGCTATACCCTATTTAACACCATCTCTGCATTTAGAAGAGAGAATGAGAGACAGAGACAACTATCTGTCGTACAGATGCAGTCGCAGTGGTCGCTACGTGGGTTTGCAGCACCGGCGCGCCCCAGCGCTAAGTGCTCAAGTTGGAAAGGCCAGTTCTAGTAGAACCACTTGTGACTAAACGTGCGAATACTGAACAACCAACGAATTTTCTAAAATAAATATTCAATTGCCTGACACCTCGCAATAGCTACCACTGTTTAATGACATATTGCAGTTTCTGAAGTAAAAATCTATTGTTTTTCCTTTTTCCTATTGAAATTTCCATTCGTTTCCACATCCATTGATATAAAACAGTTGTTGCACATCTTATGGTCGTCAAAATCGCATTTAAATAGCATCTGCACCTGCCACTCCCTTTTCTATTTTTTTTTTTTTTTTTTTTTTATCGTTTCCAGTAACTTGTAATTTTATAGATGTAGGTACTATTTTCTCCAAAACTATTGCATGTAGAAAGCTCAAATTTTCTGAGCTGCTACATTTGAAAATGAGTGGCGCAATTTTGCCGTATTTCACATACAGTTTAGAAATTATAACCTTATGTATTATAAGAGTTGAGCTAATGTTTTAAAATTATAAATAAACAGCAATATCTACTAAAAATTGTCACTTTGAAAGACTAATACACTCATTTTGTAAAAAAATCTGTTTTCTGAGTTCACCCCAAGTTTAAATTCATTAGAACAGACGGTTCTTCAATGAAGTGCATCTAAGTGAACATCAGCATACGAAAATTACTTTTTCTGTGCATGGATGTTGCATGTCTTCCTTTGGACCTACAAGCTTGATCTTCGTATATATTCTAGCCCAAGTACTGTGCAATGTATAGTGCAAAAATTATGATTATAGCTGTAATAGATGATATTTACATTACAATACTGACATTTTGTAGTGTGGATTAATGTGCTCAACTACGATCTATCCTTAATATATGTATAGCCTTTTTAATCTATTTATTAACAGTTATAATGTGGTATACTAAGCCTCTAAGTATAGAAGAGTTACAAGAAAGAAAACTGATAGTTTAGTGGTTCAATATTATGGTTTAGGGAAACCTACGAGAAGGGGACTTGAGCCCTCTAAGTCTCCTCCGTCTCTGTGTACACCCGGATCCGGGCAATCTTGTAAACTTATGGAATCCGGTAAACATTTTAGGTCACCCTTGAACACTTAAAACTACGCCATTAACATTTTCAACCAGCCTGGTGCGATGGGGTGATATAACACGTTCTCGGTGTCATTCAAAGAATAATCTTGATGTACTTAAACTTGTTTTAAGGGGACTCAATAAGTTTGTGCCCTTTTTTTTATCTTCGAACATTCTCGATCTTTGCTATTATTCCACATACAAATTATCCAATTATGAGGTAATTATGATTTAGTTTACTCATCTGAGTGAACTGTATGGACCACTAAGAAGATTAATTCTTAATGTGTGCATTCCTAACAACCTCAAAGGAATTAAGGCTCCGAAAGCTCGGTAAGTTAAGCCAAAATGCACAGAAAAATGTTTTAAAATAATAAGAGCTTATTTTACTAACATAAGACATACCAATAGGGAATTCTTTTCAACATAGTAAGCATGCATTTCACGCAAATTCTATACGGACATTTCACCTTAAATTCACATTTTGAAACCTCCTGAGGTCAAAGGAAAGTATTCCTATGTTTATGTCTGAATAGGAGAACTCAAAAAATAAAGTTCAGCTAAGTACCAAAATTCATATTTGAGTTGAGTATTTTCCAAGGATATGATAACATTTCCAGCAAATCATTACAACCAAAACTACTCTATAAATTGAACTTTTTCCGGATATTTTAATTTTTTTAAAAATGACTGAACTTTGTCATTAAAATGAAATACATATCTTGAGTGTTCTGGGATTAGCCTCTGAAGTCTTCAAAAAATGCCAAAAACTTTTTTCTGGCGTTAACAGCTTCCAAGATTATCTTTGTTATTGCTTTAAATTTTGAGAACTAGTACTTCTTCTCAGAGGAAAATTAGTATTCGTCTCTTTCTCTCTTTCTTTGTTTTCTCTGTGCTTCTCTCGGCCTTTCAAAGAGAACGGAATTTCAAAGCGAACAGTTGTTAGGATTTTCTTGTAGCTTGAAGCCTGTAGTAGGTATTCACCTAATCTTCTGCCCACAAGTAAATATGCATGAAGACAATCTCTAGAAATGCTCATCTCAATTAGCAAGAAATGGAAAAATAAGCTTTGTAGTAAGAGTTTGTTGAAGAATAGTTAGAGAAATTCATATGAATGTAACACCTCAAGTTTATTTTCCTCAGCGTCTCGCGAGAAACTTGAAATTTCTAATCGTAAACTATCGCCCAGCGATTTGCATCTTAAACATCTGACTATCGGTTTAGTCAAATTGAGGTAGTATCTACTTATATGGGCAACAAATGCGTAGATAATGAAAGATTTCTGTATTTATAAGAAGTAAACAAAATAATACGTTTTTCAAAGTAGTAGTGTTTACTGTATAGCGCCACAGGCGGTGCACATTTGTTACAGGGAATGAAATTATATTTGAAAATGGGTTTTTGGGAATGAAACGACCTAGGCCTACGCCTAGGGTACCTCCCCGCAATTTTCCAGCTTAGTAAAACACGATAAAAACCTATCAGCGAAGACATTTCTGGAGGGATTTGAATCCATAACCTTCCGAACGCAAGCGTCACGCGTTACTACGGAGCCATCTTCCTCGGTAGAGGAGCAGGAGAGATATGGGGACACAGCATTCACCTAGGGACACGGAGAAACCCCGAAAAAAAACCATGCGTCAGGAAGTTGACCACGGGATCGAACCACTACCTCTTGAATACGAGCCTTACACGTTACCGCGGAGTCAGCTCGCTCGAATAGTTTTTGGAAAAGTAGAGAAAGCCTTGTGAAAGTAAGATATGAAATTGTTCACCATATAAGCACATTATAGTACTGCCAAATTCAATTCTATGCTCATCAGCACATAAACCTTCTTTGCATTTCTTAGAAACTGCTCCCAGCAAAGCAATCTCTTCGTGGAATACACAGTAATTTCACAGCGAGTCTTAACACAGAAAGGAAACTGTGTGTAATTAAATAATTACTTAAAATGTGGCAATTTAACAGCACTATGTCGTGGTGCATTACGGAACCTCAGAACACCAGCTAACATCTAACCTAATCAACATTAAACCATAATTGAAAACGTTCATTACCACAAATACAGTTTAGAGGCGCTTCTTTGTTGTGGCTGTTATGTGATTATGTCGTTTATGTAAAATCCGAAGCTCATAAGGAGGATTAGTTATTTCGCACTGGATATACAAAAGCATAATGTGTATGTGAACACCAACAGTTTTATTCATTTCCTGTTCAGCTTATTAAACTTATGGGGCTAGAAATTGCCATAGCTTTGTTAGAACACAACTTTGCCCACAAAATGTGATTTCAGTTATTACATGTCAGCTGCAGGGGTTGATGTAATAAACACATGCATTCTAGGACAGCGACAGAGATTTCTTGGTCTACACAGGGGCGGGCAGAATAATGTCTGCTCCAAATCCATTGTGCACGCAACCTGCGTAACATTCTTGCTGGTTGGAGGAGTGGAACGTATTCGTTTTTTAAACTTTTGACCGTAGTGTATTGATACAGCTAATGACGAGTGCGTTTGTTTCAAACAGGAAAGAGATGGTCATACTTTTACTATGACCATCGGAATTACACACATTAAGTGTCATCACCTGGACATATCAGAAGACGTAACTCTGGTGCAAAATCTGCAACAGCAATACGCAGTTGCGCCGAGAGGTGGTTATCTGAAACACGAGTTCTCAGTTTTGAGGCAATTAACAATTTTTACTTCCCATAATCTTGCTCAGTCCTTTTAGTGTTTTGCTTCACTTCCTCTGTGTCTTGTGCACTAATAACGAGGATATAATCACTCCCGACGCTGGTTGAACCTTTTTACGACATAACAACATAACGACACACCTCGTGTCTGTAACTGTCACGGTAAAACTCACGTCTGTTTCTCTCCGGCCTCACTTATTAGGGATGACGTCAGAGGGATCTTTCTCGAGTTCCACATACACATGCGCTTAACGCAAGTAGAAGTCTCGCGAACGTTCTTGACACCCCATTTGTTTCTGCTGCCTCAATTGTTGACTGTCACGTACACACAGAGCCAAGCAAGACAGACCGACCCTGAACATCTTTGTCCGCTCGCCGGCGCGGCATGTGGTGTGAAGTAGCTTGGCCCCATCCACCCACTGTTGTGCGCTGAACTCGACGTCACAGCACTTTATCATGCTGCTAGTTTTGGTAGATTTCTTTTGCATCGAACAGGCGAGGTCTCTTAAAAATGTGTTTTTGAATAGAAATAATTTTAATAAGCTGAATGTGTTTTCCTCTGCAAGATTTTTAGGAGATATTTACATTTTGCAACAACATTTTACATGGCAATTTGCATGAATTATCCTTTTTGGAACGTCAGGAACTGTCACACGAGTGGGGATGTTCGGATTAAAGCTGGTTGTACTTAGGTAAAGCTTCATATAATAAAGTCAGTTTAGGAATAATCCACTATACAACACTACTAGAACTAATTTTAATATATTGTGTAGCCTAGTGAACTTTTTGTCCTCTCATTTTGTTCTTTGTCATCTTCACTCTGTAATTAAATTCCATAGGGGGTTATTGCGCTATCGCTGTTATCTATTTATGTAATTATTTAGTGCTAAGTACACTACTTTGTAATCTACTTTTTTCCCTAGCCATTCTCAGTATCTCTCTACTTTTTATTTAACACACATTATGTTAATGAATATGCAACAAATTAATAATCCACATTACCTATTCTTTACCTGTTTGTCTTTGACATTTCATGCTTAGTCTATAATAAATTCCCCTAGATACGTTCTCGACTTTTATCTTTAAAACTCTGCAGTTTGTCTGTTACCAGTTCAAAAAATCACCAAAGACACCTTCTCTACCAGGATTTTATCTGTATAGAATTTTGTGTCTAACCCCAGTATTATTAATATTCACTTCTTTAACATTTTCAATCCTTCAGTGTAATATTAAAAGAAAGAGACACTAGGAATAGCCACATTCATCAAATTAAAGCTGTCACTGTAATCCCTATTTAATATACAAACGCCGCGAAACTGGACCCAACGAGGGGAAGTAACGTTAAAAGTACTACTATTGGCAGTTGAATAATATTTAAGAACGTAAATAAAAATAAATGATACAAGAACATTAGCATATAACAAAATACAAATGCAGGAGGACCCTAATAATCAACATAATCACTAGTAAAACTAAAAGCATGGCTTCATGTCAGCTGGCGTGGTTGGAGAGAGAAGGAAACGCGCTTTCAGCTTTCGAGCTATTATTGGGACGTCGGTAGAAGCTTGCAAAAAACAAATTTCTCCAACCTGTATCCAACCTTCTGGAGGTTTCATGCGATCATTTCGTTAATATTCTATACAAAACGCAAAAATTACATTATCTTCCCTTGCTGTTATAACAGAAAACAAATTTATAATCTCAAATAACTCTCACTCCTCCTCCACCACCACCACCGCCACCGCCACCGCCACCGCCACCGCCACCGCCACCGCCGCCGCCACCGCCGCCGCCACCGCCGCCGCCACTAATATTATTACTATTATTATTACTATGTGTTACGAGCTGAAACGATAGTAATTGCTCCTTTTCATTCTTTTAAAACAATTGGGCTCTTCTGTATACTATCGGGCTGAAATTAATGATCTCATCATAAATGACAGATATTGTAACGAAGGCGCCTAAATAAGAAGAAAAGAAAAGTGAACTGTGTTCTCGTACTCTACAAGCAAGCATGACAGTGATATTATCCTTAAAAGAAAGTATACTTAATATGGAGTTTCTCTAGGCATATGACAAACCAAATTTGCATATAATACGGGATTAAAGCGCAATTAATGTACTCTAATAGATAATACCACGTTTACAAATACTGTTTAACAGAGAACACAAGTACGAGTCAACATTTTGAAATAAATTCCATAATCCAGCCTAAATACATTTATAAGCACTTTACAATAAGAAATACTGAAAATGTATGGCACGTATGCTGATTATGTATGCTTATTTATGTTTTAGTATTACTTAATTGAAGTTCCTAGCATTCAGTTCAATTTCAGTTCACAGGAAACGATAGTTTTTTTTTTTTTTTTTTTTTTTTTTTTTTTTTTTTTTTTTTTTAAAGGTGAAAAACAGAAGAAACGTTGGAGATAAAGAGTGGCTTATTTCGCTAGATAAGGGATGAGGAAGAGTTGGAACCTGTGGATTTATTTACGTGATCTCATTGTTACGCTTTTTATTTTATTTTGTAGTTTTTATTTTTATATCTATTTATTTGTTACTCTTAAGGGTAATTTCCCCCTGAAATTAGTAGCACCATGTCTAAGTACTCCCTTGATGTCAAAGCAAACTGAATTCTTTCGTATTGCAGACAATCGTACTTTGACCCTTCCTTCTTCCGCCGAACTTCACACCGTTAAGCGATACTTCCCCTAACAGGCAGGCAGGCAGCCGAATTTGTTGTGAGAACACGCGACAAGTGCGTTTGGAGCGGCCCACGACGTCATATTTCGCGTAGAAATTAAACTTTGCATGACATTTTAACATTAAATTGTGGCTAAATTAATTCGAATTAAGATAAAATAGCATTACAGTGTTGTTCACATAATGTTTGCGTGACAGTTAGTGAAATCACAAACCATTTATATCCATTCGTCAAGAAGCTAGAAGGCTCCAAATGTTTGACATAAATAATTTTTTTTCGGCAAAACGGTTCTTAATTGACCAAAATTGTATTGGACATGTTTGTTACACTTATCATGTAGAATCCCTGTTTAACGTATGGCCGAAGCAATACCTTGCACCTGTACATTAATTTCGATTATTGTAGTTCCACTTACTAAGTACTGCCAACTGAGAAAAACGAAATTCAAGAATTACACGTATTTTGATCCTCCAATGTTATAATGCAAAACCAGTTTATAAATCTCACTTTATTTTTAACATTGACAGATGACCTTTCCTCTGGAAAAAGACAATTATTAAGAGAACAATTTTTAAGAACATATTTGTCAAATGGAGTGCTATGTTGATTGTTAATCGATTGCAAATGTGCAGTAAATTGTTTCTCAGCGATTTGTGGGATACAGTTGGTAACCTGACAAAACAAAAGAATGATCTAGTGATACTCTGTATAAAACAAAGGAATGGCCAGACGATGTATAGCTTAACCCATCTATGTATGAAATAATCACCGCGAATTAGGCTGTGATGTTCATTTTAGTACTGTCTGCTGTTCACTCAGCGAGCTAGCGATTCTAAGACAGACTTGGACGAGGGAACCGAGCTGGGTGTCTTCAAAGATTGGTTACTTAAAGCTGGAAACCTCAGGGAGGGAAAAAACACGATTATGACCTCGGGGAATAGCCACCTTTAAACATGTCACTGTTCGTCGTTTGTTTTAGCTTACATCTCTTTAAACACCCCCGCTACAGTTATTGTTTGTGCAGCTTTAATATCGGATAATTCAAAAGCATGGTATCGGTTTGCTAGATGCTTGTTTACTCATACAAATAAACTGCACACGTCAATTGTTTTCTGTTTGCTACCCGAAATTACACTAAATTACGATCGGTACTAATTAGGAAATATGTTACCGACACGATACACAAGAGCGCGCGAGTCTGTCTGGCACAAAGGGCAGCCTTGCACATTCGCTTCTATTAATGGAATGTGGGTAGGTGCACACAAAAAATGTTTTACATTGAGTGCTTCATCCCCCAGGCATCACATTCCCTCAGTTTTAACGCACACAAGATTTTTTATTGCGTGTTGGACAGTTCAACGAGATTACCAACCTGGTCGTTAATAACAAAAGTTTCCAACCTAATCAGATCTGGGCATGACATTCACTGTGTGTAATTATAGTAGCAAAGTGATTAAGAACATAAATGTCAGTGAACTAAAGTCGCTAGGTTTAATAGGCAGAGGGCGTAGGAACAACTCTGATTTAGTTCCTGCTGTCAGGCCCAGATTTTTACGTCACCAAAGTCAAGAAGATAAAACTGAGCAAAGTGCAACAACTTGTTCTAATTAGGAACTTATTTCCACTTTAAGCTTCGTAAGCATCTCCAACGGTAGGTACCGTTTTGCTATCTCTGCACAATCAATCCTTCTCAGAAATGTAAATGAGGCTGTGATGTGGGTGGAGCTTGTAGTTTTGAGAGACACGCTTTTGCAATTCGCGTGGAAAATAGCATGACGGTTGGGGGAGGGGGCGAAAATCTATTGGTAGCTTCTATCTTGGATATCTACTCCACAAATGAATTATTTACAACTTAGTTTTATCATCATCATCATCATCATGATCATAATCATTATTGACAACGAAGAAAAGAAGGAATGACAATTTTAAGTATGAAAAATGAAAACTTGCTTCTGATTAACGATAGTAACTTAATAATCGTTAGCTTTGCGATAGAGAACCATCTACGAATAGTAATTTTTTTACCATTTCTTCACAGTTTATGTATCCATTATGGTCAGTATATTCCATCAGTTTTTTGCTTATTACCAAACAAAACAGCAGTCAGGTATGATAAAGTCTGATTGAAACCGTAAATGCCTGTGATAATATTAATAGATATTAAGTTTATCAGCCTTCAACAGTTGTGGTTGATTTTGAAGTAGCCATACATAAAGCAATTTGTCAGGTATGGTCGTCAGCATGTGTAGTAGGTTGCAGATTTAACTTCACACAGGCTTTGTGGAGAAAAATTCAAACTTCAGGACTATCTTCTGAATGTAAACAATACAGTAGTGATGTCGGTAAATGGCTGCACTGGATGTTCGGTTTAGCTTTGCTCTCTCCTGAGGAAGTAGGAGATGCTTTTGCAAAAGATTTAATAAGCATAAAACCCAACGTTCCTAATGTTACAAAATTTGCAGACTATTTAACAACTTTCATAAGTTCTGATTCTGCGTTTCCTCCAGAAACTATCACATCAGATAGTACAACAAATGCTTGTGAGGCATTTCATAAGGGTTTGGGACTTGGCTTTAACACTGCACATCCACATGTATACCATTTTGTTGATGTTATCATTCAAACGCAGACAAGCACTTAGAGACAGCTACTTACAATTCTAAACCTGCCTGCGAAAAGCGTAAGCAGTGCATAGAGGAATTAATTTTAAAATACAAACAAGGACTTACCAGAGGATTACATTTCCTAAAGAGTGTTCGTGATTATTACAAGAAAGACGCATAGTTTAAGTGCATGTTTTAATTTATTAACAAATGCGCTGTTCTAATACGGGCATGCATATTATACTACTGCATCTTAACCATACCTATGAATGCGTTCCTAGAGTCCTAAGTCTCTAAAAATTGGAAAGGAAAATGCACGAATGACCCCCACGCGCAGTTGACTTATCCCAAAAATGAACGCCGCGCGCAGTCGGGCACTTGAAGTTGTTTTCGAGATTACACATGCACAGATGTATACAAATTGTCTCTGTTTAAAATATATGTATAGATTTACCCTATTCCCTTCAGCACATACAGAAGTGTACCTGCCTCGCTTGAAGCACTCCAATGATGCTGACGTTTTGATGCCCGTGTCCTTAGAGTGTAAATATCATTCATTCTTTATACTCACCAGTCTATCCTGGAGACGCGGCGAATAAATGTGTTTTATGTTTCAAACCGTGATGCCTGATTTGTTTATCTTTTCTGTTCGTTCTGTTAGGTTTTTTTGCTCATTCTCTCTTTTATTTTCCATGGTTTTTTTTTCGGTTCACGAGTTTGGAAGCCGTATAAAAGCGTACGGTTTTGTTTCGCCTGCATGGTTCCTATATCGGCTACATAGCAGCTATCATTTCCATATCTAAACAGCGCCAGTTACAGTTTCAAACGCTTTTTGTATTTGTTGGGTCCATTCCGCCGCATGTGTAAATTACATGACGGCATCTGCAGGCCAGTGTGAAACTACATTCATACAATCACGTCCAATAAGCTGCCTGCCAGTTTTAGCCAACGGAACGCTCTCGCTGAGTAAAAAACAACTGCAGATTAAACTTCGGTGTTCCCAGCTTATATAAGCAAGCTGCTACACTTTCATTTTGTTTTGAAAAAATGATTCACGTGGAGTGCCTACGAAATAAGATTGCATAAATATGTCCTCGTTACACTTTAATTTTGCGTTCTCAGGAAGCTCCCGAGTTTAACACGAAATTACGTTTTTGTCTCCGTTCTTCCTTGCTATACTACCCTCTCTCTCGCTCGCTCTCTCACTCTCACATACTACCGTGAGCGCACGAATTTACCATTTACGGTACCTACAGTACATAGAAATTGTTACAACTCACGTAAAATTTTGAAGTCAAGATTTGACCGCAAATATATGCTTTGAGGCCCTCTTAATTTTACTTAAAAAAAAAAAAAGTTTTAGAAAAAGGTGTGCGCGCGAGCGCGTGCGTGCGTGCGTTTGTGAGTGTTGACCAAATCTTAGTATACAAAAACGTAGATCTCGTTAAAACACACGATTTATGTCCAAATGCATTTTTTGCTGGAGTGAACCATTTCGGAGATATTTCTTGTTATTTATGTGGGTTTAACAGTACTTATACTTTTCTCAAATGGAAGGTCGTTATTAACTTTATCTCTTGGCTGTGCAAAGAGAGCGGAATTTCAAAGCCTTCATATAATGACCACCTTTAAAAGATTTGACTGTCGCTTAAGGCTTAACTATTGCTACACATATTATTTTTCTATTTCGGCTTAATCAAAATAAACATTTGCAGAAATACCTTAATTACACGCTTAGTTCTAGATAAAAGAGGTATAGAGGAAACAGAATCTAAATTTAGATGTTTAAAAGCATTCGTTATATGCTGACTAAGCTTGACCTAATAAATTACCTGTACGTATTTTACGTGCAATTTGGACATAAAATACGTAATGTAGAACTCTGTTTTCTACATGAAGTAAAAATCCAACATTTATTGTGATTCAATAAATGTCATCTTGACATAATTATTTCATTAGTTCACAGAACCTTTTATTCAGCTGTTTTCTACAGTTTGATGATCAGTTATTTACCACAAAATTTGGAAGATTATCACATTAAATGGGTTGTTGTTGTTGATGATGATGATGATGATGATGATCATAATAATAATAATAATAATAATAATAATAATAATAATAATAATAATAATAATAATAATAATAATATTAATGGGGAAGTAAAATATTTACTTTAAGCTAATACCTAGTGTAAAATAGCCTTTAACTTTTATGGGTGTGAAATAGTAATACTTATACCCTTGATTATTTGTAGCAAAGCACGTAATATCTGAGGTTAACTTCTACTATACAAAGAAGAAAATCAAATAATTGGAATTATGTCCCATATTATAAATATGCTTTAAAAGGTATCGGAATTCCTCAATTATCTTATGCAATTGAGTGTATGTATAAAGATACAACATTAAATTGCAAAATTAATAACAATATAAGTTCCGAACATAGAGCACTAAATAGGTGTCAAACAAGACTGCCCATTGTCATCCGCTGTTTTCAAAACCTATATGAACAAAATAGTTAAAACTTGGCAAAGAGCATTATTCACGAATTTCGCGATTGATAACTCACCGCTAAATACGTTGATATATGCATATGATCAAGTTATATTAGCCAACGCAGAAGATAATTTGCAAAGAGTAGTACAAAATTATCACTGATAGCAAAAGAATACGACCAATAAATAAAACCAAAACAATGGCTTTCAGAGGAAAGAACCACCTTTGATGTAAAATCTTCAACAATATTATTGAACAAGTCAATGTCTAGCTACCTGTGCTGCAATCTCTCTTACTTCAATTCGAGGGACACAGAGGTCAAACTAGTCAAATTCCAACAACTCCCATACATAATTAAGAAAACACCAAACAAAGTCAGACGAGAGACTATTTTGAAAATTTTCAAAGTAACGGCAATCCCAACTTTACTTTATGACTCATAAAACGCGGGCTTTAACCACAAACTAAATTAGACGAATAGCAGAGGAAAAGAGATCTTGGACCACCAAAGAAACGCTGAAGAGACCAGCTAGTAAGAAATGCTTGGATCACCATCTGAGGGTACAATATGTTTATTAGGCTTAGTAGTCCAACTACATTAAAGAGGATTCAAGTTAGGCGAGTTTGTAGTGCATTTGACGGCACGCTGTGGGGAACCGGTTCTGTCCGTCTGCTCTACAGACAAAACGTGCACAACTTCCTTCTTTTGGTAACTCACCTACTAAGACTAATGGTTATTTTTTCATGTCACACACACACACACGCACGCACACACACGCATACACAGGCACGCACGCACACACGCACGCACACACACGTGCACACACGCACACACGCACACACACAGACACACACACACAGACACAGACACACACCCACACTTACACCCACACACACAGCCACACCCACACCCACACACACTTCAAGATCACTTCCTATGCAAATATAACTAGAATTCAACATCAGAATGAGATAGGAGCTGTACAAAGATAAAACTGTTGGATAATTTCACACCTTTAAGATCAATTACGTTAATTACACGTATTTTACTGTGTTGTGACTAATCTTTTGATACTTAAGACACCCAACCCTGATCCTGACCCTAGAATTCTACATTCTTTCCACGATATTGCGAGCGATAAATGAACAGCGAGAGTGTTACAAGTTAATATTATTCAAAAGTTGAAACCAATATTAACAGCTGTCTTAGATATGCTTGTTGCCATACAAATTTATTTGGAATAACCGTTATTCAAAGTATACAAAACTAAGATGGGCGGATTTTCTTGAAAATCTTCCTGTAAATTCGTTGGAACTTAAATACCGACTTCTCGTTTTTGAATTATGCTGTTTATAAGCAAATATGCGGACACACGGACACATTGTGATTCACGTAGGACACATACCCACAGGCATCTTGTCCTAAAGATGTCTTTTAGATTTAGGGGGTCGCAAAATATGCATTTCCAGCGAAATCTTATTTTGGGTGAAATGAAATACTCCCTTCATTTAATGTACGTAAGTAGAGAAAGTAAAATTGTCTTGAACATTTGGACAATCCTTTCATCATTTATGTAACCTTTCTAGAATCTGAAAACTTGTGGGTTGGGGATTGCGCAGAGAAGAAATTAATCGTGAATATTACACTTCCATTTCCATGAATACCTTAACATCCCCTTTCAATTGTTATCAAAATCTTGAGGTTTACAAAATTACAGTTATTCTGCCTCTTAGGTATGAGAGTAAAGTGCCTGCATCACATTCAACAGGTCCTGGGTTCGAATCTCAGTTAGGGTGAGTTATCTGGATAAGGTTTCTTGCGAGATGTTTCCTGAGATTGAGCCTTTTAGCCATTTTACAAAAGAAAGGAAAAGGTTCTCAGGCTTAAAGGGGTGAGTTCAACATAATAATCTTGCTTGTCCTTAAAAATAAATTCTTTAAGAGTACAAAATGGTATTATATCATAAATCAAACTTTATTTGAGATTTAAACGCTACTTCTGCCAATAGTATCAAATTAAATCTTCAGAGTCGAATCGATTTTGCTTGGCTTTAACATTTCGAACATCCTAAACATGCGGGGCTATTTTCCTGGATGATAATAATAATCAACTAATGAACAAGCGCGTTATCAGGGCGAGTATGCCGCAGATAGATACTCCCTTTGAAACAAGGACCCGCGTTATGATGCCTCAGCGAGTTTGACTGACAGCTCTGAAGAGCTTCTGTACAGCGCAATATGTGCTACCCTCTCGTGTGTTCGATAACTACTTCAAAATGAACCTTTTTGTTTTGTTTTTACTGCGAGAGGTTGCGGCCCAACTTCATTTACTTTGTCACACATTTATCCAAAGTGGGTCGTTTTAAAAATACGTTTTTAATTTTTTTTCAGCTTGTTAACTTTATTGCACTGGCTGGCTCAGTAGCTCAGTCGGTGGAGCACCTGCCGGGAATCCCGGTAGGGGAGGGGGTAGAAATTTTTCTCCGGTCAAGAATATTCCTTGCTTTCCCCTGAGTCTGAAAGTATGAATGAGAGGAAATATCTGCGAAGAAAGCCTTTAAGGAACGGAGAAAAAGTTGTTATATTGAATACATCCAATAAGTTTTCGGAGAAATATCTTACCGTGGCTATAAACGATAGAGTGATAATAATGAACAATACCTCATACCATCCAGTAAGACCGGAGTGCATTCCAAACAATGCATGTTATCTTAGTTGAGATATAAGAATTCTTTCTTGCAGTGTGGTAAACGTGATTACTGCAAAAACAATGGCTCTCAGTTCTTCATTAATCCAATGCTTGATGTAACAATAAACAGAAAAGTTAAATTCAGGTTATCTGAAGGAGGTGAAATTGCGTGGTGACAACATTAATACTACTGTTTATATAACCACATGCTGATATTATGTTAACCGATAGCGTACTAGAGATGGAGCTCAGTGTGGATCGCGGAGGAATACTTCGGTTTATTCTAACAGCAAATAGACTATGGATGAGTTTCAGTAAAGTTGAACCTGGGCTAAACCGAAAGTTTGCGAT
This sequence comes from Tenodera sinensis, assembly GCA_030765045.1. Lineage (NCBI taxonomy): Eukaryota > Metazoa > Arthropoda > Insecta > Mantodea > Mantidae > Tenodera > Tenodera sinensis. The sequence continues at coordinate 64,752,158 of CM060961.1, forward strand.
TGTAAAAGGAAAGAAAACCTTGAACTATAGTTTAAATCTAACTGGGAGTGTAAACCTTTATAATACTGGCCCTAAAGCCATGCTTTCCTCCTATCTGAAAACTGAACTGAACTAGAACTTAAACTTTTTCAGTTGATAGTCACGTGATCATGAATATGTCATCGTTTATTATGCAAGTACTTTCCTCCGGCCGAGAACTGAACTGACGACTGAATCTCTTCTTTCGTTTGTCACTAGATTTTTAAGTTTTCCACCAGAAATCTAGGCGTCGAACATTACAGTGACGATCGCTTTTTCAGTTCAGTTCAGTTGAGCTTGGGCGATCTGAAGTGAGGTTATGGTTGTGTTATTGGTTTGTTTACTTTCCAAATTAGATTGCATATTCGTCAGAAATACATGCCTTTGTGAAGATCCCGAGTATGAATTATTGTCATTTATGCGTATTACTACAAGTTGTGCAGTAAACGAATGCAATATAATGCTATACGTGTGCAACAAACGACGGTGTAATAATACAAATATAGACATCTGTTGTAATGTTAAGGGAAAAAAAACTGTAGGTTTTGTCAGTGATTCTGGCACTGATTGGAGTTGGTTTATCGATATCTAGCCGTAGTAATATTTAGATTGGACTTAATTTTGGTGTTCATCTGAAGTAATACACGAACTAGTGTCGATGTACTTCAGGTGTGTCATAACCATAATTTCATAGGCACCTTATAAACTACTATTTGCATGCATGAGATGTACCTCAGAGTTCATTATCAGTATTATCTGTTAATTCATTGGCCGAAATAAACAAAATATCCAATTCCAACTCACTTTCTTTACTGCCATGCAGCTTTTCCAACAGCATTGCAGCTATTTTACTTAATAGTGCGGTGTTTTTAGTTCAGTTTTAAGTTTTTCAGTTTTACTTGTAGTTCAGATCATTTCGGGTTTCAGATTGGAGGAAAGCAAGGCTTAAGACAGCTTTGTTGCTTCCGAAAGGTAGGCACTGCGCAAAGAACGTTTGAGGTAAGAAAGGCCGCAGGTACCCGAGGCAGTCACTCCCACTGCAGTTTATTGCGGCCCTAGGAACCAACCGATCGACCCGTATCAAGCGAAATAACAAGAAGCTACCAAAAAGAAACTTTCTGCTCTATACCACCCAGATACTTTAATTAAAAAGTTGTTCTGCAGCGCTGCCCCTTAATTTGCGAGATAACTCACTTCCGTCCGCTGCAGCTCATGACATTTTCTTTATTTCCTTTCGTTGTTTTTTATGGGGTCGTTTTATCATTTGTCGGAAATAATTATATTGCCCACAAGTACCATCCATTATTACAAGGTATAAACGTTTGGCGAACTTGAAGAATTCTTGATCTCAGGAAACAAAGAAATTATATACTACCATAGAGAGCTAAATAATGCAGTTTTCGTACAAAGCAGGCGAAAACAAATTATAAATCAGTTTAAGGGCGAAACTATTTGCATGGATTCGTGTTATAGTCTTATACAAAAATCTGATGTGTTACAATCACATACATTTTTCTACCCGTATCGTTTATTTGTGTACTTCCACATACAAATAACGCTCGGTTCACAACCACCATATGAATAACATAAATAGCGACTACTTCATCGCATATCCCGACACGCCCACATACATCTCAAACAACCACAAGCATACACCACACACTCTAGACATAGCTATTATGAAAAACACTACATTCCGATACGAAATAAATACAATAGATGCCCTAGCCTCAGACCACTTAGCTGTTCAAATTAATATTCATGGAACAACAAAGCTTAAGCCCCAACAACCCATACGTACCACGCCAACTGGGAAATGTTTTGTCATCACCTAGATGCTGCCCTCCCCCCCGCCGTCCCACCCCAAACAAACGAAGAAGCAGACCAGGCCGCACTTAACCTAGAGGAAGCGATACAGGTGGCCATAACAGCTGCTGTCCCACTGAAACTCCCACCCAAACACGAAATCACCTACCCGCCGGACTTACTAGCCCTAATGAGGGAAAGGGACCATGAAAGGCGCAAATGGCAACGCACAAGAAACCTGGTCCATAAAGTCAACACAGCCACACTAAACAGTCAGGTCAAAACGAGACTCTCACAAATAGCTCAACACCAGTGGGATCACACCCTCGCGCAACTCCGACCGGGCGGTTCTGCCGTATGGCAGCTAACAAAAAGATAAGTTAAAGAACCACTGAACATTCCACCCCTTAAGAAGACCAACAACCAACATGCGGAAGAAGACATTGATAAAGCGAACGTACTGGCAGAAACTTTAACTAAAGCCTGTGCGCCAAATCAGACCCTAGTTGACCCAGCACATAATGCTCAACTCGAAAACAATATGCGCAATGTGTTAATGCAACCAGTTCACAATAAAAATAAAAGAACCCATAAAGGCGAGCTACAGTGGATAATTAAACACCTTCAGGACGCCAAAGCCCCAGGACCTGACAAAATACCAAATGTGGTCCTTAAACATCTAACAGTGGAAGCCCTAGAGCACCTCAGCAACATCTGTAACTACTGCCTAGAGCAAGGCTATTATCCAACCCCTTGGAAAACAGCCGATGTATTAATGTTTCCAAAACCTGGGAAAGATAAAACAAACCCCGCCAACTATAGGCCCATTAGCCTACTTAAGACTATCAGCAAGGTAGCAGAGAAAGTAGTACTGAAAAGAATTACCACACATATTAAGCGACATGATATAATAATCCCCGAGCAATTCGGCTTTCGAGCGCACCACTCTAGTACGCTTCAGATAACGCGAAATATAGAATACATTACCCACGGACTCAACCAAAATAGGTCAGCAGGCATAATATTCTTGGATATACAACGAGCCTTTGATACAGTACATCACCCGGGACTCATATTTAAGCTCAAGGAATTAAACTTCAATGACAGCATGATTAAACTACTAGCGCACTACGTAACAAATCGGACTTTCTCTGTAACGATACAAGATGCTACCTCTGATATCAGACCACTAAGGGCAGGAGTACCCCAAGGGAGTTTAATCGGGCCGACATTGTTTAACCTATACATTAACGATATCCCCAAAACTAACAATACCACCCTCTCAATCTACGCCGATGATACGGCAATAGCAGCGCAATCCTGGAAACCAGAATTGGTAACAACCAGACTACAAGCTGCACTAAACGAACTCGAACCCTGGCTTAACACATGGCGAATTAAGGTAAACACAGGGAAAACGCAGGCAGTACTTTTTTCCAAAAGACTTGAACACGCAAACCGCAACGCACCACTAAAGCTATACGGAGAAACGATAAACTGGAGTAATCAGGCCAAATATCTGGGAGTCACTCTAGACTCCAAGTTAACATTTGCTGAACATGTGAAATTAATACGCCAGAAGGCCAACGCCCAACTGGGCAGGCTCTACCCTCTCCTCAATAGGAACTCCAAGCTCACCGAACAACTAGGTCTCACCCTGTACAAAACACTTATCCGCCCAGTGTTTACGTATGCAGCACCAGCGTGGGGACACTGTGCCAAGTCCCACATACAACAACTGCAAACACTGCAAAACAAAGTCCTGCGAATCATAACTAAGGTCCCACGAACGGCACCACTGGATGTGATACATAGAGAATTAAAAATGCACACAGTGGAGGAATTTATTAAGCAGCTAGCCTGCAATATGTACGAAGCCGCCAAAACCAATCATAATCCACTAATTCGGCTACTGGGACAGTAGCTAATAAGCTTATGCTAATAAGCATAAGAGGCCTTTATCGCTCTTCGACAGAACTATACCGGTAAACAAACACGCCGCAATAACAGCGACAGACACTGCCCGACACCTCAGTGCACTAGTTTCACCCTGACAGCCCTCAAGTCCCCGGATGGATGATCTACCCTGCCGGGGCGGACAGGGGTCATAGGACAACCCCACTTATGTCGGCACTCAGCCATGCAGCAGGACCACGAATATGACAAAAACCCAACTCTGCAACTCGTCCTCTTCTCCCCTTCCCCATTTATTAATAAAAAAAATAAAAAAAAAATTAATAATAAATAAACAAAAATATATATATTCATTTATAAGATATCCTGTACATAACACTAATCAGCATCTATTGTACATATGTTTCAGGATGCAGTGCATGCTGTGCCAGTACCAAGCAGCTCCCTCTCCGGCTGCAGCCACAACTCAGGTACGTACTCCTCAATTTCTCTTAGCACACCTTATCCCAATTCCTGCCTTCAGCATGATAACCCTCCACTAACACTTAGGTTCCAGGCCTGGGCATCGTGCCAAGACCTGTACCTAACCCCACTCTGCCTTCATACTCTCTTGTATGCAGGTGCCTTTTTTAGAGTTACCCACTAACATCAGGTTTGCTTCGGCGGTACCTGACATAACAGCACCCGACTTTCCCTTCCATCCTCGTAGAGTAGACGTAGTGCATGGTAGGGGAGGCGATGTATATCCCTTTCGGATGATCGTCACCTGGGCTGGCGGAGGCGGGGCCAGTCAAAAAAAAAAAAAAAAAAAAAAAAAAACACCCGACAACGGGAACCATAATGACTCTGGCATCGGGAAGTAAGGTAGCACCACAACAGCTCGGCAACCATAAGCTACCAGAAAATGGAGGTCGATATTGCGCATTGGGAATTCACTTGTTTCTAACTGATCAGTGTTATTTTTCGTAGATTGCGATTAGACAGAACTGTAGTGGCAGTTTCATGGCACGGCCGTCTTGATTAATTTCTACAGCGAAAAATGTAGTACGCACAACGTGAATCTGACATGCTAGGAAAAAATTAAAATTTTGCCAAGTCTTCTTTCCGGTTCATGGAGCCCGGGTAAGCTTCCTGCCGGTTGTGAACACTCTTATTTGAATACACGTATTTCAAGTTTCTCGCTCATGCTATAGTCTTCGTTACCGTTACCGTTGCCGTTGCCGGTGGTTGTCAACCAGGCTTAAACGTTTTCCAAATAGTTTAATAGATAATTCTTCGCAAATACAAGGGGGGGATATAGCAGATTTCAACGATGGTATAGCAGATTCCATCACTATGTGTGGACTTTGAAAACTTTACTCTTTGATTGACGTTGCCAATAATGGTATTAATACTTCAAAAGCATAAGGTACTGAAACATTCATATCAATAGAAATTAACACTTCGGAAATGACTAATTCCACAAACATTCATTTTACATTAATTGGTCTTTCTAAGGAGGTCTACGTTTTCATGTGGTAAGCTTTTCCCTGTATTGTGACGCCGGGCACGACTCACAAGGAAAGACGGATGGGGCCAAGCTACTTGACACCACATACCAGGCGCGGTGCGTATCAAAGGGCTCACGGTTAAGCTTCTCCACATCACGCACGCGGGACTGTTGTGTGCACGTGGCTAACAACAATCGAAACTGCTACACAAAAGGGACCTTTTCCGGAGCCTTCGAACAAAATCTGGGTACGTCATCGCGGCGTGTTTGAAGGGACTCGAGAGAGGTCCGTGTGATGTCATCCCGTCTATATAAGGAGGAGTGGAACAGCAATTAGAGAGAATGTTAGTGTTACACACATGAGCTGGTCAATGTGTCAGCGAGTGCGAGACAACTGTGCGTGTGTATGTCGTCGTGTAGGATACGTCGATCGTTGGGAAGATTTTACTAGCGTCAAGTAATTAATTGTCGTAGTTAGTGCATGAGAGACATAGAAAGTGAACAAAACAATGAAAGGACTGAGTTAAGGTTACAAGTAGTGAGTTATGATAACAGGAAAGACTGTAGTCCAGAGTTGTCTGCCAGGGCGACCGTAATGTATTTTCCTGGTGGCCTTCATAAGCAAAATTTTAGTCCGATGATTTCTAATATTAATGCAGATTTCAAGACAGATCTTCCCAGTACACATAATGAAGTACGTACATCTAAAGCTATGTTGATGACTTCCCTAACCAGGGCTTTCCCTTTTTTCCTCTCAAGAGAAGGGTATTTGCCCTAACGGTGCTTGTGATGGCGCCCGCGCCTCCTGAGGCACGGGTTAAGTGTGTCCGTGCACAAATTTAGGGAAGACCGCTTTAGGCTTTATTGACGATGAAAAGAAAACTGTATTTGTGATAAAATTTTAAAAGACAATAAAGTGATAGAAAAGTAACCGGACTGGAATTTGTGATTTTGTCACAATATTTTGTGGTTCACCAGTTAATAACATTACAAAAAGTCATTCAGAGGACTTCAGGGGATTTTGCATAAAAAATTCTAGACATAAATACATTTTGTTAGTTATTCAAATGTCTTAAACATTCGTAATTTTGAATCAAATTCATTGGCGTTTTTCTGAGAAAATAAAAAGCAACTATTTTTTCATGCAAATGTAGCTTGGGATGCAGGTGTAAAAACTGGCAATGAAGAATATTCAAATTTGAAATAAGCGTTACTGATGAAGATCAAAGGGCTGATCCCGTAGGTTGGTTAGTAGAGTACCTGCCTGCCCTGCGAGAGAGAGAGTTTGGATTTGACTCACGGGCTGGGGGTTAGGAATCTTTTTCAACCAACATTATTCCCTATCCTCCCCAGAGTCTAGAACAATAATAATAGTATTAATAGAAATGATGATGGTGGTGGTGATGATAAGAAGAAGAAGAAGAAGAAGAAGAAGAAGAAGAAGAAGAAGAAGAAGATAATGATGATGATGATGATGATGATCCACTATTGGGAAAATCTGTATCCCTTTGTGTCAGCATTGTTTTATCCTAAAATACGTGGTTTTGATCGATTCATTCTTCTGCTGTCTTAACTATGAAAAACTGCATCTTCAGTTATATTCACACCTTTCAGGCATGGCCTATCGATTCTTGCCGATTCGCCCGAGATTGTAACGGCTTCACTCGTACGTAAACGAGTGTTCTGTTTATACCTGAAGACACACGCAGGTCGGGTTCAACACAAGTCGCTGAGATATACACTGGGCCAGTGTTTTGTTGTCTTAGTGCAGTGCTGACACACGCCGGTCGTGTTTTGTTTACAACTGTTGACCGCGAGGCACACGCCAGTCAGGTGTTTTGTTTACTTTCAGGCGCTACTGGCCTGGAAACACGCGCCGCTCCGGTTCAACACAGGTCGCTGGCGTGTGGGAATACAGCACAGCGTTGCTATTTACACCACCGAAAAACTTAAATTTTTACAAAACTATGAAACCTACCGAAGTAAAACTTAGCATTTTATGTTTCTTACGCCTGCATCTATTAGCCGCATTATTCTGGCCGAAGCAGTACCATCCATCCTGTATAAGCGCGCGGGCCCTAATGACGTAGCTGTCGACGGGCCCTTAAACCCTACTAACTCACTCGTAAGCGCGACTCCTGCTTCAGATATTGTTGTGTACCTGGAATTTAGTGGCGTACTGACTGGTTGCATTTTTGCCAGGGACCATGAGCTGGTGAACAAATATATATTGTTCATGTCACTCATGCAAGTTTCTAGGAATTTAGTTGTTAGGAGGGTTGCGTTTTTTCTTTTTCTCAGTGTCTTAAGATGTACAATATCTCAAACTTTAGTTCTTAAGCAGAACTGTTTCCTTACGTCAAATTGTCTGAAAGCCTTGTGTATAGTACAAATATTTCATGTTCATTAAATGTAGATATGCAATATCACACCATGAAGTTCATATTTTCATTAATATAAACGATATTGGAGCCAGAGCGAAGGAATCATTTACATGTTTGCGTGACTGTTGCTTACCTAGTATTGCGTGTTGCGATTACCTAACACTTCTGTATAAGACATGTGCTACATGCATCATTGAACATCTATTCTCGGAGTTGAAGCTCCAAGTTGATGATGCAATGTTAGTTTGTTTTAGGCGCCAGTTAAGTTTTGACCTTCACAATTTCTCAAGTTCCCGTTGTAGCTCAAGCACCGAGATTCCTATCATGGATGTGGATTTTTCAAAGAATTCTTACTATAAAGTCTTTTAATGAATGTATATCTGGCATCGTATGTGAAGACTTCTTTTAACGGTACTCAGAGATGCTTCTCTCATGTGGCAACCTGATTACTGCACTGTTAAAGGTCTCTTGATTTTCACCCTGACTTCGTCTATAAAATTCTCGGACATCTGCGAGACTATCTTGATCTATATTGTCTAATGCATCTGTCCTTTGTTCTACTCTGTTCATTAGGAGCATGTAATTACTAAGTTAATTCTAGGAACTAGCTGAAAAAATTCATCCCTTTGGTAATGACCTAAACAACCATGGTAATTTTCCTGTCTGACAAATTTTATCCATTCTAGCGTTACATAGCATGTTCCTCTAATATTCATCTTTAAAATGATTCAATTTGTTTGTTTTCCCTGTAAATTCCTTACCTATAATTGATTTTCATTATAATTACTAGGCTTCGAACCTTCATACAGCTAATGAAGTGGTTGCAAGCTACCAGGCACATGGACAGAGCGTGACGTCATTGCACTGGGACACTCGCAGCACAAAACACAGTGAGCATAGTGCATAGTGTCTCTCACTCTCCACACAGAATAAAATACTTCCAGCACGAAAATCGAAATATTCATATACTGCTGAACTCGCACAAGAGTTTGGGAGCGAATGTTTTACTGCAAATGGGGACAGCCTTATGGAACAACGCTATATACAACGTTACTGCGTTGACTGTACTCCTCTGTGTTGTGATCATATGATAGACTTACCCCTCCCACTGTCTTTAATCGATACTCCGCAACCTTTTGTTTCGTGTATGAAGGTTCGATCCCTAATAATTACTTTCTTTATTATTTCCCTTTTAAATGGTGTGTCCTCTAATACCATAATTTTTAGAGTAAAACCTCTCTTAAAAGATAGTATAAGCTTTACTTATCCATCCAGTGCGAGTAGGAGTTACTGTTTTTTTATTCTGTGGGATGGTGGAGAATTCAAGTATAAAATAGTAGAAGTAATACCTTTTTAAGTAGCATATTTAACATTCAGGTGTTACACCTACATGAAACTAAAGAGCAGCATTCAATTAATATATTGCACAAAAAAGGAAAAATGTAATTTTTTGGTCATCTTATCTCCACTGAAATTTATGAGGGTGGTGCCATGGCCGAGTGGTTATACCGTTCGATCCCAGGTAGCCATATGTGTGATATGTGCTGAGGAAAGCACTGATTGGGCGAGTTTTCTCCGGGTTCTCCTGATTCCGTCGCCATTTATGACACCAAGTGCTCCATAGTCACGTTTGCTTTCATTCAGTTCATCATCATTTAGTATCATCTCCTAGGTCATTCTCATCAAGCGGGATGACACACGGTAAGGTTGAGGCACGCATTCGGGAGGCCGTGGCTCGATTCCCGTCAATGTTCCTGACCCAAGGGTTTTTGCAGGGATTCTCCTGGGTCACTAGACGAATGCTGTGAAGGATAATTACATACCTCGAATTTCCCGTTCTTCCATTTCGTTTCTAATACCTTTCAATCCTGTTTTTCAGGGTGTGAAGTGTTGGCAATGGACGAGTTAGTGCTGCCATGTGAGGGATTCGTACACGATAATTTTTGTTCTCGACCGATGGGTGTCCTTGTGGTTGTCAGATCTGCCGGGGGAGACCGCTGTCGACTGCCGGTGACTACTTGGAGAACCCTAGTGCCGAGATAAAGATTCAGCACATGTTAGGGACTTCCAGTCAGTTCGTTGCTCGCCCTGGTTCACTCACGCCCATAGAGCACTCTCATTCTATCCCAGAGGTCAGACATGCAATAGCCTGGATAGGCTCAGTGCGGAATGTTCGAAAGAGTTTTGCCTCTTCTGTATATTTATGTACATTGGCTTTTTACTAGTATTTTTGTTTTGTATTGGAATTTATCTCTAGCTTTTGCCATGATCCATTTTTAACGGTGCAAATGACCAAGTAGTTTAGGCCCTTAAAACCACGTAATTATCATCATCGTCGTCGTTCATTATCGTCATCGTCATCATCATCATCTACCGATTGTGCCGACCGCACAGATTTATTAATTATGAGAGCTCTTTTATTTCTTTTGACTCATAAGTTCTCCGCTAGGCTGTCCTTTCTTAACATTATTACCAATAGCTACCACTTGTAGCACAGGCGACAGCGAGGCCAGTGCCAGTCCTGGCTTCAGGAGTGAGTGCTCATCTCTGCACAGGTCGGATATCTACATAGTTCGGGGTGAGTTTTTGTTTGTTGTGATTTCCCTTGTATTTGCTGAGTCTGACCGTGAACTTGTCTAGTTTGCACCTTTTTATGTACAGCTCGTATGGGGCGATAATTTTTGTGTGCAGGCTAGACGGGTTTCAAGTGTGCCAAAATTGTGCATTTCAATGCTCCTGATTAAGAAGGGGAATGTTTCACTTAGTTTAGCCATATGGGAATTTCATAACATAGAATTACGTTTATAAAATTATTCAGTGTTAGTTCTTAAAGGGTTTGTTACTTGTTGTAGGCCAAAGGAACTTCACTGTTTACATAAAGCGTACTGTCGACTGCTTGGTGGGCCACTCCTTTCATAGAATTGGTCCTGCCGATACCCCGGTGTTAGTGTCTGCACTTCCTTTCCTCCTAGTTCTATGAATTAATTACACCACGGTGTACTCTGCTCATTGTCAAACCAGTTGATTGATCTAATTCTGTGTATCCCCTCTCATTTAATGTCTGCTCATCGACATGCACTGGCCCTAAGCATTGGTTTTTAAGCCATGGGGGCATAAGTTCCTTCAAGAATAAAGATAACAGAATAAGTAAATCAGTAAGCCAGTCAGTTTTAAGTTAATTGCTTCAAGATCAATTCAACAGTGTTCTTTGGCTGAAAAAGGAAAACTAATTCTAACTTACACTTCACACTAAGAGATAAATGACTGGCGTTATAATTCTTGCAGATACACAATTCCATAACATTCTGTGACATCGCGTCACCTCCGGTGCGCATGACGTGTGGCTTTCAGACTTCAACCCACGTCCACCTCGGAGGATTTACTAGTGAAATCCTCGAAAGTCTAAATCCGGCTTTTCTCTCTCAGTCTGACATAAAACGTTGTCATAGTAACGCTGTGGTGGCAGCTAAGGCGGCAAAACAAAAGACCACCGAGTACTCTACTGAAGTTAATCGGTTTTTATTTGAAATCTCACAGATGGGGCTAACAAAGTTTCGCACCAACGTAAGTTTCTTGTGGTCGCTTCGTTGAACAGTTTTCTACTTTTCCTGCCTGTCACTTAAGGGATCCAAAACTTCGACATCGACGGAGACGCAAGTTTTAAGGCCTTCTTAAAGCAAGGGGACGAAGAGACTGTGGTAAAATGTTCATTTCCTTGTGCGTCTCCCCCTCCTCCACCGCCCCTCTCTCGGAATAGTAGCCGCTGCAAATTAAATCAACTTTCCTCCATAAATGCATTTGCATTCGCAGACAAATTTCTTAACTGGGAACGTATTTTCAGTGCTTTCCGTACTGTTTATTGTAGATAGAGGAAATATTTTATGAGAGAGAGAGAGGGGGGAGGGAGAAAGAGTGATAGGACGGAGAGAGAGAGAACTGCAGAAATTTGGGGGGAGGGCATATTTTATTTTCTCTATCTCCCGGGGTGCCTACTTGTGGACATAGGTACAGTATCGAACCCCTGCATCTCTTTCCTATTTATTTTTTCTACGCATACGTGTAGTACGTAAAGGCAGTGTTTGATACTAATGTATTCCATCAAAAATTCTAGATTGAGATGTAATACAGGCGTTGATGTCTCATGAGTGCTAAGACACTTCTAGAAAAATTCCCAACCATCAACAATTTCGGTGATATTTGTTTAATTTGCTTGAATTTTTCAACTGGCATCTTTTGAGGTGCTATAACCACTCCGTTGTTTGTGGTTATATCATGCTGCAGTTGTGGAATTTCACCACCAATTATTAGTCACACGATTTCTTTTTTCAGAATTTTCGCTATGGTTTCAGTCTGCTGCATTCTAATGAAATGTGTAATGAAAATATTTCTGTAGATGATTATATAAATATGAATAATACAGAAAATGAATATTTGCAACTCAGCGGAAGAAACATAAAATAAGGAAAGCGAGTACGGAAACACATATGAGCTTTATATATTTGTTTATTTATGTTAGATACAATAGGCAGAGGAAGTAGTGTGGTTTCTATGAGTGTGTGTTAACGTGACGTAGCCAAATCTTTGTCAGAAAGAAAACTTTCCATGTCAACTTAAGATTATATTGTGACTAAATACATTCGAATTAAGGTAGAAATGCATTACAGCATTGTTCACACAATGTTTGCGCGACAGTGTGAATAATAAACCATTTATACTCATCGGTCAATAAGCTAGATTGACGCAAATTCTTTTTTTCGGCAAAACGATTCTTTATTGACAATAATTGTATTCGACATATTTGTTACACTCATAGTATTTTTGGTCAACGTATTGCTGAATCAGTGCCTTCCACCCACTATAGCCAGGAGAATTGTTGGTGAAACCTCTGGAAAACTCACCTTTTCTCGAGAAATTTTTCATAACTAGACTGACACCCGAACAGCTTCTAGAATCGACAAAAATCGGTCTCTGTTCCGGGGCGCTCCGTTACCTGTTTTACTCGCCGACGTAGGGGTGTGAGGTAGCTTATCTTTGAAGTGCGCGGCCGCCCAGTGGTGTGAGGTAGCTTAAACTTGAGCGTCTATGATACGCGGCAGGGGTTATAATATTTTTAAAATGCTATCGCTATTCAGTTTTTCTCAGTGTTATGGAAAGGGTATACAATTTTAAGTGCAATATATAGTAGTCTGGATTTTAAACAGCTGGCAATCGATTTTCTTTTCTTTATCCACCTTGTACCTACAATGCAATATGTAATGGGTCTTTGTAGTTTAATATCAGTCAAATGAAGTAAATAGAAAGTAAATAGAAATAGTAAATAGAATTAGCGTTCTTAACAATGTTTTGTAGAAACTACATTAAAATGATAGAGGGTAGAGAAAGTCATGCGAAGGAGGCACATCAGACCTTTTTATTGTGAAAGTGTTCGAATGAGGCAGAAATTATTTATGAATAAAATGTATTTGATGCATACTCTTTTGTTTGATGCACGTCCAACCGGGTGTGTTTTACAGACGCGTGCTCAAATAAGGCGGCTGTGATGTGTGACTGCGTTACTTACGGCTAACTAGATGCACATCAAAGGCGGGTCGCCCACTCTTACCAAGTGCAATCAATGCGCCGAGATTAGCTGTAGCCTTGGAGAGGGTAAGCGTTAATAATCACCGGCCTCTTGCTTCCCCTTGAAATGTCTTTCTCCCTTGCTAGACGTTTCATGGAGCTAAAGACTTCAATATAAACTGTGTTGGAAGCATTAAGTAGCTTATTATTTTCATCCAGTTAAAACACGCCAGGGACACTGCTACTGAATTAACTTATATCTGCAATTTTGAAACTACTTAGTTTGAAATTTGCTAAAGATAAGTAAGCTATAAAGTTTCAGTCTAACACAATAAGCAGTTTTCAAGATATCAAACATGTTTTGCAAATATTAATATAAATTTCAAGACTCCTTGCATTGCAGGGTTTGCAATAAGGCATTAAATACATAGTTTGTGTGTTTACGGTAAAATAATAGAACTGGCTACTTTCACTTTCTCTGCATAGTAAGTAGGGGAAATACTGTATTCACCGGAAATATGTTTTGAGGCCACCTAAATCCAAAGAAAAAGCATTTTTAGAAAGCGAAGGTTGAATAATTTCCATCTATGCTTATTCCAGTCTTCTTTCATTCTATTGATTTCGAGATATTGGGTCCCTGTCTGCCTTTATGCAAGGAGCTTTCTTCCCCTACATTGTTCATTTTAATTATCGCGGTGCTGTTTTGGTAGGTATAGTTTTGCATAAGTCGGATGGAGGTACTTCTGTTGTGTCCCCTAGCGTTTGAGTGGGTGTAATATGAATGTATCTACCACAGAGTCTAAGGCCGTTGCGAAGTCGACGAAGACTGCCTATAGCTTCAAGTTATATTCGTTCGTCTTCTGTGTTAGCTTGTTAACACTTAGAGCCGGTCTATTGTTGAACAACCTCTGCGAAATCTTGCTTGTTCATACGGTTGGTTTTCTTTTATCTTCAGGCTCACTCTCTTTGTAATTATATTGGAGAAAACTTTCTGCATGCTGGCCATTAGACTTATTAGCCATAAGTTGGCAATATTTTCTTTGGGACCCTCTTTGTGTAATAGTATGATGATGTTAGAGAGCCATTGTTCCGTTTCTATTATCCTGTTGAATAACAACACCATACTCTTGACTGGCTTCTCGGAGTCAATTTTGAGATGTTCGTTTCTTGTACCATCTTTCCCAGGGCTCCTTCCATTTTTCAGATTACTTAATGCCGCTTCCTCTTCAGATTTCATGATTGATGAACTCTCCATCCTTTAGGGAATTTATATATCTTACCAGGTGGGTTTCCCTGTCCTGCGTCATACTTGTGTAGAGTTCTTATAAAATTTCGTTGCTGTTATCCTTGTGGAGCTTGTTAGTAGCTCGTTGGACTTACGAGTAAACTTGATATTTTCGTTCCAATTCTTACCTTCGTTGATGTCTATTCTGATTGTTTTTGTTGCCTTCGTGGTATCAATTATCTCTTTTATTACGTTGATTTTTTTTCTCTAACGTCTCTTCTAATGGCTTTTTTTTGTGTGAGTTTGTTGATCCTACTGTATTCTAGTTGATTAACTGAATTTTCTTTCATTATCTTCATTGTTTCTAATAGTTGTTTCGTGCCTTCGCTGAGCGAGTTTCTTGTGCTTCCTCCACTGCTTTTGTTATGCTACTTTCGATCTTTGCATACGAGTTGTGAACATAACCTTGTTTATGTTTTCCATATGTTTGTGCATTCTATTAGTATATTTGGTTTTGTCCCATTTTGGCGATTTTAATCTCCTGCTTGTATCTCTTATACTTCATATTTCCCACGATACATACTTCCCAATTCATGTATAGTATTCGCAAGAGTGTGCACTATAACTTAATCCTGCTGAAAACAGCTACACAATCTTTCGTTCTTGTTAGTTGCGAAAAAAATTTATTTAAAGTAACATTTACATAAACGTGTGAATCAACTGTCGAACTGACAGTTTTACTCACTCTCGTTGCACACCAAACCGCAGTTTTTGCAGTGTGATGGAGAACTTCATGAATAATATGGGGATTTTCGTTAAAGCAGAATTGTTTTCGGAGATACAGGGAACATGTTCGCGTTGAAGGTCATAAATGTCAATATATTTTGTGTTTTAGGTAAGCCTAATGCAAATTAAAACGGTAGTGTTCCGTACTCATGACTTGCCGGCAGTTTACGTGTAACTCTGGCGGAGGCGCGCCGGTCCTAGCTCGTTACGGTGCTCCCGTGGGCCGGTTCGACCCATCTATGAACACATGTATATAGTCTTTCTTAAATTTTGTCTGAAATGTAGTGAAATTTTCAAGGAGTGTTCTGAATCACTTATTCTCATCTAAACTGTGCAAATTTGCTGTGGTCAACGAGGAATATCCATGCCAAGATTCCACAAGTTATCGGATCTAAGTTAATAGCGGAAAAATATGAGGAGAGACATGGCATATTTTAAGTGGTCTGTAATAATCCCTGTATTGAGCTACATACATTTGTGTTCGCGTTGTACAGGTGATACACTTTTAGATATAAGGGATTGCGATATATTAATAATTTACGCATTTCAGCAGTTTGCTTCAAAATTTTAAGCTATTTGTTTATTGTTAGCACGTGAATCCTTGCGCCCTACAGCTATCGAGACCAATAATCGATAGATATGTCTGAATTACATGGAGTTTGTACCCTGCCTGCCTTGCTGCTTTCCCTAAAACGGGAAACATGTGAGGATTGTATTTGTAGACGACATTTCTGCGTACATTCAGCCGATGACAACATTGTTAATAGCAGATACACATACACACATACATGTTGCATATCTCTCCTATAGGAATTGTAAAAGTTTTGTTTCAATCTGATCCCAGAATCACAATATCATTTCACATGATATATGGGTTACTCAAAATCCGCAACAATACGCGTTTAATGCTTTATTCCCTCTATTTTATGTAGCTTTAACTGCGTAGTTATATCGCGACGGATGAGTTAGGAGATACGTCGCAGATTGGTGTATGACGGACTGACGGACAGTTAGCCCTCAAGGTCTCATCCCAATAGCGTAGCATATTGCTTCGTCACTATTCCACAGAGAGGTTAGTGCAGGGCAACTGTAGCTCCGCCTCTATAACGGGCAGACGTAGAGTTGCGCTCTATTAAAACTAGTTTTGGTACAGTACACAAATATAATTAATGGTAAGACTACTGGTAGTACTAGTAGCATTGGTAGGGAAACAAACCTAATACAAAATACAATGTGGCTCGGGTTTGATCCCAGGCAATCGCATGTGAGACTTATGGACGAAGCGGCGCTGGAGCGGGTTTTCTCCGGGTTTTCCGGTTTCCCCCGTCATCTCATTCCACCCGGTGCTATAACTTCATTCCATGTATCATCAGTGTCACCGCCTGCGGTGCCGTATGTAGTGAAAGTGGCCGTTAAACACTACAAAAAATACGACTTAAGAAATTTAATGAGAAATTCAAACATAATAATCACCAAAAGCTGATCTTGAGTTTGGTCACTGTGATACTGTCAACGTAAACAACCGATCGATATGAGGTAATGCCCGATAAGTATGCAACACACCTAACGTACAGATAATGCGGGTAGGTTAACTGACCAATTCTACTAGGAAAACTACCGTGGTCTACACTTACTTATGAATATCTCGGTAGCCTATGGTAATTTTACAACTCTAAGTAGATAGTATTAGGGTGCTATCCCGTCTATCTGCTTTCATTATCTGTGGATACATCGCACAACATTCGCTATGACCATCTTTTTTTCATTTTTTTTCTTTTATACTATTGTTTTAGACTTAAGGTGGAACCTTGGGTCGCGGTATTAAATATCTAATCTGATATTTACCTTGGCGACGGAGAGACACTAGAAAAAAGTCACAGAAGTCGGCCAATGGGATTTAAATCTGGCACCTTCCAAATCCGAGCCACACACGTCACCACCTGAGTCATTCTGCTCGGTATTTTTAAGGTTGATCTTATTCTAGCCAATATCATGTCTGTTTGTCTATTATTGTGCTCGTATTCTACCATTGTCCTCTTTTGCAGTGATTCTGAAACTGACAATCACGATTACAGCCCCTGCAAGTTGAGAGGAAGAAGGTCGATGTAGTGACGTCATGAAACTACAGCACATGCCTGCCAAACGACTGAACACAGGAATCAGGTGCGGACTGTGAACTACGAGAACAAAGAATATAATGGGAGTCTCTCTGTTTATAACAAAGGATGGGAATAACAATTTTTCTTACGCCTCAAGTGAAAAATGTTTTTTGTTCAAAAGTTTTACTTCAGAATTTGAACAGCAGTATAAAAAGTTATTATAGAACGTATCATAAAGATCGTTGAAAACTAATAGGTTGGGAGTAGTTTACAAATTTAATGCATATAATAATGATAATAGTATTAATAATAAATTGGCGAATAAACATTGAATCGATGCTTCTACTATGTATATTAATCCTAAAAGAGAGAGAATTCTTTCATTTTGTACTTCTGCAATCCCGAAAACACATTCCTGAAGGACGAATAAATACATTAATATCTGGAAAAAAACAAACGGAATTTCATTAAAAAAATGATAGATGCCAAACAATACAAAATACTTTAGTCTGTTTGCAAATGTTTTCACAGTAGATATGAAATTTAGACCAAAGCAGTGAGCCGTTTGCAGTGCATTTGAACTTTAAAATTAAGGACATATTGACTCTCGTAGCATTTAGTGTGTTTGCCACTCGCTAGCGGCTATTATGCGTTTAGTATGCCAGTAATATGCTTTGCTTTTTAGAGTCTTTACTGGTTCTCTGCAAACGTGCTCGTTAATTCATGTGTATTGAAGATGTATTTTGTTATTGTAATGATGATTAAGTATTTTTCAGACAAGTTCATTAGGTTTCCGCCCCATTGTAATAATCTATTACTGTCATTATCTTATGTTAAGTTCAATTATCAATAAAAGGTAGAGACTGCCCACTACTATCATTGAGGAAAAGGGGTGAGGAGTATTCCACACTTCAGATTGTAGGTTTACTGTTAATCTTTCCCACCCCGTCCGTCCTTTTACCATAGACAGTAGACATTCCCTTTGGTGGAAAAAATTAGACACCGCGTCCAACGGTATAATAGGGAAAAGGAAATGGCAGAAATACAAATTAACGCGTTTCTGAAAAGCAAGTGCCAAGATGTTCACACAGAAATTTTTAAAAATCTACCAATTTTAAAGTATGCACGACGCAGATCCTTTGCTATCCGTAATGTTAGCCAATAACAACATATACAGGAATGACTTTATTCCCTGGAAAATAAAGTCCTGTAAGTGAAGTGGAAAATATTCTGTCTTTTCTATTATCACAGGCTACACATCGTTCCTCTTCTCTTGCAGGCAGAACAAAGTTCACTCACGCCACTGGCACCCCATCATAGGAATTACGCCGTTGAGTTCTGCAACTCTTTTAATGCAAGAAGGGATATCTATCTACCCCGAAGGTGACTTGCATTGGCCACCTGGTACATATATAACGCTCAAAACGACTCAAAAATAAGTGCTAACAGCTGTCTCATTCAATACTTGATATAGTATTCATTTCTATAGCTCAGAACGACGTAGCACGGATTTTTCTAGAAATTCATCCTGTCGTAAACAAGCCTGGCACGTGACGTTTCTCGAATAGTCTGGAATCACTTTGTTCTGCCACGCCATTTTCGTTGGGACACGCATTTTAAGCAGTGGTGTGATGTAACGTCTCTTTGACGTCGACTGACGGCCGGCGAAATAATATATTGGTGACGGAACGATACAACTTTTCAGATGTAATAGAATACATCTACCTAACGTAGCTAAGCGGTAGAGGTAATGAAGTGAACACATTAAACCTATAGTCCTTTAAGTTACAAATAGTTATTTCAAAGTCAAAATTCCTACGGCCACAAATATGGAACTTCTTTGTTATAGCACAGCTATGGTATCTACAACCCAAATAGGTCTCTAGGGTCATAAACATTTCAGACTGCAGTACATCACAAAGTGTATACTTGTTATGAGAGAACTAACCGCTGTAAAAGTTAATCAAGAAAGGTGGGCAAAATAGACAATGTATATCCTATGCTTAACAGGTTGCAGGAATCGGATACGTTATACTCATATGACTTTCTCTACTCCTGTACTAACTGTTCTTATCAATTGTTATTCCTTTATCTTCATGTTAGTCGAGATAAACATTTGCAGAAATTATTTTATTGCTAATTTTTATGGGTGTAAGGGGAATATGGGAATACAGTAGCCTGAGCGACAGTCAAATCTTTTAAAGTTGTTGGCTATAAGAAAGCTTTGAAGTTTCTTTCTCTTTGCACGGCCAAAGGATAAAAAAGTGAACAAGAACCTTCCATTAGAGAAAAGTTTCAAGTATTGCAAATCTCACACAAATAACAAGGAATACTTCCGAAATAATTCAGAACACAAAAATGCATTTGGAGATAGCTTATGCGTTTTAACGAGGTCTACATTTTTATAGTAAGATTATGTCTATCTCTTACGGTTTACTAGTAATGGAAAGGTCATCAAGAGTAAACAGGACTACATGGGTAATTACCAGAAAATTCAAAATATACATTTTATTTGCCATAAACATATCTTAAACATATGGCATTTTAATCATAATCGTTAGAGCCATTTTCCAGAAAATCAAAATTTTCGAGAACGTTTTCCATGTAAAGGGTAGCTTAGAGTGGAGGAATTTTGTTCAAAATCTTCGTGTCACATCCTTGAAACATATTAAACTTAAATACTACCTTTGGTTTTTAAGCTACATTTCGTTTTTGAGTTGTGTTGTACACGCACACGCACGCACATTCACAGACCTTTTCTAAAAATACTTTGCTTGGATTCAGGGGTCCCAAAACATATTTCTGGTGAGATCTGGATATCTAAATGTTGGGTGGAATACGATACTTTCCCTTCTTAATATACGTAGCAGAGAAAGTAAGCATTTCTAAGCAGAAGAAGATTTTTCTGATACGATACCATACCATTTGTCATTTATCTTGGGTTTGCCCATCGTTTCTTTGACCATATGGATCTCCGGAGATGATTTATGTACTTTTAGAGGTGTTCGTCACTAAGGCTGACAGCCCAAAATATATAGGTCAAAATGTGTCCAGGACTCGACTCTACCGTGTTGGCTATTTGATTCACCCATTTCGTTACGACAGCCGACGCTTCCACTTTGTAACTTTATTTTGACAGAAACTCTGCTGATTTGATAACTGCCAAAGAAAAGCCGTCCGGGAACGACGTGACGTGACGCATTTCCTGTCACTTTATCGTGAGGTTCCCGAGGGAAAACAACGTTCATCTCTTTAATGGAGGTGGGGAGCGGTGATTCATGGGGAGTGCAAACACGCTGACATTCGGGTTAGGTGTTAAAAATGGAGTTCAGCTTTGTTTCAAGTAGGTGGGATCGGGGAAACTGCCAAAGGCAATTATCTTCCACGAATGTTCCTCCAGCACATTTGGCAGACTCTTCCACTCCATTACTTCTCTAGTGTTGTGAACTACATTGTAGGCACTGGAAAGAATCCAGGTTTCAGAAGTTGGGCTCCGTTTTGTGATCTGGAACGCGCACTACTTTCTCTTAGGGGAGGAATTGCACTGCATTTGTCTATCTCCTACGATATACAAGTTATGCAAATTCTATTGACAATGAAGAGAACTTGTGAGAAACACAACATGTACGTCTCATTTTGGAATTAAGCATATGAATTTAATGAAAATTGTCAGTGCCATTTTTGAGAAAATAAAAATGCTGACTTTATAAACCAAGTTTGATAGTCAAACAGTTTTACTTTTTAGTTATACTGTTCACACGTACAAACACACAATATACACACAGGCGTTTTTATAAAAATGCTCTTATTGGATATAGGTAGTCCTAAAACATGCATTTCCAATGGAATATTGGTACCTATCGAACTTTTGGCTGAAATGCAATACTCACCATACTGTAAAAATAAAAAGTACGATAATTTGGTATTGTTTTACTATTTAGAAGGTCCTTTACTCAATATATTACCGAAATACAATACTTTCTTTCCTTACTATTAGAAAAAGTAAAAGCAACAATTTATTTCAAATTTAGGATAGCAGACATAGAACCGAGTAGGAAAATTCTCATTTGTTAATAGAACCATTGAGGAATTGAATAAATTGTCTGAGCAAACTTCTAAATGGAATTAGAAAATTTTAATATAAAAATTAAAAATCCATAAAAACAAGAATTACATTTCAGCATCCTTTAATTATTAACAAATTCTAAGTTCATAAAATCAAATATGTTAGGTTAAAGCTGAGCCAGCATCCGTGGTTATACACCAAAATCAAATGAACATTTTTGGTTTTGAAGTAATTAATACTTTTTGTTAAAATAAATAAGAATTGAGATTCATAGCCTTTCAGGACTGTCCTCTGTCCATGAAGAAATTTAAGAAAAGTTTAAGTAGGGTAAATGTTGGATAGATTATTATTGTAAAGGTTATTTAGATATATGTTTAACATTTTATAAACTAATTGGGTGTACTGGTAATACATTTATTGGTTATACTGAGAGGATAGGTAATTAATGAACGTAAATTAGTAAAGTGGGGCGCGGCTGGGCCGAGCGACTAGATTACTTGACTCTCCGGGCTCGATCCTATGCGTCCTCGTGAGGGATGTGTAGTGGACACACTGGCGTAGCGGCGGATTTGCTCGGGGTTCTCCTGTTCCCCCCGCCATTATTACTCCATCACCTTTCCTAACAACTTTCGCCATCATTTCATATCATCCACTTCCTCGCTCTCGCAACAAGCTTCGGGCTGATCACTAATCGTGGGTCTTCTGTGAGATCAATTGCGGCTACGGAGACCGCATATAGTGGTCACTGACCACGTCCCACTCTCTAATACTGGGCCCCGCTCATGACGCCTGCAGTGGACAGAGATGGGAGATCCAGCGGCCGAGCGGTAAGCCAAGGCTACACTTAAAGGGCCTTAGTGCCACAGGACAGACAAATTAATAAAGTAATTAATCAATTAAAAAACTAGATGTATTACAAAACCATAATCATGGTAGCTATAGTAATCTGATCTGTAATTGAGCTGTTTTATTCATATGAATATTCTTTTATTCTTCATTATATTACTATTGTTTATACTATTATAGTTTGTAATGTTAAGTTTTCCATTTAACTCTGCCACCGTGTAGTACTCATTTGCAGTGAAGGCAGACAGAGCCAGACAGAGACAAACAGAGACAGACAGAGACAGAGACAGACAGAGACAGAGCCAGACAGAGATAAAACAAGTTCTTGTTCAGTATTGTACTCAAGAGAGATTTTGAAGGTAGTGAATGTGGTAAAGGAGCGTTTTGCTCGTAGTCATTCATTCAGTGATCCATTTAACTGAAGGTCTTCTCTCTGCGAAGGTCGAGCCAGGTTATGTAAGAGCGAATTTGTAGGTCTTCTGTTGGTTCACATCCAAAATTAGTTGTTGATGTAATTACGTGTGCAGTTTATGAAGAGGGAGTTGACCTCCGTTGTGTAGTGATAAATTAGCTTTATGTATAAACAGCAAGCGGGCAGTTTGTATCAAACAAAAATCTGATATAGACCATTGTGGACAACTGTCAAGTTATGCTAATCACTGTAAAACACTTATCTATGTACGCTCAGATCATCCCTTAAGCATTTTCCTATCTTTGCAATACATGTCTTATATGATAGTGCTAAAACAATTATACAGGTCAAAAAGATTTTGATATTTTAAATTTTGAACTCTTTCTATAGTAATTGCCATGTTGTGGTTCCTAAAATGAAGCCCATACATTTGTATCACATACCAGATGTTTCAAAATTATTATTCTAATTTTATTTATTTGTCCATTTTTGTGTGAGGAAGAACAATTACAGCATTACAGCAATGTCATCTATTGAAATAAATCCACTAAAAGGAACTAGTTGATTGTTAAGCACTAGTATACCTTTGTAAACGCAACAAAATATGCAAGGAAACAATTTCTGCTACATGTATCTCAGTTCATATTAAGTATACATATTTTTGTAACACACTTTAGAGAAGACATGAAAATAAATGGCAGTAGATAGAGTTCGAATTGCTTTGCTACCGTTTATACAACTGACGTGAATGGCTAATATTGCTTTAATCGGATTTTCGTTCCATTGTCGACATTCCAAACGTGTTCTGGATGTCAAGGTCTGTTCGATCCATTACCATCGTGGATTATTTACCGAGACGGTGTTTCAGTTTTCTGGCTTGACCGAGTCTCTGATCATGCATGCTTTCGTGACCTACCCCACATCAAATATTCAAGCAACGTTACGTAAACTTGAGAATCAACAACAACTCAATACTCCTCTCAGGAAGCTAGAATATGAAATTTGTTCATCTGGTGTAAACTAGCTTGGTATTCTTTGCGTGCGGGAACACTAGTCATATTAGTGTCTAAATGTTTTAGAATTAAAGGGACTCGAAATGCTTACATGTTAAAATTCTAAAACTCAAGGAACATTTTCTCAGAAACCTATGGCAGTACTATAACATTAAGTGATTATTTAAGAACACTTTGACACAGCAATTCTTTGTGCTTGTCCTTACTCAAGAGAATACTTTTTAATTAAATGTCTATCTTTTGACCACCTCTATAGTGCAGTTGGTAGTGCGCTTGCCTGTGGCGCGGAGGACCGGGTTCGATCCCCGGTATGGGGATTTTATCCCCTCTGGGAGGTCTGGCACGGGGTGCACTCAGCCCCGTTAGTCCCGGGGGGACCAATTGAGGAGCTACTTGATGGAAAAGAAGCGGCCCCAGGTCGTGAAGACCGCATAACTGGCCAGGAGGGATCGGAACGCTGACCACATACCACCCTCCAATACTACACCCCCTATAGTGTTCCGAGGTGGGGGTCGCAGCGGCTGGGCGGTAAGGCTTGGCTCTTCATGGGTTATAGTGCCGGGGTTTAAATGCCTGTCTGTAAAAGAAAAAGCGATTAGTGCTTTGATTACTTTGTTACTGGTAGAAATTTTGAGAAACCATTCCGATAAGGTTTAATATTTTTCAGGGAGATGTGGCCGAGCGGCTAGAGTGTTCACTTACCACCTAGGCGCACCGGGTTCGATCCCAGGGATCCGCATGTGGTATTTGTGGTGGACGAAGCGGCACTTGAGCGGGTTATCTCCGGGTTATCCGGTTTACCCCGCTACTCATTCCACCAATTGCTCCACCATAACCTTTCTAATTATCAATTTCGTCTGCACATCGCATCCTTCTCTTCCTATCATACCTAGTGCTTGACTGACCACCCGCATCTGTCCGGTCCAAAGGTTTCTGTGCTCCCTGACAGGCGTCTGACCCTAGGCACTGGCTTTTAAGTCCTAGGAGGTGTACATAAGTCTTACATAAGGGGAAGGGTAATCAGGTAAAGGATGTGATACAAAGATTTTCAAGAAAATTCGTCCACCCCAAACTAGCTTTACATGCAAAGTTTCGAAAATTTCTATTTTCTCCAAAATGGCTAACGATTTCGATTAAAATGACATGTTTAACTTATTTTTATGGCAAATGGAATTTGTATTTTGAATTTTGTGGCTATAGCCGATACAGTCCTCATTATTCTGGATGAGTTTTGCATAACTGCTAAACCTTAAGTGATAGAGCAAATCCTCTATTAAAAAAAAAGGAGATATTCCTTGTTATTTGGGTGAGTTTTGTAATACTTGTACTTAACACAAATAGAAGATCGTTTTTTAAATTTTTTATATCTTAGCCCTGCAAAGAGAACGGAATTAGAAAATTTAAAACGTTTTACTATCACTCAAAGCCTACTGTATTGTCATATTCCCCTTATACCGACAAGAAAATTATGAATAAGAATTTCTACTAATGTTGCTCTTGACTATCATGAAGAAGATGGAGGAATAAGAGTTTGTAAGAATGGTTAGTGCAGGAGTAGAGAAGGTCATGTGAGTGGAACACATTAGATTTGTTTTTATTTCAAACGCCTCAGATCTATTCTCTCTTTGAATATACCTTATACATTCTAATATTTTTACAGTGACTTTATCACCACAGGGCTTTATGTCATCTGTGGATTTGAATGAATTAGAAACTCCATCTACATTAACACTCACATATGCCTCACTTTGGTAATTACTTTATGAATTGTGTCATTTTAAACAGAAAACTTTGTGATTTAATAAACAAAAGCCCAAAAATAATTTTTGTCCACTTTTTGCTTTCCGGGTCAAAACAATGCCATTCACACGCTCACAAAGACACGCACAAACATATTTCTTAAAAGAAGAAATTCCTCTAATCTAATATTTCGCTGCTTCAAGTTAAATATTTGCTTGCACATCGTGTAAAATTAAACAATACGTAAGAACTGTTCCATATCTGAAGATATTTTACTACATCCACGTTAAGAGTGGGGAAAATAGGGTTACTCAACGACGAATATTTCGGAAACGTTGAAACGTTCTGGCTAAATCACCTTTTCTATCTTCGTACTGTATACTTACGAAAACTAGTTTTGTGTTCTACCCAAGCATTCAATACCGAAATTGTACCGGACATTCAGGTCTTTCTAAAAATGTCTGAATGTGTATGTGTGTGTATGCGCGCAGATCTGTCTGTGTAGAGCATAACTTAACAAAAATGTCAGTCAAATACCAAAATTTGATGTTTAAGTTTACAGTCTTCCAAGACATGAAGGTTTATAACAAATCCACCATCTTAACAACTCTTTAATGAAAACCCTTTAAATAATTTTGATGTTCTAAAAATGGTTCTAAAGATATTAATTAAAATAGCACATTTTTACGATATTTTAATGAGAAATGAAATATATTAAATTTTTTGGGAATAGTCTCTGAAGTCCTGCTCATTGTGAATGCCTTTTGTATAACTGGTAAACCGTAAGTATTAAAGAAGATTTTACCACACAAAATAGGTAGATCTTAAAGCACATGATTTATCTCAAACATACTTTTTGTGGAGTTAACCATTTCGGAGACATTTCTTGTTTTGCATTTTAAGACACTCTTATTTTTTTACTTTCTCTACTAAGTAGGGGCAGTATTGTATTCCACCCTAAAATTCGATGTTGAGATTTCATCAGAAATATATACTTTGGGGCCCCTTGAATCCAAAAAAGCATTGTTAGAAAAAGGTCCGTGTGTGTGTGTGTGTGTGTGTGTGTGTGTGTGTGTGTGTGTGTGTGTGTGTGTGTGTGTGTGTGTGTGTACAGCATGAATCAAAAACGAAAAGCCGGTTACAAACCAAAGTTGGTATTTGAGTTTAATGTCTTTCAAGGAGGCGACACGAAGATTTTGAAGAAAATTGCTCCGCCCTAAACTACTTTTACGTGGAAAAGTTTTCGCAAATTGATTTTTTTTAAATGGCTCTAACGACTTTGTTTAAAATGCCATATGTTTGAGATATTTTGATGACAAATGAAATGCCATATGGCATTTAGACATATTGCGTGTTTTTAAAGAATCTACATTTTTTGTACAGTAAGATTTGGTCTATCTCATGCAGTTTGGGAGTTATGCGAAAGTCATCAAGAGTAAACAGGACTAAATGAACTGTAGCCAGAAAATTCAAAATATACATTTAATTTGTCATAAAGTGCCTTAAACCTTTGGTATTTTAATCTCTTTTGAGGAAATCAAAATATTGCATGTTTAGGTTGGAGGCATCTTCTTCAATATGTTTACGTCGCATCCTTGAAAGATGTTAACCTTAAATACTAACTTTGGTTTTCAACCGACGTCATATTTCTAGCAAAACCTCGACATCCAATTTTTGGGTCTAATGCAGTACTCCCGCTACAGTATATACTAGAGAATGTGAAAAGTGATTTTAAGAATAGTTGTGCAAGAATGAGTAGCGAAAGTTTTGGGAGTGCATATATGAGGGGTTTTTGTGGTGCACATACGAGAGAAACAAGGGAGCATGTGCTTATCGGACGATGCTGAGCCATATGGGGGGCGCATGCGTTGTTGCCGTGATGGGACCTTTAACACTGTTTGTTTAGCTATTTTAGTTAATTGAAAAGTTTGTTAATCCAGATAACGTGCTTCGCTGTATAATTCGGATAAGGAGGGAGGAAGGAAGGGATGCAGGTGAGGAGGAGGACGCGGTGGACCCGACCCTAGGCGCTGCAGTATAACGAACTGCACTACTACCCAGGAGGCACTTTAGTTCGTTAGCCGACGTAATGAAGATGGCAGTGAGGAGTACCTTGTTATCTCAACTTGTTCATTACCCTGTGTGAGAACTTTGGGGGGAGACTTATGACTTTTAACATGGTTGCGCCTGCAGGCTGTTGATTGATCTGGACCATGACTGCCACATTGATTGCGTCGAGCCGGCACAGTTGGGAACAAGACCACCCTCGAACAGCTGACTGACCGGGGGAAAATCCGCTCCAGTCAGTCTTCTGATTTCAGTGCAAAATACTCGTGGGAGAGACAAAACGTGCTCCAAGACGCCAGCACTCAAGGGGCAAACGTTTGCAGGATGCTTGAAAATTTCTATTACAACATCCTAGACAGTGTTAATACTATTTATTTATTGATTTATTTAAAGTTGTAGACATGTTGGATATTTTCAATTTGTCTTCTGGCTACCCAATATAATTTCCTTCAAATTTCGTCCAATGAGTCTGAAGTTTCTTCCATTTTTCTCTAATTGTCCAAGTGTGTCTTTAATTTGTACCACTTTTGAATTCAAGGAATATTTAACATTTGAAATAGCTTGCATGCCTGCAGTGGAGTCACAAAATATAACAGATTTTTTAAAGATTGAAGTGTGATGCATAGTTAATTGAGCACAAGAAAAATTGCTTCTAACTCACCATCAAAATTTGTTTTTAATCTGCGAACAGATTCATAAAAGGAGAACAGTTTACAGTAAACTCCAGCTTCAGTGTAATCACTATACTTCTTTAAGGAACTGTCTGTGAAGATGTGAAGCCATTCACCCTTTTCAAAATTTATTGTTTGTGTTGTAATAGGTACTTTTTAAAATGTACACAGGATATTCTACTTTTTACATATAGGTACTGTTAAACATAACTTACATTCCACGTCAGCCTACTGCAATGGATTTATTGCTATAACATTTTTACTGTTTCTATGCCTGAAGTGTGTATTTCTTATTTTACCAATATGTTAAATGAATCCTTTGGTAGTTTCGAGGTTTCATAATTTCCCCTATAATTATATGAAGGTAGCCTTATTAATTTTTCATACTGTATGGGAGCTAGTTTATCTCGTGAGACAGGGAAGCATTATCTGTTACAATCTCCATTACTATAATAGGTGTAGTTTTAGCTGTTCCAGTGATTATCCTCATTGTTTAATTTTGTACCAAGTCTATTTATTTCACGTCACCAGACTCCAAATTTTCGCATCCACAAAGAATAATTCGTTTAATGTAAATGTTATGTATTTTTCAGGGCGGTTAGTGACCAACCCCATTTTTAACGTGCATAATATTTTGAGCAGAAACTCGTTCGCGCTGGTTTAAATTGTTCATACTATACGTATCTGAATTACGACAGCAAATTAAACATGAGAAAGCAATGGCTATGATACGAAAAGTACAATTTCGGATTAAATCGTAATAGGAGGACAAATAATTGAGCACGTGTTTACTTTTAAATATTTGGTGTCAAGGCTACCAGTAATTGATATAAAGGCAGAAATGAAATAAAATATCAAACCATATAATAAAATCAATGGGAGCATAAAAAGCTACGGAAAGAAGGGTCTTAAATGAAGATTAGCTGTATGGAATAGTATCCAAACGCTAGTTAAAATATGCATGAGATTTTTAATATCCTTCTTGGGTGTTGCTAGAAAAGATCGTATACGAAGTGTAGATATAAGAGAAAAATTAAAGGAAGAAAACATGAAAGAAATTAAAACATATCAGAGCAAGTGGAAAGATCACGTTAAGAGGATGGAACCTTTTATATTGCCATGGCAAGCGCTAGTTTACAAACCATTAGGACGAACAGACATCGGACAACCGCGAATGTTGAGCAGTTTGACTAATCTTGGGACAAGTATAAAGGCCTAATCCATGTTAAGGAAGAACACGCGTAGAACTATTATCCAGATTGTTCTATACAGAGTGTTGGGGGCAGATATTTTATTAGTAATTGACGTTAGTATAATGAGCAACATTACATGAATATTTGCTTCATTTGCAAACTTATAATTTTACTTAAGAGAAGCATGCGAGTATATAAATTTCGAAACGTGTGGCACTATAAAACGAACACTGAAAAACAAAAGAAGAGATACCACATTGAAATATGATAAAACTATGTCAGTGCCCATTATATCTTATGGAGCCGAGACCTGACAAAAAGAATAATTGAAACGGCAGAAGTACGTAATACGATCTTAAAGATCGTATTAAAAGTGAAACAATAACAGAGAAACAAAAATATTTAATTTAAATGACATATTCAGGGAATATAAAATAAAATGACACACGACATATCTCTCGAATGCCGGAAGAAAGACTTCCAAACAGGCCCTGCAATACAAGCCAGTTGGTAGTAGAGAAGTTGGAAGACGCTGGGAAGATCCCTTCTGAGCCGAAAGAGGCCTATCTGGCCCATCTTTAAGGTTGATGATGACGATGAAGAGTAGTACGTTTTCAGATAGGCTAGTATCTCTAAGTAAGGATGGCGCAGAGTGGCATGTCTCGTAATAACTAATGGTGTACCGGAACTGAGTTGTACTTTCTGCAAGGCCAGTAACCTCACAGTACCTAAGCCAGAGAAAAATTATTTTTTCTAGCACATTGTGAAGTTTACTGCGCACATTTTCCCTAATTCTCCAGCTTTAATTTCCTTAACTTTTACACACACTTCTTCCACTATGCTTTTACCCTTTGGCATATATAATTCAGGTGTTTCTAAGGAGGTTATGGCATTGGATAAGCAACAAAAGTTAATGTTTATGACATTTAAACTACTCAAGAGATCCACTGAAGTTAGGGATTTTGCAATTTGACTCTCCGGAATTTAAGGCTTGTTCATTTTCACATATATTTCGCACATTAGCCACAGTTTGCACCAAGGACACGTGCCAAGACAGCATTACTCCTGCCTTACTAACTTGAAACCATGAACCAATCACTCTAATACGCCCTCTAGTCATAATACAGCAAGCCTTCGGATATTTTTATTTTACATCAACCTATGTCTTTCAGCCTTCCAGTTGCTGCTATCAACTATGGTCAATGTTTATTGGCTCTTTGGCTGAAAATCTAAAACGTAAACGGTAGATATGAGATATTGTCTCGTAAGCTCTGTGTTCTTTGGAGCTTGCCTGATCCCCACGAAATATAAAAGAGAGCGTACCAGTTTTATGACCCGTGCTCGCAGAATACAAATAACATTACGAAGCAAAGTTACTCTATTCCATTTAAATCTTGCACTTTCTTACACAAGTACCAACAAGTAGAGATATTAGGACCTTGAAAGGCCAAATTTGAATAAAAACTGATTTATTTATTTTCTAAAATAACGGAATTACTTCAATGTGCAATAGAATTTAGAAAATTTCAACTATTAAACATAGCATACTATAACGTGACAGAATTAATAAAAGAAGCGATGTTTGAACTTAGGAAGTACATCAAAAAGGTTTCTGATAGAAAAAGAAAAACTAGTAATTTACCTGCATACCTACTAATATAACTCTAAAATGTAAAAAATTAAAAGTTTCAGAGGGTGATTTATTCCAGAATTGTTTGCGTTTAATTGTATAAGCTTTCCGCAGATTCTGAAATCGGCTTATGTTGAGCGCATACAGATTCCATTCCCTTCTTCTTACCATGTTCTTTATTGTAACTACCGTGAGAGTATAAAATTTGCGAACCAGCTGTGCGGTAGTTTGCCTGTCTGCAAACTCGGCGCTCCTTGCCGTCTGTCGCTATTATAGAAAGGCGCTGAGGAAACTATACAACATTTTTAAAACTACCTTTAAAGGCTTTACATACTAACTTAATGAAAGGAGATGCCGAAACTGGCCACCGTCTTTGTGTATACATTTTGGCACCTTTAGGAAACTATCCATCACTCGCCGTAGTCCATGTTGTGAAATGCTGGCAATTTCCTGGCGGATATTTTGCTTTAATTTTTCCAGGGTGTGTAGGTTTGTCTTGTACACCTTATGCTTTAAGTTACCCCAGAGATAGAAATAGCAGGGTGTTAGGTCGGGGGATCGAGGGGGCTACAAATCTCTATTAATTATTCTGTCCTGAAACACACTTTCAGTTCTTTTCATCGAAATATTAGCCGTATGAGCTGTTGTAGATCCTTCTTGAAAAAAAGGCAAAATCAGGCCTCCTGTCTGTTAATTCTCTAAAAATAGGGAGAAAAACTGTATTCACGTATGTACGGGAGTCAACTATTGACTCGAAAATGTTGGTCCGCTATGTCCTCCGCTAATGGCGCACCAATTTTTTCGTCATGAAAAGGTACTTCATGGACAATATTAAGTTTTTAAAAGATCTAATAACGAGTTCCTTTCATAAAGTTGGTAAGTAAAGCCTTGAAAAGTAGCTTTAAAGATGTTTGGTTTCATCTGTGCCTTTCTATGATAGCGGCAGACGGTAACGATCGCCAAGGATGCAGACAGGCAAAATTGTTTGACTCTCCATCGTAGTCGTATTCTGCATGTATTTTTAGGAAATTACAATTCGTAAAATCAATAAAGCAAATCATAAGAAAAGGCAAAAGTGATAATTAATTGAATTCTTCAAACACAACTCTAAATGGTTAATCGTGTAACCTAAATGGTAGCACAGTTAGCATAGTCCTATCAACTTCACCCAGAAAATACAAGCAATGGGGACTACATATTTGTGAAATAAATACCTCCCCATATAGAACAATATAAGCTTCACAGTGGAAATTGCACCAAGGAATGAGAGATTTGTTAGATAATATGTTGTGCCTTTCGCGGCCGGCTTCGGAAACAAGGCGCGCATTCTGCTCTGAGAGACCTGTTGAGGAAAGAAACTTAGGATTTTATAAAAAGCATATTGATTGTGCAGATAAATATTATTAACATATAGTGCAAAAAATGAATATTTGAGTATTCTTTTGCAGTCAAAGCAATGAAGCGTTTCCCCCCTCAAAAAACCGAAATCAGATTAATTTATATAGTTAGTGGTGCAGACTTAAATTCAACCAAAATTCGTAACGTTTCATACCGAGAACTATTTTAAAAAAGTTAATTTCATTACATAAAAGGTTGAAGTTGTTAAGTTTAGTATTTTCACCGATGGCTTGTTTTAAAGAAATACATCTAAGAGTTTTACCATTAAAATGGCAATTGAGCGGAAAGAGTAGTAGGCGGTTCTATAATACAACGTGCTTAGTGGGGTGAGTTTTAGCATATTTAAGTTAGAAAAATTTAGCATTTTGATTTATTTTTTACTATTATTACTATTTACTAGCATTTACACTTTTGTTTTTAGGATTTTTAGCATTTTATAGGATCTTGATAAGCACGTAGCTAATGACATTTGACATAAAGAAATAGAAATAAGTATTTAACACCAATAATTCAAGTAATTATTTGCTTCTATTCTGGTAATAATAAAAGCTACACATTTCGTTTATTCTGCGGTCCTGCATCATAGAAGCACTGAGTGCGCATACTTCCTCGTGACCGCAGAACTTCATTTACTCCATTCTTCTACAATTATCCGTTTCAGATGCTCTTTCTTTGTGATTAACCAGTCTCTAACCTTCTCGTACTTCATTTCATGGGGATTTACTGAAGTGGGGTGTTCAGAATATGAGACACATTATATACGATCCATAAAGTTCGACTATATGTGCCGTGTTGTTGGGATTATTATCTTGCTGTAAGTGGAAGCTCATACTCTGAACTCACTTTCACATTTTGTTTCAGTGCCCTTAAACATATTTGTCCATGACCTCGCCAATTCTTACAAGTTTTCCAACACTTGATGAAGCCATACATCTTCAAACCACGACACCAGCTCGCCTGTGTTTGTGATTCTTAAAATCCCCTCTTTACTGTTCTCTTGCCATACTTCTATTCGACCATCACTTTCCCCCGACACAGACTTCTGCACCTTTTTTCCATAAATTTCTCCGGAAATTTCTTTTCTTATTTGTTTTAATAACGTATGGTTTAAGGGTCTTCACCTGGGCACTCTGGCATTCAAACCAGAAAGATTCAGCACTCTGGTGACATGAATCTTTGTTCCAAGATTTTCGTTTTTGTGACGACTTTTCTTTCCTAGAGTAGCTTCCAGCCCTTTGCTCCCTATTAAGTGTTTAAAAGTTACAACAATACACTATGATATTGTAAAAACACGCTTACATGCAAACAGAAGAAGGAAAAAGAATGCATTGGCTTTTGTAATCATAATTATTCTGGTTCAAAATTATATACTAGGCCTGTCCAAATATTTTAGTTTGTCTCTACTGTCGCGGCGGCCTCGCGCAGAGAGATAAAGTGGTAGCTACATCACATCACTGTCTTGGTAAAGGCCGGTCAGCAACAATTGATTGTTAGAAGTGGCACAGAGGTTAGAAGAAGGTAAACCCAACCTCCCCTCATTTGCAAACGTTGGACATCGCTGATATATAGCATTTGCGAAAAATCACCACATCTGAAATGCTGCAAGAATGGAAGGGGATGAACGGGCTAGAATATATATTTGTCGACCTCTAGGACAAGTAACCAGCTTCGTTACGAATTCTGAACCAGCTACACAAAATATATCATCGAATGCATTCAGTGGGCAATACGGCCCGAGGTGTCGCATCATTATACACCTTGCGATGTTCTTTTCTTCCCTCAACTTGTCTGGTGACTAAGAGGCTTCGTATTTCACAGCGAGGAAGAAAGAAAAAGATGTTTCCGAGACGTTACGAGGCAAGATAAACTATCTC
The DNA here is from genome assembly GCA_030765045.1 of Tenodera sinensis. Taxonomy (NCBI): domain Eukaryota; kingdom Metazoa; phylum Arthropoda; class Insecta; order Mantodea; family Mantidae; genus Tenodera; species Tenodera sinensis. The sequence continues at coordinate 64,786,348 of CM060961.1, forward strand.
ATACTTCCGTCGCGACGCTGCGCTCCTCCTTTCCTTTACTTTTTAGGTCAGAAAAGATTGATGAGCACGGGAGGAAGTTAAGACGATACACGAAATATATGAATAGTGACTGGTTTGCTTCTCCCCCATGGAGAAATATGGATTTTGCAACGAGAGATGCTAGAGAAACCAGAGCTCCAGTTTTCACAGCCTTTCGCTCCACTCACGACTTTCAAATATGTCTGTGTATGTGTTTCTGTGTTTAGGCTAATCTCAAAAACTGCTCAACAAATTGTCAGAATTCTTTCACCATTGAAAGCTTCTATACCTTCTGGTGGACATGGACCATAAAAGACGCTCTAATTTCAATTTATGAACTCCTAAATGGCACATAAACATGGAAGACAAACCAGCAACAAAAGACATGACAGGTTACCCAGAAAAAGATGTAAATAAATATACTTTAAGTATCTATAAGAGACCGGATAAGAAATAAAGAAATAATTAGAGGGGCGCAAGCGGAGAGGGCCGTGATAGCTGTAAAAGTACGGAAGTGCAGATGAGCAGGTCACACAGTAATGCTCAACAACAATATCTGAACAAATATAGTAACGATGTGGTACACAAGAGAAGGACAAAGGGGGCCGGGAAGTCCGAGGAGGAAATGGACGCGCGAAATGAAGAACCTGGCAGCACCTGAACGAGAACTGCGCGTAAGTATAACACATAGAAGACCCACCATTTTAGAGGAAAGAGCAGAAAACTGAATATAAGTTTAATCAAATGTAGGTTAGGACAAACTATCAAAGACAAAGACAAGGGAATACCACATTCATAGCTCAAATATGGGCAGAGCATATTTTAGGAGAGGTCGTAGCCCTATAGGGATGATGCTGATGATTATTAATATTATTATCATCATCGTTATTATTAAAAGAATATACAAAGTCATGTTCTAGAATATCAATATATACTTGCAAAAGGGGTTTTACCTTTTGTTGAAAAAATCTGTGTTACTGTATAGAAATGAATGTAAAATAAGACAAATGCCACCGATATTTCATAGCAAGCCACTAACCCACAGCAAAACGAAACAGAACCTAATCGCCTTATAACGACGCGACATTAATGCTAAAATACTCTAATAAGCTATTTGCAGACCCAAAATGTAATGGTGCCTGATAACTGACCATTAGTGTTCTATTTCCGCATTACAAATAAACTTTGTAAGAGTGAAATTTCACAGTGCGTTTAGCTATACAACGCCGCAAGGTCTGACAAGCCTCTGGTTGGATTTTGTATTGATCAGCATATAATTCACTGCCTACTTGTAAATTAAAGCGATAGTCAGCACAAGGGAATCTAACCCAGGGATGTCCAACTTTGCCTCTTTGAAAAATCTTACGTAATCAGCATCTATAACCCACGTCACTCCTTCAGTCGATGGGACAAACGGTCAGTACCCAGTGACGGACATTAACAGCCGATTCCATGTCCGTTTCTAAGTCATAGCTTGAATTTTCTGGTAATGTTCTCAGAAGACCTCTTCATTCTGGATGATTTTTCCATAAATGGTAAACAGTAAGAGACAGAAAAATAATGTGGATCTCGTTAAAATACACAATTTATATCAAATATATGAGTGAACCATTTCCGAGATATTCTTTATTATTTGTTTGAATTTGCTAATACTTAATTTTCTCAAATATGAATATGCTATTCGTGTTTTTATCTCTTGGCCTTACAAAGAGAACGGAACTCAAAGGCATCGCATAACAACCAGGGCCAAGAGCTTGTTTGCCGAGCAGCGAGCGGTGACGTCACAGCGGTGGATAACAGTTGAGGTTCAACGTTTGAAACAGCAATATATGTATAGATTTTTGCAAAACAAGAAAATTGTCAAAGAGAACCGCTCCCCCTGCCACTGGGTTGTAACCATTAGCAAATAAAGGGCAACCCACAAACAGGGTGAGAGACAATGCAGCCGGTCTTCTGGTTCCTTTGTACTTTTAAACCGCAAGGCTTGTAAACTTCAGAGTAACGCATCTTTGACAGAGGAGTGGGGCAGAGTACATAGTTATGTTTATATGCGTTCTTGGTGAAGACGTTTGCAGAACTTGCAAATTCTAGAAACACAATTTGATATATTTCCTACACCATTCCTGATAAGTGTTGATTCGGTTCCGACAGGCTTACAGTAAGAAATTAGGTATTGACTTACAATGTGACAGAGAACTGAAACGCATGTATAATAACAAGGTGGATTTGGTTGCTTTTTACTAATCTTTTCCTCGTTCACGATTTCAGTACCTGCATAATCATGCAACTGAAATATTGTGCATGTATGGCACTACTTATGTGTGAGCAGCTCTTCTCCGTTTTAAAATTGAGAAAACGTGGACATCAAAGTAACCTCTCTGCTGAAAATGATAATACAGTATTTAGAATCAAGGCAACACAAAATATTACCCCAAAAATTCCTAGGTTGGTCAACAGAAAACTAACCTACAAAAAATGAAACATAAGTTGTAATTTAACGTATGCTCCCGTATTTTATAATTTATACAAGTTTCAAACCTCCAACTGTTTTAATTGGGTTTTTATATTATGAAATGTAAGTTTGCTCATGTTACACTTAAGAGTTTATCAGTTAAATGTAGAAAATCGTTCCTTTTGTTTTGCTGATTAAGTCGGTGCACATAAAAGGTATACAATAATTAAATTCATCAAGTAGGTAAACAGAGCGAAACTATTCTGCTCCAAGGGTAACACCTAAACACTTTCACTATGTTAACAGAATATGGGTCTTTTTTTTTTTTTTTTTTTCCAAGGAAATTAAAAGCACTTCTGAAAGTACTCCAGGTATCCTTCACTTCTCGACTCACAGTATTCTCGAACGGACTGTCCTTCATCAGCTTTCGAACTTATAGGCCTTTAATTTTTTCATAGGATAATGAAGGAAATATAACACAAAAGTATTTAGAGCACTCACTGTCTTATCTAGAGTTTTCACAATTTGTTTCATGACACCTAATTTCACATGGAGAGGTGGCAACAATACTTTTGAGGGTTCAATAAGAAGTTCACTTTTTTTTTTTTTTTTTGACCGGTGTTAAATTAGTCCTACATGGCCACTGTTCCCGTTCCTAGTGCTCTGACCTAGCTCTGCTATCCCGTTCACATAAGAAACAAGGATCGTTTCTGAAACCAGCCTACTGACAAAGTAATAGTCCAATAATCTTGAAATCTCCACAGACTAGCCATTGATGCTATTTGTACTGTAGTTTTTATAAAAAAAAAACTTAATATTTTCATATGTTTTCTTTAAAAGAAACGAGTGAGCCACAGGAATGGAGGGTTGAATGTTTCCATTATGAAGCAAAACTCGTTTAATACCTTTTGAGAAGAATTTATGAAGAACCTCCACTCTTTGGAATCATAATTTATGTTATAAAATTTGAAGACAGCAGGAACGTCTTGGCAATACTCCAAATTATCTTCTTTATAAAAAAAGGGGGGGATAAGTTCCTTCTCACGATGCCTGTACCATACAAAATACGTACCCTCAGGCAATACTTTTTCTTTTAAAGTAGAGTCTAGAAGTTCTGCTGATTCTTTAGGCAAATTTAAATCCCTCAATATACAATTAAGAATATCTATCCTCATCAGAATTTCTGCTTCATAAGTATTATCCACTGGAGATTCACTTTCTGTGCTACTGGACGCAGACGACAATGTATCTGATACTGTAGATAAACATATCCAAGAATAAACATTACATGTCTTATCGTCGGTTAATTTTAAGGGGAAGAGAAATAATTGTACATCCCCTAGGGCGGATATAGTTAGTAGATTTTAATCAATAAGAAAATATAAATATAAAAATATACAATATAAACATAATAGTTATATTATTTCACATTTTAAGTAATAAAGTTCAAATTATAAACTGTTGAGCATTTCTAACAAACTATAAGCACACGGTAATATTACTACGATACGTACGTTATGAAAAATATTCAAAACATGAAATTTTGAATCAAAAAATTCTGTAGTACGCGAAAACGGATTTCAGCTTTGCAGTCAGTGCGAAAATTTGATTCAGAAAAGTTCATTCATTAAAAACAACGAAATTCATGCACGCGGTGTAATCAATGTTATTCTATTAACAAAATCAGCACATTCTTTTCTGCCCGTATTTAAATAAGTAAACATTGCTTTCTGTAGTAACATTAACGGTGTTTAAGAAACATCTTTAAACAATTCCTTAAACATAGATAATGCATATGATATATTCCTCATTAATAATAAAAATAATAAAATAATAATAAAAAAAATACTACAAATACTAATAAAAATAATAATATAAATACTAATAAAATAATAAACATAGTAATAAAAGTAATAAAAATAGTAATAATAGTAATAGTAGTAACAATAATAACAATAACAATAACAACCGGTTCAGATTTAAAGAGTGATAGGCAAGAAAGCTGAGGGGGAGAAACTACGTCATAACCTATCGAGGTTGATGCATGCTCTTTTGCGATTTGCAGTAGTTCTTTTACTTGTGTTACACTACACTATCGTTTTCCCCAGAAGTTGTGTTTTCATGCTATTTGCGATAAACAGCCATTCGATGTTTAAATCTTTGATGTGAAATAATTTGCAAATCTTAGAGGGCGTGTCTCCATGAATAGCTAAAAAATAAAAATAAAATAAAAAACGAGGTATGTTGTAGTTATTTAAACGCTTTAAATTTAAGTTCATTATAGACTGAAATGACGCCTCTAATGTCGAATATTTAGTTTCCATTCTCACAGCGAGTTCGTACTGGATTTACAACGTTAGTGTTTTCTTTGGATTGACATTACTTTCTTACAAGTAGTTGTAAAAGAAATGTAATAGTATTCTCTTCGGACTTACATACTACGCCCCTCACCCTTGTGGACAGCTATGAGCTGGCAAGTCCACTTTTGAGGCCACCTGACATAACTAATAGATGAGCCATCCTTACTTCCCCCGTTTGTACACAGAGTACAGTTGACTCCAAAGTTGTGTGCGGTATGGATGTATGTCATTGTCAATGTTTTAAAGAGCGCTGCGTATTTACTAATGTCACAATACTTATTATAATGTCAAAACCAAAAGGGAAAGCTCTAAACAGCCAAGCAGTGAAAACAGCTATTGAGGTTGACAAAGCATTATTTTTATTGATACTCTGACGCCAGGGACGGCACAAAATGAACTGGCAGGGCTAAGCTATTTCACACCACATACCATACAAAGGCACTCAAGGTCAGATTATCTATAGCGACTGTTTGTGTATACGTGGCTAACAACAATCGAGCGGCAAAACCAAATAGCGTGTTTTCCAGGCCCTTCGAGGCAGATCGGTTACGTCAGAAGTTCGCGAAAGGTCTGTGTGACGTCATCGCAACTATATAAGGAGGTGAAGAAACAGCAGGGAGAGAATACACACATGAGTCAGTCAATGAATGAGCGAGAGCTGTGTATGTGGTATGTCGCGTCGGAGTAAAGATTTAAAGAGCGTTGTGTGATTGTATCGTCGAAATTAGTGTATAAGAGATAGAGAAAGTGAAAAAAGACAGTGAAAGGACTGAGTGAAGGTTATGAGAAGAAACAGTGATAAGTTGTGATATCACGAAAGACTAAAAATTGTGTTAACGTCAGAAAAGAAAACTGTATATTTGGGCAAATCTTTTGAAGCAGAATGAAGTGATAGAAAAGTAACTGGCCTGGACTTTTGTCGTTTTTGTCACAGTGGTGTCAGGAGTGGGATTCGTCGAATTGTCAGTTTATTGTAATACGTATGGCTGACGTCACTGGAGGTGCGATAATTACCTTGTAGTTACTGCACTGCTTCAGCGCAAAAGTATGAGAGTAAGGTACACAACATGTGACTACCGTTCCTGCGTAATAGTAAGCGACTCGCACTTAACCTTTCATTTAAAATTTTCATTCGTCCAGAACTAACGCGTGACCTGTAGCTATGCTGAAAGGCTTAAGTACACAAAAACACTACCCGATAATAGCGTTGGCAATATCAGCATATCAGATATAATTAGCTGCTTGTTATATAACGTGCGTATAAACAAAGAGAAAAGTAATTTAAAATTCTTGTCCCTCAAAGAATGCATAGAATGGCCGAGGTTTATTCATCGATTTTTTCCTTTCTTTTCTATCTCTGGGGTTCATTTCCACTTCTGTACTCCTTTTCAAACTCTCATCTCTACAGCGGGAAGCTTTGATTGCAGATACTTCAGCAAATTTCAACACCAACGCTTTTTCCCTACCAAACATTGTCACACTCCTCCAAGTTCCTCCTCAAACTTTAATTTTCTCTGTATCCACGGCACGCTCTTTGTGAGAAGATCCTTACTCTCTCTAGGGGTTTAAATTAACTTTCCTTCTTCCACTATCGTCACCTCCTCGAAATACTGCCAGTGAGATGAGAGAGATGAGGCATTTAGAAAGGCAATTTGTTATCCGCATCTGCTTAACGAGGTAAAATTTATAGTAAGAAAATATGTGTTTTTGTTTCCTTGATACAGCAAACTTAGTAATATTTTGCAATAAGTGAAGCCGTAAATATATACCTTCCGTTGGAAAATGTATTAATGCTATGGCAAATCACAACTTCAGTTATTTTTTGTTTCAATTTATTTCTCTTAAAATGTCATCAGTCCTCTTTTCTATCTTCAACACAATCTACAATTCGTAGTCACAACTCACAGCTGTTCTCTCCTGTTGTAACCTTGACATACACTCCAACGTCTTTCAATTTTTCTCATCGTCTAACAAACTGCTTCCGACGATACACTCAGTAACGTAACAAATTTTTCTTGAAATTCACCTTTTTTTCAACAAGCCTAGCCTGCGAACAGTTTCTCGAACAGTTTGGAATAATCGGTCTTTGTTCGCTCTACTACATTGTTGCGTTGTTTACTCGCCGCGCAGTGGTGTTGGGTAGCTTGACTTGAGCGTCTTTGATGGTGGCCGCGGCTGGCGTCAGAATACAACCAAGCCTTTAAAATCATTGAATAAAAATGACTATTTTTACGCAGATAACATTAAAAGAAGATATAGAAGTCTCAAACTAAGAATTGAAGATTATAAGATTGAGGTGTAAATTAGTAACATTTTTTCTTGCTGAACGTGAACATTAAAATAAACATAAAAATGACAATAACTATTACACTTCTAGAAAGACTACCAATCTTTATATAGATATAATTAAATACAACTCTTGAATCATATACTATAAGAATTTTTACTCAACATTTGCCTATAAACAACACGGTTTGAAATTTCCAAATTGTTTCATATTGTTCTATAGTATATAAATTAATTTCATACACGCCTAACTACTGTGTCAAGTACTTGGGATTTGGGGTGGTGTAGGGCTCGCTTTTTGATCGGAGAGTGGTAGCTTCGAACAGGAACTGACCTTCCTGAATAAGGCGGCGGTATCACAAGTTTTGAGAACACTCCCTTACGTTATGGAGCAGGAAGACAGGGCGGGATTGAGTGGGATATGAACAGTTGTAGTAATGTGGATATCACTCTTGAATTGAGCAGAGTGTAAGAGCAAAGATGTGTGTATGTCCAATTAGTCAAACTTCAGCATATGTTGACGACCATGAGTAGAAGATTTAGTAAGTTTGGCAAATTCATAAATGGCTGTAAAAATATTGTGACAATTATATTTTTGTAAATTTTTGTCAAGTATACATTTAAATAACTTAGATATTCGGGGCATAATTTATTAAAGTCCGGACATGCAGCTTCCTGTCCGCATACGTACAAGTCATTTGTGCAAGCTCACTTTGTAGAAACAGATATTTAAGTCATGCTCCGGTCCTTCACGTGCAATGAGCTTTGCTGACGCGTGCTGACAAATGCTTGACATCCTGACGAAGACAGTCTATATACTTAAAACCGTGGATATGTCAACAATGTGTGCCCTCTTCGTTAGTTATAAAAGTTCTGACCTCTTCCAAGTGATGTGTTAACCTCCACAGTATGTTTACCTTGGTATTTACTTTAACGCTTCATCACTACTCCCACCGACATGGGTGTTCCAGGTCTTTAAAGTATAGACTTCTGAACGGGAGATTCGCACTTCAAAACTCACCGGGACCCTCCTCTCTACTGGAGCGTTTTGGAGCTTTTCCTCAACCTTTGTAACTGCCAAATATCGGGGAGGTTACCATAACTTAAAGCTGGAATCTTTCCTTACCAAATTCCTTTCGAAATTCTCATTTCATTTTTTCTATATATCATCAGTGTAGACTACCTATGGTGTCATCTGCAGTAAGAAGAGGTGTTACACACTACCAAAAGGACAGTGTTGAAATAAGGTTCTCCTCCTTACTAGAGGCGCGTCAAATGAAAATGGAAACAGACATCCTGGGCATTTCACTACGGGACAGAGTTTCAAATAAAACATTCCAAAAAATTAAATCCTCCAAGAATTTAATACAGCAGGCTACGAGAATCAAATGGAAAAGGGCGGCACATGTAGCAAGGCTTCACCATGACAGGTGGCCCCAGTCGACCACAATATGGGACCCATGCAGTGAGAGCAGAAGTCGATGGTTTCAAAAGATGGACAGACGACTACTAGGTTCATCAAAGTTCTAAGGCTTTCACGGCCGGTGTCAATACTAGATACACTATAATCCGGATTTGTGGGTCGTGGTCTACTGGACTCTTTCTGACCAAATGTTTTGTTTGTGACTGCGGCACACATCTTCAGTGGCGACGAGGTTGAAGTATCCTGGATACCAAGCCCGGATTACACTGTATCAACTAGTAGGTTGCCTCTGTAAAGTACTCTGGCAAGGTTTCTCCCTGGCGCTTGAATGGGGGACTCTTGGAGACCCTTCCTTCCTGGGAGGCTCTCATTTATTAGCGAACTGCCAGATTGTTAGCCGATCTAAAGATTGGTTCTAAGTATGTTGGGATCGTTAAAGACCTCGTCACTACACGTCGTCGTCCGGATCCGGTCCACCTTCCGTTCTTTCGTTCATCTCTTACTTCTAAGGGTTACACTGGGAGCATAAAGGGCTCACTATAGCCTACGTGGAGTGCTGTACTCCTAATACATTCGAGTTAACTATATCTACGATGGATATAGATTAAGTCGTAGGATTTATTTCCAAGTTAAACTTGGTACCTATTTAAATAACATTTTAAATGTATTGACAAGTTGCTTCAAATTGACATGAGTCTTCTAAGTTGTTTATACTGCCATTTTGGAACTAACGATGGATTTGAAGGTATTTATTAAATTTCAGGAACATAGACAAATTTTCCATAACACTGTTCTGCATCAAAAATATTTTTGCAGATTTTTTGTACTGGGTTGAACAGAGAAAGCTGCTTTTTTTTTTTCTCTCTCTCTCTCTACTACGTAAAGTTATTGAGAGAGTCAAGAATTTGTGTTTCATAAAATTGGGTATCATGAATCAATTGTACGCGCTCTGGACAAGCACAGTGAGTGTTCTAAGTATATATGTAGTGTCCATCACAGAATGATCCTAAATAAGCTGAAAGCAGATGTTTTACTGGACCTCAGACTAGGAAGTTAATCTGTGATACCAATTTATAGGATTCAATTAACCTAAGAGATAAGTAAGTCTGGGATGGCTACAAATATTTGCAAACATTTCCTCCATGTACGTGTTTACTAAGATTTGAAACACATTGAAATAAGACACCATGTTGGTTGGACTGTTAATATGAATGCACACAACTGTTGGTACTGTTGGTGCTTCTCATTCTTATGAAAAAGTGCGGCATGAAGATCTCTCCCTCTAGAGCAGGCACCGGCAGAGCGGTAGGCAGTAGACGGCGCCAAGAGCTTGCTTGCCGAGCAGCGACCAGACACGTCACAGCAGTGGTATAGAAGTGGGGGTTCAACATTTGGCAACCAATACATATGTGCGCTCTTGATGAAAATCTTAATGCAGTACTTAGAATCAAGGCTGCATGAAATATCTTCCCAAATATTCATAGGCAGGTCAACAGAAAACTAACCAACATAAAATAAAACAGTTAACATAAGCTACAGCTTAATTTTCTTGTATTTTATATAACTTACTTATTCATACTGTCGTATCAGTTAGACCTTTAACTATTTTAATTTTATTATCTGTCTTGGGTTTTTATCTTATGAAATATAAAGTTATTCCTGTTGCGTTTAAGATTTCAGCAGTTAAATGTAGAAAAGCCGTCTCTATTTTATGTTTTGCTGATTAAGTCGCTGTACATATATAGGTATAAAATACTTAAATTCATCAAGTAGATTGTATTCTGCTGCAAGTGTAATGCAGAAATAAGTATGATAAATTGGAATAAATATATATTCAAGCTGCTCTCGGGCTTCGAGCCAGGTGTAGTGATGAAAAGACATCGACGTTTCGGGAGTGTACATCTCTCCCATCTTCAGGATGAATGACTAGCAAGAGTGAAGTCATTCATCCTGAAGATGGGAGAGATGTACACTCCCGAAACGTCGATGTCTTTTCATCACTACACCTGGCTCGAAGCCTGAGAGGATCTTGAATATGTTCGTCGCCAGGAAAGCTTAAAATCATATTTTGGAATAAATATGTTTCTAGTTACATACACGCACTTTGTAAGGTTATAAATGTAGACTTTTGGTTCAGTATTAATAGACTTGCAGGTTAATTTGACCTGCTGTATGGTTAGTTGTGTCATCAGAGGTAACCGATAGCCGCGCTGAGGCTCTAAGAGCAAGGCTTTATCGGGCAAACCCTACCGGTGCCTGATCTAAAACACCAACTGTATATCAAGTGTTGGTAATTCTTGTGAAATGTACGTACACTATGTTTACAATTACTTAAATGAATATACACAATGTCTTTAAGCATGACAATTATCTTGTAGAGGAGTGTAAACATATATTGGTAAAGAGTTACTATGAAAATGTTGTTTTCAATTTTTTTCAATCTGGACGGGATAGAAGAAAACCTATAGTACATTTGAAATCAGCACTCCAAAATTAGAGGGAATCGGCATTCAAAACTAAAATGTCTTTTTTCCAAAATGCAGAGCAGTGTAATCAGTATATCGTACGCCCTCTATATGAGTTAGGAATCAACCTGAAATCTGCAATATCATCTCGCAGAATATAATTTAACGCAGTCTCGGAAAGGCTATAGACAGGAAGGCCCATTACGGATGTAATCATGGATCTGAAACACGCAGTTAAAAACTCTGGCTTTTTACTCGCTTCCAAACATTCGCCTTGCGAGTTAATGTCATCGGCGCTTGTTCCATCATCTGCAGAGGAAACTAGCTTCAGTTTCCAGCTGATAAAAACTGTGATGGACCTTAATGCAAAGTACTTCTGCAAAACAGATGTCTCACCTGGGACGAATGGAAATGCGGTGAAAAAGCGATAGATGGTTTTCCTAGTAATGCGCCAAATGCTTACGATCATGTCGAATCCTGAAGCTCTTTATACTGAAGGATTGCAAGCCATAAAACGTTACTTTTGCAAGGGTACCAAGTAGGATTTGTAATGCTGCCAACTCTAACTCGCATAAATTTATCTCTCTTTTTCACCGTTTGTTTTCCCTGATAACGCTTTTCCCTTTCCTTTTCTGATTTCCTTTTTCTTTCTTCACTATCTATGTATAGTAAACAGATAAAGTATTTTATTTTACCCAAAAGTTCAGTACCAAAATATTAACGAAAACACACCTTTTGGGGATACTTGATTAAAAAAAAACATTTTCGGAAAAAGAACCCGAATATTTAAACGAGAAATTGCTTAAACAGCACGTTGGTAAAAGTTTACTACTTTCAAAGGATAGTATGCGAAGATGTTCAACACATCTTTTCAAACTGCTTTTCACATCGAGAAATATTTGATATTCTTTATTTTCTCAAAAATTGTCTTGAGAATTTGGATAAAAATATCTATGTTTATGATATTTGGATGATAAAATATAAGTATAATAGCTTGTTAAGTTCTCTTCTCTCTGAATGACTTTTCTATGACTTGTAAACGTATACTTTGAAGAAAATACAATAAGCTTTTATAAGAATAGTTTGTAGAAAAGTTTCTGGAGAAATTCATGTGAATGTAAAGCATAAGAAAGTTCATAAATCATCGTCAGTTTTACAGTTTTATATTTTTATACTTATTCCTTTTAAAATTCTCTTTACTCTTCATCCAATAAGATTACGTACCCAAATAAACTAATTTTACGGAAAAATAAGAAACCATTAAATTTACACAGCTCGATTCCTTTATTTTTTTCTCTCTTAGAAAAATGTAACATGTTTGTTGAGACGTAAATTATGACTGATTGAGAACCCTTAATGCTAATGGGCATCTATATTTTGCACTTTTATTTATCTCCATTTTGGACCATTCGTTTCTGCATAAATAAGTGAAATGAAATATATTGAGACAAATGGCAAGTCCAGTTATTTTTTATGTCAGTTTACTTCCCTTCCAAAACTGAATCACAAAAACACAGTTGTATGTTTTTGTCGTTAACACAATTTACAATTCGTAGTTATCTTCCAACTCACGGTTGTTCTGTCCTTTCGTAGTCTGACACACTTGACTGTCTTTCTAATCTTTGTCTCAAAAACAGCTAACTTCGACGATACACCCTGTAAATACTTTCACAACAGTGAACTCTAACACGATGCTCCAACACTGGCTTACTTTGTAGTCCAGGCGAAGTGCTAGCGAATTCTCTGGAAAATACACCCTTTCTTAAAATTTCTCGTAAACAAACCAGCAGTCGAAAGTTTTGTAAACAGACCAGAATCGGTCTTTGTTCCATCCCTACGCGTCTTGTCGGCCGCGCTTTGCCTAGCACAAAACTATGAAACCTTTTCTATTTAGAGGGTAGTTTGGGTGTGGAGGTGATTTTCTTGAAATTCTTCATGTCGCATTCTTGAAAGATGCTAAACTTAAATACCAACTTTGATATTTAATGGCTTTTCGTTTTTGAGTTATATTTAAAAACTGGCAAATGCGCGCACACACACACACACACACACACACACACACACACACACACACACACACACACACACACACACACACAGGGACAGTTTCTAAAAATGCAGGTTTTAGATTACGAGGGACTCAAAATATGAAATTTCGATATCGACTTTTCTGGTGGAATCTATACTTCTCTGATTACTGATTAACTGCGCAGTAAAGAAAGTAATATGTAATTGATTTGGAACTGGATTTATAACTATCTCCAGTTAAATTAAAAATTAAAATGGGTTTATATTAAATAAGCTTATTTATTAAAATTAATTGATGTATTAATATCTAAACATGTGTTTGTCATTTTTTCAAAATGGGATATCAAAACATACAATAAACCGTTTGGTATAATATGAAAAATTAATTAAGTATAAAGTTATTGATTACACACAAAATTAATACAAAAAATGATTAACTTACGTGTATTCTGATATTGCATTATTTTATGTTTTCTACATATATGGTAACAATTTCAAATTAATCAAGGAGAACTGTGTTTATTGAGGTTACATAGATGCAGTGCCGTAGGTTTCTCACACACTCAGCTTATGCTCTTTAAACGTCTTAGCAAACGCGATTACTGGTGTTTATAACGAATGACGATTGAAGTTTTTCTTATAATCAGTCGTAACATAAGTTACGTTAAAGTTTGAAGCAGTTTTGAGGAATTTTTGCCGAGAGATTGCAACAAAATCACTTTTACCTTACGCTACTCTTTACATAGATGTGGAGAGGCCCTTCAATAAATTTTGAAACGGGGCGGATTACCCAGCTATAAAATGTCTTCTCCGTTTTCGTAGCAAACTGAATTTCCTCTGCCTCTTACGAGAGCTTATCAAGTTATCTAACTTAAAGCCTGTGAGGATTACTGAGATGCTGCAAGTTTAGCCGATTGATCGTGCAACATGGGAAACATTTCATGAATGGATTTTGACTCTAGCACATATGTGCAAAGTTGCACCAGCACTACTCCTGCAAATGTGATATTTAACACAGTTTGGGGCATGATAGGGGCATTTCGCGGTGACAACAGTGAGGATACTTTTCCAGAAACTGTGTGAACAAAATGGTTCATACGTTCCTGGAGTCAATTTGAATCTATATTAGTATGCAAGGCCGAGGTTTCCACAGAAGAGGGTCTATGTGCATGCAGTTCTATAGCTTAACTGGTAATGGTGCAAAGAGCACCAAAGAAATCTTTTGTAAGGTCTTTTGAGGCGTGACCTGGACGCTAACGTGGGTGCTCATCCAATTTTCCCCTTAGATTTCAACCCTTAGGGCATAATGTATGGCTACCAATCACTATAAGAGGTGTGTATGACAAACGGAATTCATTCACTCTACCTCTTTCAAGACGATTCAGAGCGTAAACTTGTGACGCCAGGCACGGCGCGCATAAAAGGACGTTCGGCTAAGCTACCTAACAGTACATGCCGGCCGGCGAGCAAACAAAGGCGCCCAAGGTCAGACTGGCTCGCGCAACTGTTTGAGTGTACGTGACTGATAAGAATGAACACGGCTCATAACAAAGGATTGCTCGAACCTTCAAGGGGCATCCGGCGGCCGGCGTGTTTTTGGAAGGCGAGAAAGTTTCATGTTACGTCATCCTGTATATTTAAACATGGTGCGAAATCACGCTGTAAAGCCGGTGATATATCATTTGCACCCACAAATTTTATTGACACAACAGGAAAATTAATAACAATTATTACATATCAGAGAAGTTATACCAAGAAAGAAAGAGTGAATGAGCGAGTGGTGTTGAAGAGCCCGCCGATAACTAAGTTATTAGGGCCCGATACCAAGAAAGTAATAACAGGTTTACGATGATGTGTAATTCTTGTATTGTTTGATAAAGTATTAGTAATATATGCATTTAATGAGCTCTATAATTTTCCTGTAATAATAACATGTCCTTTCTTATTTTGGAGGCTTCAAATTCAACAACAATTAGCATGGTCTCAAAGCCTATTTACATCATCATCACCATCACCATCACCATCACCATCACCATCACCATCACCATCACCATCACCATCACCATCACCATCATCATATCATCATCATGTGTACCTGCCCTTTTAGGGCTTAACCCCTTTCGTGACTGGATGTGGGTTTTGCAGGGTGGTGGGTGAGAATGAGGTTGGGGTTGAAAATGTCCGCCCAAACAGGGACACGAACCCTGGGCTTACAGAAAAGTCAATACCATATACAGTATAGTCTCACTCATGATGCCTGTGATGGGGAGAGATCGGGGATGCAGCGATCGGGTGGTAGCCCTTAGCCCGGATGGGGTATTGTGCCACAGGGTTAGGTTACATAGACTACATAGGGTGCCTGTACTCAACTGGAAATACAAATTTTGAGATGTAGCTATTAAAAGGATGGACTTCAATAAAAAGTTCATAATGTACGACAAAGTAAACACTTTTAAGCTCTAAAAATTAATCAATGCACAAAACACTTATTTTAGGCACCACAAAACCTTTTCGATAGGATTATATTTTATATAAAACCTGAGAATATTGAACTAGTTTTAGTTTATTTATGTATATAAGAGTAGATGTTTATGATACACGCCAGTTGTAATGTTATCCTCATAAAATCAGCTGCAGTATTATTTTCTTTCTTCTCATAAAGTTGCCATTTTCACAAGCTGCTTGAGAAAATTAACATCGGAATTAACTCGCAGATTGTGGTTAACAGGTGGTATCTTTTATATCCTATTTGAGCGCTCCTAAATAGATTTCTAGTCAATTTCTTTCTGGTTCTACACGCCGTTCTTAGGATTTCAATTAATCTTATACGTAGAGAACCCTTAGTGGTTAGTGCTGCAGTCGAACTATTGACTGACAACTGTACAACCTTGGATCCGTGTGTTCAGTATGACATTACTGTTGGTCTGGGTGGCTCATATTGGTTACACGATAGCCTACAAGGGCGCGGGTTCAAATCAGACACACACCGATGGTTTTTACTTTCTCAACTGGTAAGCAGGGGAAATATTGTATTCCACCCAAAAATTCGGTGTCGAGATTTCACCGGAAATATGTTTTGAGACCCCCTGAATCCAAAAAAAGCATTTTTAGAAAAACGTCCGTGTGTGTGTCTGTATGTGTGTGTGTGTGTGTGTGTGTGTGTGTGTGTGTGTGTGTACAGCATGACTCAAAAGCGAAAAGTTGGTTAAAAACCAAAGTTGTTATTTAAGTTTAATGTCTTTCAAGGATACGACACGAAGATTTTGAAGAAAATAACCCCACCCTAAACTAACCTTTACATGGAACATTTTTCGAAAATTTTGATTTTCTTGAAAATGGCTAACGATTTTGATGAAAATACTATATGTTTGAGATATTTTGATGACAAATGAAATTTATATCTTGAATTTTCTGGCTATAGTCTCTGTAGTCGTATATACCCTGGACGACTTTCGCATAACTGGAAAACCGTTAGAGATAGACAAAATCATACTATACAAAAAATGTAGATCTTGCTAAAATACACAATTTATGTCTCTATAAATTTTCTTGTAGGGTTAAACATTTCTGAGATATTCCTTGTTAGGTGTGTGAGTTTGTGAAAACTTCAAACTTCCGTGAAATGGAACATTGTTGTTCATTTTTTATATGTTAAGTGTGCAAAGAGAACGGAATCTCAGAGCTTTAAAAGATTTGACTATCTCATAAAGTCTACTGTATTCTAATATTCCCCTTGCACCTATAAGGAAATAAGCAGTAAGATAATTTTAACTAAAACGAAGGTGAGTGACTGAATGTGTAGGGTTTAACGGCCCGTCGATAACGAGCTCATTTGGGCCAACACGAAGGAGATATAGATGAATAATAGTTTGTAAGAATGGTTAGTATGGGAGTAGAGAAAGTATTGTGAGTGCAACACATCAGATTTTTTCTTCAGTCACGTATACTGAGTAGACTATTAGGTTGATTACCCGCTCAGGGATATTTCTCTTAGCTCTGCTAATTATATACTAATTAATTTATATGAAGTTTCTTTACTGCTCAAATACACTTGAAAAATTACACTCAATTATTTTCAGTAAGGTCATATATTAACTTGTTATTGCGCCTTGAATGAACTGGAAGAGCCCATCTTACAAAAATACTTTATAACTAACTCGGCAGCTGTTTATTGCCATCCCTTAGCGCACTTCCAGCAAACGATCCTTCCAAATCAGTATCATGGAAATGTGGTGAACAGACAACAGATGTTTGCGCTGGTGGAGAAACTTTTCTGTTTTTCTTCAGCTACGCTTCGAAAGTTTGCAGGAAGTTTCTCGGGATGGAAAACAGTGACATCCCATCCCCCATTCTTCTTTCGCACTTCTCTCCGAGCATAGAAAAACAATTACCAATTTTAAATCATTCAATTGATTTTTTTAATTTTATTCGGTATAGTGTATAGTCTAAAGTGCAGCCTAAAGCTTAATAGATTCTACAGAATTCAATCTAAGCCACACTAGCTGCTTTACGATTTTAATTGGAAAGAAAAATTCGATTTCACCGAGCCTATCGCTCAGTCGGCAACGTCTGTGACCCGAAATTCGGAGATCTCGGGTTCAAACTCCCCGATCCCCCCCCCCCCCCCCCAAAGCCAACGATTTCAGAAAAATTACAACTAAAGCAAGCCAATTGAGTGCTCTGCGACGTTAACTAGCTAGTTACTTGTTGCTCCAGTGTCTCAGGTAACAGTTGAGGCAAGGAGAAAGACAAAACTACTGTTAGGGAAGTTACTAGCAGTTTAAGAGAAATGTAACTTTCAACTTTCACTTAATTATAAGTAACAAAGACTGCTCTTCCTTTTCCTGTGCATCCTTTACCTAACAATTCCCAAAACTTCTTCGATAGCTCACGTCTACATAATTGAGCTGGACGAACTACATTCGACTTACCGTAAAATGGGGAAAAATGTCTCCTACAACACTTTACATTTATACTTAAAGTATGCCAGTCGAATGCCAATGGTAACGGAAAATGAAAAACTAAGGTATTACTACCATCAATTTGGTATTTCTGAAATTGCTAGATATAGTTGCGATAACGCTGAACAAACAGTTGATAATGCTCTTTGGAAGTACCCAATATAGTGTAGGATCGGCAGCGCAGGGTCTTCAAGGTGAGAACCAGAAGCGGAGGGAACTGGCCCATAATAACATTGTAAACAAATATTGTGGGTCATTGGTACAACATGTTAACAGAATAAACTTTGAATTATTGTAATTATTGTAACCCATTAATACGATAAATAACGTAATGTAAACCATGTGATGTTATAAAACAAATCATGGTAAAGTTCAGATATATTTAAATATAAAATTCTTCCTTCTCTTCCTCTTCATCTTCCTCACAATCATCATCATCATCATCATCATCATCATCATTTAACCGGATATTAAATGTGTAACTCATATTCCATAGACCTTCAGAGAGGAACGCAGAAATACCAATAAAGAAGCTAATATATCTAAATATACCAAACAAAGAGGCAAAAGTTAGAAGTGAAACAAAGTTACATAAAGGTCGATGAAGCACGCAATTCCGGTCCTGATATTCATTACAAAATACTTTCAACCGCTTACTTATCGTCCACCAGGACCTCTGCACGTTTAACAGACAGTTGCAGAGAGCCTGGAAGTTGTGCTAGGGAAACAAACTAGCAGCAAGTGACAGAGCTACAAAAAGTTGTTATGTAATGGACAAAGAGGAGCAGGGTTTTGTTTAAAAAAATAACCATGCTTAGCATTGTACTAGTCAAACGTTTATCGGAAGTTCTTTCACTTCTCTAAGCTTATTTACGCAGAGAGCTGAGCTCACTTCAACAGCACCTCTCTTGGCACTTCAAAACTAAAGTCTTCAGAAGTAATACGAGAGATGGTAATGCCGGGTTCTGTGGTTAACGCTTTTGCTGAAACACTTGTAAGATTTAAAACATAATCTTGCGGCGGATGCAGTAAATAATTGATGCATGAATAGTCCACTCAAGTCACTAATAACAATTTTATTGCACTGTTGTGTGATTTTAAAAAACGACAGCTACTTCACACACGCTTCAAAATTGCTTACTCCATACGCCCCATGTTCTCCATTTTAAATCTTTTTCACAACTATTAAAAATTCAAATCACAAATTTTCAGAACAATCTGTATGGAGTTAGAAATCTGTATAGGGTTATAAATATATATGGGGATAGCAGGAATTATTTTTCACTTGTTCGTACGTTTTTCAAACGTGGTATATTAAAATGACTTAAGTTTTCTTATTCATATAATTAAGCAGCTTCTACCAAGTGCATAAAATTGTGCACGATATAATGCAGTGTTTCTGTTAGTAGGGAAATCACCTCTGCCATTTGGAGTCCAGCCTTCCTTACCTGGATATAGCTCCCTTTTCTTTCGATGCTGACCATTATTCATTGGTTCTAGTTTTGAGTGCTGCACTTATAACTTTGAACCAATACTGACGGAATCATGCAGGTGCTGGTGTGAACAGTTGTGGCGAAGTTTGCCTTCTAGCCACTCGGATGGACATATTTCTTCCCTTTCGTTGCTCCCTAGACCTGACCTTTATTCTTAGGTTTGTATCGGTGTTGAATTCAAATCAATAAGAAATTGGCTCATATAGGACTCGCTGGAACACAGTTGAAGATTCTGTCAACATTAAACAGGAAACCAGAATTATCTACGTGTTTCATTGTACTCACGTGAACATTGAATCTTCCTCGGCAGAGTTTAGAACTCGTCTAGATGCACTTTAACAGTATGAGGCGAGGAGGAAGTATAAATGTCATCAAACGAAAGACGGCCCTTGCACCTTTATAGCCGTGTTTCACCTTTATAATGCAAGACTGCTCTCACTTGAGGCCATAGCAGTTTACGGTTCCTGCACTCCAGTTTGATAAAACGCCTTTTTTCTCTCTTCTCTCTCTAGAGGTCGGCAGTTTCCAGTTCAGCTCCCTTGTGATAAAGTTGTTCTGAAGCGCTGTCGTATATCCACAACGCTACACCTACCTCCTTTGAACGGTTCATCTGCACCAGAACTTCGTTCCAATCCCTGTTTTGTGTATTTGTAAGCGAATACTAATTAACTACTTCTTTCTGTACTACTTATTTATAGATATACATTTCTAATTAAAGTGATAAGATTTACCTGGAGAATCTTTTGAGGTCACATGCCAAAAAATCTGATGTGTTACACTCACAACTTTCTCCACTCTTATGCTAACTATTCTTACCAACTCTTATTCCTCTATGTTCTTCACGTTAGACCACATGAACATTTGCATAAATCATCTAACTGGTAATTTTCTTGTAGGTGCAAGGGCAAAATGGGAATGCAGTTGGCATTAAGCGTTAGTCAAGTCTTTTAAAGTTGGTCGCTATACGAGGGCTTTGAAATTTTATTCTCTTTGCACGGCGAACAGATAAAAAATTGAATAACGACCTCCCATTTGAGAAAAGCATAAGTATTGCAAAACTCACACAAATAACAAGGAATATCTCCGAAATGGTTCACTGCACAAAAATACATTTGAATATATCTTGTGTTGTTATAACTATATTTAGTGTGTAGTAATATTTGGTCTGTTACGGTTTACCAGTTATGCAAAAGTAATCAGAGTAAACAGGACTACATGGCTATAGCGAGAAAATTCAAAATATGTATTTCATTTGCCATAAAAATATCTCAAACATATGTCATTTTAATCAAAATCGTTACCTACAGCCATTTTTGAGAAAATAAAAATGTTCGAAAAATTCTCCATGTAAAGGGTAGTTTAGGCTGGAGGAATTTTCTGCAAAATCTTCGTGTTGCATCCTTAAAATGTGTTAAACTGAAATACAAACTTTGGTTTTTAACCAACTTTTCGTTTTTGAGTTATGCTGTTCACAGGCAGACACATATAGATGGACATTTTCTAATAATGCTCTTTTGGATTAAAAAATATATACATATGTTAAATAATATATATTTCCTCAAAACATAATTTCGGTGAAATCTCGACATAGAATTTTTGGGTCGAATACTATACTTTCATTACTTACTATACGTAGTAGAGAAAGTAAAATGTGACTTTTTGAGGTCTCGTGGATAAAAAAATAGAAAAATCCTAGTGAGAGAGAAAGAAAGAGTCAGAGAGAGAGAGAAACTTAGGCAACTTATTCCTTGTACCCTGCTTAGGGTCTCCACGGTATAGATGGATCTTTCTGAATATTTATACTCTTTAAAAAAATAATCAGTTTTAAATATTGATGCTTTTATAATAAAGAATTAATGATATGGGAGGATAAAATATGTTTTAAACGATTTGTGATGCGCTTTAGTGCCTAAGTTTCTTTTATGCAGATTTATCTAGATGGTAACAGTCCTCTTTTTATATTTGAATATTGCAGACTGTTGTTAATTCACCAGACCATTATTCTTATATGCCTTGTTAGTGTTATGAAATGGCAGAACACGAAATAAGACGACTTCAAACTCCTCAGAAAAGAACCAAAGCAATAAGAGATGCAGTAAATACAAGTGGGTATGAATACCTGATAGGAACTGCATCAGGAACAGTTACACTGAAGGGAACTATGAGATCCACAGGTGTCTCATGTCCACGAGACAAACAGAACGACAAATCAAACTTGTAATTCTGTATACAGAGAATGCAAGGAAAAAAACAGAACTGTGTGGTAAATGTAATTGATAATTCTATGAGTTAAGCTAATTCTATCTGTGTGTCATAAATGACCACACATAGATTGTTATTTTCGAAGAAACAGGGTACAAGGCTAAATCCAGAGCAAGAAATCTAGTTATGTACTACCATACTGTTGTGTACATAAAACGCATTTTAAGGGTGCAATATGAAGATATTCACAAAATTTCCTCCACTAAACAACCATTTACTTTGAAAATAATTAGTTCGCTCTGATTTTCTCTAAAATAGCTACACGATCTTTATTTAAATCATTATAGGAAGAGCCTGTGAAATCGCCTTCATTCCCAGCGAGTTCTGCATAGAGACTCAAAAACATCAGAACCGCTGCAGGACCTATTCTCAGGAGCTTTGTGGTGTGTGCCTAGTATAATTGATATATTACTGGCAGTGTGTGGATACACTTTCAAAATATTTAATTTCTGACGAATATTTATAAAAATACTACTTTAAGTCCCATGTGCTAAAAACTAGGAGATGGAATATTTAAAATGTTCTATGTTTTTTTAATTTTGAAAATATTGCGTTATTTGCTTTAAAATGATTCACGTCAAACTGCAGCGTTTTCAACTTATTTCTCAAAGCAGAAGTTATTTGTAAAATTATACAACATAAATCTTAAAGATTCCAATATTTTAAGAATGTTTTTGACAATGCATGCAGTTTTATATAATTCGTGATAGACCGATTGAATAATGATCAGCAACAATGATTCAAGCGCCAAAACTAAAATGGTTGCAGATAAGTTCTATTCTAGCTAAGCAAAAACGATTTAAACAACAGCTCCAATATACTGTTATCTACCTGAAGTGTTAAATATACTTATTATAAAAATTTTACAATAACACGTTTTACAAATGGATGAATATCTTAGTTTATTATTTTGCAGTTTGAATCACTATTGCTATTCGCGGTCCAATTAAGGATATACAAAAATAATAAACATGCACATTATTAAACATTAATGTACACTATAATTTTTAAGAATATTTTGAAAATATTTCCACTAATCATTAAAATCAAGTAAAAGGTCTCATGTTTGAACAACGCATAAATGTATAAATGATGCAAAGCTTTGAAACAAGGGAAGAGGGCTTTAAACAGTTTTAAAATATTAAAATGTTTAAATTATTGCGTTGGAGTTTTCAAATTTTCCAATTTACGAAAGTGAATTATGAAAGTTGTATACATCAAGAATAAATGTAGATAAATAATATATTTAAAGATTAGTTTTCTAGGCATTTTTTTTTTTTTTTTTTCCAAAGTTCACCCAAGGAAACCAAGTGGAATTTAAATATTTTGTTTTGAATCAATTTCTGGCAGTTTAATGTTAACTAGAGCCTAAAATTTTATTCTTGTGACAGTGTGGTAATTTACAAAGTTTATATAGAATGAAGACCAATTTTTTCCTTATTATTCATGAATACTCGTATAACTAGCTTCTTTTTAACATATCTTTATTCTGGATACTTTACGGTTTTTTTTTTCTGGTTTCTGGTTGTCACGGGAAAGAGTCTTAAGTTTCCAATTGTCAGTAAACATGAGGAACAATAGAAGTTCAGGATTATCGTATTTTCGAATTGCTCAAAAAGTTGCCTATTAAATTTTAAAGCCTCCGAAACCACAAATGACGATGATAGTAATAATGATAGTGATAGTGATGATAATAATGATGATGATAACAATAATAACAATAACAATAATAATAATAATAATAACAATAATAACAATAATAATAATAACAACAATAATAACAATAACAACAATAATAACAATAATAACAATAATAACAATAATAACAATAATAATAACAACAATAATAACAATAATAACAATAATAACAATAATAACAATAATAACAATAATAACAATAACAATAATAACAATAACAATAACAATAACAATAACAATAACAATAACAATAACAACAATAACAATAACAACAACAATAACAACAACAATAACAACAACAATAACAACAACAACAACAACAACAACAACAACAACAACAACAACAACAACAACAACAATAATAATAATAATAATAATAATAATAATAATAATAATAATAATAATAATAATAATAATAATAATAATAATAATAATATTTAATATCTCGTCTTCCAAGAAAGCGAAAAGGTTTAAGAAAATGCTCTTCCAAAGTATCCTTTACGTAGAATATTTTTCAACAACTTCAATTTTGTTAAATATATGTATCTCTAGCGATTTTAATTAAAATATCATACGTTTAAGATATTTTCATCACAAATAAACGGTTTTTTCTCAAGTTTCTGTGAATAGGCTCTGAAATCGTCTTTGTTCTGAGTAACTTTTGTGTACTTGGTAAACAGTAAAGGATAGACGAAAGTTTATCACAACAAACATATAGGTCTCGTTAAAGCACGCAATTTATGAGAAATAAAACTTCAAGCGCTAACTGTTGCCGATATATTGTTTGTTATTAGCGTAAGAAAACGGCAACTCGAGAAATCCCACTCCTGACGCCATGTGACAGAATGACATAATCAGTACAGTTACTGTTTCTCACTGTGTTTGCCTTCTAAACTTTTGCACAAATACAGTTCTCTTTCACTGACGTTAACACAATCTGCAATCTTCCGTGGTATTACAACTCACAACTGTTTCTTCTCGTAGCCTTAACTCAGTCCTTACACCGTCTTTCTTCACTTCCTCTGTCTCTCATGCACTAACTCCGGGGATTCAATTACTCAACACTCGTTAACTCTTCATTTCAACGCGGCGTATTTTTCATGACAGCAGCACACACAAACGCACCTGTCTTTCATTCACTGAGACACTCACCAACTCAAAAGCTGTCTGCCTTAAGTGCTCTGCAAGCTTTTATACCGGCGATGATGTAGCGAGATCTTTCTGGAACTTCTACAAACACACCGGCTGCCGTGCAGTTCTTGAAGGCTCTGGAAAATCCTTTGTGTGGTTACCTGATTGTTGTTAGTCACGTGGGTGGCCTGAAGAAGCTTGAAAGCTTGACCTTGATCGCCTTTGTTTGCTCGCCGGCCTGGTATGTGGTATGAAGGAGCTTGTCCCCTATCGTCCTTTGTTCTGCGCCGCGCCCTGCGTCAATTACTTTAAATTTTTAAACACTTATTTTCTGAAGTGGTTCCCTTCATGACCATGCAAAGGGTATGGAATTTTAAAGTCATTGTATAAGCTTTTTTAAAATCTGATTATCGTTTTAGCGTACTGTATCTTTTTAATCTAGCAACTGAATGTGTGTAGGTGGTAATTATCTTTCATTTCAATGAGCAGTAGTTGTAGACAAAGTTCCTGTGTGACTCTTTCTCCCAATGGTTGGTGTGAAGGAAACATTTGAGTAATAGAATCTGGAGCTAAGGTCCAGTCAGTCAGTTAGTCAGCCAGCAGAGGATGCGTGAAGTGTCGCAGCCCCCCGGGGAGGGGGAACTCTCTATACAAAGCCAGTTCATTAGCCCGCGGCGGCAGCTTCCTCGCACAAAGAACAATATAGTTAGACTGCCCGCCAGTCACGGTCCATACTGTTTTATCTGCACCACGCTGGCTGCAAGCATTACGTACCTACACTTGTATATTTTATTGTCTTTCTTTGGTATTACTGCTATTTTTATTTTCACACATAGACATGGCTTTACGCTCAAAGCTACAGATGTGAGACAAGCACAGAGTGACATTTTTCAGACCTGTATTTATAGTCTCCTATCTAAAGGGTCTTTTAGAGACTTGTGTACATATTTATTCACCGCAAATGGACACTTCCTGGGGTAGGGTATAAAAATTAAGACTACAAAAAATGAGTACATAAACAGTAATAGAGACAATAAAAAATTTGAACAAAACGATTCCATCAGATTATTATAACTATGAGCTTATGGCTTATAATGATTATAATAATTATAATAATAATGAACATCTAAAGGTTACTCAAACCCGGGACATAAAGTTCTTACAATTGTAAGTCGCCCTTCGGGTATTTATCTCTGATGTGTATTGGTTCCTGATAAAGAAAGAGGGGTGGTGCGAGAACTACCTCCGTACTTCCCATTCTTCGTTAGCCAATTTGTTAACAAAGCCAAACGTGTTTTTGCCTGATGCTATGCGCATTGGTAGTTCTACATATAGGAGGAGCAGCGATATCCAATCAACCGAAACAACCAATGACATGTTTCGTAAGACATGAAGCACCCTATAGGATAAATTAGTCACGTTACCATAAAAAACGTGGCCGGTGTTAGAACGTATATATGGATGTGGCAGTAGACGTTTCGAGGTCACCTCAGCAACTGCTGCGTGTGGTGGAGGCTGCTGCCCTGGGTTTTCAGGAACGCGCATTCACCGCTGCGGTATCTCTGGATGTGGAAAAGGCCTTCTCAACCACCTGGCACACAGGGCTACTTCATAAGCTGATTCACCTGGGGCTACCCACACAACTCATACACATCCTACACAGTTTCCTCCGACACCGGACCCTCATAGTCACAGTTGCTGGACGAACCTCCAGAATTAGGCCAATAAGAGGCGGAGTCCCCGAGGGCTCTGTTTTGTCCCCTACTCTCTTCAGTGTCTACATGGCAGACTTCCCAACTGAACCACAGGTCAATCTAGCGCAATATGCAGATGACGTACTACTATACTGCACCAACAGAAACATCCACAGAGCCTTCAACCCTATTCAAAGACACCTCCGCCTAGTCCAAGACTGGTGCCGACGATGGAGAATGTCTGTTAATCCAGACAAGAGCCATGCCATCCTGTTCACGAGACGTCCCACACCTGCAGACTGCCCCACCTTCCAACTTCGGGGTCAAAGGATCCAGTGGAGAGACACCATCACCTATTTGGGAGTTAAATTAGACAAAAGTCTAACATTTCGAGGTCATATCAGAGACCTATCAGTGCGGTCGCAGGGGGCTATTGCCTCACTGTACCCTATGCCTAAATCCGAGATGCCAGTCCGCCTGAAACTACACCTATTCAGAGCCCTGATTATCCCCCTCATGCTTTACGCCTGTGAAGTGTGGGGCATGGCAGCGGGTAGTTGGCTTCTGTGGCTCCAGAGGGCGCAGAACAGAGGACTTCGGTCCATCTACTCTATCCCTTTATCCTTCCCCGTGAGACTACTTCACGAAGCCTCATCTCTTCCATACGTGGAGGATGAAATTAGGCGCCGGGCAGCAAAATTGTACGCCAAATTACCCAACCACCAAAGCGTCCTGGTTAGATCTCTAGGTGATTATGACCCCACAACACGCCGCTTCAGGTCGTACAGGGTTCCCCGTATGGCTTGCGGGTATATCCCATAACAAAGTAGTTTACCCATCAGCAGCAAAAGCTAAACTACAAAATAATCCCAACAAAGAGCTATTCGGTTCAAAAATTCAACCCACCATCAAAATTCAAAATTTAAAAAGATCGAAAGATCTTAAAAATTGTTTAAACACTCTTTATCTCCACAGAATGCAAACATTGCTGAGTTCTGTGAGTCATCAGCTAAGGGGCAAAATAGCCTCCTTATTATATAAGCCATAACCTAAATTTAAAAACAACACCCTTAACCACCCTTTACCAAAAATTCTACCTGCGGTTAAACCCTATTAAGGGTAGGTACGCAGAAAAATATCGTCGGGCTGAACCACAGCCTGCCAGTATGTCGTCGTCGTCGTTTCGAGGTCCAAACAAATACAGCTCAGAGGTAACGCACGCGCTTTGAGTACTGGTGAACTATGTTCAAACCTCGGCGACAGAATATACTTTTTTGTTCCCTTTATTTTGTTTCCTCTATTTTCATGTTTGCTTCGTATTTCTAATTTAAAGTAATATCGATTTTACGCAATATTAGTTATAAATTGAATATTAGATACACACACACACACACATAATAGCCAACTCTTTCAACTACTGGTGACAAGCTCTACTTTTGTATCATTGTGTTTCCTTCTGTGTCCGTCATACACTTATGTTTAGTTCCATTCATCACCGAAAGAGGTCGCTAATCACTATGCAGCCTATAGTGAAGTATTAATTCAAACTTTAGCAATGGCAGAAGCTGATGATAAACGTTCTGCTGCTCTCACCCTGGTTTCACAGGGCTATTCGGCCACCAGGGCTGATAGCATTTGTGATGTTCTACTATGAGGAGGTGGACGAAATCATATCGTGAAGATGCGCAGGTTACTGCAAGGAAGAGTGCAGGACGCCCACGTGTATCTACCGAGAATGAAGACAGATCTCTTGGCAGAGGTGGAAAGAGATCGGTTTGTAACCGCCGCTGAGTACACGGCATTATCTTTATTCCCAGGTAGTGCACGGACGGTTAGCAACCGTGGTAAAGATGCTGGAATCCGGCGTAGACGTGCAGCAATAAAGGAAGTGCTAACCGAAGCCCACAAAATCGACAGGTTGGCATTTGCTATACAGTATAAGAACTTCGAATGGAGCGAAGTACGAAGCTGCGTTCTGTACTGCAAATGCCAATTCGACTGAGTTTGTTTACACACCCAGTGGGACTAGCTATGACAGACGCTATCTGCCTACTCGAGCAAAGAGTGGTCGAACGAGCGTTACTTTTGTGTATGGATGTCTCGGGAGGGTGCAGGAATGCTGGAACGTGTTCATGAATGGGGAAACCTATTCTGAAATTTTAGACCATATTCTACTCCCGTCCGCCCGAGAGCGTTATCCTGAAGGAATTATTACATTCCAACAGGATAATCATTCCGTCCACAAGTCGGGCAGGGTACTAAAGTGGTTTTGCGGAGCACAGGGATATTTTAGAACAGATACAGTGACCTCCGAAGTCAATAGATCTCAACCCAATTGAACACGTTTGGGTGAAAGTAAAGCAGAGGCTCTCTCGAGGTCCCAGATTGAATAATGCTACACAACTCTGGTGTGCCATTACAGACACTTGGGAGTCATTAGCAGAAGACGCTAATTATTGTTTTAAAACGGTGGATTCCATGCCCTGAAGATTGGGGGCAGTGATAGCAAATAATGGAGACCACACTAAGTATTACAATTTGTTTCTTAGTTCTTTTCTTGTTTTATTAGCGTTTTGTCACATTTAAGAGCAACTAGAGATCTGGTTGCTGTATTTTTCTTTATTTTCTAGTTTGCGAGAATAGCAGATAAACATTTTACACACAGTAGTCTATACTGATTTATAGAATGTAATCTACGTCGATATAATATGAAATAAAAATAAAAAAGTAGAAACAAAAAACCACCTGGATGCATGGACTCAAACCTCCATCCCGCATAACATTGAGTTTTAAGCGCAGAATATTGACACTGAGTCATTTCTACCACGGACAACCTCTTCTCGTATATAGAGAACTCTAACGAGAGTTCAACCCCCATGGTTTGGCTTGCGTATTTCATGAGCGTTTTGTGCATGTTGGCGAAGAACGGTTCTTTTGATTTTACCTTGGTTGCCAATTTATGTTATAAAGTAATAAATCGGTCTTATCTCACTGTGCATAAGCCTGCTTTGGAGCACACTGCACGCGCCATGTGTGAACCATACTCTGGTTACTTTGTGTACTTCCGTCAGGGCGAAGCGACACTGAAAATTTACAGCGCTCTATCTTGTTTTTCCATGGCTGTATAAACTATTCTTACAAACTCTTATTCCTATATCTTCTTCATGTTAGTTGAGATAAACATTTGCAGAAATTGCTTATTTCCTGGTAATTGCAAGGGGAATATGGGAATGCAGTAGACTTTGAGCGATGGTATTTCCTTATTTTTTTTTTTTTTTCCTTTATCTGATTGCTCTCCCCTTAAGTAGGACTTACACGATTAGGACTTACAAGTCGGTGCCTAGGGCCAGACGCCTGTCGGGGTGCACATGAACCTATGGACCAGAGTGAACATCTGGAAGCGGGTGGTCAGTCAAGCACCAGGTATGATAAGTTGAGAACATACCTCTTCTGAGATTTTAATAACAGTGACAAGTTGGTAGCGGCAAAACTTTTATACACGTTCTAAAACAGTCCAACGTTTGCGAAAGTTGGATTTACCCTCTTCTACCATACGCGGATATTTCCCCCAGCCGTGCATTGTGTTGCAGTGGCAAATTGGTTATATGCACGTTGCGTTTGATATACGAAAGTACTTCGAAATCTTATGCGATAAACATGCGTTTATTAGTGACTTCTTTGGTACGCTTGCGTTTAAGAACTCTATCAATATTTGGCGGCAAAGTCGAAGTGCATAGCCTTAGAAGATACACCAAGGTAACATATCGCGATAATATAGTTGGTGATGGAAAAGCTATTATCTTACAAATGAAAATATTTAATCTTTATACATCATAGACCTTTATCTTCTTTATTTCGATTCACAATAATTGAAGTACAGATGCACTGCATATATTGCAATTTACTTTCCAGATGCAGTTTTTTAGTTACATTATATTCCTTCCTCCTTTTTTGAAGCGTTGTTATTCGTCCGTCACATAGACTACCGCCTTCCCAAAGCCTGTATATTTTATTATGAGGACTTACAAAGAAAAACTGTCTCGACCTTTATAAATGTTGGATGGAAAGCAAATGTTAAAAAACTGACTTGAAGTAAAACCATAGCGGACTATCCGCTATGGTAAAACTATGAATATTTCGTTACCACGGTGTTTAGTCCACATTTACTGTGTTGGAAATTGCATCGAATAGACATCTTATAACATGCTTTTCTTATAAAATAGATAAAAACGATTCCCTTCCCGCCTCGAGACAATTCGCAAACACCAAGGTGGTTGATATTTGTAGTGGATCGTGCTCGAGTGCTTGCAAAATTTGCTGAGTAATTTAGTAATCAATTGACTCCTTCCCGAACTGCAGCTCACGATATTACCCCTAAAACTAAATTTGAGGTTCACAGGAAAATAAAAACAAGCGAAAACGACATTGCTGAACATCTTGAACGTTCGTCAGCGAAATCACTCCCTCAAGTGGTGCAACAAGTAGGCGATCTCTACACATAAAGCAACGCGATTATTAAAGCTAAACCCGTGCAAGTTTACAAGGGCCCTTGTTTACAAACGGGAGAAAGAAGGTTGAATATTAACCAACGGGTTTCGAACGAGCCGTGGTTTCACTTTAATGGTGCTTACTGTTGGAGTTTGAAGTCCTCGTGTCGGCTCACACGTCGAACAGATGCTTGTTTCTTTTATAATCTTTTTAATCGATCAACATAGCGATGCCCTATATAGAACCGGAGGCAAACACAGTAAATAATAAGATAATATTATAGCAGCAGCACATGAAAGAAAGCCAAGATCAAGGTACCTCACGCCACTGCGCGGCGAGTAAACAAGACAATGAACAAATAATTTCCAGACTGTTCGCAAACTTTCTACTGCCGGCTTATTTATGAGAGGTACGAGAAAAGGCAAAATTTGATGAAAGTCCGTGATAGGCCGTTCTCGTGTAATAAGCTAGGCAATACGGATAAAGAGCCAGTTTTTATGATTAGGTCGTGAGTTTTGAATGAGACAGCTGTTAGCCGTATGTGTGTGCATGTCTATGTGTAGGGGTGGGGGAGCGCATACAGACGTCTTTGAGAGTTTTTTAAAATTATTTGGCCTATCAGCAAACTTGCTATACAAGTCAGTGATAAATTAGCTTAACAATAACAAACTGAGACACTGCCTCTAACAGATGCAATAGATAACAAGAACATGATGTTAACAAATATATAATAATTACAAGCATAAGCTATTAACAATTAATAATATATTAAAGAAGTTAAATATAGTATAATGAATATAGCCCTTCTGACTGAAGAAGGGTTCGAATAAATGAAGTTAGTTATTCTAAGAGATCATTATCTTCGGAATCAGTGAGCAGGAAGTCCTGAGGCAGTTTCCTTTGTAATTTCTGAGGATACTGATCATTCCTTTTGAACCATCGAACCTTTGTAAAAGTGCGAAGAAATTTGTGTGGTATAACCGGTCTTTGAGAGACACCCCACTTCTTCGTGTGTGAAGCCCTTTAAAGAGTGTGATCGTCGAAGTCAGCAGTTAGAGAGAGAGAGAGTAGAATTGAAATACTGAAGTATTGTCAAGGTTGTGGTAGGACAGAACAGTGTGGGTTGCAAGGCCACGACCAACTGTAGACTGTGTTAACAGAGAACTCTTTTTGTGGTTAAATTAGAAGGAAAATAAAAGTGACAGAAAAAGCAACTGGAATTTTTATTTTTGCTAGAACTTGGATTTGTGACATTGTAATTTTGTTACAGAGGGTGACCTCTCTGCCCCTCAACAGTATTACAGGAAGTACAACACTTTATTGCGTATTCACGGTGACTAATGCTGGCACTAGGCGCTGTTACCAGATGTAGTAGACGCGTATTTGTGATAATTCTGTGTTTCACCTTTTACACGCAAGCCACGACGCCACTCATTGTTTCTGTAATTAAACATCACATTAAATATCCTTATAGCTAGAGATTTGCGATAAGCCGCAAGTTTAGTGCACACCTGTTGCTACTCTCGCAAGTAAGCGTCTGCTTGATACGCGTGCATATACGGGGCTGCGGGTACCGGTTACGTCATGCATTCTCGGTTTCCAACTAATAGCATGCGAGATCATGCGGTTTCGAGTTCTATTTATAGCATTAAAATATAACCTTGAAGTTAACCCAGAAAGCGTCTTTTTTCAAAATCGTTCAAACCAGTAACTTGCTTTCCAACTTTGTGGGTTTTTGCCGGATATTGAAAATATACAGATACAGTGTATTTTTGTTTGAATGAACCGATTCACTACACTGTGTTTACGCTAGTTCACCAGGAGCGTCCACAGTATGCGGAAAAGTAGGAAGAGGAGCACCATCCCGGTTGGTATGTGAACGTTTGTGGGAGACCTACTACATAGGTTATATTAGATTGAAGCACTTGCTGCCATCCACAGGAACAGATCAGGAAATGGTAAACATTAGGCACAGAGAAAGAAGAGAGAAATACATCTCTACACAATGTCATGTATGCTGGAGGACAGCTAGACCCAAGAGCGCAAGTCGCAAATACCCTCGCATATAAGAACAAGACTTGAAATACACGATTTTCACCAAAAATAGGGTAGTTTCTAGGTCCGATTGATACCTTAAGCAAATTTTTAACAGAATTTTACTAAGATAACTTATATAAAGAACCAGTTGGTTTGTTCCTGACAAATCACAAAGAAAATTTAGAATATTATAGACGTCTGATTAGTGAAGTCGATATTAGTTTATTAGCTGTTTTGTATTCATTAGAGCTAACAGAGGAGCCGATGGACACTGCTTGGATCTCATGGGCACTGAGAATGTTAATTACTTTCAGTATCTAAACAATTGTGGCATATAAAAATAATTTTAACTGTTTTTGGTAGACTTTACAAGTTACCACATGTTCCAATCTAAACATTGCACCCACTTTCTGTCTAAGGAAAAATCTTTTACAGACGTGGCTGCTATTTGTAGAGCCAGCTGCTTCTTCCACCTGTGATACTGCAACAATCCGCAAGGTCCTGGTTCTGCCTCCATGCCATTTCTTTTGTTCTTACTGCTTTTGTTATGCATCCTTGCTGTGTTTTATTTTTTCAAGAGCTTATATATGACATAATTGACGCAATTCCTTCACATGCCTGAGTACTCCTCATTTGAGTTTTAATAGTTTTCACCTTAGACAGGGGAGATAATTTATAATTTATCAAACGTTCACTTTTCTTATGCCATAGTGTCCATATCCTGCTGTTTCCTAGAGCAACTTTGAGATGTACGCTCTTTAACTCTAGGCATCTGTGTCATCATTTAATTAACATGTAAAATAGGCAAGCGCGTATCTGTAATCTCTGTTGGTAACTCAGTTTAATCAATAAACACTATTTAAAAGTGTAAAACGGTTTGAAATATAATTTTAAAGGGTTATGGCTATAAAATAATGCATGTGGTCGGCGGCTCCTAAAAGAAAGTGTCCATTGGACTCAACTTGCTGGTACTCAAAGTAAAAGTTGTGGTCTACAGATAGCATTGGCTATCAACTTCGACCTCTACTCTCAGTGTACACTGGCCTAGGGAAGTAAATCCCGCTTTGTCCATTCTTTCCCATACTTAGTTAACTAGCGCTTAACACTTCCGACGCGAGTTTCACATCAGTATGTTTAAAATAATAGTTCAGTTTACTGCTAAAAGATCCAAATAATAGCAACGACATAGCGAACGTGTAACACAAAGAGAACAAGTCACCGTAACAGTTTTAAATTGATTTTTTATACTGCCGTTAGGCTGCGAAACGGTCCAAAGTTAACAGTGTCCGTTGGACCGCAGTATCCATTGGACCTCAAAGTACTTTATACACAAAAAGGAATTACCACGAGCCGACCGAAGACTGAAAGTGTATATTAGGTAATTAAAATTGCGGGAAGTAGAGTACAAAAAGAGAACAAAAGCCATAACTGACTCAGTAGACTAAACAGAACACTAATGCTCCATTCGAGCCGACATTTCATAGATAATTTAATAAAATAACAATGCAGAAAGGTCCGAAAGAGACGTCCGATATCAAAGAGCTTGTGGAGACGGCACCTTCAAAATCATTGGTTGAGTCTGGTTGAATAACAAAAGAAAAGCTTCCCTGATGGAAGTGGGACGTTGTGACCCGAGGGAACAGAAATCTATCCAGTGACAGAGGCGTCTGTCTGTCTCTCAGGACAATGAGCGACGATTATATGTCACTGTCTTTTCGTCACTAATTAGTACAAAGTAGCACCACCACTACTTTTTGTCTTTAGCTTTAGATTGATTGACTACATTATCAGTATTTCGCTCTTCTCTAGTAACATGACCCAGTTTAATTGATTAAATTGGATTGTCCTGTTAAGAGTACGATCGTCGTTTCAATATTCACATGGCTAGTTTAATCAAGTTTCTGTAAATAATTATACCCTGGCATTGCATAGAGTTACTTTTTGGTTTTGGTACACTAAATGTATCTGAATGCTTTGTAATTAATTCAATGCACCTTTATGAATTAAGATAGCATCTCAAAATTAGGTCAAAAATGTGATAATTTTTTTTTTCATTATACAATATAGATTCTAAACTTTTAGAAAGCATTAGTTTTAGCCACTAGGTGCAGTATTTAAAAGCCTAATTAACTGAAGGTAGACTGACAGGAAGTGAAAGGCCTAGGTTCGATACCCGATACCGGCGTGGGGATTTCTTCTTCACTGGGAGGTGTGGTCCGGGGTGCACTCAGCCTCGTTAGTGTCTCGCGGGGCCAATTCAGAAGAGAAAAGTAGCGGCTCGAAATTGCGAAGACCACCTTCACCGACCGGGCGCTAATCATATCCTACCCTTCTGTATTCCCATTCGCATTGGTGTGTAGTGTTCACAGCGCACTGTGGGGAGGTGGCCGTGAAGTGGGCGGCCTAGTCACGCACCTAGAGAATACACACAGGCCTTGCTTGGTACTGCTCAGTGGCTGCTGAATACAAGGCTTTGTTCTTTCCCAGATAGTGCACGGATGGTTATCAACCTTTGTAAAAATACTGGAATTTGGGAAGCTTTTACCGATGTTTTATAAGGTTTCTGCGACATTTAAAGGCAATCGGAGATAGAACGCTATGCTTTTCTTTGTTTTCTAGTTTGCCAGAGCAGTAGATAAATATTTAACACATCACTCTGAAGATTTGGTTCAGTTTATGAGTATTTATTAAGCAAGTTTGCAAAGAACGGTTCTTAGTTTTATTCCCTGATGTTTATATATTTTGACACGGACAGCGCACAAAAGGACGATCAGGTCTAAGTACTTCACACCACCTATGAGGCCGGCGAGGAAACAAAGATGCTACAGGTCACGCTGCCTCGCGCGACTGTTAGTGTGTACGTGTCTAACAACGGACGCGGTGCATATCAAAGGCGCTCATGGTCAAGCTTCCCCACACCGCTCACACGAGCAAACACGTGACTAGCAATAGGGTTTTCAGAACCAGGTACATCCGGCGGCCGGCATGTTTGTGGAAGCAGAGGAAGGCTAATGTCACGTCATTCTGACAATATAAGGAGGCGAGAATATAGCAGAAGAGAGTTACATACATGAGTCGGTGTGTGTGTGTGTGTGTCAGTGAGTGCGAGACAGCTGTGTGTGTGTGTGTGTGTATGTGTGTGTGTGTGTGTGTGTGTGTGTGGTGCGGTCGACGTGACAAATACATCGTGTCGAAGTAAAGAGATTTAACGAGAGGCGAGTGATTGCATCGCCGGAGTTAATGTATGAGAGACAGAGAAAGTAAAGACGGTGAAAGGACTGAGTCAAGGTTACGAGAAGTAAACAGTAGTGAGTTGCAATATCACGAAATACTAGGTTGTGTTAACGTCAGCAGAAGAGGACATCGCACGTGCACATATGAACCAAGATCTGTGTACTTCCTTGAGGTTGAAGCTACACTGAAATGTCACAGCGCTTAATAAATTTTACCATGGCTGTACGTTCTATTTATTGTTGATGGTTATTGAAGCCAACTGCTTGACAATTCGCAAGCCTGGATATAATTAATTAGTTCACCATTAAATGTTTTATGGCGGCGCCGTGGTCGAACGGTTAGATCGTTCGCTTACCACCTAGGCGACCCGAGTTCGATCCCAGAGACCAGCATGTGGTGGACGAAGCGGTGTCAGGACGAGTTATCCCCGGTTTCCCCTGCCACTCGTCCCACCAATTGCTCCATTATCACTTTTCCAATAATCGATTTCGTCTACATTTCATATCATCCTCTTTCTCACTATCATACCTGGTGCTGGGCTGACCACCTGCTTCCAGGTCTTCACTGTCCGGTGCATAGCTTCCTCTGCTCCCCAATAGGCGTCTGACCCTAGGCACTGCTTCTATGTCCTACAGTCCGTCTGGTCAAAGTTGGAACATGACCTACTTAGCGCTACCCCTCCCTGTGATAGGGGAGGGATAACAACACATCGCCACGGCTATCCGCGACTGCCTAGTCTGCGTCTATCGGTAATACGTATTTCGACGAGTGTACGGGCTGCTTATGTACCCTTAATATTGAGAGTGAAATATGGAAATGCTGGTGATGCGTTTAGTCCTGCTCATTGAGTTGACAATCGTATTGTTCCAAGCTGGTGTTGGAAGAAAGGGCAAACCTCTTCAATCTGATGCACGGGAAGTTGCATGTTTGGTACATAAGTGTTTTACTGATGAACTAGAGGCGTTAACATCGGGTAAACCAACAATGTCCGTGACACAGGTCATGGAAAGAACCGCCGCAGCTACTGGTGTATCTCGCACTTCAATATACAGAATTTTGCAAGAAAAGAAGAAAGCAGACGAAAATGGGACCGCTGTTAGAACACCAAACGACCAAACAAACAACCGACAAGCACAACAGCCGCTTCATTTACAAAGGCGGCTATTCGTAGTACAATTTATAGGTCGTACACATCGCATTTCTTGCACGAAAATTGGAAAGCTGTCCGTGAGCATGTGAAGCGCGCAGAAGAAATGCACTGGGGAAAAAGACGAATTAATGGACGACATATTGGACAGTTTCAACATAAGTTTAGAAGACAGTTACTCTGAATCGGAAGATGCATGTGAAGACTGCGGATGTGACCCAGCATCCGATATCCATGAAGCCGAAGATCTTACCAGCTTACCGGTACCCTCCAAGGAACCCTTCTTGGACGGGATCTCTACTCTGACGCTATCTAACAGCAGTTATTAAAGCGCTGCTCTCTGATAGCTGCGCTATAGTCAGGCAGTCAATCGCACCGTTGCATGTTGCATGGAACCGATGCGAAATGGGATTAGGCAGTCATGGAGTACCCACAAGAGCGCGGGCAGTAGTGCGTTCTCTCTCTAATTCCCATGTTTCAACATAAACCGAACGAACTGTAGGGGTCAAGGTCCTACATAAGGGGAGGGTAATCAGGTAAAGGAAAAAAAAAAAAACGTAGTTTCAAATAAAACACTGGTCTTGCAAACCAAAACTAACTTGCGTTTAGAATCTCAAAGGAAAATCTTATCTATTTTTATTTGGTTTTAAATACTTTCTTTTAAAGGTTTAATTGAGTAAAAACAATCTAAATTTATGACCAGGGCTCTGATTGTAAGTAAGAGATTTCGAACAGTCTTAAAAACGATCCTTTGGAAACGTGACAGTTTCAGACCAT
Source organism: Tenodera sinensis (assembly GCA_030765045.1). Lineage (NCBI taxonomy): Eukaryota > Metazoa > Arthropoda > Insecta > Mantodea > Mantidae > Tenodera > Tenodera sinensis. Next base: position 64,824,302 of record CM060961.1, read on the forward strand.
AACTCCAGCTACATCCGACGTTAGCAATATCTTGGACAATAAAGTAGCACTTTTCTTTCGAGGTATTAATTTCCAAATTGAAACATCCGCATGTTTGTGTACTTTGTGCGTCATCCCGACCTACTTCACCATGTAACCTAGTTACTCTGGCCTTTCTCCGCATTAAAGCGTATTTACACGAATGTAGTCCAAGTTTAACATAAAATGTGCCCCGTTCGACATTTGGAGTGACGCCAGGAAAGTAATGCCGCACCAAATGGGGAGGGAGAGACGCTCTGTCCTATATTCTCCAACTTTAAGTCAAAATATGTGTTTGGCACAGATTTCAGCAACGCACTTTCGTGTTGATACATCTGAATGCGAATCTGCAACGATAAATCGCAAATTTCCGACTAATGGCAATCAGATCTTCGTTAGGTGCTGACAGATCTCTACCTAATGTGATATAAGGCTGATGCAGTAGCAATAGCTGTAACAGTTCACGTTTCCACTAGTTAAACAAATGCCCGGGTGTTTAGGCCATGATCTACTAGGCTCCTTCCTCCCAGACGCTTCGTCTACGCCTGTGGCGAACATTTTCAGTGGCAGTAGCCAATTCCGTGTCCCCTCGGAAGTCCTGACAGCAACTATTTTTATCTACGCCACTATCCTATCCACTTTCCACTCCTAGTGATAACACAAACTAATTTAAAATTCCTCCCGTTTGTTTTCAGTAAGTAAGTGGATTGTAGTTTTTGTTTTAACTAGCCTACAAAAGCACTTAGCCTAGATTCTGAAATACTCGATACCTAACTTAACTATTTTTAATTTTGTAATAATTTCGATGATATTGTGTCTCAAATGGTAGGTAATTATTATTTAATTATACCTACAAACTTATTGCTGGTGTTTTAAACACACAAGCCGTATGTAGGCAATGTTTAAGAGGTGGAATCAGGACTGAAAAATTCAATGTCACAGCCGGGATTTGAACCACGGATCTTCCACTTAACTAACTACTGGCTATAGCATTGAGTTTTTCAGACCTGATTCCACCTCTTAATTTCTCAAATTTTGTTGAAGCTCCTGCGCATAAAATTTCAACTCCAACAAACTTTTAAGGGACTCTTCCCAGACCTCTAATTTTGCAACAATTTCAATCAAATTTTCTTCACACTTCGCTGTATATAATCTCAACTCAATACTGACAGCAGTTGATTGGACAGAGTGAACCTCCGCAGTAGTGCACACATCTAAAAGCAGCGTACTTCTCATGAAATCTAGGTTTAAAATTTGTTGAAAGGTTTTAAAAAACAAAAGAGAAGTTAATTGTACCAATCAACGGAAGCAATTTCAAATAATTATCATCATGGTTTCGGGTTAACACCAGCATGTAACTTTTTAGGCTTTTGGCAGGACTTTGCCTTAGCGCAACATTAATTAATAATTAATACTAATAATCATTAATAGATATGAATAATCTTATACCTATTGCACAAGGCCAACGGGTGCTCACTGTCACTCGTATAAAATGAAGTGTGCTCCAGATAATCTGCGGTTTGCCCAGACCTGGTGTAAGGAGTTTCTAGTTCTACAAAAAAATATTTATTATACTTTGTCGTAAGAAAGTAATCACATGGTAAGAAAATCAACATTAAGAATATAAATCCAGAACGAACTTGCAGTGACATAAGCGAGGAAACTAAGCATGAAAAAGGTTTTAATCTACCGCGTTTTTAAAACGGGCTAAAAGTTTAAAATAATTTCTTCAAACAGATTTATAGCTCCACACAAATTGTCGCGAAAAGTTGTCATTGTGAATTTTTAATAGCTATGAAAATGCTTAAGATTTAAAATGAAAAACGTGAGGCTTGTGCAATAGATGTTCGAAACAGGAATATTCACATAAGTCACTAACAACTGTATTACATTGCAAATGATACGTATAACTGTTGTGTGAGTTCTCAACCACAGCTGCTACCTATACTCATTATTATCTAAAACAAAAACAAAATTTTGTTTCCAATGTTAACAACTTTCTCTACCCATTATCAACTAACTTCAATTTTTATTCATCATGTCCTCATATAGCATTACCTCTTTTCGCAGAAACGATTTCAAGTTCTATAAATTATTTAAGGTAACTTTTACCTATTTGGTTACATGCAACGGTGAAAAATGTAGTATTTACCCTACTTTAGGCATATCATGTATGTTATTCATGGAAACGCACGCACGCACGCACGCTGGAAACTTTCCAACTGTTTTGTCTTGTTAGACACAAAATCATGTATTTGACGTGACATTTTGACTTCGAAATTTAAAACAATATCGCTATCGCCGGAAACAGTGGAAAACAGAGCTTCAAAGGAAAATGAAAGTTTGGCGTAAAGCAAGTAATAGAAGTACTGCAAATCCAATCAGGATATGAATCACAATAGGTTACTATGGAGCTTTTTTCTCTCATACTTTCCTGCGTAACACCCTATCTGAACCGGAATTCATTTTCAATTAACTTCAGTACATGGTAGTTTCAAATTAGGATCAATCTAGTGCATTAACTATTTTAAACTGGTGTAACTTTGTTTCCACATTTTAAAATTCTAACTTAAATATTACTTTTGTAATTCAAAAAGCCAGATGCGTAGAAAGTTCATATTTTGCGCTAAATATTGTCAATTCGTGTCAGCGAACATATAAGCTATACACAAATTAAGAAGTAAACATACTGTCCGCTGCGTTATTCTTAATACCTATTATTAAGTATATGTATACAACTGTACTTTCATGCGAATCAAAACTTTATAATGTGACGCCGACTGCGACGCACAACAAAGGACGGTCAAGATCAAGCTACCTCACACCACATACCAGATGTGGCGTGTATCAAAGGCACTCAAGGTCAGACTGCCTCGCGCGGTCTGTTTCTGAACACATGATAACAATGAGACGGGCAACACAAAGAGTTTCAGAGATTATTCAAGAGGTATCCTGCAGCCGGCGTGTTTGTAGAAGTTCGAAAAAGGTTCGTATAGCGTCATCCTCGCTATATAAGGAGGTGAGGCGCTTCTACTTTCACCAGGGTGCACAAATTACTGCATGCTGTGAGGCAGTCGTCAAGGGCCAATAAGTTTCCTCCTATAACCCAAGCATCCAAAACTTAAAACACGCCACCCTTACACACTGTCCTATAAATGTATTCCTATCTATTGGGAGTAGATACGCAGCAAAATAGTTCAGACTGAACTTCAGTCGGCCAGCACCTTCATGATAATGGAGTGAGTTCTGTTCAGCTTTGTGTGTGTGTGTGTGTGTGTGTGTGTGTGTGTGTGTGTGTGTGTGTGTGTGTGCGTGTGCGTGTGCGTGTGTGTGTGTGTGTGTGTCAGCTACATGTTTACAGTGAGAGAGCTGGTACGTCGTGGAGGAAGATAGTGTAGAAGATAATGAGTGTTGAGTGATTGTATCGTCAAAGTTAGAAAGTGAAGAAAGACAACAAAGAATGAGTCAAGGCTACGAGAGGAAAACAGTTGTGGGCTGTAATATCACGAAGGACTGCAGACTGTTAACGCCAGCAAAAGAAAACTATTGTTGTGCAGACATTTTAGAAGAAAATAAAGTGACAAAAAAGTAACTTGACGGGAGTTTTGTCGTTCTGTCACCTATAACATTTGTATCCAAAATTTATACCGTAAAATAACCCCTAGCATATTTATTACTATGAGTATTATTAATGAGTGTTATTATCACTATTATCATCATCATTATTATTATGAACTATAAATAATGTTAGGGTTGCATTATCTTTGTTTAAGCAATTGTTTCAATATGCTTCTTAAACATGAATAGCACTATCGAAAAAGCAATATTACTTGTTTAAATAGTGCATTAAAATGTGTTGATTTATATCGTTTAAATAAGATTAATAATGGAATAGTATATGTAACTTCCTGTTTCCTCCTCACTCGCCCTATGTAAGACGAATCGTCCTTGACCAAGAGTTGTAAGTTCATAAGAAAGTTCTTCTCCCCTTTTTCTTAAAACTAGCTCGTCGATGGGAAAATATTTGACATCCTTTGTACATACATTTTTTATTAACGTCCTCCAACATAGTATGATATTGGAAGATGAATGAATGAAATGCGTGAAATGATGCTCAAATGAGCCCGAGGTTCATAGAGCTTTAAATTACGGACATTCATCTTCTTAGGATAAGGGAAAACCTCGGAAAGAAAACCTTGTCCGGACAACTCATCCTAAGCGAGATTCGAACTCGCGACCTCTTGAACGTGACACAGATACGCTACCATCACGCTATAGAGGCGGTTTTATATACATTTTGTACAGAGTAATAAGGAATACTATATTCTACCCCGAAAGCCTTCTTTGTAATTTATGAGTACTCGTTCCTATGCTGGTATTGGGTTCTTGTACATAATTTAGGAATTGCAATTGGAGGTCTGGCTTCGGGAAGAACGGCGCTTTCCAAAGTATAAGAAATAGCTATCGGAAATTACTCTATATTCACATATATGTTTTATAGCTTCTTAAAATCAGTATGCATGAAAAAAGTTTGTGTGCATATGAATCTAACAAGGGTAAAAGAAACACAAGAAGGTCGTTCTATTAGAGAAACTATTTTCGTTAAAGTTTTCCCGAAGTGTTGATATGAAGTTAAAAGCTAATAATTTAATTAAACATTTGCTCACATGCGTCTTTTGTGGAAGCAGTTTACATGGGTGAATTTTCCTAAATCCCTTCGACTCGGTTGCGTAGTGCCCATTAATTTTCCGAAGCTATGAACAAGTGAGAGTCGAGTCTGTGGTGCGCCTTTGTTAACACAAGATTATCATCCCCTTGTGTCTGTTCTACATCGTTTTGTAGGTCAGGTCAGTGGATTTTGCCTCATTAAAACCCAAGGAATTTATAAATTATTCTCTAATTTGAGGTTAACGTTCCGGATAATGCTCGCAGCTCCAATCTTAGCCGTGGTTGCGGCAGTAAAGCTGTATTTTCAATATGTGTATTCTCAGCTGGGATTTAGATTTATTTCAGCGAGAGAGGAAAAAATTTTCAGGAGTTCAGTAGTGTACGTACACTCAATTCTAAGCTAATTGTTGGATATTCAGATAAACGCAGTCCAGGGAAAGCGTGTCTCATTTGTTATGTGCTAGTCACCATAGTAAGTTAGTTTTCATATACAGGGTAGAAGGGAAGAATAATTCTAATATGTACTTTATTGAAGCATTACAAATAAAAAAGTCTAATGGCATTTTGTTCTTTGATCAGCCTATTTCGAAAAAATAAATGATTTTTGTTCCAAATCGGATGCGTAATTCCACAAGGATGTACGAAGATAACAGTTTGTTACTTGTAAGATGCGTAGAGCAACTTATTTCTGACATAGCTTTGGTAGTAATTATTATGGAACATCACACCCGGTTTCGAAATAATTAATCACTTAAAAGACGTGAAGGAATACCCCAAACGACTTGCTCAAGGAGGATCTTCAAGTTAACTGACTCGCATTTTCCCGGTAAACCAAGAGGAGATTTCAAATTCACTTTGAAAAATAATTGTGACTTACAATGTCGTAAGTCCAGGTCAAGTGTGATAAAGAGGCCTCAACACAGAATGGGACGCTGAGAACCATAGCAGTTAAGGGGTGTCCATAAATAAAGCTCAATTTGAATTATTTCTCTAGGATGTACTGTATGATTCGTGCAAGATCTGCATGTAGGTTTTACTGTGGTTTCAGGTACCATACTTGCACAGTGAAATATTCGTGTACAACAGTCTCTGCTCATTGGTCTACTAGCTTTGCCGAGTGTCTCTTACAGGATTTCTGTGGTTAGGCAAGTAGTGCACCACACAACAGCTCGTCTTGCTTCACAAGTCGTGTATTTTAATGAGCACTCTATTTTTTCTCTACCAGTAGTACGTTTTTTACCTATCCCTTGCACTTTCTAGCGAGAATGAAAAGGATTGACAGGCTACTTCCAGAAAAGCCAAGATGTGTTATTTTATTGTAATTCCAATATTCCAAGCATTCAAACCGCAGAAAACGCCATTTTTATACAGCCGCTGTTCATACACCGTTGTTTATGTAGAATAACTTTATTGGGATTAAAGATAAAAAACAAGGATGTTATTTCGTAATCTAACAGTATGGGGTTTCCCCCAGATTCATTATGTATGAACGAATTAACTAAATTAGTCTTCTGCAAAAAGTAAAATTTTGTATCATCTGGCTTCATGCAATGGGGAAAAATATGCATACATTCAAAGAAAATGGCAATAAACATAAGTACAATGTTAATACTTTGTAGGCATTGTTATTCCATGTATTGTTGTATCCTTCTCGCACCTAGGACCAGTTGAGGCGGGATGGAATTGTCTGGTTGGTTTGCCGAGCGGGAGCAAGTAGGTGAGGTTTACTGGATATTCCAATCGAAATCACACAAATAAGTTTCAAGGGTTTGTATATAGAAAGGAGTTACAGCAGTATGGAAGAAGTTTCAAGGAATATGGGCGGAGGATAATTGGTACACCTTCCGACATGGACTCGTTGACAATGGCGGGTCAAAAACACAGCACCTCCTTGGTGACTGAGGTCTATAGTTCATATTAAAGTTCAATACTCCACACAACCACAATAAATTGTTATGTAACAGACCTTTGGAACGTTCCACCCTTCCTTGTTATCTCCCCCTGAGGTTAAAAGTGAACTTCCAGACAGTCACACATACCACTGTCAAAGGTCAAATGACTGTTCCTCCGCCCAAGTTAACAAGAATATTTCCGTTTAAAACATATCGCTAACGTTTCAATTACCAATTCCTCATTATTCTACAATTGCCTTCAAATACTCAATATTATAGACATTACAATGGGATAAACTTCCCTTATTGTACTCAATTATAATTTTTGCTAATACGTTACTACAACAGTATCACTTTGTTAATCACTTTGGCATGGAGTGGACTAGTTTTTTTAGCAGTGTAAGGTGTTTACCAGGTAATGTGGTTAGTTTTCTTCTTCTAACGATATGGTTTATGAATATTCGAAGTTCGCTTCTGGCTAGGAATTTTAAAGGATGTATTCGTTCTGGGATAGGAGTAAGTAAGGAGAAAGAGTTAAGTCTTTCTCACAGAGAACCTGAGGTGGCTAGCAACACAGAGAAATCTGACGAGTCCAGTAGAGGAAGATGTATTTATGCAGCTGCAGATATATACGTGAGAAATCTAACAAACAGTTTTCACTAATTTTTATACCAGACCAATCTCAGTGCGCATCAAGTCAGTGCGCATGTAAAGTGCCGTTAGTAAAGTGCTGTTAGCTCAGCACACATCGTGAGCAAATTTAGAGTGGGGGGGGGGGGCACCAAGTAATGACTGATTTCGCGTATTACTAAATGCGTAATGAGTAAAGGGTTCAAAGTATCTCATCTTTCGACTCCAGCACTGGAACGTAGTTACGCAATCAGTCCAAAGATTATCTGTCCCTCTGGACTGTAAATGGTACCCTGACCTTGGCCTTCACACAAAAAACTTACAATATCTCTGTTGTACACAGAAATGAGTCACATAATTCTAAATTAATTAGTTCTCTTTTAAAAGCGTTCTTTACGTAAGAAAATGCGGTGCTTTACATTACAGCAGTCTGAGACTATAGTGTAATAGTTTACCATTCTTGTTGTATATACTATTTCAGAGCCATCTTGCTGCGTATTTCATGTTTTCTGGCCAATTTTTCAAGTGTACTACAAAATGTTCATTTGGATTAAGGTTTAATCTCTGTGCTGGTAACTCAAGAACATGGGCACTCAGGTAAAAGAACCGCATAATAATGATAATGATGATGATAATAATAATAATAATAATAATAATAATAATAATAATAATAATAATAATAATAATAATAATAATAATAATAATAATGATGATGATGATGATGACGATGACGATGACGACGATGATGAATATGATAATAGTGATGATGATGATGATGATGATGATGATGATGATGATGATGATGATGATGATGATATTAATAACAAATTTGCGCAGTATGCTTAGGGTCATTGTCTTATTGATGGTAGTAATCTGAGTCTAAATGCAAGATATCAACACTTTTTTGCAGGTTTTCCTTTAGGATATTCGACTACTGAAATCTGTCCATGTTACCTACAACAAAAAGTTGCCCAGCAGCTAATCTACCCTCCATCCCCATACCATAATTCCTCTACCACCGTGCTTCACTATGGTTTGGGTTCAAGCTCATCATTTGGTTCTCCACACCAAAATTCTGTTATCATTTACAAATATATTAAATTTGCTTTCATCCGTGTGTATAATATTTTATTGCAGAAACTTGTGCTCTTGCTCATATACCTCGAACAAATACAGGCCTTAATTTCTTGTTCTTTTGCTGATGTATGTTTTTCTTCTGCGTATCCTAGCTCCATAATCTGTACTATTTAGAACATAGCAAACAGATCGTGGTGTGATTTCCTTCCCGACATGCGCAGACAATACAAAAGTTGTCAATTCAGCATCTTTCTTTGACTATCTTTATTGACGTTTTTTTTTTCTCTTTGCATTAGCTTCTGTGACCAACTTTTATTATAACAGTACTTCTACAGTGCTTTATTGTGGTCTGCACAGTTGCCTGGCTTTTTACAATATCACCAATTTCTTAAAATTGTTTTTCCTTATGAAATGCGGAGATAACCATTTGCGTTTTCACTACAGTTGTTTAATTTTGTGGCCCATTTTTATGTTGTACGGCATTCACCACATATCAGAACCAATACGAAAGTGGGGCAGCTTCCCCTAAAAGCGTTCCTTGCTACAAGTGGTTCATTGGTGGTCTCTATGTTTACATTTATAGTGGTTCATGAATACTTTTCCCCTGTCGAATAGCGTCAGAATTGATCTATTGCTAATTTTCTTGAAGTATGTTTATTTAATACTCGAGACTAGTTACCATTATACTGTCCATTTACGACAATGGGATTTCTAAGTATATAAATTGTTAATTTATTTTAAATGGTATATCTATCCTGGAAATGCCAATGCTGATACTCTCGTTTCGTGCATCCAGGGGTCCTCGCTGAAGCACCCAACAGAGGGACAGTCAATCCTCTCCATACTGTTACCATGGCAACTGTTGAATGCGCGGGTTATTCATGTACCTACTGCTCTTACGTAAGTCAGCATGGCAGCGGAAAGGTGCTCTTTATCTCGCGTTTTCCCTCAACTCCACACATAAGTTCGGCCGTCATCCTCGTTCCTGCTCGCGGCAACGGAACCTAGTACAGCCACGTCACAGACGGTACATGAGCTGCGAAAATGGAAAATATAAACTTTTCATAAACTCTAGCTTTTCAACTTTAGAACATGTAATGGAACATGCTGAAATAAATTGTTAAAACAAACACACACACGCACACACATTTCTGCTGGACACGAATACGAGGGACGCTCCCCATGCAGTATATAAGACAGTAAAATAAATATGCAAAGTATGGTTTTATCTATGAATGATGTATTTTTGGCCTTGATTTTGATGAAGATGTGCTCAATTTCATTGTTCTGACTGTCCATTTTCTAAAATACTGAAATTTCAACCCCTTTAAAGGATTAATTTCGAAAAATCCCTCCTTTGAAGTCGTCTGCAATGTTGAAGGAATTCACTTCTATATTTGGGAGCTTGTAGACATAATAGTTTTAGCTGTGCATTGCACGAGTAATCCAATTAGCATGAGCATTGCATGAGTATACTTCTTTGAATCTCAACCCTAAAAAATGGTGTGTGATGGAAACATTCTGCTATTCACTTATTATTCAAGATGACTATATATACACAAAAAACCACAACTTTCAGGGCCAAGAATTTTATTTTATTTCTTTTTCTTTTTTCTTTTCTGTCTATAGGTATCACTTTTTTCACACTAGTGTAATTAAGATAAAGGTACACAATTGTTAGAGTGGCGACCGCGTTGAAGACTAAAAAGTGGTTACAGTTACAAATTTGTGTTTCCCTTATTGCTTGAATTAAAGGAAAAGGGAAACAAGTGCTGTGAAACATCTAGTTCTACAGTTGAAATGTGGCAAAACTATCTTAGACCGCATAAGAAGTAATTGAAGACAGATTGACATAATGTAACACTAATGTTTACTGAATTACGCAGGGGGATATATAGGGTGATCCGTTTGGGTATGGATAAAATCAAATCATAAGAAGTTTATTGATTAACTTTATTTGTTGGAACTTTGGGTGTGTAACACTGAAAGATGGCAGATTCCTGAACCCACAACATGGTTACGCACTCTGCATAACTCGTAACGGTGATGCAATTCAGCCCATATCAATTGTAACATAAGAGGCGTTGATTTGCTGAAAACCTTGAGTAATTTTTACTCTCATATAAACAACTTTCTCTCAAGCTGAACGAGAGAATTAATCTGGAAAGCTCAGAATAATAATTAATCGAATGATATATGAACTATTTCATTAGTGAAATATGAACTAAAGTCGTAAAGATTTTGCCATAAAATGTTACATTCTACAAAAATATGACCTAAAATATATACATTTCCATTAATTTAGTTCGACTTACTCATCGCTGCCAAATGAGGAAAACAAAACCCAAGTATTATTTGTATTTCGAGCTTCTCTTGCTTTTATAACATATCTGACATTTTTATCATTAACAAATAACCCTTCTTTTGGAAAAATTTATTAGTTGTTAAAAGGACAATTATTAAACACACAGTTGCAAAGTTAAAATGGAGCTCTGTTTTGGTTGTTAATCGATTGTAATGTGCAATAAGTTGTTTTTCAGTGATTTATGACAGAGTTGGTGATAATGCCTAAACAAAATAATGACCTAGTGATAATTTGTACAAAGCAAAAAATAAACAGGTGACAATTCGTATATGATAATTTATTTTTTGTGTATAAAATAGTTTTTATAAATTTGAGTTCTCACTATCTTAGTGAGTGACGTACTGAATAGGTTAAATAGCTATTCAGGTTGTTCGGGACTTATAACTAAAAGATAGGTAAATTTGTGATCATTTTGGGTCTGTGTTTTACCTTTCCTAATACAGAGTTTCTTTAACTGAGTACATCAAGGTATCCTTATTTCTTGTTTGGTTGAACAATAATTTTAACATTTCTCTCGATTGTACCTACGTATCAGTTTAACAATGCACAAGGAAGTAGAGAAAATAAACGTGCTAAACCGCAAGGATGCGAGATTTATCCTGGATAACGCTCAAAGTGAAGTGGTACATTTCTTTCCTTATAGATGTCAGTGGTGATTCAGTAGGTGCGCTTGTGAATGCACTTAGAGAATTAGATTGCAGAGTTCTTTTTCGCTCTCTGTGAAGCCTTGATTTATGGTAGCGGAGAATTCCACCTCTCAAGATCTGAGAACAATAAAATTCAAATGACGAGGAGGGAAACGCTGTTTTTGGAACGTTGTCAACCAGTCGCTGATTTATGGCGAAGCACGACGCAGATTTCTAAAGATGAACTAGAAAGCGTGGAGCGGAATATCTATAGAACTGCCGGAATTCTACATTTATTTAGCTATACATGCTGAATAATGAATCAAGTTTTTCATGTTAAGCGCTGTAAACATTAAGATAAATGGTTAAAAGAATGAATGCATGATAAATGTTTAAAATAACGATTTCACATTATGCGCGAACTATATACACCATTAAAAACTTTCGAAGATTACAAACTCTGCATACCTATATATTAAATTTTCTTTCTGCACCTAGTAGCACTAGCTTGAACAGCGATGGAAAAATGATTGAGCGCATTAGGAGAGCAGAATATTTTTAGGTCCCACGTCGTGTTATTGCGCCATATGGAACAATTGATATGGCTATCAATAAACTCAGCTCATGTTGGAAATATCGACTTATGTAAACCGCGCTGCAACACGACGTGGGCTTAGAAATATTCTGCTCTCCTAATGTGCTAAATATTTTTCCATCGCTGTACATAAAAAGTACAGGATCCAAACAAGTATTAACTATGCGGTATGAGAAGGTTCGGGGGGGGGGGGACTTAGCACCTCAACCAATCTAATCTTTTTGTGCTCCCGGAAGGGAGGGGTAAGGTGAGAGCAATGACTACAGATTTGAGCTTTCCGCTGGTGGTTCGTATAACCGGCTTCCTCCCTCCCTGTACGCTTATAAATTCCCCCTCGGGGGTGGGGTGATCTGAGACCTCCCCAGATCTGGAGGACCAGGATTTACGTAGAGCAAGCACCTGCCATGCACGCCGAAACTCCCACCGACACTTTCAACCACGGTATGTTGAATAATACGGTAGGTATCACGCGCAGGTTTCTCTGTATCACACGCTCTTCGTGACGTCACGCGGTGTATGTGTAGCATAGGTACTCACAACCATGGTCATTGTTATCACAATAATAGCTGCCTGAAGTTATAGATGCAGATGTTCTGTATCAAATAAATCACTAATAAAACAACTTTGCTCAGCTCTAATCACTAGATTTAAATTATTGAAAGTAAAGCAGCAATTGTTTAAAATAAATATTAAACAATACAGGGCTAGTAAGTAAGTATCCAATTACTAGCGTTTAACCAAAAAAAGAAAAAAAAAAGAGTATACAATAAATGTTCTACGTGTTTTCTGCGTCAGGTATGCGTTTATTTATTCTTTTTTATTTAGTTTATTAATCTATACGCTACATAGCCTGCGAACATTTCTAAAAGTTGCACATTTTGGGAAGTTGTGCCTGTGTTACTGTTTGTTTGTTGTATGTTATCTAATTGTTCAATAGGATGATTAACACTAGAAAAGAACTCGTAATCCTTATATTCCTGTTCCTATCTAAATCAATTTCTTCTTCCCCAAATTCATCTGCCTATTTATCGTCACTTTCAATTTCACTGATCATCTTTGCTCTTAATGTATCGGTAATATCCCGTGCATTATTCTTAGTTTTAATTCCTCGGAACAATTGCGGCCTAGGAGCTAGGCTTTGATTCTCTGATTCATGACAGTTAGTAAGGAATAGTCATGAAAAATATCTGTACCCCTGATTTGAGAAGAACAACTCTTAATTACGCCTTCATTACATTTAGATTCCAAAAGATATACTACTACTGAATGTGACTCATATCAGAGCTTTCATTTAAATATTTTAGCGTTGTTATGAGCTAGTCCTCAAAAATACTGTCATTTCAATCAGAGCATGGGGCTAGCCGGCTAGCGACTTCACCAGCTGACATCATCAGCACGGAAGTCTACTGCGCACCTAGCTGGTGATATCTACCGCATTACTCAACATACCACGCTTTCAACCCTGAAATAGTCAACTAGGGTGAAAAGTGAAATGAAACGAGTAGTTATTCTACCCAGCAGTCGCCAAGGATTCGGAAACCCATGGACAGAATTAGCAGTTGCCGGGAATCGAACCCGGAAGGTCTCGAATACCAACCTCACATATTACCGCGGAGCCATCATCTGTGGCAGTACGTAACACTCCTAATGCAGGAATGGAATCCCTGTTTAATCCCTTGACAAATGCGAACAAGGGAGGGCCACAGCAAGGGCGCAACTACTGGAATGTGAAGCATGGAAGCCAAGTAAACCACACCAACATATTACAAAGTGTGAGTTATGTTGATACCTGTAGGTATAGTATACGTTACTCCGATAAACCCCTCAAAATGTTGGTGGCGGCATGACAAGATCGGAATGCGGACCTGATATAGTTCAGCAAGGTCTAAAAATACCCTATATGAACGAATAAGCCGTATTTTATGTATCAACCACTAAACTGGATAATGTTTTCCTCTAAAGGTCTACGCCGTAAAGCTCCACCCATAGTCCCTAAACATACCTAAAATATCAGAACATGGATCGGTTTCAAAGGGGTATGGGATGCGACATGAAGATTTTGAAGAAAATTCCTTCACCCTAAACTGCCCTTTACATGGAAATTTTTTATTTACTTGAAAATGGCTAACGATTTTTGTTAATGTTTAAGACATTTTTATGGCAAATTAAATGCATGTTTTGAATTTTCTGGCTATAGTGCATATATTAAAGTTTACTCTTGATGACTTTTTCCATCATAATTGCCTTCAATTGCCATTGCCCTGGAGAATTGGAGTTGAGTTAGACCAAGACACCATTCGCATTTTAATCAACAGCATAAATATTTCCACTAAAAGAAACACATCGCTTATAACAATAAAATGTGGCGGGTTCAAATCCACTATCGCCACGGAGAAGATTGCAACATGAAATTGCAACCTGGAGGTGAATCTGCGTCTATCTAGTGGTTCAGGAGTACTGACGTCTTTAGAATAACAAAAAAAAAAGATAAATAATTTTTTAAAGATTCGAGATGCGTTAAGCCGATTGTGAGGAAATAAACCTACATTTTGGCATGGAATTTAGGTTGTTCTAGAAAGAGAGCAATGAAAGAATAGATTTGGCAAGAAAGGAACCGACATATCCATTTATAGGTCAAGAATCTTTAATGCGGGAGGGTGGGAAATGAAATGGTGGAGTAACGCAGTATAAGATAAAATGGAGGACTTACTTCAGAGCGCCACATTGAAAACTATTTATCAAATATTATTAGGCTTGAAAAGTTTGTACAGGGAATGGTTAGGTTCACTAAACATTTACTATAGAAGTAGGCGGGAAGGAGTGTGTCACGTAAATTGACAAGGCTTCGCTCAGGTACACTGGGATGGACATAACAATGCGAGCACATTCTATACGATTTAATTATGAAATCATAATGGAATTTGTGTTTTATAGTACTCACTGACTTGTGTTAAGAAAAGTTAATAACTGTTCTTGTATTCAAAAGCAACTATGATTACACTGAATAATTACGCATATTCGTAAATTCCTAAATGTCTGTTTTCTTTGATTGTCACTTAACCCTTTAATTCGCAGTTCATTTTGCTACATATGCCGTTCTTCCTCTAATTCCTAAACTGGTCTTTGTATCCCTTTCGGACGCACCTTACCTGAGCCAATTCGAACAGCCGTGACGATTAAGGCGATCCTCAATGGATTGGCCAGTCATTCAAAGCCATGTTATGTTATGTTATGTTATGTTGTCCGCAGACTGACACGCAGACTGACACGCAGACTGACACGCAGACTGACACAGACACACACGGACCTTTTTATAAAAATGCTTTTTTTTGGATTCAGGGGGTCTCAAAACATATATTTCCGGTGAAGTCTCGACATCGAATTTTTGGGTGGAATACAATACTTCCCCTACTTACCAGTAGAGAAAGTAAAAATGATCCAATAAAGTATATCAAAACGTAAGAAATGTATATGTGGTTTGTAAGCAACGCTGCCAATTAAAAGATTAAACATGGGTGTAAGTTGTAGGGTATATTTATAATACCGAACATAATTACTTTGAAAATTCACCAAACAATCAGATGACAAACAGCACGATGCAGCCAATCCAGATCGGAAATCACAAAATCGACTTAATCAATGAATACGTTTATTTAGGTCAATCTGCATCATCAGAACGAAATCGAAAGAAGAATTACACAAGCTTGGAAGAAATTCCGGGGCCTAAGGTTTAGCTTACTAGAAACATCCATCAGTATGAAAACAAAAAAGAGATCATGGATACGTGTATAATACCAGTACTAATATATGACTCTCAGATATGGTCATTAACAAAACAGCATGTTAAAAATCTGCCAGAGGAAAATGGAGCAAAAGCTACTCAACATCACAAGAACAGACTGTATGAAGAACGAGGACATCCGCAAGATAACGGCAATTTCTTTGTATGTTTACAACATGACTGTATTAGGCGATTGTTGTTTTACTTCATTAGCCCATGATCACACAAGGAGAATTACGTCACTGCAGTTTGCACTTTACACTGTTAGCCACAATATCCAGTGACCCATAATGGTTTCATCGTTCCCTGTACAAACATTGCAGACCTGATAAGTAATCATCACCTGACAGGAATTTCAAAGCAGTAAAGCTAGGATGGAAAGAAAAAGGATAAACTGTCACTGGACTTAGGCATAGTTCGCAGATACCAAACCACCCTCGGTCTTATAACACAAAGGTTTGAGTGTAAAGGCAACTGCTTAAGAATCCCTACGTTTGAACTTCCCATTAACAGATGTGTGATTCAGGAACCAGGATTATAGAGTTCTACATTTGGTTCATATGATTTAAGCAACCAGGACTGCTATCTGTATATCTGTTTCGAAAAGAATTCTCTACGGAGGTATAATGGATGGGGTTTATGGCTATACGCATGTAAAACGTTCATCAATTCCCTCTCTACGCTATTATCTCGTGAGACTTCGCGGCAACATCTTACGCCAGAATTAGATCATTATGTTGAAACAAAGTTTTCCTTAGTTCTCTTGTGCATAGTATTTACCATTAACCTTCATGCGGAATCAGCCAAAATGTCGTCTTATAAAATTGTAGTGTTCGTTAACGTAATGCATGCACAGAACAGCAGTCACGTGATTTTAGCGCTTCCGATAACTCACAGTAGGCTGTAAAGAAACTAATGTTACGTTACGGAAATGGTATTACTTTCCTTGTGTACCTTCTTTCCTAACACGCTGACACTTTTTACTTTCTCTACCATGTATAGTAAGTAGAAGAAGCACCGTATTCGATCCAAAAATGCGATGTCGAGATTTCATCGGAAATACACGTTTAGAGGTCCCCTGAAACCAAACTTTTCTTTGGAAAAAGGTCCGTGTGTGTGTGTGTGTGTGTGTGTGTGTGTGTGTCAACAATGTAACTCAAAAATAAAAGTCGGTTAAAACCAAAGTTTGTATTTAAGTTTAATATCTTTTAAGGATGCGACACGAAATTTTTGAAAAAAATTGCTCCTATCCTTTACATGAAACAATTTTCGAAAATCTAGATTTTCTCAGAAATGGCTCAAACGATTTTTATTAAACTTACATATGTTTAGCGTATTTTTATGCCAAATGAAATGCATATTTTGAATTTCGTTGCTGTCGAAATGCAGTCCATTTCGGAGATATTCCTGTTTATTTGTCAAAGTTTTTCGATACTTATAGACCGTTCCCAAATGGGAGGTCGTTATTCATTTTGTTTATCTCTTGTTCATTCAAAGAGAATGGAATTTCAGTCTTCATATAGCGACCACTCTTAAACATTTAAAGCCTACTGTATTCCTCTTGCAGTTGCAAGAAAATTAGTCATAATATAACATGAGGTAGATCGAGGAATAAGTATTTGTAAGAATAGTTTTTTCAATAGTAGACAATGTCATGGGAGTACAAAACATCAGATATTTATTTTTAAGATCGAAATAAGCAATTAAAATGCTTAAGCTTAAACTTAAGCGTCTGTAAACTTAATGTAAACATCTAATTGGTATCTTTTTTAAAAAAGGACTGAAGTCTGAGCTATCTTATTTGTACCTAAACTTTCAATAAAATATTCTGGTTAAATTTTCGTACATAAAATAAGATCCCACAATAACTGAGGGGGGGGGGTTACTAAAATAAGGATAAATAAGTATTTTGTTTTTTAACGATGCTGCCAATAGCCAGGACCAGGACCGTATCAGTGCCGCCGATGTGGCGAAATTTCGTCCCACAGAATTATTTTAGATGCCAGTAAAAACCTGGGGTGGGTTTGAACCTGCGAACTTGGGATCGACAGGGGCGGAGTGCGGGATATAGAATAGGAATCTGAGGTGTGTGAGGGGTGTGCTACTTTAGCGCAAATTACAATTTATACTAAAAAATAATGAATTGTGGCGAGATGAGGCTCTTAAGAAGGAAAGTGAAGGTGATAAAAACATATTAGTTGATTTTATAAATTAAGCGTTGCCTTCGCAGTTCGTCTTCAAATTATTTACAAAACGATGAAAAGTAAGGATTTTTTTTTCTTTCATGTTGAAAACATTCGCAGAATAAAATCGGTGTTCACAGTTTTCATGTGACTGGTGTAGATACTTCATAAAACTGATTCTACGGTTCTATACCCTTTTCAAACGATAGACCAATCTTGTTTACGATATCAAGGATCCTCTGAAGTAGGGAAGCTACTTGAAAAATCTTTGCCAATTTTTCAAGCAATTTAAGAATTTCTTAACATGTTTGCGGGTTCAGTTTGTTTAACTCGTAACTGGTATGGCAGGAAGATCACAGTGAAATTTGTTTACTGTGTGAAACCTAAATTTTTCTGTTGTATACTTCTCGCACCTGGCACCTAACTGTAGGTAAGGCGGGGTGGGATTGTCTGGTTGGTTTGCCGAGAGTGAGGTTTCCTGGGTATTCCAGTCGAAATCACACAAGTAAGATTCAAGGGTTTGTTTGTATATAGAAAGGAGTTACAGCAATATGGAACAAGTTTCAAGGAATATGGTCGGAGGATAATTGGTACACCTTCCGACATAGACTCGTTGACAATGGCGGGTCAAAAAGAAAGTACCTCCTTGGTGACTGAGGTTTACAGACTGTCTACACTGTTCTAGAACATTCTGTGGGTAAAGTACACATTACAGTTCAATATTCCACACAACCACAACAAATTGTTATGTAACAGACCTTTGGAACGTTCCACCCTTCCCTGTTATCTCCCCCTGAGGTTAAAAGTGAACTTCCAGACAGTCACACATACCACTGTCAAAGGTCAAATAGCTGTTCCTCTGCCCAAGTTAACAAGAATACTTCCGCTTAAAACATATCGCTAACGCATTATTGCATTTCAATTACCAATTCCTCATTATTCTACAATTACCTTCAAATACACAATATTATAGACATTACCATGGGATAAACTTCCCTTATTATACTAATTATTATTACATTTCAATTGCCAATTCCTCATTATTGCACAGTTACCTTCCAATACACCATGTTACAGACATTACCATGGGATAATCTTCCCTTATTCTACTAATTATTAGTTTTTACTACTATCTTACTGCAACATTCCGCATTGTGACGTTGTGGACCTGAGTACAAAGATTACACCATACTGGTTAAGGCTAAAGAAAACAATCCGCGCTTTCTTGGCGTTATATTTGGGCCAGTCCTAAGATATGTTCTCCTTTATTAAGATGTATCTTGCAGCAGCGAGGAATACATTACCTTGAACTTGGATATGCTAAGCGTACAAACATCCTCATGAAACTTTCATGGGGTTCTCTTTTCAGAGACGCTCACCTTATTTACATTAAACCACTTTTTCAATAGGGAAGCGTAGGCATTTCTGTTTCCTTTTATGTTGCCTCTTTTTTCGCATTTTTCTGCATTCTATGTAAGCGTTCAGCGCCGCACAATCGATATGTTAACATCTGATAAACCACACGCTTTGATAAAGTAGATCCTTCAGATACATAGGCGGCTGGCTCTGGAATGCAAAGAATGCGACCAGCAGGGGATGCAAAATGTAATTTCCTGCAACGCTATCCAGGGCAAACGTTTCTCTTCCAAATATAACTCAGATTTATTGCCATAGTTCCATTAGAGCATTTCAAACCATAACGTTTGTAGATGTATTTAAAGCGAAGTAATGAATAGAAACTGCAAATTCAAAAGTAAAGCACTTTATGGTAGCCTCAAAATTTAATAGAGTTTGATAGCTGTCTATTACTGTTCTTTTTTCTGTTGTGCAAATAAATTTTCTAGGTGTAAGTATTTATATCACTGCTTTTATAGCGTGCTTTCACAGCATGTTTAACCATAAAACAAAGCAAGACATGACAAACCTATGATCGAATTTAGTATCGACTCACACGCCATTAAATTTTGTTGTTATAGTTAAAGTCTATATTAAGGAGTAGTAAATGTATGTGTAAATAATGATCATCACCATCACCATCATCATCAATAATAATAATAATAATAATAATAATAATAATAATAATAATAATAATAATAATAATAATAATAATAATAATAATAATAATAATAATAATAATAACAATAATAATAACAACAATAATAATAACAACAATAATAATAACAACAACAATAATAACAACAACAATAATAATAACAACAATAACAATAACAATAATAATAACAATAACAATAACAATAACAATAATAACAATACTAATAATACTAATAATACTAATAATACTAATACTAATACTAATAATACTAATAATACTAATACTAATAATACTAATACTAATAATACTAATAATAATAATAATAATAATAATAATAATAATAATAATAATAATAATAATAATAATAATAATAATAATAATAATAATAATAATAATAATAATAATAACTTATTAGTTTGCCTATAGTTTAACGCCCTTTGGCCGCCAGGTAGATAATATCGGACGGCGAATGAACCTATCTTAAGAGAGACAAAAACTTCATACGGAAATTTCATATCTTGCTAATGTACCGGATATGTCAAAATATTTATATTATTAACCATCTAGATAATATTCTTTGTTGGTCGTTTAGATGTTTCTATAATTTACGCAGCACATATTGAAATATTAAGTGGTCCGAGACCGCCTCCGTAGGCGCAGTTGGTAGTCCGCCTGCCTCTGTCGCGGAGGACCCGGTTCGATCCCCGGTACTAGCATGGGATTTTTCCCCTGCTGGGAGTTCTGATGTTGGATGCACATAGCCTCCCTAAAAGGTCAAGTAGTCGCCCTACGGCCGGGGAAGTCGGCATGCTGACCACCGCCATCCCCAACCTGTACTCCTCCGTTGCCTTGGCTACGGCTGAATGACGCAGACCGGGCGATGAGGGTAACTTTTGCATACAGGACACGCCGTAGGAAAAAAAGTAGTTCTATAGTTTTTTTATGAATTTATGGCAATGCCAATCTTAATAATTTCAAGCCTATTATATAATTGTCGTCTGTTCTTAAAGCAGTACAGCATGTGTTGGTCTAGCAAAATGAACATTTTAGCGCAATATTGTGTAATTCCTTGTTCTTTAATTTATTATACATGTATCTATATACGCAGTTTTAAAAGGTAGTTATATTTTAACAAAATAATAAAAGTATAATAGTCTTTTGCCCTTTCAATACCTAGTAGATACAGCCTGTTAGGGGTGTAAGTGCAGATATTTGTATTAGTAACTCAAAAAGGGCTGCTAAACAACACTACATCAATATACATTTTATTTTCAGCGTAATGATTTTGGTTAATATGAATAGTATGTTTTAAGTAGGTTAACAGCTCCAGTACATACAAACAATAGAGTGCTTATTTTCCCCGAGAGCCTTGGACAACAAGGGGTAAGTAGAGTAAGCGTTCTCCGAGGATTATCACCTCAGACTAGAGTTTTAAATCTACCGTAGACAATCATAAATGTAGACTACATCATCTTTCGTAGTAGAATTGGTCGGTCTACCCGCATTATCTGTAGGTTAGACGTGTCGCATACCTATCGGGCGTTACCTCCTATCCTTGCTATGGCATTGAATTTTTCAGTACCGATTCCACCTCATAAACATTGCCCACACACGGCTTGTGTGTTTAAAAACACCAGCAACAAATCTACTGACATAAATAAATAGTAAAGAAGAATTTAGTTACTCAACCAAAGCACTATACCGTAGTTTTGGTAGAGCAGAGCTATAACTATTCGTGCAGCAGTTCAGATTCTGAAGGCGTGGACACATGGAAGGAAACCGGACAGTCCATACTGACGGGTGCTGTTCACTTCCTGAAGCAGCTACGATCATGCACAAAACACCACCTAATAAATTAAGTGATGTATTTGTGAGGAAACTTCAAGGATGCGACGCGAAGATTTGGAGAAAATTCTTGCACCCTAAACAACGCTTTAAATGGAACACTTAACAAAAATTTCGATTTTCTCGAAAATGACCAAACATTTTGATTAAAATGCCATATATTCAAGATGTTTTTATGACAAATGAATTTTCTGGCTATAGCCCATGAACACGTGTTTACTCTTGATTACTTTTGCATAACTGGTAAACCGCAAGAGATAGACGAAATCTTCCTGTAAAAAAATGTAGACCTTGCTAAAACACACAGTTCATGTCCAAATAAAGTTGTTGTAGTGTGAACCATTTCGGAGATATTCCTTGTTGTTTGTGCGAGTTTTGGAATACTTAAACATTCGTCAAATAAACATTTGTCGTTGTTCATTTTTTATGTCTTAGCCGTGCAAAGAGAACGGAAAATCAAAGCTTTAAAACATCTCCCTGTCGCCCAAAGCCTATTCTATAAATAAGCAACAAGCAGTAAGGTAATTTCTGCAAATGTTTATCTCCACCATAGATGAGGAGAACCGACACAATGCGCCACTTCCCCCAAATCGCAGTTTTAACCCCTTCCATTACCTCACGGCGGTTAGCTACTACCAGGCCACGCCTCCCACAATTGTCTGTCTACCTCAGAGAACCGGCCAGTTCTTCAAACTGTGTCAGTAAGTGGAGAGGGTAAATACTCGATTGCATTCCTGTCACCCCTCTTCCCCATGCCTGATCAACTAACATGAAGAAGATACATGACTAAGAGTTTGTAAGAATGGTTAATACAAGAGTAGAGAAAGTCATGTGAGTGCAACATATCAGATTTTAGTAACATATTTCTGGTTGCAGAGTTGCATATCATAGCCTCCTTCCTATTTCTATCCGTTCTGTTGCTCACTTTTTACAATTGTAGCAGCTGACCATACCCATTTACGATTATACAATTGAACGCGCAGAGCGGTGTGTATATTAGCCAATATTTCATTTCCGGGGGTGTGTGTGTGTGTGGATTTCAAGCGTGAACATTACGACCCAACTGATTCCGTCACGCTTGGAACTGAATGAGCAAACGGATGTACTTCTATTAGTGCTTAAAACCTTAACCTCATTTTCTCGTATTGAAAATTACAAACTTTATGTTATACTCTGCAGAATGTTACCCAAAAAGAACTGAAAATATATGACAGTAAATTAAAACGTATAAACAATATACGGGTTAAAAAAAATACAAATCGCTGAAGATACGGATTTAATATGGGGTACAAGCTATTCTCTGGTATTTGGTAAAAATTTCGCAAAAAATTACGTTTGTATTTCATGACTTTAAAACATGTTAGGGCCCAAAACTCTTATACTTTTTACTTTCTCTACTACGTTTAGTAAAGTAGAGGAAATATTGTATTCCAACCAAGAATTCGATGTCGAGATTATACCAGAAATATATGTTTTGAGGCCCCCTGAACCCAAAAATATCATTTAAAAAAAAGGTGTGTGTGTGTGTGTGTGTGTGTGTGTGTGTGTGTGTGTGTGTGTGTGTGTGTGTGTGTGTGTGTGTGTGTGTGTGTGTGTGTGTGTGTCAGTCTGTGGACAGCATAACTCAAAAACGAAAAATCGGTTAAAAACCAAAGTTGGTATTTAAGTATAGTGTCTTTCAAGGATGCGACTCGAAGATTTTGAAGAACACTGCTCTTACCTAAACTAACCTTTAAATGGAACATTTTTCGAAAATTTCGATTTTCTTGAAAATGGTTTTAACGAGTTTTGATTAAAATACCATATGTTTGAGATATTTTTGTGACAAATGAAATGTATATCTTGTATTTTGGGCTATAGCCCATGAAGTCCTATTTACTCTGGATGACTTTTGCACTGCTGGCAAACCGTAAAGGATAGAGCAAATCTTACTGTACAAAAAACGTAGATCTTGCTGAAACACACAATTTATGTCTAAATAAATTTTTTTTGTAGACTTAACGATTTCGGAGATATTCCTCGTTATTTATGTAAGTTTTGGAGAAAATACTTCTGTCAAATGGAACGTCACTATTCATGTTTTATATGTTAACCGTACAAAGAGAGCGGAATTTGAAAGCTTTAAAAGATTTGATGTCACGCAAAGCCTACTGTATTCCCATATTCCCGTTGCAAGAAAACGTGGAATAAAATAATTTGTACAAATCTTTATCTCAACTAACACGAAGAAGATAAAAGAAAGTAAAAGAGTTTTTAAGAATGGTTACTACAAGGGTAGAGAAAGTCATGTGAGTGCAACACATCGGATTTTTATATTACAGATACCTATATAGATTAAAAATCCAGAGCGAAAATGTTTTTCATTCAGAAATTTGAGGTTTTTTAATCATTATCACGTTGAGGTTTTGAAAATGGTCCATATGATGCAGTTTTCAAACAACTTTTCCGAAGTTGATCATGTATATTCCTAAACCGCAATTAGAATGTCATATACTTGTATTTTTCTTTGGAACGGTATTTGAATTATCACTTTTTAGAGCTATACAAACTTAAAAAGATTAGTACCTGCAACTTTTAAACCCGTTGTCTTTCTGCAAATCGTATTTTCACTTAACGACCCCACAGAATTAACACAAACAAATCATAAATACATGCTCTGCAGTAAAAAATACTGAGCCATGATATACTTTGCTACTAAATACAGGACAAAATAATAAATAACTGGTAATAACTGAACTACACCATATCAGTTCAATACTACAGAACAAAGCCGCGTCAGTAGCATGACATTAGTTGTTGTAGCAACGCGAAATCATGGTCAGTGTCAGTGTCCAGTGACAAAACAGCACGCTGCCGGTTCTTAGTTCGTTGACTCTCTCTGTATGTTTTAGAAGGCAATAATATGGTAACTTTCACAAATTCTTTACGTCATACGTTTCATTTTGTATGCTAGAACAAAATTGGGACCGATGAAAATCGCATCAAAACAGATTATGGGCACTTAAATTACAGGCGCATCTTTCACAGAAAATAATAAATATGCTAACATTCTAGGAAATCAATGATGATAAGACAATATTATCAAATAAAATAGTTTTTACACGTTGTATTCTGATTTGCTTTTAACTCTTATTGCAATAGATTTGTAAAACTTTTCTTAGAAGTTAACGAGTATAAAAACATTTCCCACGTTAAATTCTTATATATTTCTACACAGTTTTCATTTTCAGTCTGCATATGTATTTAGCTGCCTTTAATAAGCACTTTATTGAAAGCACAATTAATAGATTTAATTAAACAATAATGGATGCACACAAGAGGGAAAAAAGAAAAGTCTGATGTAAAGCAATCGTATTGCTTTCAAGTAGTTTTAGATCATTCATAAGAATGCTTTTCTGTGTGCTAACCGTTAATTATATTCAGGAATGGTTTCAATCTTATAATTACATAACCTCAAAGTAGCAAGACGGAACGATATGTCTACTGCTAAAGCGCAAGTCATGTAACTTTGCGATTAGGAATATTAGAAACAAACAAAAGAACGGGTCCTATTTCACAATTGCACTTCAATTACTCAATTCATACCAACAACAGGATAAATCTCTTAAACGGTTAGTGCTATAAACATTACGCGCTTGACACAGGTGTTTTTTTCCTGCAGCAATTTTGTGTATCTTTCAGGCTTTCCCAGTTGTAAATGTACCTGCAACATGATTGAAGAGAGCATCAATCACAATTAATCATTCAATATATACGTATTTTTAAGATCAACATCTCAAAAATACGGCACTTCAAGCAATGCGTGGGGTAGGTTTTGGAAAATAAAGAATAACTAAATTTTCCAAAAATGTAGTACGGGAACTTTACAAAAAGCTTCGCCTGACTGCGTGAAGGTTACCTAATTCACAGAACCATTTTTTTTTTTTTTGCCAGGTTATGCTGCACTTCCTCCTCCGTCCGTCTCTCTCTCTCTCTCTCACACACACACACACACACACACACACACACACACACACACACACACACACACAAATGTGCACACAGGATTTTTTAAAAATGCTTTTAACACACCGCCGTTACGGAGTACAAAAGAAATAATAACTTTACACACGGTATGTTAGAGTTAAAAAAAGCTAACAGTAAAATGCCTTTATTAATGGTATATAGGATTTTTAATATCAGAAAATTACATTATAAAAGGGTCAAAATTACTTTTCCCATCGCCCATTAAGGTGCAATTACATACCTATTATACTTTATCAGCCTCAAAATTGTCGCGTTTATATTCCATTCATGACAATGGTGTTACCTATATTCGGATTTTCAACTGCAAAACCTGGACTCTTAACAATTTGATCCAATTTTCTTTTTCTGTATTTCTGTACTGAATTCACATTACAGCTAACAAAACCCAACTCGATATAGAAACAATACTTCAGCTAAATGATTACGTAGACTTTCACAGCCTTTGTCCATTATTTCTTTTTGTTTCCTGTATGGGCCGTATCTTGTTGGTTTTTTTAAGAAATTAAAAATTATGCCGAGGTTTTACCACAAAACTGTCTTCCAAATAATCCCGATACCTATCTGTTATGCAAAGTGCATTTTCATGCATTTGTAGCCTCGACCTAGGTACATTTTTACAACCTGTTTCTGTGTTTGTACTCATAAAATGAAATATAGCTAGCAGATGCTTTTAGCCTGAAGGTACACGCCTCTCGCCCGACTCCCTACACGCGACAGGGGATTATAGTGCCGTTAACAAACGTTAAGTGCTTCCATTAACACAAATCGTTCACACTCTTCCTCGCTCGCTCGCTCAACTCCAACCAACATCACACTATTTTCAAAATATAGTCTTACAATCACAATTTGTGACAAAAGTATCTCACATGACTAACTTTTCCATATTCCACAACAAAACTACATAAAAAACTTAGTTTTACTTTGTCTAATAGTAGGGGAAGTATTGTATTCGACCCAAAAATTCCATATTGAAATGTCACCGAAAATGTGTTTCGAGGCCTCCTAAATAAAAAAAATAAATTTTATAAAAAAGTGTGTATGCGCGCGGGTGTGTGTGCCCGTGTGTATGGGTGCGTGTGCGCATGCGTGCGTACTTAGTACACCTAGAGCTAATTAAAACTCTTAGGGTATTATAAAAACGAAAAAATTAAATAAATCAATAAAAACACCGGGAAGACTGCAATACGTTGAATTGTCAATGTGACACCCTGCATATGTATTGTATGTTGAAGAGTGAGTAAAATAAATTTGGTGAATGTTATACCTTGTATTTTTATTTCAAACGTATAGAAAATCGTATGAATTATGTCAAAGAGGCAGTAGAGAATAACATGTGAATGTGTTACGTAAAAGAGAAGCGAGCAGAGAAAAATCATGTGAATGTAATGCTTTGCATAGTGAAATGATTGGGATAAAAACCTTTTCCATGAAAAACACTTAAATGCGCCAATTTTCATGGTGATCGGTCAACCGGTGTCGACATACCAACATCCAATGACATTATATTCGTTCTACTTCTTGTAAACTGGTTTGGCCAACTAACAAACCGTCCCGGTAACGTGTACAAGAACTTACCAAAGTTTCATTAAAATCGGATGAATGGCATAGGAACCCATACGAAACAAAGAAATATTTATATTATAAATAAGTACAGATGTAAATAAATATATAACATTACATTATAATGGTCGCACATTCTTTGAATGAGTTCACGAGAAACGAAACAAAGATTGCTTAGCTTTGGAGTGCAATTTTAAAAATAGGGAAAATCTCAATCTCAATCTAATCTCAATGTTGCGACTATATTTTAATGAGATTTACCGTAACTTTGAGGGTTTTCAGTTACGTTTCCATACAAAAGACTTCACGGGCTATTTACTTGAAATTAAAGACGTGGAAGTTTATATCTATTAAATAATTAGTGATATTCTTTCATTTGGTGTTCTATAAAATATTCCACAATTAACGTTTATGAAATAATAAATAAACTCAAATTTAAAGGTTTCCTAAAAACGCATATTAAAGTGACATTTTCTTAACTTGTGTTTGCTAACACTATGTGTGTTATATAAACATATTTTTACTTCATATTTTCAAGCGATAACAGTACCATTTTACGTTTATGAATAATCCCTTTTTTCCCAATGAAAACCAAGGTTTCGAAGGGCGATTGTCATAATAACAGAATGCAAATTTTTGAGTTATAAGAGAAAGTCTAATTTCAAAATATCCAAGGAGCTTTAGTGTACAACTTGGGACAATGAAACCACCACAGCTCAAGACAAAAGAGAAAACCACCTCAAGAAATTTTATTGTCAGACACTGAATGTGAAGAAGAGTAATACCGGTCAAATAGTAGATCTTGTAGATTTTCATACTTTAACACTGTTATTAGTCAATAGTATTGTTTAGCATTATTAGTTTGATTCCTGTGCTACAAACCTATATATTCATATTGTTAATTATTCATTTTAGCTTTTTATGTCTTAATTTCTTTACTTCTTTCTCATAAAATATTGTACATACGTTCGCAGAGTCACATGACCTACTTCAATGTTATTTATTATAAATGATCTGTATAGCTTCAGCTGGTCACGCAAAGTAAATATGAAGAATCATCCGTTCCTCTGTCGGGCCCTTTATTAAACATTAAGGAACAGAGAATGAAATAAAATATATCTTTCTCCCTGTCTTAAGATAGTTAAGTGGCCAGTAAATAACGTTAAGGGTTGCTGCAAAGGAAGTATACCTATGTTTTGGAACGTTAACGTCTAAAGTAACTTCAGAAGCACGACTAATATATTTTACCGAAAGCCGAGGAAAGTAATAAAGCTATCGTTACTTATTTCTGCAACGTCCCTATAAGAAAGCTATTTTCATAAAATATAAACATACAGGAGTAATTTCCATTGATTTATGCTTAAATAACTGTAGATGTTTTCATCCAACTTGGATGTGAATTATAGCAACTAGCCAGTCATATTAATTATTGAACAGACGAGTTCTAAATAAAGTTCAATAATTCTTAAACGAATCCCGAAATGTTAACGTTTCCACGTTAACATTTCTATTACTATTATTGTTAATATTTTAATATTATAATAAGTATTATTAAAATTATTATGTTTATTATAATTATTATAATTACTATTATTACTATTATTGTCGCTGATTCAAAAGTGTTCAAGCCATACTTATAAACTTTGCAGAACAGCAAAATAAATATATTTGTTTGTTATCGATGTTGTCAATTACCGGAATCATACCGCAGATCAGCAAGAAAATCAAAATAATATAAAACCATAATTACTAATGTTCTAAGTTGGTATTTATATTGACTAAGTCTAGAAACTTTTATAATTATACAAAGGTGCATTTTGCCTAAAGAAAAATACAATTATCTTAAGGTATCCTTTTATTCGAGAAATGAGATCATGGAACTGTATTTAATTGTGCTTTTACTAATGCCAGGGCCTTCATTTGGACCTATGGCCCCATTACGGGGAGATGCTTGCCCTGTACTGCGTTCTTTCTTACGGATACTGTTCTTCCTCCACTCTCCCGCCTCTCCATGTTCCGGCTAATCTGTACAGAGGTTGATCGTTGTGAGTAATTGTGCTTTTACTAATGCACAGGGCCTTCATCTGGACATATGGCCGCATTACGGGGAGATGCTTGCTCTGTACTGCGTTGTTTCTTACCGGTACTGTTCTTCCTCCACTCTCCCGCCTCTCCATGTCCCGGCTAATCGGTTGTACTGTACAGAGGTTGATCGTTGTGAGTTTTAATGTTATAATGTGTTAGTGGTGTAATAATGCTAAAAGCTTCGTATAGTTTAGCACACAAAGTCTTCATGTGGGATTCCTATGTGACAATGTCTTAGAGATACGAGACTGCACTTTATAGCAAGGTTCCCGGCTGTTCGTGTGTTTCATACAGAAATAATTCGTTATGTTGTGAATATATTGGGATCTATTCTTGAATAGAAACGGAACTATGTTCTTAGAGGACAAAGTCTTGGCAGTGGAGTAAAGAAAAATATCTATAAAGGTTACACAGCAATCAGAAATGTTGGAAACCTTGGCTTGAAACGTCACAAAATTTTAAAATCAAAACCCTATGACGTAACTGCAGTTCAGGAATTACAAGCACGTGGTAATGTGAATAGAGAAATTTCCGCAATTTGGTGCTGGATACGTTAATGATCGCTTTAATGACCCGCGTTTAGTGTTTGTTGCAAACGAATGGCCATAACGAATTAGTGAGGTTGTCGCTTCCATTTATGCTGTCCCTACAGCTTTGGGAAGCATTCTACTGGTCGTCACAGGTAGCGTATGTATAGCAAGGAGATGTGTGTATCTGTTTACCTTTCCACGCATGAGTGGCGTTCAGCGTTACGTGCATAGTTCTAAATTATTCAACTAAACATGTGTATATACAGGTGTTTGGTGGCACAAGGGCATCATTCATATATATTCTCTGATGAGTGTATGTAGTTATTGTGGTTATCATTTGCATAAGAAGCCCATGTAGTCGAATTTAAGGGTTTATTAATACCGACTTAACCTGCAAACAGCGTCTTCCCGGTGCCAACCCAATTTCCGTTAGCCCGGCCACGTGCCCAAATGAAGCCTCTGTATTAACATAAGCATGAAGCGGACTGAATAATACTTCAGTTGGACAGAAGCATTAGACTCATAAGGGATTCCATAAAGAAAGACAAATGCCTTTGTAGTTTTTACCACACCTCTTATTTCATAATGTAAAAATAGTTTTACTTCAAAACTGTCGTCAATAAAATCTCAGAATAATGTAGAAAATACACTTTTACCCGGAGCTCCATTTGCGTAAACTGGGAAGTTTCTTATTACTGGTATTCCCTTTATCTCCATTACTTCATCACTTTTTCCCTTTTACGCTTTCCACCCTCTCGCTCCCCTTCTCTAGACTCACTATCTCTTCTCCCCGTCTTCAATATCCTATTTTTCGCGTTCCCTTTTCCTCTCCCACTCTTCAACACGTCACCCTTTACCCCTCTCTCTTCCCTGTGTAACGTACTCCACAAGGTATTCTAAAAATGTATAATAGAACTCCTTTTTATAGAATGGCAATAAAAATGAAAACTTAAGTTCCGAACTATAATATTGTCGCGGTAATTGGCTTATGAAAATTAATAAAGATTGTCAAAAGTTTCTATGAGTTCTTAAACATTCAACCTTTTGAAGTTCTGAAGTTCTCGTCAGAACCATCATGCACCTCTTTCGCGCCCCATTAGAATCGCGTATGGCGAACGATAAACAAGCGAGTTTTAAACTTTCCAGCAACGTGAGCCTAAGGATTTAGAATTGTAAATATCAAAATGTCATACATTTTCACCTTTTTATAACTTTTATGTTAAAAATGTATAAAAATGGCCCCTCGAGAAAATGAATGAAATATAGTCCAATTGGGTATTTCTGATTACTATTTTAAAGTTCTATTTGGCGATCAAGCTTCGTTTTTTATACATGAGCAAATTCCATACGGCTGCAATGGTTTTATTTTGCTTGTGTGGCGGATATTTCGCAAATAAATATTTATAAACCACTATTATGTACGCTGAAGTGATTTATTAATGTATTTTAGATTGAACAGCCTAAACATGGGCTAAATTTCGATGAGACAGGATCCTGTCAGTCCGATCATATAGACACACTAACCTACCCTAACCTAAGATGGGCTAAATTTGGCTGTAAGAATTATGCTTACGTGTAAAAGACGACGCCATGCAATAATCTGTGAATAGAGACTTATGACGTTCTTGCACTATAATAGTTTCAGCACCTTACGGTATCCATAAAACCAAAGGTTTTCTTTAGAAACAGTGTTTACACACTAATTTCATTGTAAACAAAATATTAAATTACTTTAATGCACATAATAGTCGTTTATAAATATTTATTTGCTAAATATCTGCCACACAAACCAAATAAAACGGTTGCAGATGTCTGACCACCAAATAAACTTTCAAAATCTAATTAGAAATACAAAATCTATCGATTGCATTACATTTCATTCATTTTCTCTAGGATCCGATTTTATACATAACTAACCCTTTTTTCAAATTCTGTTTTTGCCCCTTTTTCTGTTATAGGTATATTTGTCTACATTGGTTTTTTAGTAGTATTACTTTATATTGAAATTTATCCTTGGTTCTGCCTTGGCCCGTTTTATGAAGCCGCTGATGACCAAGTAATTGAGGACCCTTAAAACTACATGATGATGATGATGATGATGATGATGATGATGATGATCGTCGTCATCGTTATGTCGTCTTCGTCATCATCGGTCTAGGAGACTCAGTTGGTTAGACGCTGGCCTACTGATTCCAAGGCCGCGGGTTCAAATCCGGCCCACGCCGATGGTATTTAAGTGTGCTTAAAATCGACAGATCCATGTCACTAGATTTACTGGCATGTAAAATAACTCCTGCGGGACGAAATTCCGACACATCGGCCAAGCTGATATGATCTTGGCAACTGACAGTGTCGTTAAACAACAAAGTAATTTAATTTAATTTAATTTTAATGATCACCAATTCCTGTTGAAGGGCGCACGCTTAGAATTTTCCAATGTTACCCTGATTGGATAACCTAATCTAATACAAGAAAATGTGTGCAAGATCTAGGCAAGACATTTGTTATCTATTAAGTAATGTAATTAAAAGGTAATATAACCTTCTGCAAGGTGGACATAAAGTATGTTAAATAAAACGTTTCACAACAATCGGTTCTGCCATTCTTGCGTGAAGAGGTCTCTCTCTCTCTCTCTCTCTCTCTCTCTCTCTCTCTCTCTCTCTCTCTCTCTCTCTCACACACACACACACACACACACACACAAACACATTTTAAAACTTTTACGATTTTATTATTTAAAGAACATGAAAGTAAATTCGGTCACAATGTGGCACACTATATGCTACGTATATGCAAAGTTAACAGATTTGAGTCGTATTTTTACTGTGTAGCAACTATTAACGTAGTCTTTATATATACCTCCATTTGACGAATGAAAACACTCAATATGAGCATATTCGGAGTGAAGTTATATGCATCATCGTCATCACAAAACGTGATGATGGTGCACTGTTTTCCCATAAAATCAACTTCAGAGACTTACAGTCAGTACTTAAATTTAACATGACAATATTTACATTAATTATAAATATTTCCTTTAATGTTTTATAGCTATTTTATATAATTAATGTTTAAACACATGTTAATTGTAAAAGTATACTATCTTCTTGGCAGTCTTCAAATGAGGAAAGTACGTTACATAAATAAATTAGAAATACTTCAATAACTACCGAAAACATTTCTCGTAAACATTATGAAAGTTTTTTCTGTCAGTTACCATATCCTAAACACACTACAATATATTTTCTCGTTGTAAATTGCATTTTAATCAACAGGTGTGTGTATATATACTACAATCCACTTGGGTAATAGGTTTCCGAGCAGCATAAGTCTGATCGATAACATTCAAACTGTGTTTGAATTAAAGAATATTTCGTCAAAGTTATAGGCTCATATCATCTTGATACTAAAATGAATAAACAAATTACTAAATAAAAAGAAATAAATTTTAACGTAGAAGTTCTAAATTCATAAAATGTATCTCATTCTAAATGAATATTATATTCTTATTCAACTTGAATGTCCCGTTCGCTGCTAAAAACTTGAACATCGTAGCAACCTTGTAGGAGTAAGGTTTAAAGCTGAGATATTAAACAAACCTCAAGGCCAAATGAGAGCTTGAGAGCTCGCGCGTATGTTCAAAAGTTCATATAACATGTTTTAAATTACAGCTCTACTGTATTAAACACAGGAGATTTTGGAATAACAAGATTTTGCCAAAAATCCAACTCTTTTCCCTTTACTCAAACACACTATTAACATTTTGTTTGCTAGTCAAATGCAGCATCTGTATAAAAGTCAAACTTGGAAATGTGGTGGCATACAACTGCGAGACATTTCGAGAAAAATTATGAAATTAATCATGCAGAGGTGAATGAACCCAAAATGTTGATAGCAGATCTTGATGAAGACTTGTAGTGACACGTTAGCTTAGAAGTTTGAACTGAATGAAGGATATTTTTGGATATGAGAGAGGTTGCCATGGTTACCGAGTGGGCGGGCCTTACCTGGCGATGACAGTCACGTGGACGGTCTCCCTCACGCGCCGGGACGCCGCTGATGAGGAAGAGTACCGGCGAGGCCACCAGGAGTGATGTCACCACAAGAGTGACTATGGTCAGGGACGCCTTGCGGACGCTGTTGTTGTGTTGCAGCCAGTAACAAGGAACACAACACAGCCAGCTGCCCTGTTCCAGAGGCTGTGCCGGATGTTGGTGACGGTGGTGTTGTGGGGCCGGGGTGGTGGAGGTGGAGGAGGCGGTGGCGGCGGCAGCAGCAGCAGGGGCGACAGCCTGTGCCGGGGGCGATGTCTCCGTCAGCTGCACCGACTCTATATCGGCGGTCCTGCTAGAGGTGCTTGGTTGGGCCTCCATGCCGACTACCGACGGACTGACTAAAGTCGCTACCCTCTCTAGTACATCGATCCCCCTCTAGCGCATGCGCACACATTACAGCGTGTTGTCCCTCAACCAGAATGTTGCGGGTTCATGGTCTGCTAGGGTAAAAAATACTTTCCTAACTATTAATGGCCTGTTATCAGCTACCTGCTGACAAGTACATGCACTAGAGGCCAACTCTGGCGCTTTTGGGGATGATAGAAAACATTTGATGTGTTGCACTCACACGACTTTCTCTTCTCTTCTACAAGCCATTCTTACAAACACTTGTTCCTCATCTGCTTGATGTTAATCGAGATAAAAATTTGTAGAAATTATCTTCTTGCTAATTTTCTTGTAGGTGCGAGGGGAATGCAGCGATAGTCAAGTGTTTTAAGAGTGCTACCTATATGATGACCTTGGAATTCCGTTCTTTGTATGAGTAATGGAAAGAAAAAAACGAATAACAACCTCCCATTTGAAAACACTATAAGAATTGTAAAACTCTGATAAATAAGGAATGTCTCCGAAATAATACACTTCACAAAAAATATCATTTATATAAATTTTGTGCTTTACGAAATCTAATTTTTGTATAGTAAGATTTTGTCTATTCCTTACGGTTTACAGTTACACCAAAGTCATCAAGAGTAAATAGGACTATGTGCAATCGGCAGAAAATTCAAAATATGTATTTCATTTGCCACAAAAATATCTTAAAAATATGGCGTTTTAATATAGTTAGAGCCATTTTTGAGAACCTCTAAATTTTCTATATATAGGCTTGGAGAATTTCTTTTTTCAAAATATTTGTGTCGCATCCTTGAAAGACATTAAATTTAAAGGGAAACTTTGGTTTCCAACCAACTTTTCATTTTTGAGCTTTACTGCGCGCGCGAACACACACACACACACACACACACACACACACACACACACACACACACACACACACACACACGCGCGCGCGCCTTTTTTATTCAGGATGTCTCAAAACATACTTCCGTTGAAATCTCAACATCGAAATTTTGGATCGAATACAATATTTCCCCTAAATGTGTCAGGAGTACACTGTGTCATGCGAGCTGATATGACAAAATAAATATCCACAAGACAAAAACTGTATACCCATTAATTTATATGGAAGTTATAATGAAATATAGCTACTACATTTATCAGCATTTGGCTAACAATTCACACGATCAACTATAACACCTGGACAACATTACAACCGAACCATAAAAACTGAAATATTAAAACAATATACATACGTTTCAAAACACAGCCTCATGTACGCGTAAATTACTGTTTGAGGTTAAATGAATATTAGTTTATAAGTTATGATATCAATTTTAATGGTTTTTGGTTTTATTGTGAGCGTTTTTTAAGGGAAGATGTCAATTAACCCTTTCATGTCTGGTGTGTATTATAAGATACATAGGCTTTTTTTCCTATTTGTACTAAGAAGCAAAATCCATGCAACCGCAGTCAAATCATCCACGCGTGCCATCACACCGATTATTTTACGTGGGCCCTCCCAGTCCTTTATCACAGGCACATTTGACTGCGGTTGCCGAGACTCGAACTCACGACCTCAGGCTTTGAGTGCATGGCCAGTGCACTACGTGTTGCCTCAACGATCATGGCTATTCAAGCCAGCAGGCTGAAGGTGTCCCAGACCACCTAATCTAAACAGGTTTCGAATTAGAGGAAGAACGGCATAAGTAGCAAAATAATTCAGGCATGAAAGGGTTAAATGCAGGATATTACATAAACAATCATAACTGTCTTGTCACAGCTTTACGAAAATTGCGTATGCTACACAAGGTCGCATTCTTCTTTGGCTGGAATTGAGTTTGTTCCTATCCCGTTTTCAACCAGTAGGAACCGATTCATATCTCTTATAGGCATATACAGTAATTCACGTGATGGAAGTTGCTTCCGCTTTACTGATATGTCAGACTAATCATAAAAATCTGATGTGTTGCACTCACATGACTTTCTCTACTCTTGTACTAACCATTCTTACAAACTCTTATTCCCATATCTTCTTCGTGTTAGTGGAGATAAGCATTTGTACAAATTATCTTATTGGTTATTTACTTGTAGGCCAAAGAGGAATATTAGAATACAGCAAGCTTTGTGCGATAATCAAATCTATTAAAGTGTTGAGATTCCCTTCTCTTTGCACACTTAACATATAAAAAATGAACAACGATGTTCCGTTTCACGAACGTTTTGTTTTCCGAAACTTGCACTCATAATAAGGTATATGTCCGAAATGGTTCACCCTACAAGAAAATTTATTTAGACATAAATTATGTACTTTAGCAAGATCTATATTTTTTGTATAATATGATTTGGTCTATCTCTAACAGTTTACCAGTTATACAAAAGTCATCCAAAGTAAATACGACTACATAGGCTATAGCCAGAAAATTCAAGATATACATTTCATTTGTCATAAAAATATCTCAAACATATGGCATTTTAATCAAAATCGTTAGAGCCATTTTCAAGAAAATCAAAATTTTCGAAAAATGTTCCATGTAAAGGGTAGTTTAGGGTGGGACTATTTTCTTCAAAATCTTCGTGTCGCATCCTTAAAAGACAGTAAACATAAATACCAATTTTGGTTTTTAGTTATGCTGTCCACAGACTGACAGTGTGACACACAAACTGACACACACACGGACCTTATATATAACATATATTTCCGGTGAAATCTCGACATCAAGCTTTTGGGTGGAATACAATACTTCCCCTACTTAGCAGTAGAGAAAGTAAAATTACTTAAACTCCGTTGAAATGCGATAAAAGTTACTTTAGCTTATTCTCCATAATCTGAAACCTCACCAATATTTCATCAGAGCAACACGTTTATTATTGACCGGTGATGTTTATAATAAGAGTACTTTCGTGACAGTTTGGTATTTAACTAGCAAGGGGTTGAAGGGCTTGTTGTTCGTATTATACAGACACCTGAACATAATATTCGTGCTGTATCTGAAATTCTTGGACAAAATCGGCTCAAAAGAGCCACTCCACTGTAATGCGTTCTTGCCTCACTCCACCGGCCATCCCTCCCCTTCACTGCTGTTCAGCTTGCGACACACTTCATTCAGTGGCGAGTATGGCCTCGTTAGGACGTCCGCTTCATGAAAAGAGGCAAAGGGAATTTTCTTTAAGTTACCAAAGCAAGAAAGTTTGCTGTTTAATATGCGGATTTCACTTCGCAATTTTCAATTTGGCCAAATATTTCCTAGATAGCAATAGAACTTTAGTGCTTTATTTATTGTAAAAGAGAAACAATCTAGTATGTTAATCATAAGGCAGCTTAAGAACATTACGTGCAGAAGATAAAGCAAAGTTATAAACCGCAAGATCAATTCTGAGATTTACTCACCAAAGAAATTATTACTTTAAATTTAGGTTAATGCAAAAGATTGTCAACACTGCCGCTTCGTGATTAGGTCGCTGCGATAGATGATTGATAGCTTGCCCAGAAGTAGTAGCCTCGCTAATATCCTGTGTGGTGGCTTTTTTTTTTAAATCTTCTTTTTTAACGACGCTGTCAATTGCCAGGATCACATCAGCGTCGCCGGTGTGCCGGAATTTTGTCCCGCAGGAGTTCTTTTACATGCCAGTAAATCTACTGACATGGAGCTGTCGTTTTTAAGCACACTTAAAAAGCATCGGCCTGGGCCGGGTTTGAACCCGCGACCTTGGGATCCGTAGGCCAGCGTCTAGCTGGCGATGATGGTGGTGATGGTGGCGGTGGCAGCAGCGGCTACCACTTCTTTTAAATTCCTCACTCTCTCTCATTCACACCAGTTACTCAAACCACATGTTATGTAGAAAACCACAATTTGTTCTGAAATAAACTAACAGATTTTCATATTTTAAGAGCATCCATCAGAAACCAGCAACTTTTGAGAGAACCTTCCTTCAATTCTACTTCCTCCACGAACAGTTATCATCAGACAGCGGAACTGGGTCACCAGTAAGGATTTGTTTACTTTGCGTGATTTGTCTTGGTCAGCTGTTGAGAGGGAGCGGCAAGTCAAAACAAACCGATATGAACGAGACGCAACTCTCAATGTACTACCCCTTTGTTCATGCTTTGACATATTTCAAACAAAATGTATACTTTTCATGGCGTACTTATTTTAGTTGAATATTTCCTTCATCCATAGATAGAACTTATATCTATAATTAATTCATGAACAATGAATATGCACTTTCTATGCTTAAAAGATACATATGTACATTTTCAAATCAAGATACTTCCATTTTATGTAATAGATTTACTGCTAATCCCCAGTATTAATTTCTATTATGAATATAGTATTAATAACATAATATCAAATTTTCATTGAGAAATACAATGCTCATTGACTTAAGCTTTTTTCTGTTTCTTCTTTATATATGCTTTTATAGTTGCAGAGTTCGCATTACACCGCACTACAGTATATTTTCTGAAGATCTTTTACAGTTTTCAGTTAAAACACTGTCACGTGAGGCAAAGTATAAACACTTGGTGTGTAACTCCTACGCTTTGCTATTATCAAATGGACTGTTTCCCTTCAACAAATCCTTCATCACACACAATTTGTCATATGTAGGAATTTTATGCACAACTATAACGGGTAGGATCCACTCTCGTATTGTAGACAGTACACACGATAGGTACTCTTGCAATTAAACTGAAGTCATCCGTCTCTCTCCCATCGGTATCCAAGTTCCGCTGCCTGTATCACCGTTTGGCATCTCTTGGGAAGAACAGCTGCAGACAATCATAATAGTGCTGGGAGAGATCTGCTATTGGACAGAGGAAATCCTTGCTTTCTATCAGTACACCTATGCACCCAAGGGCTTTTACGTCGTATCGCTGTTTGCATCTCTCTCTCTCTCTCTCTCTTTCTCTCTCGTAACCATCTTGGTTCCCTCAATGCTGACGCAACTGTATCCTCTGGGACTATGTTGTCAGTCCTCTGGATGATTTGTGATTTTCGCTCTTTTTATAGGGAAGACAGATACTACCAAGTAAACAAAGTTGGCTAACGCCGCAGATCAGGGCGCTCAACATTTTAACTTGAGTATAACCAGAGATATCACGTTCATTTGCTAACCTTGAAATCTGGAGGTTACACGTTCAATTCTCTGCTGGAGGGTAGGAATTTGTTTTTAGTTATGATTATTTCCCCATCCTTCTAGAGTCTGGAGCTAAGAATTAGAGTGTGAATGTCTGCGTTAATTTTATGTAATTACCTAAAGAATATCAACCCAACAATCAATACTAAATGAATGAACGCCACTACCGTTGATAAATAAAATTGTTCTAAAGGTAAAAAGCTGCCGATGTGGCCATAGATGTCAATAACGCCGTATCAATACAAGGTTATAAAATTTCCTACTGTTCGTTTCGTTTTAGTGGAGCTTAGTCATATATTTCGTATTATTAACATTGTAAATATATAACTGTAATGGCTTCTTTGGTACATTTGTATGAATAAACTTGTGATGGATAATATTCACTTGAGTTTATCTATCCTGTATCGCTTATTGGTGTGTATACACATTTCCTTTGAGAGTTTGTTTTTCCATTTTACTACATTTTAATTAAAATAAACCTTTACAAAAATAGCTACACTATAAATTTTCTTAAAGACAAAAGAGAAAAGCGATTGTTAAATGTTTAAGAACAGGACGTTATAGTATGCTGGTCTTAATGTGTCATAGTCTTTGCATGACATGGCGAGGAATAACTGAATGACAAAGCATTGAACAGTTTTAACCATCAATAATGGATAACTTCGAAACGACGTATAACATAAAAAAGTTCTTTGAAATACGATTAAATTGTGTGTTTTAAAGAAATATAGATTCCTCTGTGTAATACATTACCAGTCAGAAAAAAATTATAAAAAAATCTTCCAAATGAAATTCACTTGACAAGTCATTCCTAAAAAATGCAATGTGCAATTTGTCATGTGATATCATCATCCTGTCCTTCCAGGTATTGAACCTACTACGATGTCAACTAAGAATATTCTTCTTCAGACGTCCCAGATTTCTCTTCCCTTGTGGAGGCTAGTGCAGAAGAGTTTAATGGATCCTATTTCGAGGTGTACTTGAACATGCTCTT
This sequence comes from Tenodera sinensis, assembly GCA_030765045.1. Lineage (NCBI taxonomy): Eukaryota > Metazoa > Arthropoda > Insecta > Mantodea > Mantidae > Tenodera > Tenodera sinensis. Next base: position 64,864,760 of record CM060961.1, read on the forward strand.
GCCCTTTTTTTTTTTTTTTTTTTTTTTGGCACTCATATATGTACTCTAAAGAGATACTACCCGAATTCTTTTATTACTTGTTTAAATACTGTTCTCGGCAGATGAATGCCGTTGTGGTCGCCTTACCTGTTGGATGGACCTCTGTCGAAACCCATGAAGCTGGTGGCTGCTTGGCGAACCCTGGTGTCGAGATGAATTTCCAGCACACGTTACAAACCCTCGTGCTGGCTCGTGCTATTCGCCCGTAGGTCATTTCATCCCTTCCTCCCGGAGACCTAGATACAGTCACTCAGTATAGAATCCCATCCATCTAAACTCTACCTCTACCTTCTTCCTTACTACATTTGTGGTCCTGTTTACTATAACCTGCTATGAGTCTCAAACTTCATTTCACTAGCTGATCGGCATTTGTCCATCTTTCTGGGTATCCACGCCTCACTACCCTAACAGACGACAGACTCTTGTATCTCTGTACTACAAAAGGCTTTTTGATTTTATTAATTATCCCATGGTTCTATTAAATAAAATACTTTTGTATGAAATACCTGTTTCCTCAAATGATAATCTGTAACCAATGTAAGTGAATTAATTTACTGTTTCAAGCACTTTATGTTCAATAGAAATTTACTCAATGCAAATATATTTTAACGGACCTGTGCTATTTTAATTAAAATCGTCAGAACCATTTTGATAACATCAAACATTAGGAAAAATCTTTCCTATAAACGGTAATTGCAGTGGGATGATTTTTTGTTAAATCTTCGTATTACATCTTTAGTAGATTCTAAATGACAAGTATATAAGCATAGGCTTTCACGGCCGGAGTTCTCTACCGCAGTTGTGAAGGAATGCCTGAACACAGTTACTCCAACTGACCAATGCAAATCAGCCCGGAAGTTTCTTCTAGAATTACTAAATGCCATTTGTTATATTTACCAACTTTTCGTTTTAGAGAAATGCTGTTCACAGTCACACATACACAAATGTGTGTTATTTTTTGTATTCAGGAGGCCTAACACATGTAGTTAGTTGTGTGTGTGTGTGCGTGTGCGTGTGCGTGTTTTGGAATGAAGTTTTTCTACTTTTATTCGTTATTGGTGTATATATGAGGAACGAACGTGGTATTTGAATACAAAAGTCTTAGCGTAACTTTTGCCCCTCGCGGCTTAGCATCAGGCGGAGAGCTTGAGAGCTCTTAAATTTTAATCTCAGTGGTAATGGGGATGTAATGTAATTTCTAATGAAATTACATTATCTCGGATCACTTCCGAGAATGTCTAAACACCTCAGAACTTGCCAGTCTATAAGATTCCTTTTACAAAATGTCCCACTAAACAATGGCAGATTTCGCCGTAGATAAAGAATGGCTAAGCACAGCTAAGAACCGTATAACATGTCATTTGTCACACCGGTGTCAAAAGCGGAATTTGCCACATTTTCGTTTTGTCATACTGGTTTCAGGAGTGGGACTTTCAATTTGTCACATATATTACATAATGAATGTGTGTGATAATATCTTGCTAGAGGAGGTCACAAAAATGCTTCATGTCTCATTTTTTATTTTATTTTGGACCAAGATATGAGGTTATATGTCACTGTTTATACAAAACGGCCCATGTTTGTATACATTTATACTGGGATTACATCCGTGGTTTAAGTAGATTTCCTAGTACCGCACAAGTCCTGCTGAATGTTCCCTGACTCCTATTGGCTTTACTGTATGCAGGGTAGGACAAAATGAATTTCCACAGCAGAGAAGAGGTTGAAAGTGTCGAAACAGCGATCCTTTAACCTTTATATCTTTAACAGCTGGAATTAATGATCTGGAAAATGGGACTTTCTTTTCCATTAAAGGAAACTCAGAATAATGGAAAAGTACTCAGGGTGTGTAACAGATGATGTAGCTGTACTGAAGAGATAGCGAGATTTGTCACAGTTAAAAGGTGTTTACTGAACTAATTGAAGTGTAATGACGCACTTGTGTAAATAATGCATGTAGAAATTAAATTAATTTCAGTACTCATTTTAATTCGTAGTTCTCTACATTGAACATTTGCTGTGAATTATACTTCTCAACTGTATTTTTGTATGCATAGATTTGAAGCATTAGTCGATTGGCTGCCCTGTGGCGTGAAAACAGATGTTTCTTACTCCCAATTAAAAGTATTACAAGTAGGCAAAAATGCCTATGTCCACTATAATGGACACCAGGACTGAAAGGGGTTAAAAGTTACTGTATGGTGTGCTTCATTTCACTGTTTATCATTGACGCTTATTTCTTGGAAGAAGACAACGATGGAATAAAACGGACTGTTACTGCAAATGCTAAGGCATGCTACAAAATTTCATCTTTGGACTGAGGAACCACGGTATGGACATTATGGAAAACATTTTAATGCAGGTTAGCGTTCCGCCCGATAGCTATACCCTTGAAAAAACAATTATCCATATCTTTGGTAATCGAGTCATCAGTGGACACTTTTGAAGAAAGTGGCTGCCGCGATATCCAGAACTCAATCAGCACAAATTTTGCTTGGAGGATAACCTTAAAGAACGAGTTTTTTCTGACACATCCAACAACCGACATAACTGAAAGATGAAGTGTCGCAAGAAATTGTTTATATTCCAAGACATCATCTGCAAACTACTGTGCATGGAGTCGCCAAAAGAATAGTGTGCGTTGAACAAGAGAATGGAGAACATCTTCCCTGGAGTTGCGTTAAGGAACGAGTTTTCATGACATGTCAAAGAACCGACAACTGAAAGCTGAAATCTTGCATTGTTTGCCCAGTATTTACTCCCTGCTCTCCCTCCTTCTTTCCCTCCCCCTCACTCCTTCCTCACTCCCTCCTTCCTCCCTCTCTCCCTCCTTCCATTCTTCCATCCCTCCCTCTCTCCTTCCTTCCTTCTTTTTCCTATTCAAATATTAAACCCCAAACCATTGTTTGTTCAATATGTCTTTGCTTTCTCCTCTCTTAAATATATTTATAACGGTTTAAAGACTGCAGTTTTTGAAATACCCTATACTTTGTTTCAAACCATGGTGGTGTAAACACGGGAAGATTATGGACTTTTCTACACTTCGAGTCCCATGTTGATCAGCCCGGCGACGTATACATATGAAGGTCGATATCTATGAACCTACCATCCCATATTATAAAGAGAAATATGGCCTGGGTAGCATCAGAGTACAGGGATTGATGGTCGGAGATAGAGGTAGAATCACAAAACCTTTTGCTCACTTTGTATATGAAACGCTCTGAAAACATACCACGTCAAGGAAATAGCTTTAGCTGCACTAAAAGCATTCCTAGTAATCCTAAGACATTTATACAAAAATGTCTGTCTAAGAATGTATTATTCCTGTATGGCATTTTTAATCATGTTTTACTTCCCTCCCTCTGCTCTCTTTCATCTGCATTGCTCTTTGACGATATTTTTCTTTTTTTCTATTTTCTTCTACAATTTTTAACTAGTTATTTTAAACATGAAAAATGTAGGTGTATTATTAATACAAGTAGCATACTTTGTCATTTTGGCAACCTCCATTTTAGGGAAGTTTAAATAAATTTCCGGTTTCAGTGGATTGGTAATATTTGGAGCTGCTTTACTGAAGCGCAGAAAGATTTCTTCGTGCCATTCACCAATTTTTTGTCTTTTTCATGTACCCACGCATTATCTGACTTCCTCAGTTGTATATTTGCTTGCACGTATCATTGCTTAGAACAAAAACATAACACAGCGTTTTACATAAATACCAACTACCTACCAAAACCGCTCACCGGGAAATACCTACTTTGCAACATGATAATAACCACACTCTGTCGGAAAAGTCACAAAGATGAGGATGACAACGACGGCGAGAAAGAAATGTACAGAACTAATCATGGCAAAAGTCAGAATTAAAACAAATTTAAAAAATACCATGAAATCTCCTCGTCTATAATACTAAATTCTTATTTGGAAGTTTACCGTAATAAATATTAAAAAATGTTTTCGACAACTTCTTATCATCCGCCACGACCTCTGCAAGACTGACAGGCAGTTGTAGAGAGTTCCGAAGTGCGCCACGGAAACAGTCTGGCAACACATAACCAGGTAAAAGAGTTTGCCACACAGCGGATAAAGTGAAGAAGGGCCCAGCTTAAAAAGCTAATCGTGCGTAAAGTTGCGATACACATCCTAGCCAAGAGCATCCCTTCGCCACGAGAGACGAGAGGAAGTTACCCAGTTGAACTGAATTTGCTTCACTTCTGTAAACTTATTACCGCAGAGAGCTGACCACTCTTCGAGCCAGCTCGACAGCACGGCTCTCCGCACTTCAAGCTTAGTCTTCCAAAGTAACACGAGATATGTTAATGCTGGGTTCTGTGGTTGCCGCCTTTGCTGCCAAATGGCCATTTCATTTACCGGAAGCCAATGTGACCAGGAATACATAACACGTTAACATCAGAAGCGTGTAAAACATGGAGGACATCCTGGATACGCTGCACATTGAGACGATAGTTGCACAACTCACAAAGGCTCTGAAGTGCACTAAGGGAATCACTCAAAATCACTCACTCAATTTGTGACGGAGCAGATACCATGCATACAGCATACATCACACAGCTCCACACTACAGGAACTGAAGTGCCACTATGAAACCGAATGTATGTGTTGGTTCGGTACCATTAACATAGCTGGCACATCCAATACTGTCGGTGCTTTTAGGCCCATCGGAGTAGGTCAAACATCGGCCAGTGTAAACTGACAAAAATACCTTAAAAATGAAAAGAAAGGACCCTGCGTGTGACGGGGCACGTAACCGACGGGAAGTATACTGCCTTTTCCCGTTCTGCAACATGCATTCTGCTAGGCATTTCCATAACACGGTTACTAAAAACTTCACGAAACGTTATTCCAACAGTAGGATATTAAAAATTGTCGTGTTGCAGTCACATGACTTGCTCTACTGTTAAAGTAAACATTCTTACAAACTCTAACTCCTATATCTTCGTGTTACTTGAGATAAACATTTACACAAATTATCATATTATTTCCTTGTAGGTACAAGGGGAATATAGGAATGCAGTAGGCTGTGAGCGATAGTCAAATTTTTAAAGCTTTGAGATCCCGTTGTCTGTGCACGCGTAACATATAAAAAAATGAACAACGATGTTGCATTTCACGGAAGTTTTAAGTTTTCCGAAATTGACACAAATAATAAGGAACATCTATGAAATGGTTCACTCTACAAAAAATTGTAGTTGTGCATAAATTGTGTTTTAGTGAGATCTACATTTTTATATACTAAGATTTTGTCTATCTCTTATGGTTTACGTGTCATTCAAAAGTCAACCAGAGTAAGCAGGATTACATGGGCTATAGCTAGAAAATAAAAGAAATATACATTTCATTTGTCATAAAAATATCTTAAACATATGTCATTTTAATCAAAATTGTTAGAGCTATTTTCAAGAAACTCAAAGTTTTCGAAGCACTTGCCATGTAAGGGGTAGTCTAGGGTTGGGCTATTTTCTTCAAAATCTTAGTGTCGCGTCCTTGAAAGACATTAAACTTAAATACCAACTTTGCTTTTTAACCAACTTTTCGTTTCTGAGTTATACTGTCCACAGACTGAAAAACTGATACACATATGGACCTTTTTCTAAAAGTAGGAAATGAACATTGTTCCTCCTCCTTCTTCTTCTTCTTCTTCTTCTTCTTCTTCTTCTTCTTCTTCTTCTTCTTCTTTCTACAAGGCGTTTGAGTGTTAGGCCCTCGTGATTAAAATTGTTGATCTTTCCACCTTTCTTTAGTCTTCCCAAAGATCTTCTGCCAATCGGGTGTACTGCATCATTAATTTTGGTATCTTGCCTTCCATTCTAGTGACACAGTTTTTGTTGCATTCCTTAATCTGCTCATTTAAGCCACCCATTCCCAGTTCATTTCTAATGTCGACATTCCTTTTTCTGTCAGAGAGTTTGTGCTCAGCTACCCTTCTCAGGAATCACATCTCTGAAGCTTGTATTCTTTGTTGATCTCTTTTTGTTACGGTCCATGAGTCAATTCCATATGTCATAGTTGGTATTGAAATTGTTTTATAAAGTTTAAGGACAGCTTTCTTACTAGCTTTGGTTTTAAGTGCTTCCATTAAAGTAATTAAATATTTCCATATTTTTATATGTCCATTTCTGCCATAAGTGATGCTGTAGTTCCTAAGAGGTTAAACAGTTTACTCTTTCTATTTTCTGTACATTTATTTTGGTGGTAATTGACTCCTGGCCACTAAAAGTCATAACTTTTGTTTTATTACTGTAAATTATTTGATTAGCTATTTTGGATAAAGTATGAGCACCTAACTGGAGTTTAGTTTCACCATCATCAATCACAATTTGATCATCAGCAAGGAGTAATGTCATAGAGAGGTTTCTTTTGTTAAAATTATAAGTACAGAAGTATAATCTCTTTGTCGTCAATGTTCTTATTGATGAAAGTAATATCCACAACTCTAAGAGATTATAAAAACACACAGTAATTTTATCTTGTACACAAAACATGTGATATACGTAGTGGATCCGAGAAAAACCTATACAGCACAGCTACAGGTTCAACCTAAATTACATGTTTCTGCAGCCGTTGATTTATATTAATGTTTATCAGGGACTTGATTTGTAAAAAAGTACTTTTTTAATAACTTTTGTGGCTATTTGTGTCCGCTCATCAGCACACACAAATGTTTCAATATATTTATATACCTTTTATATGAATTTATTATTAATATTATTTATTATTATTAATTATTATTACTATTATTGTGGTTGTTGCTTTGTTTTCTTGAAATAGGGCTAACTGTAGAGCTTCCATTTATAAACTCTGTTGTGATTTATAATTACTATTTTATACACACAATATGTACACATTTTACAGGAAAGGGCAGCAGATGGTGCTCCAGGAGCTTAGTACATTAGTTCCCCAGCCGGAAGAGCTTATGTCGAAAACATTATGGTGGATTAGAAAAAAATTCCCCAGGGAGCTGCAAACAAAACACTGCGCATGTGGCTTCTACTGAGATGGGCAGATTTTGCCACCATTTGTGTCTGCTTGTATTTTGGGAGCCTAAGAACAAAATTGGATACTTAAATTCATATAACTCTCTCTGTACATTCTCCAATAAAATGTTCTTACCAACAGTTATTTTTCTAACTCATCAGATAAACACTTGTAAATCTGATTTTATTACAGATGTGATTATAGCTACAACAGGAACATATAAGACTTAAGCGATAGTCAAATCTTTTAAGAGGTAGATGCTATATGATAGCCTTGAAATTCCCTTCTTTTTCTATGACCAGGAAAGGGGGAAATTAACATTTTCCTATTTGAGAAAACTATAATAGTTTGAAAATTCGAACTAATAAAAAGTAATATCTTGGAAATGATTAACTTCTCAAAATAGAGTGAGACTATTCCCAGAACATTCAAGCTTTATCTTTCTCATGAGAATATATTATCGATATGGTATTTTTAACAGTCATTAGAACCGCTTTTGAGAAAGTCAAAATTCTCTAAAAGTTCTTAGTGTAAACAATACTTTTGGATCGAGATTTTCTTGAAAACCTTTGTGTCGTTTCTTTGAAACAGTCCAAACTTAGATATAAAGTTTAGTATTTTAATTATCCTTCGTTTTTGAGTCATATATAATATGGTTTTAACACCCTCTATTGCTATATACGGCACCGCAGGCGGTGACACTGATGATACATGGAATGAGATGGCGGGGGAAACCAGAGAACCCGGAGGAAACACGCCCCAACATCGCTTCGTCCATCACAAATGCCACATGTCGCTTTGGTGGGAAGAGAATGGTCTAACCACTCGGCCACGACGCGGCCTTTGGGGGTTCGGGGAGCTTCCAAACTACTTCCGGTGAAATCTCCAAATCGAATTTTTGGGTTACTTAATCCTACTTAATATAAGTAGCACGAAGCCTCTTTAACATAGAATTGGTACCACATTAAAATTTTATGACTTCATGGCCCCATGGGTGCTAGTTAAGTTTCCCTCTGGATCTTAAGTTTATTCACCGTTAGGTGATAAGGAGATCCAGATTTTAATAAAGTGCCACCGTAATATATCTGTTTTTAATGATGTTTAATAATCCCTTTGATGATTACTGGCTAATTGACAGCGAATTTAAACTATTTTTACTACGTAGAGTTTATATGAACGTGACATTCTCTTTATTGTTGCAATAATACATATTGCTCAAGCAGCTTGACGAATATTGGTATTCATCTAAGCATTTAGGTTCTATACTAACTTGCTGCCCGAGTCGCCCAACCCCCCCCCACCCCCCCCAAAAAAAAAAGATATAAATAGAAACCGTGGAGAAGAAGGCCATGAAAGTACTAAATTACAGATTTAGAAGAAGATGTAATCTTCTCAAAAACATACCCATAGACCCTTTTTAACATATTCTTTTATACCAAAATCATTCCGGTGCATGCATAGACGAAACTGTGAACCGATTTTTGTATAAAAAGTATATTTTTGTAGACTCATTTACTGTAAAACTAGTATTGTTTATGTGAATATTTTTAAAAATTATCTGATGGGGCACTTTTATTACAACAGTCAATGTTCATAATAAAGTATTAATAACTGAATAACCATGTAACCTAGAAGTTTGAAAAATGACAAATATTTCTGTTATTTCGTGTAATAATTGGATGATTCACCAAGATTTGTTACACACTGAAAATTTTACACATCACAGGGCATTCAGAATGCACCTTAGCATACCACATCAGACTTTTCTAGAGGGAGGGGGCACTCCTTTAACATCTCGTGTCAAATAGGCGACTTTTTATCTTAGAAACAAGATTTTTATCTTATCAGTCTTTTCACTGTTGTTAATCTTTAGGTTAGGATTACTTTTTGTTATTCCATTAAATCTACACATACATTTCTGGACATCTATTTTTGGTATAATAACAAACAGGAGTGTTATACGAGAAACCGAGCGAGATGGCTCCCCGGTAACGTGTGAGGCTCGCATTGGGGAGGTCGTGAGTTCGATTCCCGTGGTCGACCTACCTGACTGATGGGCCTTTTTGACCATGCAAATGCTGGGAAGGATGTAATTAAATCCACCAAATTTTCTGTCCCTCCATTTATATCATTTTATTCATCGTGTATCCTGTTAATCCTTCAGGGTCACAAGTGTCACCGAAGATGTTAGGTGCAGCTTGACGGGGATGATATGCGCATAGGAACTCTTTCCGTCCCTCGTTGTCTCTGGGGTCGGGTGGAAAAGGGCGTCTGAGGACGTTGGACTCGGCGCCGAGATCTCCCTGAGTTGGCCCAGAAAGACCTAAACACTAATTGGAGATCTCGTCAAACTCGGTAAACCTTAGGACCTCTGTCAATGTCTGTGGCGTTAGTCTAGATCTGGCCACCCGGTGTCTCCTCTCACCTCATCCTGTCCCCGGGGGCGTCCCCTTGGGGGCACAGGTACAATAAGCCTGGCTTCACTGCGGAACCCCCTCCGTATCTTTCCTATTTCTATACAGTACAAAGGGCATAATTTGTAAACTTGGATGGATTGATGCCTTAATGTTTCTAACGAATGTTTATTTTGAAAAACTATATTAATATCGCCATGTCAATAGCACTATATCTTTAATAGGTATGCATTTCAAGAAAACAAGAATTACTTGTCATTAAATTACATATATGAGTTGCAATATTGATAAAAATAAACACGAAAACAAAATGATTTTTGTAATGCACTTTCGTGGTATTGATTTGACTTACACTTTAATGAAAAATAACTGCCCTCATTTTTTCAAAATAAAGCAAAAAGAACTTAAATAGAAACACAATACATTTCACGAAAACCAGAAAGCGTATCTAGAATGTTGCCTTTTGTTAAAAGCAGACAACAAAGTCCTTCAGAGCTGAAGATAATCTCCAATGAAGAGGTGCACAGTCAATTTTATTAGCACTTTCAAAGTTAAATCGACCTCTTAGACGACAATAATTGCATTTGTTGACTCTCAGTTGGTATTGGTGATTCTGTGTTGTCATTGAACTAACGCCAGCTTTTCGGTTGCTATGGAAGAAAGCACTTCTATTTTTTTTTTTGGGGGGGGGGGCGATCCAACCATTGCTAGAATGGGTTAACAGGTGCTCTCACTAAGGGCTCATTATCATGAGCGAATTCCTGCAGCATCTCCCTTGATTGTAACCTTGACTTGAGATGTCTCCGATGGGCTGCAACCAGACGCTGCTTTCCAAACTGCTTTTCAAGAGCCTCCCAGATATTTCGGGATGCCGCCGACGTCGGAATCACGTTTAGTATTTCTGTCGCCCGTCGCTAGAGTCTAGCTGTCAGGTTCTCAGTTTCCTCTTCCATGGACCATCATGGCGATGGCTAAATGTCGGCGAAAGACTACAAAGATCGTGCCGTCGCACCTGGGTGGTTTGACGCGCTTGTATGTTGTGTAGCGCCCTGGTGTCTCGATCTCCGTCGACGCTATCTTCCGGGGCACTAAGATGCTCTCCAATATCCTCCAGGACGTTAACGCGTTGGCCAAAATCTTTCTCGGCTTCGTTCACGCCAATCAGTTACCCGTTACTCACTGCCCATTGATAGCTCTTGCTTGGTGTAGTACATTTGTGTTATCAACTGCTACTTTCGGACTCAATTTTGTTTCCCATCTGCTGCATTCCGGAATTCAGTTTGTTTATTTCTGTCTTCATTTAGGAAATTCCTGTCTTTATTTCTGCCATGCTAGTCAGTTGATTCATAATCTTTTCCATCTTGCTTTCGCGGCTTTTGAACACCAGTGGAGCTTTATCTCACTTTTCTAGTACTTTATTTTCCTTTAATTTACACAACTATGGCCTTCATATACATGAATTAGCACAACTACACTTAATACACAATTTATTACACAGTCTTCCTTACTGGACGTTCTTCAACTCTAAACCTTACTCACCCTGTCATCCATGGCAATATCACGTGATGCCAAGGAGCATTCAACTATGGATGCTTTCCAAAGAAATCTGAAACAATGTCACAATGATTTATATAATTACGTATTGCAATTGTGCTTCCAATCATACTTCCAGACTCGAGAGTAAAGGAAATAATCCTGAGCAAAGAAAAATTCCCATGTTCCAACTCGAAATCGAACTCGAGACCTTCGGACTTGGAGGTTACTATGACAACTACTAGATGACGGAGGCATTCCGCATCATACTGAGAACGGAAAACGACCAAAGCCAAACACCACTCTTTCCATGGCAGTGATTGGACAATGCACACATTAGCCTAATGCTCGATTACATCACAATAAGATATATGGAACAACAGTGTGATCATCTGAAGATAATCGTAGGTAACAAAGTACACTCCAAAAGCTGTTAGGAACCAACGTTGAAAAACAGACCTAAGTTTATGAACCATATCCATTTGCTTGCGCCCTTGAATGTGATTTCATAGTTAATAGAGGTATTATTATATACCTACCAATGCATATATAATAGTAAGGGAATTCTGTCATTTACAAACTAACTGCCCTTAGTTCTTACGGTAGCAGATTCACTTTTAGAATAAATGTAGCCAGCACTTCAGACGGAAGAGCGGCGCCATGTACAGGTCTCTGCATAAATACATATGAACCCTGGCCAATTCCCTCACTGGGTGCAGTTGCCAAACGCAGTAGGGGCGTACCGCGATAACTATATACATCACACATCGTTTTGCACGTCAGCCACGGCGCCAACTTCAGCATGACCCGTCTTAATATGCTCTTAACTCCAAGGTTTCCTGTGGTTATGAACTTTAGCACGAAAAAGAGTAAAGGGTACATATGTAAGGGGACACCTCGCAAACTACGACCTACAAAAATGTATTGTAGCTAATATCTCCCAGGAGGCAGGGATGAAGTGAGAAAACTGCAGGTACCACAGGGCCACAGCCAGATGCGCGGAAGTCCGCAACAAGTGCTGAGATCTCTTCATCCCTGCGCCAGATTCCGCCGAGTAGCCAGCACCCTGATGTTGCGGTGTCGTACAAGCGTCCCCAGTCACGCAGGACAACGGCCACCTAGCGCGGAGAACAGCAGTTACACTGCGCAAGCATCTGCGCCGTCTGTCCGGTACCACAAACCCCTCGCGCCTGAAAATACACCTGAAAGAAGATAAGGAAATGGAATCAAGGTAAATGATGAAAAGAAAACCGTAGTATAAATAATGCACTCCGGCATTCACCCAAGAAGCATGGGGAAATCACAGAAAAACTCGTCAGAGTGGTCGGTCGACGAGGGATCGAACCCGGGACCTCCCGAATGCGGGCCGCACACACTACCGTGGCGCCACCTGCCTCAGTAACACGAATAAAGGCATGACAACTGTGTAGTTACATGTGGAAGTATTTCACATGTAAATAAGTGACTCAGAATGAAATTAGTGTGGAAGGAAAATGTATTAATATAACACATATCTAAAAAGCTGTATTGAATCGGCGATATTTTAATCCAAAATTATTTAAATTATTAATATACAATCTATTTTATGAATAAGTTTCGCTACTAATAATCTATGTTAAAATGATGGCTACTTTCTTGTAACAGAAATACTGCAAGTTATTGCTCCGGATAATAGGAAATTTAAAATTATTTTGTTCTTTAACGACGCTGTCAATTGCCAGGATCACATCAGCGTCGCCGGTGTGCCGGAATTTTGTCCCGCAGGAGTTCTTTAACATGCCAGTAAATCTACTGACATGGAGCTGTCGTTAAAAACCATCGGTCTGGGTCGTATTTGAACCCGCGACCTTGGGATCAGTAGACTAGCGTCTAACCAACTGAGCCACCCAGACCGACACCGGAAAATAGGTATAGGTGACTACAAACTAAAGAAGTAATAGTGTAACCTTATGTTATTCCACCACTAAAATGTTTGTCTATGACAAGTAGTTGTGTATCAGTTTGTATACAACGTTTTTGTAATAGAAATAAAGGAAAGGGGAAACGAGAAAGCTCTTGGGTGATGTCCAGACTTGCAGGACAGAGATATTGGTGTCTTTTCGTTAAGGCAAAAGGAAGAGACAAAGGGACTAGCCTGTCAACACAGCAGCATGACAATACAAGAAGATTATGGCACAATGACATTACTTTGGACATTCACCTTTGACAGAGAACAAACCAAATAATTAGTCAAATATTTGAAGGCTGGACTATAAAGTCTATACTCTTTCCATGACGTTGCGAGAAACAACTAAATGTGTCTGTCCTGGAAAAACAAACACAATGAAAAAATCTGTTGGGTTGCACTCACATGACTTTCTCTACCCTTGTACTAACTATTCTTACAAACTCGTATTCCTATATGTTCTTCGTGTTGATTGAGATAAACAGTTCTAGAAATTATCTTATTGCTTATTTCCTTGTAGGTGCAAGGGAAATATTAGAATACAGTAGGCTTTGAGCGATAGTCAAATGTTTTAAACCTTTGAGATTCCGTTCTCTTTGCGTAACATATAAAGAACTGGATAATGATTTTCCATTTATAGAAGTATAAGTTCTCCAAAACTCACACAAATAACAAGGAATTTCTCCGAAATGGTTCACTGTAAAAAAAACTGTATTCAGACATAAATTTTATTGTGTGTTGTAACGAGATCCACATTTTTTGTATAGTAAGGTGTTGTCTATCTCTTACGGTTTACAATTTATTCAAAAGTCATCCAGAGTAACCAGGACTACATAGGCTATAGCCAGAAAATTCAAAATATACATTTCATTTTTCATATAAATATCTTAAACATGTAGCATTTTAATCAAAATCGTTAGAGCCATTTTCAAGAAAATCAAAATTCTCGAAAAATTTTCCTTGTAAAGGGTAGTTTAAGGTGCGGATATTTTCATCAAAATCTTCGTGTCGCATCCTTGAAATACATTAAACTCAAATACCAATTTTGGTTCTTAACCGTCTTTTAGTTTTTGAGTTATGCTGTCCAAAGACTGACAGACACACAGACTGAAGACAGACCGACACACACACGGACTTTTTTCTAAAAATGCTTTTTTTTTTACTTAGGGGAGTCTCAAAAAATATATTCCCGTTAAAATCTGGACATCGAATTTTTGGGTAGAATACAATACTTCCGCTACTCAACCAGTAGATAAAGTAAAAATGAACAGCGATACTCCATTTCACGAAAGCTTTCAGTTTTCTAAAACTGACACGAATAGCAAGGAAAATCTCCGAAATCGTTCACTCTACAGAAAAGAGACACAAACTGTGTGTTTTGGCGAGACCTATATTTTTTGTACAGTAAGATTTTGTCTATCTGTTACGGTTTACGAGTTATTCAAATGTCATCCTGAGTAAACAGGACTACTTTGGCTATAGCCAGAAAATTAAAAATATATATTTCGTTTGTCACACAAACATCTTAAACATGGAGCATTTTAATCAAAAGCCATTTTCAATAAAAGAGCCATTTTCAGTAAAATCAAAAGTCTCGATAATTTTGCATGTAAGAGGTAATTTAGGGTAGGGTTATTTTCTTCAAAATCTTCGTGTCGCATCCTTGAAATAAACTTAAATACCAACTTTGGTTTTTAACCGACTTTTCGTTTTTGAGTTATAGTGTCCACAGACTGACACACACACACACACACACACACACACACACACACACACACACACACACACACAGACCTTTTTCTAAAAATGCTGTTTTTATTCAGGTGCTCTCAAAATATTTGTTTCCGCTGAAATCTCGACATCGAACTTTTGGGTGGAATACAATACTTCCTCTACTTACCAGTAGAGAAAGTAATAAATCTATAGCTGTTGTTATATGCCCTCTGGAGTGTAACCTTTGCATACTAGTTCTTTGCTGAGTGCTACTTTCGATTTTGTTTGTGATTAATTATCAGAAAGGCACATCTCTCTGCATTTACTGAGGCATCAAGTCGCTCCTGAATTGCAAACTGATTAACTATATAGCTTCATCACTTCAAGAACGCAATGCTGCATTTTAATATATCGTAACAATCAGTATGAATATGTCAAATCGATCACAGGAATTACCCATAACTATCGGATGCCAAATTTAGGTCTGTGTCCAGGCAGGGCCAATGAAGTTATCGATCTCTTTTGGCAAAAAGCAGTAAATAGCCATATCATCCTCCGAAAGTTGAGGATTAGCACGTTCCTGCAGGACTTCAACTATATGGTCCAGATATAGGTCATAAAACAGATCTTGAGAAAGCTTAACGACCATACGTATAAGCACGCTATTGGGTGTGGTAGGGCCAGGCGATTTCTTCTGCCTCTTGGAGGGGTAGATCGTAAGATGCAGTCGTTCACTGAAGAGGAAAAGGCCAAGAGCTATAAACCTTTCGAGGCTTTTCAGCAACTAATATCACAGAAAGCAGCCATAACTTTCAGTCTCGTTCCCATTTTGGACCATAAATGCATCAGATAGACTGAGAGATGATGTGATGAAAGTACTTCACAAATATTTCTTCATCGATAAGTAGAGGATTATACTAAATGAGTAACCGGGCTTTAAAATGTGGTATTTGTAAGCTGACGTATCTAGAAAACTCCTGATATATGTTAAGAAAACTAAGCATAATGATAATATCCTTACAAATCACATAAGCTGGGTTTAGTAAATTACCTATGTTACTTTCATATGTGATGATTTTGAAAATGCATGAATAGGAGCATAAAATGAATGACTTCGTATTTGTGAAAAGTGTTTGAAATATTAAGCAAGAAGAAGAACGGGTCCCTATGTGGTGGCTATGAAATTCCATTCTCTTTGCAGCAGTTTTTCACATTCAACACTACTTTTGCCATGTTCGAGAGAAAATCCAGTAGCTGGATAGCTGTTCCATTCAAGGGTTGTTATAAGTTGAGAAATCTATAAAAAAAAGGCAATTTTGAACATTAACAAGAAAGGATGAAAAAATGTATAATGTAAAGATATTTAACAGATAAAGAGTAAACATGTACAAATTATTATAACATTTGAAAATAGGACAGCAAACCATTTTAGATTTATTGAATTTAGTGCAGTATAAGAATGTGTAAAATTACTGTAACATTGATGTAGCTTCTATTGAGAAAGCTTCCCATAAACTAGAAGCTCTGTAGCGTGACGTCACGTCGTCAGGGTAACAGAGATATACATTTGCAGGCTAAGAATTTGATATTGTGTTACAGCAAGTGTATTTTAAGTGCATTAGCATAAATTGGTAAATGTGAGGCCTAACCTGATTATAAAAGTTTGTGAAATAAAATAATTAAAAGGGTTAAAATGTTGCATTACATAGAACCACGGGTAATTTGTAAACCTGTCTTCTAAAGCATTTAGTTGCAGTTCAAAGCATTGCAACAGATAAATAGTAAACTTAGTAACCACTCCACGAGCACCAAAAAATAGACCAATCACTTCATATTTTGAAATTTGGTATTAGTCTTTTAAATAACGAGTGCAAGACCCATAGTGCATTTTTACTTTCTCTACTACGTTTAGTAGAGAAGTCATGTGAGTGCAACACAGATTTTTTATCTGATCAACCTCCTTAATTTGGTCTAAAGATTTTTCAAACTGCATTATAGGGTTAAGAATGAATCCGTTATCTTGTTGATTGTCATTGGTAATTATGTCTATTCTTTTGATGGAGCTCGAGATGCAGTCTTGAGACTTTAATCTATTCAGCTTTATTACGTCTTCCCCTTAACTATCGATTAGAATCTCCTTTTGTTTCTTTCTATTATAAATTACATATACTCACATTATAATTTTGGTTTCACGAGTCTCGGTGGCTAGTTAGTTATTTATGACTCAGAATCATGTTTTGAAGTCCCATTTCCACTTTTCTCAGTAAGTTCCGCAACAAAAAAAAGGGGGGGGGGGTGCGTGCGAAGCAGAATGGTTCAAACAGTTGAATAACGCTGGTGTAGTACTTGAGGGGGTCATACTCTATTGCAGCATCAGTCCCCAGGAGGAAGTAACAATTACAGGCTCGAAGACTCGTTCCATTGGTAAACCCGTCAACCAAACAATTCTGCAGGATACATTTCTTCCTTTGAGCAAGTATAAGCGCAATCAGTGCGGCTCCACAATCCGCACGAAACCTAGAAGCACACCTGAAAGTTGAGAAGGAAACAGAATGAAAGGGAAATGATGGAACGGAAAACTTAGCAGTTGAGAAACCACCCTGGCATTCGCTTACCGACTAGGGATAACTACGAAGAACCCAAGATCAAAGTGGGTGGTCTACAGGAATAGAACTCGGGACCTCCCGAATGCGAGCATCAGACTTTACCACGGAGCCTCTCGATTATAGCGCAGTTAGATTTTAATTTGCTGTGACGCAGGAGAACCCGAGCACATAGCTCAACAGTTATCCTAATATACAAAGCGTAATCTAAATAAGGGTCTTCTTTCAAATATTGTGATGCCGAGTGCACATTGAAGGACGCTTCAGGTCAGTTACCTCACACCACTACGTTGCTATGAAGCGCGTGGTAAGAACAAAGGCCGATTGCAGACCGGAGAAGCTTCGAACTGGCTTGCTGCGAGAAGCTTCGAGAAACGTGGATTTCCAGAGAAATCTCGCTATCTAATTCTCGCAATACTTATAAGTGAGTCGGATGGAACCGGACATTCAGTGCTGGGCCAGTTTTAATGAGTCTATCCAAAGGCAGTTAAAGTGATTGAGCCGAACTGTCAGGGCGAGCTGTGGACAGTTGAGCAGTGCTTTTGTATTAAATTACGACACAACAGAACAGCTGTGAGCTGGAAGTTATAAATTAATATTCAATTTCAAGGGAAATAAAGTGAACAAAGGGTAGTTTAGGGTGGGGTTATTTTCTTCAAAATCTGCGTGTCGCATCCTTGAAAGACATTAAACTTAAATACCAACTTTGGTTTTTAATCGACATTTCGTTTTTAAGTTATGCTGTCCAGAGACTGACAGATATACATAGACACACGGATCTCTTTTCTAAGAATGCTTTTTTTTTTTTTTTTTTTTTTTTTTGGAGAGGGGGGGGGGTTCAGGGGTCTCAAAACATATATTTCCGGTGAAATCTCCACATCAAATTTTTGAATGGAATACAATACTTCCTCTACTTACCATTCGAGAAAGTAAAATTGTAGGACTTGCCATTTGTCAGAGTGAGTAGTTACTGAACCCACGTTTTTAATGATTAAAAGATAAAACACATAAAGAAACCAATGTTTTAAAATATCCTTAAAATTGAATTTGTCCTAGATTTGATTTTCGGGAGGAAATACTTATTATGTTATT
The DNA here is from genome assembly GCA_030765045.1 of Tenodera sinensis. Lineage (NCBI taxonomy): Eukaryota > Metazoa > Arthropoda > Insecta > Mantodea > Mantidae > Tenodera > Tenodera sinensis. Next base: position 64,883,095 of record CM060961.1, read on the forward strand.
ATGTCCTATTTACTACCAGATACCAAAACCGATCTTTGCTAGTAAGCTTTTCATATAAATAAGCATATGCAATAAAATCGCATATTTTAACTTACTTTTAACAATAGCTTTAAAGTAAATACTTCCGAGGTGACAAGTTCTCTGGCTTCTTCCCTTAAGATAGATCATCATATATACTACAATGTACGATTTTGTGGGTTGTTTATATCACGCTTAACCATAATACTTAGGTATCTGCTTATCTTTGAATCACGATTTAAGCCAGTAAATAAACCAGTTCCCCAAAAGTACACAAATGAAAATTTTTCTTTGTGCAAACTTCTGCTAGTTGAAAATTTTATAAAATATACTACTATCGAAGGTTTTAAAAGTGTATATTGAATTGAAGCCAACAGTAATCTGCCAAATGAATGTTTATTATGTTTTCAACTTTTACACTTATAAATCCACACATTCAATATAATATCCACACTAGAGTAAACTGTCAGTATTGACTTGCATATTTTGCATTACATTATTATACAGTTTATCTTTGTGTATGTGTGCGCTGTTTACGATGTGCTGGATGCATTTGTTATAGGGAAGAAAAGGGGATGAAACTAAAAATGGACTTAGAAAATCTCATACTAAATAGGCGCACCAAACAAACAATTACTGGAAAACTGGAAAGCGTTATGTGCATAAGTGATTCAAAGTGCAGTATTCCGTAGAAATGCCATTATTTGTGCGTAATTTGTGCGAGAACGCGATAAAGTAATGTTTGATGTCATCATCAGGTAAGCTGTATTGTTAGCGTTCACAACAAACGCAAGAACTTCTTTATCTGATTACCCTTCTCTTATGTAGGAAGGGAAGAGGTGTTCCTATATTTACTGTCTTTAAAGGACAATAACGTCAGAGACTTTTAGATAGCTGAGGGATCATCTTTTAAATAAATGCTAAAATTATATATTAGGCCTTTACCTTTTAAAATTGTCAAAGGTTCAGACAATCTGTTGTTATATAACATGGTGTCACGGAGCCGTGTGAGAAAAATTATTTAACTTAACATTTATTGCAAATTAAAATACGCAAATTTCTTGTAACAATCCCGTAAAGTGGGCAGCCATCCTATGTGCTTCTAATACAGCACTGTAGAAAACGACAATTAGTTATTGACGGTGGTTTTTCTTGGTAACTATGAGCCTCCCTTCCTTCCCGGTGATTCTAAGCATATTATGTATGTATGCACATGTTGAATTTCCGACGCCCCGTATTTATGAACATGTAGTAAGTGGCTGCTATCAGCATATTACAGTTGACCTATAATAAATCAGAAACATCCGGGGAAACCCACAACATACCCACACATTATGTGTTATCACTTTATAAACTACAATAATAATGCGCATATATTACAACTAGGAAATTAACGATGCGTACTACAGTTCACAGGACTGCATAATTACAGCTGTAGTAGACACTGCCTTCTTTATACCTCGTTTATCTTCTAATGTATACATTTTAGGATAGAAAAAGAACCAAATGCAATGAAAAAAGCGGGTAAATTATTATTTTTTATTCCTAAAAGTTAGCATAGATATTGGTTAATAATAATCTGTTGAACAAACTAAGCATTTATGGAATAACACACGATTTTATATCAAGAATAAGCAAATTCAGCCAAAAATATCCACTGTGTAAAAATTCTATAGCTTTCTGTGCCTTAACTTTGTAGTAGAAATTATTAGGACGCGTTGGTGCTTGCGTGTGAGTGATGAGTTTTTTGTTTGAGGGTCGTATTTAGCGTGTAACAGATAAAGATTTACAAAATGGCCCCTTTATGGACACTAATACCACAATATCTCAGATAACATTCCTACTGGTTATCAAGCTTAGCAGCGATTGTTTATCTTTTGTTTTTCTTTTCACTAATACACACGATTAATGCTGGCTATGATTTTATGTTATGGTATAAAATAGTTTCGAACGTAATATTTACACCAGTGATATCAAGGTCACAGGCCGCCGAGAGCTCCCCTGGGCATCTTGTACATGCTGAGGGCAAAACATGACGTAATACATATCAACACCAGTAGCGTTATCACCCGATACCTGTTTACTTGCAACTTGGCTGCGTCCACGGATAAAACCTTTCTTAGAGTGCGTATATATTATGAATGTTTTCCTTTAGAATTACCTACAAGGATGCACAGCACAGATACAAGTTGGATCTATGAAGGGGAACAATACTTCTCACGCGTAAAAGAAAACTACTTGACAGTTATTCAAGTTGATTAAAATAGTAACATAGTTGCAACTTTCTGATGATTAGGCTGAATTATAGGTATTATTAACCCTACTCTAGCCCTTGGGTTAGCATTCCCGTACTGTGAAGTACACCATTTACGCTCTTCATACCTCTTAAAGATAGACTTTTCAATCCCGGATGTAAAAATGTCAAAATTAATTCTCAAATGAATGATTAAATAAATAAACTAAATAAATAACAGAATAATTATACAGTATTAACAATAGTGTTTTTTATACGAACTTGTATCACATATACCTATTTTATACAAAAAGTAAATGGCAGCTTTGAAATCCTGTCATCCCTTAAACGGATATTCTTATCTATTTTGATTAAACATAAATGACAATATTTACTTGGATTATCTTCAAACAAGTGAAATAACACGAACCATTATTAGTAACAGGAGTTGACGATTTCCTCCAAAATTAAAGGGAAGAACTACAGGTAGGTTGTTTGAAAACTGCTGTCCTTAAAGATACATGTTTTAGTGTTAAGCGTTTGCATAATGAATTTAAGAGAATCTTACTGAACACCTAACTAAAATACCACATGTTACACATTTTTAGGATCAGTCACTTGGCATATTTTTGAATTCACACGGTTTTCAAAATTTGGCTCAATAATATTACAAAGACAGATTCTAAGACTGGATGCCAAATTGCTATCCGAGAGTCTGTTTTTGTGGCGAGTTTTCAGGAGCTATGCAGAAACCCTGTTCACAAAGGTAGGTACTACCATACATTGTCATAGTTTTTGCTGTCTTAGGAATCAAATTTGGGTAACGCCTATTGTCAAGTTTCTGGTAAAATTCAATCAGTGCGTATGAGTATGAATAATTGTCAAATTTCTTTTGAAGGCGACGATCACACTACTTCTAACAGCTCCAGCTGAACTGCTGTATTATTTACTTTATCTATTTCATAATGACTTTGTATGTTGTATTTTTAATGCAAGATACTGGTTGCATATTAGGTAATGAATACTACAACCACAACTTTACAGAGGAATTGTTTTCCCATTTGAAACATGCGAATCCAAATGACTCATGTCTGTGCTCTCGGACGCAGCCATTGCTCTGCCTGCATCACACGGAAAACTGGACTGAACTGGTTTCTAACGGTCTGGCCCTCTATGCCCAGGGCACCGCGACTTGCTCTCTCTGTGGCATTGCCACTCGGGGCTACGATTGACACCACTGATTTACACTAACAAAACTAAATGTAACAAATAGGTATTACATAAATACAGTATTAGTGAATATACCAGCATGAACCAATACCTATTTCCATTTCTTCTGAATTAATAAATGTTCTGGGCTTATAATCTCTTATAAATAGAGACCATTTATGTTTGTGTTTGGAACATTTATATTTTTATAATCTTGGAAACTACTATGGTGTACGCAAAGTTTAATGGCGGCTGATAATTGGCTATTACTATTCTCTTTCCTGTTGTACAAATACATTTTTGGGTGCAAATTATATTTATATCACCGGGTTTACAGTGTGATTTCACAGCGGGTTTAACTCTACAGCACCACAAGGCGTGGCAAGCCTATGATTGGATTTTGTAACGAGCCACCCGCCATTAAATTTTGCGTCAGCCATAAATGAAAGTTTGATAATTCTTTCGTCATCGAAATCCAGCTCTCCCCGTATGAACATAGACTATAGGCTAGCTTCTAATTTCAGTTATTTATGGGTAACTGAAGTACTAACATGTACACATTTCAAGTGCATTCGCAGCATTTTCTTTGTTCTGCATTTAGTAGACATTTTAGGAGCTTCGATCCCACGGATCCGCATGTGGTATTCGTGGTTGACGAAGCGGCGTCAGGACGGGTTTTCTCCGGGTTCTCCGGTTTGCCCCGCCACTCACCCCACCAATTGCTCCATTATCACCTTTCCATTCATCGATTTCGCCTGCATTTCATATCATCCTCTTCCTCACTATTATACCTGATGCTTGGCTGACCACTCACTTCCAGGTCTTCAGTCTGTCCGGTCCATAGGTTCGTCTGCTCCCTGACAGGCGTCTGACCCCAGGCACAGGCTTGTAAGACCTAGGGGTGTAACTTCTACATAAGGGGATGCTAATAAGATAAAGAAGAAAATGTTCAGTAATATCACAAATATTGATAGTTTTTCAGTAATTTAACTCGTTCACTAAGTGAGTGAGTGAGTGAGTGATTAGGGTTTAAGGGCCCGTCGACAGCTAGGTCATTAGAGCCCCTCGTTCACTAATGCTTGTTGTTATGATAATCACTTGGAGACTGAAATCGAGAAATCTAATGAGTTTGAAAGCTCAAATAAATTAGCTATGTGGCGGACACTTCGCGTACTGACACCTCGGTAACAACTGCTTGCCTCCCGGAGGAAGGCATGAAGTGAAGGAACCACAGGAGGTGCAGGCCTCAGGCACCTGGGATAGGAATAGGAGAGATACGGATGGGGTTCGGCACTGAAGGCACGCTATTGTACCTATGTCCCCAAGGAGACACCTGGTGGTCAGATCCAGAACTAACTCCACAGACATTCGCAAAGATTCCTTAGGTTTCCCAAGTCTTTAGATCTTCCGGGGCCAACCCAAAGAGACCTCGACGCGGGGTCCAACGCCGCAGATGTGGTTCCACCCGGAGCCCTCGACAAGGGACGGATAGAGTTCCTGCATATCATCCCTGCCAAGCTGCACATAACGCCTTCACTGACACTTGCGACCCTAAAAGAACAACGGAACGAAGGATGAATGAAATGATTAATGAAGTGCAAGATAAGGACAGGAAATGAGGGGATGTAATTATCCTTCTTAGCATTCGTCTAGCGACCCAGGGAAGCCGCCAAGGTGGGCCACGGGAATCGAACCCACGATCTCCCGAATGCGAGGCTGATAAGTTACCGCTCGGTTCCCTGGTATAACTCTCTCGTATTCATTACCAAATTGCAAACTACATATTTTTACTAACTTTGAGAGGCTTAATAAGATTATGTGGGTATATATTGCGTTGGATCACTCGGTACAGAACACGAGATCAGTGAAATGCAATAAATCAGCCGTGCTCATGTAGAGTGTACCATTTACTTTCCAAGACTGCACATGGAAGTTTCGTGACGAGGTACCGTTTCCTGAGGAGAAGGAGCTATAGGATTTCGCGTGTTTTTCGATCTATAGCCTTCAGCACTCCTGCTGGTCTTTAAAAATAGTGATGTCAAGGAAATGGCTCTTGTTTCGGATTAAATATGTGCAGTCAGGAAACACAGGGAAGGAAATTACACAAGCTCGTCACATTCTCGTCAAGCATAATAATTAAGTCTATAGAACTCTTCATTGTTACCTTCTCTAGCATGAACCTAATAGAGAATTTATTGTATTCCTCCGAAAAAGTTGATGTTATGATTTCTCCAGAAATACATGTTTTGAGAAACCTCACATTCAAATAAAATTATTTTTATAAAAGGGGCAGTGTGTGTGAGTCTGAGTCTCTGAGAGTCTGTGAGAGTCTGTGAGAGTGTGAGTGCGAGTGCTAGTGCGAGTGCGAGTGCGAGTGCGTGTGCGTGTGTGTCAAAAGCATAAGTTGAAAACGACAAACTAGGATAAATAACAAACTTGGCATTTAGATTTCGAATATTGCAGAAATGTGACAAAGATTTACAAGAAAATTCCCCCATTCCAAAATACCCTTTACATGGAAGACCTGTTATATATGATATAACATGCCAAGTTTGCATTTTTTGTCAATTTATCCTTTTCTGTATTTTATTGTTACAAAATTAGAAGTTGTTTTACTAGATGTAGTGGAAGTTTAGTAAGCGAAATCAACAAATTTTGTATTTTATTAGCAATATAGGATGTCAACAGAATAATATGACCACAAGCAGTTAACAATTTTGCTTCTTATTTGGTCTATTTTCCTAAACACCGGCAACTTCAATGCTACAGGCCAGTACGGTGACTTTTATCGACATTCAAACCAATAGCTCTATGCTACATGGTTGTATTTGTACTAGTTTGTATTGCGGCTTTAGTTCGAACAATAAAGAAAACAAAATACTTGAAATAAACTGTTATTGCTGTTATACAGAAACATTTTTAAATGTTACGCTAGAACATGATTAATCCAGTATTCCTCACAAACACCTTCTTATAGGTACAACTTTCAGGAAATATACTTCAGAATTCAATCATAACCAAAATGATGTACATTTCAATCAGACGGTCAATGACTTTCATAATCTGAAGTGGCATCTTTTCCAACTGGAATATTTCGCACATATTTTAGCTGGTGAAGGCGCCTTTGCACGGCTCAAAGGAAAGTAAAATAAGTATTTGTAATGCACACATATAGCCTTGTTTGATCGTATGAGTTAGTAATATTAAGATTTGGTACTTGTGATAACTTGTTGCTGCCGCTACACAAGGTGCTGTTCCATGTAGGACTTAAAGGAATTTTGCGTTCCAGACATAATTCTTTTCTTCTTTTCTTCCCACGGGTTACATCTTGTGACTAAGATTATGCCTGTCTTACAGTTTACTAGGTACCTATACAAAAGTAATAAATGAAGGACATTTATGAGGACATTTCCAGAAAATTCAAGGTATGCATTTTATTTGGCATTAAATTATCTTAAAATTGTGGTATTTTAATAAAATTCGTTACAGCCCGTTTGAGAACAGCAAAATGTGTTTTTGAATGAGACAATTTTCTTAAAACATTTTCGTATCGCATTCTTAGAGGGTTGAACTTAAGCACCGAATTTGTATTAGATGAATGTTCGTTCTTGCATTATTGTATCCGGTTCTTATTAAAAGTAATGTGGCTTTCAGCCTATTCAGCAGCAAAATTTGTGCTAAGCTGTATGACGTTTCATTAATAGCACTGTGCCCCCCTCTTATCCCTGCCATACCTATACGCTAAGTACCCTGTATGCTTAGTCTGTCCGCGTTGCTAAGGTGTTTTTCTGCTATGAGAACCGCATCTATTTGATTCTGATTTTAAAATCCTGTTAGTTCTGTCTTGCGTCGTCCAATGCTATGTGAGTTCCATGTCATGGTATGGTCTGCGGGATTCCTCCACTCGGTGCTTCAGCTCGCTCGGCAGGAACCTCGGCCAAAGCCTCGGAATGCTACTACGTAGGTACGTGGTAAAAAGTGTAAACACAGTTTTACTTTTAAGAGCTGCCAGAATAAAGGCACGTTCAACTATACCAAGTTCAGTCTTAGGTTTATCCGCGTCAAAACAAACCCATGTGACCAGTGCACCGTTGTACAACAGGGTAGCAATGCGTGCAGGGAAGTAGTCCCATCCTAGTAATCTGAGTTTTAGAATGAATTTATCGTTAAATGATATAATATTCTACACAAATACCTGAGAGGTTGATTAACGCTGATGTATACTGATAAACAGAGCTACAAGTCCCAACATGCAACTCGTGTGAGTTACCTGATATCAGAGTATTGTTTACAGCAGCAGTTTCTATTTAGAATCATGGCGGACGGTCGCGGTGAACTTGCTCTTGCGTCTTCGTCGACTTATGTAAAGCATAAGGCGGGAAAACCATTGACTAGTGGTGAAAAAACAATAGTGTTGAACGTGTATTATAAGTTGTGTGAGAAATATCCAACTGTTCTCATCAAAGAAGTAGTGAAATTAACTTCTGAGTTCACCGGTGTTTCGAGTACCAGTATAAACAGTGCTCGTAAAGAAAAAGCTGTAACGGGAAAAGTGGTTCCCCCGGGGAAAACGAAAGCCTGTAAAATACGCCATGCAAGAATATGACGAGTTTGTTAAAAACGCAATTCGTGTCACAGTGCACAATTTCTTTTTTAAAAATGAACCGCCAACAATTGACAAAGTGCTACAACAGGTTAATGCTGATCCAGACTTGCCTAATTTTAGAAGAACACCTTTTATTAAAGTTAATTATTATAATTGCGACATGTGAATCGTTTATTTTGTTGTAACTATCAATCTTATTGTCTCTAGTTACATGTTAGTCACTCTTTAAATTGGCGGAATAAGGTATAATTTCCTTTCTATTACGTACCGCAAGCACTCACCACGTGGTTGTGTTGTGACTATTTCTGGCGCGAATGGCGGAAGGATACATTATAACTGTGCACTGGCCACCTGGGTTCAATTTCGCGCGGATCAACCTTAGAATGAATAGATTAGTAGAAAGACTAGTGTGCATCAGTCTCTTTCAATAGTTTTGTCTTCAAACGCAGACTAATATAGCAACTGTGTTTTTTTTTTTTTTTTTTTTTTTAATGGACACATCAACCATGAGATAGCTAGCTGAAGATACTGTTTCCTGTAGTTGGTAATCAAAACATTCGATCTCTCAACAAGACGAGCACTGATAAACCATCTCACATCAATGTTTATTTTATTGATGCGAAATATCTATTGGCAGACCGTAAGGATAATACCGATTCGTACGTCGTGACGGCAAACGGCATGACGCTCTGTTATGGCGACATACTATTCTGAGAAACCAGTAACAACAGGGTAGAGAGAGGGGAAAGGGGAGGGAGGATGGGGAACAGAAAGAGGGAGGAGGACACATGCAGAGAGGAGGAGGGGGCGAAAAAAGAGAATGATGAGGAAAGGGAGAATGGAAATGGATTTTTGGTCAGGGGAGAAAGGGGGAGGGGTAAGAAGAGGAACGGAAAGGAGAGAGAGGGAAAGGGAGGGAGATGGGTAGGAGAGAGGTTGCGAGATGACGGAGTGGAGAAAGGGAGAGGAATGAAGAGGGAAGAAGGAGGAGGATAAGCAAAGAGGAGCGGAGAAGAGAAAGGTCGAGAGGGAGGGAGTGGAGGAGCGAGGAGGTAACGAGAGAGAAGAGGAGGACGATGGGGTGAGATTGACAACTGGTTACCACTCACATTTATTTATTATTTTTTAAATTATAAATTCTTACAGTCAACTATCAATTTCGATGTTTCACGTTGCTAGGATTCCCATACGGCTACATTTTCAGAAAACGTTCCGAGAGGAATCGTTACTAATTAATACTGGTTCACAGTAAACTGATAACGGAAACGAGGACGAGAAGCAAGGTAGCATACAACTTCGTATTTTGCGCATTATCTGTGACTAATGATATTGTTTTTCTTGCTTCCAGCTCAGTCAGTATAATGCAGTTTAGCTAACATCAAAACTTGATAGAGTATGCAATTTATAAATGGAAATCCTTTATTATTTCAAACTCTGGTGGTACCAAGCTTCACTGCTTTATTAATAACGTACATTTAAACTTGTTTCTCGTTTTTTGTTAACCTCTACCACCTTTTTCTGCTTTTTTGCAGTTTTTTTTATGTTTTCGAGCCAGTTTTTACTTGCATAAAAACAAACTACACACAATGCTTTGGCTAAAAGAGCCAACGCTCAACTTATCTGAAGAAGTTAGAATCTGTGATCATGACCTACATTTGTTAGAATTTCTTCCAGTTTAACTTTTCCAGATTAAGACTAAGACGACCGTCTTAGATAATTTCTACCATGAAGAGTCAAACATACATAATAAGAATGTAATATGCAGTGCCTGAGAACGAGAAATTTAAAGCTTGACCAAGTCGTCTTTCTCGTTCTCGGGACTCCTGTAAGCTTCACGTTAATTTCAAACGCTCACATTATAAATAAACGTATTTTAACTTTGGGTTCTCATTCTCGTTACGGTTCTCAGTTATTGTGAACCTTTTCCAACTTAAGTTGTGTTCATTTTCTTTCTGTATCAGTGCTTACACGATATTCTTCAATTAATTCACTTTCTCTCCTATTTTAATGAAACTATGTCAGAAATGTGCAATATATTATGTTACAAACACAGAAGGCGGCACCATGGCCCAGCGGTTAGACCGTTCGCGTATCACTAAGGCGGACCGGGTTCGATCCCAGGGACCTGCATATACCTATTATTCGTGGTGGACGAAGTGGCGTCTGGAGGGTTTTCTTCGGGTTATGCGGTTTCCCCTGCCACTTGTTCCACGAATAAGTATAATCTGGTGGACCATCTACCCGCTGCCTTGCGGAAACCTGATTTTGCGCTACAAAAACTGGCAGAAAATCAAATACCTAATACCTCGTACTTTTATTTTATTTTCATAGGTTGGTACCTACAAACCATATCTTCCGTCCCACTTTATCCAAACTTCGGACTGGCAGGCACACACCTGGTGTGGTTAAAAATATGATGAAAGCTTTTAATCGTTAAAATATGAGCCTCTTTTCAGATTAGTACACAGATCATTACAACTAAGGTTTGGTTAAATAAGATATTTCTAATCTAGTCTTTGCATGTTGTAATTCCAGAACGGTGTTATCGGATAAATGAGTCAATTCTATTAGACTTGTCAAGTGCCTTTTTCTTTTTCTTTTGTGGTTCTTCTATACCATTGATTTTCATGTAAGTTTCAGTCTGTAGTGGGTTTAATACATTGGCAAATTTTAATATATCTGGGTGCGGAGAATCAAAGAGGGCATTGAATTTTCTGTGAAATGATTTGCAGGCGTTGGTTGTGTTAGCTGATGACTGTGCCGTCCAAATTACTGGGGGAAAACGTGCTTCATTCGATATATACCTAGTTGTCAACAAGAGAATCACAAAATTCCATTAATTTAGAGTTTTCTGGTTTCTCGTCATATAGATTAAACATAAAACAGTCACTTACTTCTTCAGGAGCTAGATAAGGAAGGCCAAAAATGTGAGTAAGCCATTGACCTTCTACAGATATTTTGTCTTTGTATGTGTTTGCTAAGCCAATACTTTGTAATTTACGCCACCAGGCTTGAGAAAAGTGGAATCTGCGTCCACTTATTACCACTGTTTCGTCCCATACAGATCTAATAGCGTTATGAATTGCTACGTCATAAGCCACTATAATTCTTTTTAGGTTTGAATGATAAACCCAGATCTGCAAATTTCTTAAGTATGCTCCTTAAAACAGAAGTGTATGTTTCCTCTCTTTTATCTGGTAACACACAAAATATTGCCAGAACATCGTGTTCATTTGCCAGGAAATGAAACGTAAACAACTGTGTGAAATGTTTAGCAGAGAAGTCAAATGTACCGACCATGTATACATAGTCATTTTTACACACAATTTCAGACTTGTTTCACAGGTAAACACTATAACGTTATCATCGATATCATTAAGAACAAACTGTTCAACTATTGAGGTTTTTAATTGAAGCTTACTAACACTTTCATGAGCCTCTGCTTTGGATGTTGGAAAGCGCGGAAGAAATTTTCGGCGTACATTACAAACTGCTTCTCGTAGTCGTTTTTTGTCCGAGAATTGTAATAAAGTAGCTGCATCACATGCGTTTTCACTAATTACTTCGGAAATAACTGCATTTGATTTCTCGCAAATGTCCTTAACAGCTTTGCGTTTACAAGTCGGAGTAAGGATACTTCACTTACCTCATGCTAGTGGTTATCTTGTTTTAATATGATAACTCCTTCACAACTTTGTTGTGCATCGCCATCTTATACGTCCATCTGAATAAGTACAGGCATATCTGTATTTAAAGCCGTCCAATATCATCAAGTCCTTTCCTCGGTTTGTACCCTCACTAATAACTTCCATAGTCAAACTGATACAACTGATACCAGCGAATGTCTGTTAGTGTTCGCTTACTAGAATAAACAGAAGTGTGCTGACAGAGGGCGTGTTCATTGTGGCGTAAAATCATGTTCCTACATCTGTTACCAACCTAACTTTATTTTTCCTTAAAAACATAACAGGTGGCGTAAGATCAACTTGCGCAAAATCATGCACCCCCTGGCTCGGGGTCCCATGGATCCATTCCAGACTAGGGCGGGGGATAGGAATTTTTCTGTAGCCAAGGTTATTTCCTATCCTCCCCAGAGACTGGAAGTATGAATGAGAGTGACTGTGTGCGTGCGCGCGCTTGTGTGTGTGTGTGTGTGTGTGTGTGTGTGTGTGTGTGTGTGTGTGTGTGTGTGTGTGTGTGTGTGTGTGTGTGTGTGTGTGGATGTATGTGTGTGTTTATGTGTGATCCAATGCATAAAACCCAAAGAAAAACCCTGTATACAAGTTAAGGCCATTGCTCATAGACAGTATGTTGCAAAGGTAGAAGGCGGACGATGTTTATTTCAGTTATAGGTGGGTTATAATTAAAACAATTAAAAATATATTACAAGTATTTTATTAAAGGAAAGCTATCAATAACGCTGTTAAATCGATGCTTTTGGTATTCATGTTTTGTTTCCGACAGCTCCAACATGAGGCTAGAAAAATTCCTGCATCTTCTCCAGTTTAATGATAAAAGAAATTAAAAAATAAAATAAAAAAGGTTGTCGAGTTACACAGAATGTCGAGTTATTGAGATTCCACGTAATGCAATTTTTATCAAACTTGTGAGAGCGATTTTTGAGAAATAAGCGATCTTTTTAAATTATGGACGCTCTTTAACTGCTATGGTTTACAGCGTCCAATTCTACACTACCACTTCATCTGTTGCACTCACATGACTTTCTCTACTCTTGTACTGACCATTCTTCTATCTTCTTCGTGTTAGTTGAGACAAAAATTTGCAGAAATTATCTTATTGCTCGTTTTCTTGCACGTGCAAAGGGAATACGGGTATACAGTAGGTTTTGAACGATAGTAAAATATTTTAAAGCTTTCAAATCCCGTTCTCTTTGCACGCCTAACATTTAAAAAAAAAAAAAATGAATAGCGATGTTCCATTTGACAGAAGTATAAGTTCTCCAAAACAAGGAATATCTCCGAAATGGTTCACTCAAAAAACTTATTTCGATATAAATTGTGTTTTAGCAAGATCTACATTTTCTGTATAGTAAGATTTTGTCTATTTCTGCGGTTTACGAGTTATTCAGAAGTTATCCAGAGTAAACAGGACTACATAGGCTATAGACAGAAAATTCAAAATGTACATTTCATTTGTCATCAAAATATCTCAAACATATGGCATTTTAATCAAAATCGTTAGAGCCATTTTCGTGAAAATCAAAATTTTCGAGAAATGTTCCATGTAAAGAGTAGCTTAGTGTAGAGCAATTTTTTTTAAAAATCTTCATGTCGCATCATTGAAATACATTAAACTTAAATACTAACTTTGGTTTTTAATCGACTTTTCGTTTTTGAGTTATGCTGTCCACAGACCGACAGATACACAGACACACAAACACGGACCTTTTTCTAAATATGCTGTTTTTGAATTTTGGGAGCCTCAAAACATATATTTCCGTGAAATCTCGACATCGAATTTTGGGTGGAATACAATACTTCCTTTACTAAGTAGTAGAGAAAGTAAAAAGGAATTGAGCACCCATGGTTGTAGTTCATTTAGTATGTCACTTGATTTGTGGCCTCTATGTGTTGCAGTAGGCAGTGACCAGTGTCCAGTGAGCAACAGAAACAGCTGAAAACGAGATAGCGCATGGTGCAGAGCTATCAGCCTTTGATAAGTGCATAATTGTGGGCTGCCACCTCAGTGAGTAGTCCAGCAGAGCAATAGCCGCTTAGTTAAACAAGTCCAAATAAACAGTAGCATTCATCCTACGTAAGTGGACATTGTGGCAATGGTAAACCATCCGGGCGACCGAAAATTCTGAATTAACAGATATCGCAGAACCTTTAAACGTGAAATTGTAAAGAACAGGGCACAACCGACGGCTACCATCAGATAGGAGTTTCAAGCAGCGATAAACGTATCGGTTTCCATTGGAACTTTGCGAACAGAGGCCCACCAATTCGGATATTCCGGGACAGCAGTAGCACATAAGCCACATATCACGAAGACGAACAAAGCTCAGAGACTCAGGTGGTTTTTGATCATCGCAACTGGACACTGGAGCAGTGGAAGTCGGCTCTATGGAGCGACGAGTCTAGATACACATTACTTCGGTCTGATGGACGTGAATGGGTGTGGTGGCTACCCGGGAACGGCTTTGACCACGAAATTTGGTGGTGGTGGTGGAGTGATGGTATGGGGGTGTTTCTCGTACTACGGTGTGGGACCACTGGTGGTTGTTCGTGGCACTCTAAACTCAAAGGCACTTTGTACAATTCTGGATAACAAAATGCTCCCTACACTGTGGCGTTATTATGGAATGGACCCTTGTTACTTCCAGGGTGACAATGCTTCGGCGGCTACTGTGGAATGGTGTGCAGACAATAATGTCCAACAGTTGGACTGGCCTGCACAGAGTCCTGACCTCAATCCCTTGAGCACCTTTGGGTAAATTGGACCGGCGAGTGAGGTCTCGGGAGAGGCGGTCAACTTCGTGTGGCCAACTGACTGCCAATGTTGCACCAGGAGTGGTAACGCATCCCAGCGGTAGTCTTAAACTACTGGAGAGCATGCCTGGCAGATTGGCTGCTGTTACAGCAGCAAGAGGTGGGTGCACGAGGTTCTGAAGGGGCAAAATAGCCACACAAACATTACGGACCAATGCCCAATTACTTTTGATAGATAGTGTATATTGATTGTGAAAGATCTTTATCAGATTTGAGATTCCTTTCTCGTAGATGTTCTGGTACAGTTTTGCGTCACATCCTTGGAAGACGAACCATATTTCGTATTTATTTAGTGATTTTTTAGTTATACTGTTCACATATACGTGCACCGCGCATCCTTTTTCTAAAGTTGCTTTCCTTTTTTACTTTCTCAACTGGGTAGATTCGATGTCTAGGTTTCATCGGAAATATTTTTTGAGGTCCCTTAAATCCCCCCCCCAAAAAAGCATTTTTAGAAAAAGGTCCCTTTGTGTGTGTGTGTGTGTGTGTGTGTGTGTGTGTGTGTGTGTGTGTGTGTGTGTATGTGCGTGCGTGCGTGTGTGTGTCAGTCTGTGGACAGCATAACTCAAAAACAAAAAGTCGGTTAAAACAAAAGATGGTATTTTAAGGATGCGACACGATAATTTTGAAGAAAATTTCTCCAAGCTAAACTAGCCTTTGCACAGAAAAGTCCTCGGAAATTTTGATTTTCTATAAAATGGCTCAACGAATTTTATTAAAATGTAATTTGTTTAGGATATTTTTATGACAAATGAAATGTATATTTTGAATCTTCTGGAAATAGCCTATGTAGTCCTGTTTACTCCGGATAACTTTTGAATAACTTGCAAACCGTAAGACATGTCCCAAATCTTGCTGTACAAAAACATAGATCTCATTAAAACACACAATTTATGTTCAAATGATTCTTTTTTTTTTTCTTCTTCTTCTTTGTGGGGGGGGGGGGGGGGGGGGGGAGTGAACCATCTCGGAGGTATTCCTTGTTATTTGTGTGAGTTTTGGAATACTTAAACTTTCATCATCAAGTGAATGATCGTTATTCATTCTTTTATATTTTAGCCATGCAAAGAGAACGGAATTTGAAAGCTATAAAAGATTTGACTATCGCTCAAAGCCTACTGTATTACCATATTCCCCTTGCACATATAAGGAAATGAGCAATAAGATATATCTGCAACTGTTTATCTCAACTAACACGAAGAACACATAGGAATACGAGTTTGTAAGAATGGTTAGTACAAGAGTAGAGAAAGTCACGTGAGTGCAACACTTTAGATTTTTTTAAACGAGAACTTCAATATCTCATTTTCCAACGAAATTGGAATACACAACATGTAAGGAATAGCGAACTAAGACCATGGCCTGCTTATGCACATTTTTAAATAATTTTATTGGATGCCTCATTGGCTTAAACATATAACCTTTTTTGATGTTATCGAAATAAATATTTGGAATACTTCGGTGTATTGTTTGTATTTTATCATTCCTAGCATGCAAATTTATGCCAGTAACAGTTAACGGATATCTTGAGAGATTGTGGGATAAACTTCTACTCTGCATCTTCTATAGTTATTTCCAGAGTCAATGACTTTGAATTTGAACTTCTCGTATTGTTGATCTCTGTTTGCTAGTTCTTGGTCCCTGGTAGGAACACAGCGAACGAGTACGTCTGTAAAGAATTCCAGGTACACAGCCACATCTGAAACTGGAGTCATGCTTCTAGTCGCGCTTACGATAATAGTACCAACCTTGGAATGTGTATTCACGCTCGATCAAAACAAAGAATTCACTCAAAATAGCGGAACTTAGTAGTATATTGCGTGCTGTGCCATTTATTTCCCTTTCCCTAAATAAGTTTGGAAGCTGTGCGAAAAACAGAAGTACTTATTGTATATATAGCTGGGGAAGAAAAGAATGGATCAAAACTAATTTTCTTAAACCTCAAGTTCACTATCGTTTAAGGTTACTGGATGTTACGAGGAACAAATTAACACAGCGGGAAAGTGTTAATGCTAATTTATTTTAAATTTATAACACTATAGTTATTACAGAACTTCAATATTTCTTGGTGTGTTTCTTGGTTTACAAATGTATGTTCCACAACTCTTCTTCATATCACAGAAATCTTTAACATGTGAAAAGTTAGAACTTGTTTCCACTGCTTCCTAATAAGGCAACGTACATAGGTTATAGCAAGCGGTCACTTCTTTACGTAATTCAACCTGAGATAATGCTAAAGAATTTTGGTAAAGGTAAAAGTTAACCATTTAAAAGGTTTTAACTCACCAACTATGACGAAAATAGGAAAAAGGCTTACGAGGAAAAAAAAAAAAAAAAAAAGACACTCTGGCTATAATGCCAGCTGCATTTGACTAGGAGATACCTCACCACATGTTACTCGCCTTCCCAGAAAGAGGTGCTCGCTCGTCACTCCACCTACCTTGCCTCTCCGGGAAGCGAAGTCACGTGTCCCCTGACGCCAGAATAGCGTGACGTATGGGAGTGATGTCAGCATTACTGACGTCTTGACGTAATGGGATTGGGGGTGGGATTTAATGGCATGTATACTACAGAACGGTGCAGTACTAAGAACTGTAAGTGATACTTATCAGGCGGAGAATGCATTTTGGGAATAAGACGACCTCAGAGTAGCTATATAGAGTACCCAGTAGTCTTAAACAAACAATGTGATTCGTTTAATACTTAAATATGATCTTTTACACAAATCAGGATTTCGTCTAATTTTACCACACAAAGGCAAACAAAAAGGACACAAAATAAGGGAAATCCCGTTAAAAAACGGGACAAGGATAAATCTCCTTGGAACGTAAATATTGGGGTGCTTATATATTATGGTCATAATTTGTGTGCCATGTTGCATGCCTTCCCAAAATACATCACTTACCGAGGGCTCTAAACCACAAAGCGCATCCGTGGGATGTTTTGTATAATTATAGAGGAGTGAAGCCATTGCGACATAACTACAGCCATAGGATTTGTGAAGCTGAATTCCAGTCAGCCAGATTAACTGTACATACATTAACTAAATACAGAGATATTTTAGATGTGGCGAATGGCTTGAAGTTGTGCACTGGTTTTTGTAATGTAATGACACCATAGGGGTAACGGATCAGTATCTGATACCCCTATGCAAGTGCAGTAAACATCGCGGGACAGTGCGTGGTTAAGTACAGTGACTGCTCGCATTACCAGTAGTGTCTTGCTTATTTCAAGTAGGAAACAGAGACGTTACCGCCACCATCAATTTGCATGACGTCACTCTTGCAGATCCTACTAACGCATTTGCCACGTCTAAAAAATACCTCTGTAGTTCGTCCATTACATACTTTTAGTCACCATTTCGGTATATTATTCTTCATAGGTTGTCTGCCTCATGTTATGAAGCCTGGAACACTTAGGCAACAGTATTACCAAGATTTGTTTTTACTTCAAGAACTAATCAACTATACCTACTTCCAGAGTGATCATAATCAATCAACATCATTCAGCTAGTCTATCAGCTAGTCAAAATCCAAATTGCATTAAATTATTAGAAGGATGCTGGGGTAGAGGCAACATTTAAATATTTGTCCTATCCTGCAATGCACTTCAATTTATTCACTCATACACCACCTCTTTAACAGAATACTTTGCTTTATTTACAAGTGATTCCCTCCATCCCATACAGCTTCTTTATATCATATATCACTTTAAAGCATTTCTATATGTTACATTCTTTTCTTATAGGTAGGATGTAATTATGTGCCCACATGTGTGGGGTGAGTGCTTCTAGATGCCAGTGTGAATTGCCCACTATGTTGCACACATTTCCTGGCTAGGTATGGTACTATTGTGTTCTTATTTGGCCTAATTAATATAAAAGATAAAAATATTCTTTAGCCTTCTTAACTAAAATAAAGATACTTCCAATGTGGCAGATGCATTTATCACTTTGATACAAAAAGAATATCAAATAAGTTGTTGAAAATCTTAAACTATGTAATATTACAATTCAGTAACAAATTGTACAATATTTCTCAACTAATAAGCCTGAATTCTTTTAAAATTATTTTCTTTTACATGCAATATGATGGCTATACAAACCAAGGGAATAGTATTAGGAAATAAGGCAACAAACTTTAGTTAAACAAAGAAAAGCACTTTTTCACATGGTGCACATCATCTGCCACATTTAATAGACCAAAATGTATGACCTATTTTCTTATGTTGCTTTACACGAAATGTACACAATGTTCCACTTCAAGTGAAACATCACCTACTTATTTAGTTGTTCGACTTTTCTAACCAAATTGAAATAAGTAAGGTTGCTAGTAGCATTAACATGAGTGCTGACATTTTTATGATATGATATGATCACTAAAAATGAAGAAACAAATATGTTTATTGTCCTGGTTCAAAATTACCAAGCTGTATAAAAGTGACTGAAAAATTATAAGTTAAAGATTTAGAATGAAGCTTTCTTTCTTAAAAATATACATTTTATGGTCCATTATGTATTTTCATGCTTCATGCTTCCTCATTTCTTATCTTTGCAATTATGAAAACCCCTCATTTATATTATGGAAGAAAAACTGATGCCTAAACTATCAGATGTGTGGATTACAACTATGAAAAATTTAACATAAATTAACAGTATTAACACATTTATAATTATATACACACAGAATTGCATCTTTACAATGGAGAAAATATCTAAATAGCTAACACATAATGAAATGTTTTTTTGTACAGATCAGAATAAAACTAATGATAGCTGTATTTATACTTTCATATTTTCTTTAGTGTTTTAGATGAACTGGTAATATCAGAGTGAATTATAACAAGAGTTCAGGCATGACTTTCTATTATAAAAACAAGATACTGAATACTGACAATGACAATATTAACTACAATCACATGGTCACATAACATCTTTAACTAGCTAATTAATTCATGCTAGAGGCTTCAACAAGAAATACATATGTATAATATCTTTAATAACAAATATAAATTAAATATATAACATAATTTACTAACACCATTCTTACTATCAAAGGAATATACCAGAAAATTGCCATTAGTGGTTTGTGCTTAGGTTTGCTTGCTACTTTCTTAGGTACTTTGGAAACTTGTATTTTTATCCTTTTGAGACAATTTCTTATCCTATTATATTATTAAATAATTTATAAGGTTGATAGGTATGTACAAAACAAAAGAAACTCGAACACATTTTAGCATAGGAAACCTAGACAATATTAAAACACTTTAAAACAGGAGTGGAATACAAAGTAGATTAATTCCGATTAATTTTTGAACTCTTATTTCATATAAATAAACATGTGTAGCTGTGCTGTAGCATGACCATTTGTGGCTGTGACTAACAATTTATGAACCTTTAAGAGGTTCTATGTATGCAATTTCACTATTGGCTGTTCTATTTTTTATGTTTTTATTTAGTTTTTGTTTCCCTACCTTGCAGGAAATACTTCTGTTAAGATGTGTACTTCAGATAAAGAAACCTTTGAATTCAGTGAACCCTGTGTTCCGCTAATTCAAAATTATTATATTTTATTACCTATATCTAAATAAGAAGCATTTGTTTTAAAATGAAATAGAAAAATATAATAGATTAGTTCAGCAATTTTAATTCTGTCAAGAATATTTTTACATTAAGTTCAGAAAAGATGTATTTACTTAAGTTTTGCCCAAGTGTGGAATGCTAAAACTTATGCATGCAGCTATTGCTTTGTAGATCCTAGTTACAACACTGGTCAAATATCTAATGTCTTCTGTTTTAATACACCTTTAGAGGGTACTGTATTAAACACCCCTGCCCAGCAGTGGTTTACGCTTTCTGAAAGTGTTTACATATATACTTAAACAGCAGCACAAGAATATTCTTCTTTGCTACTGCTGCATTAAAATAAGTTATGTTTAAAAATGGCATTAATATCTCTACTGACATATAATACCAAAACTCTAAGTTCTTGATATCATCCTGCTAAAAGTTTTTGTATTTATAGATTCGTTTTCCTTGCTTATGAAAAAGCAGCAAAACCAAAATGGCTGATTTTATATTACATTACTTTGTCAAATGTGCATGATTTTTGCACTTCATCTTATAATATACAGTTAAGTATATACAAGTAAAGATCTATAGTAATCTAACACAGATACTATCCATGCCATCATTATGTATACTTACACTTCACTAAATATTAATTTCAGTTTTAGTATAAAACAGCAACTATATCTATAAAAACTGTAATCAAAATAAATAAAATTTTGCCGTACCATATGTAATTTTTTAATTAAACTTATTTGTGCAAAATTGATGTTTGTATTGATGTTATTTATTTTTATTGATGTCATTTTGGTTACGTTTTATCTACAAAAAAGAACTGTGCATAAAGTTTAATTACATAATGATACATTTTGAGTGAATAAGATGTTATCTTACAAAATGCAGATGCTGTTATTATTTTTGCATATTTGATACAATTTGCTATCAGCATAATGCATTAAGACCATTGTTGAGAGATGTCATGATATTAATTTTCTTAGTGGGCAAACAACATTTCTGCAGTGCTGTTTGTGCAGCAGATGTTACTACTCAGCACCTGCACAAAATAGTTATCACATTGATTTATATCAGCATAGATAATGTTCTGTATTTTTGCTCTGTTATGTTATACCTTTTGGGTATTTGAATATATGCATGGAAATATTAATATTTGGAACTGAATCCTAATGAATAAAATTGCATATTATGTGCAATTACTTACACACATGGTAAGGTTGAAGTTCATTTTGTTTAATATGTGGTATTTGTGATAGGAAAGAGGAAGAAGAACTTTATAGGTGGAGCTGCCTTTCGTGTGAACAGCACTTAGTTATTATAAACAAGCTATCATTTTGTGAAACTTGCTTCTGTACTGTTCCTTCTTTATAAAGTCTCAACTTTTGTAACTTATATTACCCATTTATCAGTTACAAATATCAAGAATTTGTAACATACATTTTAAATGAGTTAACATTTTCTTGATTACGTAAGCCATAAAATTTATGATTTCGAGGAAACCAGAATTGTTCTTACAGTATACCAATAATTTATCATCTTTGGAGGTTAGAAGCATGTAAAAGCCTTATGCATATGTATAGTGACTAAACATTGTATGGTAACTTAAGAAAACTGTGCATATTTGATTTATGTCACAATGTACAATCATATAGCTTTTACAAAAATGTCTGCACTTTATTTTTTGACTGAGAGGAACAATTATTTTGTATGTAGACTCCAAGAACAACCCTTTCAATGCCTAACCTTTATGTGGTGTTTGTCATCAATCATCACTATTATAAAATGTTATTCTTATAGAATATTACATTTATCTGACGCATAGTATCTTTACTGATACATTACTATGTTATAGTAAGTGGGAATGCTAATAATTAATTGAATACATAGGTACCTACTAGTTTGAGTATATAATATAGGTAACTAGATTTTCTTTAGTTTAACATGAATTTATTGAGATTACCCAAATATTAAAGAATATATAATAGCAGCCTTCTGTGTGTAAAGTTAATATCCTAGCATAATTAGTTACAGTAAACAGATATGCATAGCCTAGATTCAGTCAAAAATAATTTTGTACCTATATTTCATTAAGTATGTCTCATTGGTAGAAACAACACCCTTAGATTTCTTTCATAGTAACAGCCATAGTGTTTTCCATTCATTGTTCTCACATATTCCTTCACAAAGTTAATTATTAGTTTGTAAGTCATACACTGTCATCTGGTTTGCCAATGTTCACTCTGTAAATGCTTGGTTTTCTAAGACATTCACTTGTATAAATTGTCGGCTGTCTTGGGGCTCCTGGTTTCCATTTACTTGGTCCCAATTGATTTCAAAGCATTCATCCCCTTCCTAATCTTCAGTGTAAATACCGTGCTACAATTTATGTACTAGAAAATGTACATTAGCAATGTTAAAATTGGTTATTAAAATGCTTTGGAGTTCGACATCACATAATCAGTCATGAAAGGCATTCACAGTCCTATAGTTCTTGTATCAGAAACCTTGTCTGAAGTAGCTTGCACAATAAGCTTTCAAGTGCCTCCAAAGTTGATTTTATTTATGGTACTGCAAAGAATACTATATCAAATTTCATAGATATGCATGCTACAGTTTTTATTGACAAATGCACAACATAAGAAAACTACAGTTTTTCCATAAAAATGCTAATGACTTCCTGCAGTAAAACTTCTTCTTGAAGCTCTCCATATACTTAATTAATTGAGCCAAGTATTTTGTTAAGAGACATTAAAATGTCTTTATTTTAAATCAGGAAACTATCCACTTTTATATACCTAACCTCAAATTTTGCTCTTATTTTGAATAAGTATCCTCTGACATCATCCTGCCCCTTGTCATTGCTTATAAATACTTTAAATTGACATGAATCTCAAACACAATACTCTTATCACATATTCTTCTTCATTTAACACATTACTCTTCTATTCATTTTAAAGCATTTGTATTTCTGTACACATGTCATGTACTTGTTCCTTCATAAAATATACCACTCAACTGTATTCTTTTAGTCTTATCCTTTTGTATAACACTTTGTAATTGTTCTAAATAATTGTTTGCTCTGCCTCTTAGGGTATTTCCTTTCTCTGTGCTAGTTTCTATGCAAAAGTACATTATCTCTAAGTACCATATTCCTTGACTTGAGACCTGATTGCATCTTTCACTCATATTATTGCCCCTGCTTAATGATGTTCCAGTGCCTCTTTGACATGTGCAACTTCCTTTATTCAAATAAAATGATATTGGAACTGTAACATATCTAGTCTCTTTCAGTGTGTTACACCTCTTTTTGTCATAGCTCTTCTCCTATTTCAAAAATGCTTTCTGTCTACATAGCTGTCAAATTCTTCACCTTGGTGCTTTATCTTCTCAGCTCCAGTGTCTCATAGAAGTCACGTTACTTATGTGCGGTGCCTGTACGTCTCAATTTGACCTTAAGAATTGAACACCATACTGACAAGTTTGTTTTGCTTGGCACATATCCTATGCTTTAACCTTAGAAGTAACTGAACTCAGGACTGAGGAGGTTATATCTGTTTCATTGTACTCATACTTGCTATTTACTTTCTCTACTTTCTTCTCCTGCTACTCCATCACCTTTTACCCTTGCATAAATTTTATTTTCTATATTTATTTGATTTTCTGTTACATATTATCTGCTATTTCCTTTCCCCACCCTTCTCTTAGTGTTTTCTTGTACATGGTTGTTTTTCCACTTATTCAACAAAACAATATAATCATATTCCAGTAAAAATACATTTCTATCTCTCTTTTGGTCATTTTTTGAGTTATTTTACATAAATCATATGAATTTGACACAGATTTGAACTGTTGTTATTCTAATGGAGGAGCATTAAAATAAGTTATCAACTTTGCACACAAATTCAGCTACATCAGAAAAATGAGATTTTAAACAACCAAGTTTCATTTGAGAATATTTTCATTTAATAATGACACACTCTTCATCAGGTACATGGTTCCAATATTTAAATTCTCATACATCAGGAGTCAAGGATAATATACCAGTTTATGTATTTAATCTTACTTCTTTTACATTTTTATTTTATAATAGCTAAGATGTATTTTTTCATGCACAAAGGAATCAATATAAAAGGTTAAAATATGAATAAAATTGGCTGCAAAATTAGGAATTGCACAACTCCTAGTTGCTTACTTTTGCTTATGTAACCTCTGCTTGTTGAATATTTTTCTCCATTTAATATTGCATCTTAAGAACTACAGCCTTTCTAAAGCCATTAATAATCTGCATTGGCCATATTAATAACATAAGATCATTCACAATTTTCTCAGCAAGAATATTTCCTCATTTTGTTTATAATACTCAACCAAATATACAGTATCTTTCGGGAAATATTGGAACATGAAAGATTAAAGATGGCCTTATTAAGCATGTAATCTGTTGTCACAAACTTTACTCAAAATTTTTATAAATGTTTATTTTCTTCTAACTTAATATGATATAATTACTGGCAGGTCAATTACATGAAATATGGTTGGTGTATGCACATTGAAATGCTGCACTTTTTAGAATCAATTCACAAAAGAGAAACAATAACACTTAAGCTTCCAGGTTATTTTGGTACCTTAGAAAAGCATTCTTTGCATATCTTATCCAAAGAACTTTAAATCGGCATAAAGTAATTGAGACCCATGGGCATGTTGTTTTGTTGCTATTTTCCATTTCCAATTTAATTTAAGATTTACTTTTAAGGTTTAAAAGGGATTAAGTTCTTTTTATAAATATATATCACGTATATATAATAAAGCCAAGTGAATGTTTGTAGCTATAAAGAACTGGAATGGAATTGGTGGCTACGTCAGAAACAGGCTTCATGTATTGCTTTCTCAAACGTCAAAGAGAGGACCTAGACATTTATTTCTTTTTGACCCTTTCTCACTAAGTTAAACACCCCTAGCCTGTAGCACTGGAATAACATAACGGTTGTGCTAGTGTGATGGCCAGCGAAGCTGGGTTAGAAGACACCAGTGAAATCCAACAAACTTTAATAATGCAGTATGTGTCCAGCAGCTTATTCCAGCAACTTTAAACAATAAAATAAGAAGTTCCAGAGCTACTCAATTAGTTGTTATTCATTGATTCCCATGTGCATATGAAAATGTGCATGTATATATCTATAATACCTATTTTATGTGATGACTGTTGCAATATGCCATTTTTAGATTATGATATGAACATTGCAAATACATTAAATTATTGGTATGCATTAAGTCTTTACATATTATATTATATTTGTATTTATAGCATGCTTTATAAATATATTTTTACATTTTTCTGAACTTGGAAAATGAATAATACCACAACTCCTGGTACATATATTAGATCTTGCATCCACTGTGATCATTTTCTTATAAGCTTGCTTTCACCCATATTTAAATGTTATTCTTTGCTTTGTTTCTTAGTCTTACTTTCTTCATAATCATCCATTTGGAAACAAAATTTACCTCTTAATTATTAACAAAGAAAATAACTTCAAAACTAAACTGTACGTAAGTGAAATTGTAATTTCTGTAGTGTTCAGTGCATCACACATCTTAGATGACCTTTACATATTTTACCGTCATGATGTATGTACCAAATCTCAATTCTTCCTTTTGATGCTTAGCCTTGTTTGTATTGTCTATCAACTTCACACAAAAGAGATGATAAATGGTAAAATTTGCATGAACTAGGAATACGAGAATGTTAGAGGGTGTATAGGTAGGTCTTTGAAAGAATCTGAGTTATGTACATTCACCTATTGAATACCTAGATTTCAGAAACAATGCATCACCATTTCAAAACATATGCTAAAAATCTTATTAATCTGCTTTTCCCAGACATGTATTGCTAAGTTTATTTGTATACTTATTAGAAGTTCATATGTTTGAATCTCATTTACCAGCAGTTGTTTTCAAATGGCACATTGACGTTGTTAACTAATTTTTTTCAGACAGTGCTAATTATACCTGAGTATTTCATAATTACTTATGCAAAAATTCTTTCCATCTTTACAGTAGCAAATGCAATAAAGAAAAAGGTTATACTATTTGTTTCACTTTCTCCCTTTATGCCAGGGATGAATTTTACTTAATGTGACTTAACACAATGGGGTGTAATGTGAAAGTTTAACATGTTGTATTAAGCAAAGCTATTTAATGTTGACTTTGTGTGGTTTAACTTAATGTGACATAACTTAAGAGTCTGGCAATGCCAAACATTTTCTCCATGTTAAGTCAAATTTGCAGGTCATCTGACTAAGTAGAACCAATCGCCGATCACGTATCATGCAGGAGTAAATTGTGGCTCTATGTAACTATTTGCATCAGGACTTTTTCTTTGTTTATTTTGTTTTGCTCCAAAAGTAGGTTATGACCATCTCCATACTTGGCTCTCTGTTTAAAAATGTTTCTTTCTCCAAATTTGTTTATTCTCTTTCTTTTCATTTGTTGAAAACATTACCTATTATTAGAAAAAGAGAGCTGCTTTGAATACTCACCATGTCTGCTGGGTATACGAGTAACCAACCAGAAGGTTCTCATTATATTAAGATGAACTTCTAGTTTGTTACTTCATGTTATGTCCCGCAGCGTTAAGTCATGTTAAGTAAAGTTCATTGTAACCCTGACCTTAGCTTTTCATTTTTGTGTACTTATAAGGGGTTTTATATCAGCAATATAAAATTATTCTAATACAAATTTAAGAACACATTTTTCAACACTGAAACAACGTGCTCTTAAAATATTTCACATAAATGCTTCAGAGTCCTGAAATTCTGCTGTATTTTAGTCAAACTTTATATTCTTGTCACTAAAATAAATACTTAAATTAGAGATGATAGAATGGAAACAGGCTCAATTTTGTGAAAGAAAAAAGTAGGTTCTTTGTTACTATATATTACTTTCAAGATATCAGAGCATGCTATATACAATGTATAAACAATTTTTTATGTTTTTATCTTACAGATTTACAGTGAGTTATATCCCCTTGTGCTCTTATCTTCTTGATGATTGATCAAAAATTGCATTCCATTATTCATTTTTATCATATTCTGCAGATTAATAAGATAACTCCATGTTATATATTTACAAAGCATCAATAGGTGAATGTCATTCAGCTAAAATTCCATGGCACATTTCAGCAGGATCTTCTTAAGTAAAATGAACAAGGCTACCACTATGACCATTGAAAGTATATAAAGCAGCATACATATTATCAAGAAATTGCAAAACTTTAAAGCCTAATTAGTTAAGTTTATGTGGTCAGCATTAAATTTCAAGCTAAGGGAATTATGTACTCTAAGACAAAAATTCTGTATACCACTCCAGATACTTTATTTGACAAACTTTTCTAAAATTAATCCAAAGATACTGCAAAGGTCTTGTAGTCTTCATAAGCACATTTCTTACAAAATGGTATTATTTTAAGGATTTTTAAGCATAAACATTACTTTGTCCAAAACTGTCAGTTGTAGTTAGAGCTGTTGGTATTTCTGGACATCCATGCACCTGTACATTCACTGCTTTTGAAATAAAAAGCAAAGAAAAGAATGTCTATTGACATCAATTGTCAAGATTTAATTTATTAATACACTGGTGCCAGCACCAGCAAGCACGATGTATAGCAGTACCAACATAGTATATATTCTAACTAGTACTTGGACAGTATAATCCTATAGACTCTTATTGAATATAAAACTTCTGTTATATTTTTGTTAAGAGTCCCTCAATTGTTAAATGTTCCTTTTTGATACAATGTAATCTTTTGTCAGTTTTAAATTAGAGGCTATGTTTACATGACAGTAGTTGCTGCTGGTTTACACCATTCCTGATCCATACAAAACCAAAGTGTTAAAGTAATATTTTTCCTATCTTGTTACGTTTTATGACGCAATATCAAAGAAAGGTGCTTTCACAAATGTGCTGAAAAGTTCTTGTAAAACTGATATGTATGTGTTTTAAGTACTTATATGTATGTTTATGATTTAGAATTATTGTTTTAAACAAAGTGTATGTTTGTTTTGATATCTACTTTTAGGTTAATAAGTGACTTAAGTCACCTGTCTTTAGTGTGGGCTCCAGGGTTCAATCCCCAGTACTAGCATAGGATTTTTCCCTGCTGGAAGGTCTGGTCAGGGGTACACTCAGCCTTGTTAGACCCTTGAGTGACCAATTGAGGATCTACTTGAATAAAGAAGTAGCGGCCCCAGGTCATGAAGACCGCAGAGCATACTGCCCTCCAGTACTGCACCCCACTCATGATACCTGTAGCGTGTAGAGGTGGGGGATGCAGTGGCTGGGTGGTAAGCTTTGGCCCGGATAGGGCTATTGCACATGGGGTTAGTTAATTGACTTAAGTACGTTGTTCAGTTTCTTCTGCTTTCCTTAATTTTTAGTATATATATTATTTGATTGATTATCCTAAATTTTTTATAGAAATATTATAGATATTTAGTAAAACATATGGAAACCATATAATAAGAGATCTACAGAAAGTGAGCAAAGAGGAACATCATAACCCTACTTATTCCTATTATTGTGCCAATGATCATTTTGGACTTCTAAGCAGCCAAACATCCTAACCTGTTGTTTACTTGGTTCTATAATGTAGCATGCCTGGGTGATTTCTGTTCATGGCCATCGTTATTTGGCATCAGGGAAGTACTGGTTCCACCATTACTACTGTCACCACCATTACCATGTTGTTAATCTTATGGTACATTCACTGATGGCACATGTGCCTCCTCCCAATGTTTTTAACCATTAAAATTTAAAACAATTTCTATCTAAGGTTGTTTACAAATGAGATGATGTCTCTAGCAACACGAGATTGCCAACCAGTATTGACATATTACATTTCTGCTAGTAGGAAATGCTGCCCAGCAAGTGAATCCGTCTCTAATAAGTGCTGATTTTATTACATCCAAATATTTTAATTTTGCTAACATTACTCCACAAAGAAGATAGAGGGTAATATTTGTAATATAAGTGCAAAAACCACATATTTTAAATTCAAATAGTTTTCATAATACAACTGAATAAATACCCCATGTAGGCAATGAAATGACCATCATTTATATGTACATATATATTTGTGTTTATATATTAATATAATACAAAACTATGCCAGGATGGGCTAACATAACTATATTGAGCAAGCACCAGGAAATTGCTCGTCTTCTTTCTGTTGTTCAAGATGAGAGCCGGTAGCTCACTTAGCCTGATAAGCAGAATACTGCATCTGGAGGGCATCTACCATGACATGCGGAACTAAGCATATAAACCTTGTGCTTACCCTTCAGAGTTCAAATGCTTCATGTGAGGAATCAGTTGTTTTAAGTAGGGATGGAACAGATATGAAATAATGCAATGGTCTTAATGGGAGTTTAGTGATGCAAAGAGGCAGGTATTGCAAAGCCAGGCACGAATTGTGTATTATCTTACGGTATGCACATGATTTTCTGGAGAGCAAAACTCTTCTCATTTAAATTACCTCTAAAATGATCATCCGAAATCTTTGTTTTGTAATGGGTTTTCATATACATGAGCTAACTCTTCCAAAATCAACAGTGAACAAGAGAAGATTACAATTTAAGAATTATAATGACTTTGCTGGCACTCCTGTCTGACAAGTGGTGCCTTAACCTTTACAGACTAAAAAGAATATGTCAAAATTAATCCCTAAGTAAAATCCTCTTGAGCTATGAATGTAAAAAAATATTAAATTTATTTTGCTGATGTAGGAATTTGTTTACATTTAGCTTTGTTTGAAGAGATAAGCAATTATTTCTATTACTAACACACAGTTTTAGTAATTTTTATCTGTGTTTTAGTTATAATCAATCAATGGCCAAAATTGACTGCTCATATGCAACAAACTGAGTACTGGAACCTGTGCTCCCGGTTCTTTGCTGCTTAAATACTTGAATGAATATTGCAACCTTTATTGTTATCTTTTATTACTGTGTCGCCCAAATTTAATTGAACCAGAGCCTGTGACGCATCTTAGATGATAACAGCAATGTGCTTCGATGTGCCAGAGAGTATAGGATCACTGATTTATTCAGGGTGTTGCAATGCAGTTTGTTCTGTGGTAGTAACAACTAAAATGAAGTGAAGTGAGCAGAATGACAAATAATAGTCCTAATTATTCCATTCTGAATTGGGTATTTGTTCAGGATTTGTATGTACACAAACTTTAGCTTAAGGTGTCAGTAGATTATTTGGAAGATATTATAGCCAATGTGTCACTGCAAGCAATCTTGGTTGTAGGTAGGTACTAATTATACATTCTCAAATTTATTTATGAATTATGAAAAGTGCTTATTAATTATTAGTGTAGCTTGAATAAGTATCACCATTAGGAGTAACAATGCACATTGTTCATATTACAAGTAGTTTGCAAGAATTTGACAAATAGCATACACTGCAAATGCCTACTACTTATACTGCTTCTGGAGCCAATAAAAATTCATTTCTCTTGTATCCATTTTTGGAAACATTTTTAGTAACATATCTCTTTGTAATCCAAGGTAACATTGTTTCAATGGCTGTTACAAATTAAACAGTGTACTCAGTGTGAAGTGATGACCACTAAACTATTCATACTACAATGTTGAATATATTTATCCACATTAAAGTTTTATGCACTGTTTTGATAGGTTTACATAACCTACATATATGTTTTTCACTCATAAATTCCTCATTATGCATCTCGACATGTGTAACCTCAGAGACAACTGTCGTGGTTATATCCATACCGCACTGAGCTGCACTGTCCTAACCTATCCTACCATCGAGGACACATGGAATATCTCAACATCCGTTCTTCATCACTAACTTTCCCAAACCTTGCATTCTAATAGCTCTTCCTCCTCCAAAACAATGTTTTATTTTTTATTTCTTTCCTCAAGAAAATTTTGCTTTAACCTAAGAGTGTTAATGAGTCATATGTTATTAAAAATATCATTAATCTAAAAAAACACCAGAAGAAGCAGCAGAGCTGCATTATTGCTACCAGTGCCACCACCTCGTCTTCACTACCATCACCATCCTTAAAATAACAACTGCTGAAACTGCAACACCTTCAGGAATGAATGTTAGTATACAATTTTTCACATTTAAATCACATTTATTAATATCTAGTGAAGCAGGACCAGCATATAAGCATAGTCCACATGCAGAAAAAGAAAGCTTATTTTACTCTAATATATATTTCATAAAAATGGCTGAATGTTCTGTGCTCTAAGTTAAGTTTATTAACAGTTCTAAACAGTTCAGTATTTTTGTATATTCCTTTTACCTTTATTACCAAATTAATATGGCTTAACGTCCCCTCTATAGAATGTTACTCAATCCTTTTAATCTATTTACTATGATGCTATATTTAGAAATGTTTTTTAATAAGTTGCAACTTCTTACATTCAAGGTCTCTCTCTCTCTCAGACCATCTGCTATAGACATTCTGCAAGATTCAGATTACCACAGTTCTTAAGGTTTGTTTTTTAAATTTCTGTTTGTTCAGCAGTACAATATAAGAGGCCCAAAGTTTTTATAACTTTTAGATACACATGTCTGCCAGATGCCAATTAGTGAGGTTTATATAAGTTCTGTAAATATTTAATCCATCATAACCATCAAGCTTTTTAAGCTAGAAAGTCCAGAAACTAGTCAACATTTTGTTTAAAGTCCAATAAATTCTGCTCATTTACTTATAAGTAAAATAGTTCATATTGTGATCACATTTAACTGTTCTAAACAGTAGCTGGGACAGAAAATGAGCATCTATGTTTTGCACAAGTATTAAGAGAGTGAGGTAATGGTAACAGCTCACTGCTTCCTTCAAAGAAAATTCTCCACCAACAATGATCACCACCACATCTTGTCCTCCTTTCATCATTTTTGTAACTTGGTGCTGCTTAAAGCAACCAGAGCATGTTAGGAGCAGAAAATACTTGCTGAACAGCATCTAAATTAAAGATTGCTATCCTGAAAATGTGAAGTTAACGGTAAGTCCAAACTGGTTTTAATCAGTAAACTTTGTACATGGCTTCATACTTTTCAATGTATTCATATCACTGGTATATTTTGTGGGCTATCAGAGCTATCACCAGAGCCCATATCTAAAGTATACTAGAAATTATTAAGTAATATTAATAGTAATTGTAATACAAAGTAGTTTCCCTCATGAAGAATTAGCGTGTGTATGGAATATGTCTCGTTCTCTACTGTTGAATAGAGGGGAGAGTAGGGTTTAGGATGCTTGCTGCCACAGACTTCACTATGATGTGGGAAGAGAGAGGTGAGGTGGCAGAATGCAGGAATAAGCATGCCAAGGCTTTGGAATCCCATGTCACTATACTCACACAAGCATCTCCAAAATGTCCCATATGAGCATGACTGGCTGCATAGTAATAGCACGTGGAGTTAAAAGCAAGAAGGAATGTTTTTAGTTCTGCAATTGTTATGGTCCTCGTCTACTGTGTTAATATTATTTATTTCATAGTGTACAGTATACCAAGACAGTTGCTAGTGCTAATGCTTCGAAATGGATTAACAATATGGAGTAAAATAGTGAAATGACCATACTCGCAGTTGAAATAGGAGGATAAATTAGTGATAGTAAAACAAGGAAGACCTACTTCACCTCTTTTGCACTTGCAGTATGAGCAGAAGCAACAGAAATATGCATACTTCGAAAATTATTTTAATATAATCAATTATGATAAGTATATGTGGCTGACTGGTTCATGTGAATTAAATAACTTTATTGCTGGCCATACTTGTTTTGGCAACTGAGAAAATGCCCTGGAATATGACGAGTTTCCCAATTTTAGCATATTTAATCCCAACTTTAGATAAACATAAGAAATAAACTATGCATACAAAATCTCTTATAGCTTTAAAAGCTTTCAACACTCAACGGACAGATCATTCATTGAACTATCAAAAAAACATTGTTGATCATATGCATAGTAAAAAGATTAAGAAAGTAGAAATGTATTGAATAGATTGATTGATGCAGTTCTTATACTTTCCAATCTATGAATTTTGTTAAGGAAACCAGAGAATTTTTTGTTTCTCGTAATGGTTTTTGTCAATACTCATGTATGGAAAAGCAGAGTGCAACATTTTAGAACCTTCTCTAGATTCTTGTTTAATCTTTCTCAAGAAGTTAAAGTCATAATATTTGAGAACTTAGCTGAAGTTTTCATGTTTCTTAGGCTTTTCACATTTTCCTTGGAATTCCAACACACATGCAGTGATATATTCATCAAGAAATGCTTAGAAGTTAACCAAAATATTTCATAAAATGCTTGAGTTTTAAACATTTTATGAAGTGTCTGATTTCAACTACATTGATGTTTCTTAAGATCCTGCTGAACGTGTGTTATGAAACTGAAATGCTAATTGAGGTAAAGATATGTGAGGGGAATGCAGGAGAGGATTGGTTGGTTGCCAGAGATGAATACAGGGACCAGTGTATTTACAGCATGCCAATTTAGTGCATTTAAATAATTTAAATATAAAACATATCTGTTTAGTACTCAGACAAATTATAGAAACAAAGTCTTTTACTTAATGCAAGAAAAGTATCTGGATTCATCTCTGGTTTAAAGGATATCGGACGGAAAGTGTTGTGTGTGAATGGAAGGGTGGGGAAGAAAATGATACAAATCTAAAGCTTATTACGTTCTTCATGTGCCTTCTTCACAATAGCCAGCTTAGAGTGTGGATCAGAAACAGGAAGTCCACTGTATGGTGGATCTCTTGTGCCATGCAGCATGAGTGTCCACTCCTTGATGAAACCTGTTTGAGGTGTTTGTGAGTTGAAACTTACCTGCAACATAATATTTACCATTTATGACAAAACATACACTAAATTTTAAACTAAAACACTGATGATAATTTTCAACCATTTTTAACCCTGAGAAACAATACTTTGATACAAAATGTATTGTACTATGTACTATGTATACTATGTATTGTAATTCCCCAATTCCTACTTTTCATTATCCCATTTGCATCATATCCCCCGTGTGGTGACCAGGTTAAGAATAGCCCCAACGTGGTCCATGATTGTCGTAAAAGGTGACTAAAATGGATACCTAGCGTTCAGAGGAATAGCCGGATCACCCAGTCCCTGGGGATAAAAATAGGGGACCTGGCCCTCCGGGTTGGGGGTTTGGAGCTAGGCCAAAAACCTAGCCCAGTAAAACAGTCTCTGTTAAACAACCCTTAGACAAGCCTCGGAATGGACAGATCATTGATAAAAAGAAACAGGCAAAGAAAATGGAAATTGATTTTGGTGCATGGAATATAAAAGCACTTTTCAGAGCTGGAGCATTAAACAGTTTGATTCAGCAAATTCAACAATAGAAAATGGATATAATAGCATTGCAAGAAATATGCTGGTATGGGAAAGATATTTTGAACTTGGACAGACATACTATGTTTTAAATTGGGAAAGATGCAGGAGTACAATAATTTGGGGTGGCATTTATAGTAATGAAACAGATGAAAATAAATGTAATTGACTTTAAAGCCATTAATGAACGAAAATGTATATTAAGAATCAAATCTAAAACAAGAAATGTTAATTATTATTTATTTATGCCAACAAACTTACTGTTGGTGTTTTTAAACACAAAAGCCGTGTGTGGGCAAAGTTTGAGAGGTAGAACTGGAACTTAAAAATTCAATGCCACAACTGGGATTTGAACCACAGACCTGGTTTGAGAATTTAATGCCATTCTGGCAGTTTGTCACAATAGCTCAGTGGTTAGAGCGTCCGCCCGGTAAGCGGAAGGTCTGTGGTTCAAATCCCAGTTGTGGCATTGAATTTTTAAGTTCCAGTTCTACCTCTCAAGAAATGTTAGTTTCATTAATATCCATGCCCCAACAGAAGAAAAGGACAACAAAATTAAGGAAGAATTTTATCAAAGGCTAGAACAGGAATATGATGAAATTCCATCAAACAATATTATAATAATAATAGGTGTTTGTAATGCCAAAATAGGACAAGAAGATATATACGAAGGTGAAACTTGTAGACATAGCTTACACAATGTCAATGGGCAAAAGCTTATCGATTTTGCCTCTAGTAAAGATATGGTTATACCTTCAACATTCTTCCTACACAAGATTTTCATAAGCAAACATTGGTTCACCTGATAGTAAGACATCCAATCAAATAGACCACAATTTAATTGGCAAGAGACATAAAAGACATAATGGATGTAAGATCGCACAGAGGTGCCAATAGTGACACAGATCACTAGGTACCTAGTTAAATCTAAAATTCAATGGAATCTGATATATAAGAAAAATATAAAAATCAATAGACTAGAAATATATAAAGTAGAAACACTTCAAGACCCAACTGTAAGAAAGAATTATCAAAAGGAACTTGGACAGGACAAATACTGCAGAAGAAGAGAATAACATAGAAACTCGATAGGCACAGTTGAAAAGGCTATGAAAGAAACAGCAGCAAAGAGTTAGGAATGGAGGGGAAGTCAACTAGGCAAAGATGGTTCAATGAAGAATGCATGGAAACAGTTAAATTAAAAAATGAAGCTTATAAAGCTTGGCTGAATAGACCAACAAGAACCAAGAGGTCAGTAAATGAAGATTTGAGAAGACAGGCTAGTAAAATATGTCGTAAGAAGAAGAGAGCACAAATGAAGGAACAAGTGAAACAAATATAAGAGGATTTGAAGAACAACAGGTTAAGGAGAGCATATAAAGAAACCAGTCATTTGAAAGAGGGTTACAAACCCCGAACAGATGTAATTAAGGACAGCAAAGGAAAACTATTGGCTGAGGAAACAGAGATTAAGGAAAGATTGAAAACATATTTCCAACAACTATTAACTGAAATAAAAAAGGACACAGATATAGAGGAGAAAGAAAGGTATGCTAAAGAGAAGGAAGAGATTAGGGTGGAACCTCCACACATGATATATATACAGATAGCCATACAGAAGATGCATAATAATAAACCACTTGGAATAGATAATATAAGAACAGAAATGATTAAATATGAAGAAGAGTACAAGAAGAAATTCACTCAATCATACAGCAAATATGGGAGGAAGAAAAACTACCAGAAGAATGGAGGACAAGTATTCTAACACCCATATATCAAAACAAAGGAAACAAATTGGAATGTAAGTATTACTGAGGCACATCCCTATTCCGCACTGGGTATAAAATCTTAACCAACATAATAGGGCATTGACTTAAACAATATGCAGAAGAAATTATTGGGGAATACCAGGCGGGCTTTAGAGCAGGAAGATCTACAATAGACCAGATATTCACCCTAAAACAAATCTTGGAGAAAACATAGGAATACGATATAGAAATCTACCAGATTTTATAAATTTCCATAAAGCATACGATTGCAAGAAAGTGTTCCAGATATAAAATATTTTAAAATTCCAAATAAATTAATAAGACTAATAAAGGCTACTATGGAAAACACAACAACACATGTTAAAATTAGGAATAGTTTAACAGATAGCTTTAAAATTGAGAATGGGCTTAAACAAGGAGATGGTTTAGCACCAGTATTACTTAATCTGATGCTGGAATATATAATAAGACAGCTAAATGTAAATACTAATTCCACAATATATTATAGATAAGCACAATGATTGGCATATGCATATTATTGGGAAAAAGAAAAATACTGTGATAGATGTGTATAATGAGTTGAACAGCAAGGCTAGATTAATAGGTCTTAAAGTCAACACAGAAAAAACTAAAATAATGATACAAAATAGATAAAACAAGAGAAATAATGTTGCTTGGCCCATAGGCAACAATAAGATAGAACTAGTGGACAGTTTCAAATATCTGGGCACAATGGTGGGTCAAAATAATGATGAAAGTAAAGAAATTACAGCTTGTATATTGGCTACAAACAAGACATATCATTCACTTCAGAAGTTGCTTAAAACAAAAATATAAGCAGGAAAACTAAGATTAGGCTATACAAAACGTTAATCAAGACTGTGCTGATATATGGATGCAATTCCAATTCTGAGAAAATGTTAGTTACATTTGAAAGGAAAATTCTGAGAAGGATCTACGGTCCAATACAAGAGGATGGAAGATGGCGAATAAGGTGGAATAAAGAAATATATGAACTATATAAAGAGGTGGCCATTGGGAAAGATATAAAACTAAGGAGATTGAGATGGGCTGGCCATATAGCAAAGGATGACAGATAAACGTATCCCCAAGAAAATACTGGATGGAAAACTTTACAAGACCAGACCAAAAGGAGCACCAGGGGGAAGATGGGAAGACACTGTAAGAAAGGATGCAATGCAACTACTCGATGTTAGGATATGGAGAAGGAAGGCTATGGATAGGGAAGAATGGAAGCAAAAGCTAAGGGAAGCTGAAGCCCACAGTGGGTTGTAATGCTTAGAAGAAAAAAAATTGCATCATATGGTGAGTTGTACTCACTCTGATTAGTGCTAGCATTTAAATTGCATGATGAGCATACTTGCAGGTGTGTGCTGATCAATAAAACTATATACATTTTATTTTTTAACCTGGCATTAGTTACAGCCATCTGACAGATTACACATTTCAAATTATATCTTAGTCAGCATTGGCAGTACTCTCTGTTTACCTTTCAGCTATTCTCCTAGCTCTACAGTTACAACCGTTTGTTGCAGCACCCCTTTTGATCTCACGGAATGCTGTGACTAAACAGGTAAGTTTGTATAACTTCATATATAATATGAAATCTCTTGCAATGTTTTTATTATGTGTAAAATACGTAGTCTTTTATTATATATTTCTAGCTTGTTTTGTTTTTGTAATATAAACTTAAAATGTTCTATGAGATTGCTGTGACTAAAATGTAACAATTTGCTATTTCTCAGCTTTATAATGGATCCAAACAGAAGAGATAATATAAACAATGAAGATGATTTGGCAGAGGTACTAAGGATGTTACAAGAAAAAGATGAATCTCACTGTAGTGTTCACAGTGAAGAAGAATCGGACACAAATACAG
Source organism: Tenodera sinensis (assembly GCA_030765045.1). Taxonomy (NCBI): domain Eukaryota; kingdom Metazoa; phylum Arthropoda; class Insecta; order Mantodea; family Mantidae; genus Tenodera; species Tenodera sinensis. The sequence goes on from CM060961.1 coordinate 64,921,330, forward strand.
TTGTTTCAGATGACCAAAGATTACAGCAGGAGTGGAGGGAACAGAGGGATGATGATGACAATGATGATGGTGATGGTGGTTGTGGTAATGGTTTATGGTCGTGGGTGATTGGTGGTTTATGGCTTATGGTTGTGCATGGTTTATGGTTTATGGTCGTGGGTGGTTTATTGTCATGGGTGGTGGGTGTTGGTGTTGGTATGGCTGGGGGTGGGGGTGGGGGTGGCGGTGGTGGTGGCGATAGTGACAACAACGATGATGAAGACTATTCAGGTGAGGATTCTGATGATAAAAATAATTGTGATTATTGTACATGGCATACCAAAAAAGAATACCCATGTAGGAAATTCCTGGAAGTGGAGAAAAGCTCCAAGGAAATATGAGCCTCAAAACATATTGCTGCATCATCCTGGAGTAAAAGATGATGCAAAAAATATAAACGATATATGTGTTACTTGGAAACTTTTCATAAATGGTTGGCTACAAATCAATATAATACAAGACAAACTCCAGAGATTCAGAGACACCAAACCAACAGACTGAATGGAAATAAAAGCATGAAAAAAGATGACTTACACAACACAGTTATTATGCTTGTAAGGTGCACTTGTGTCTTCAGATTGCAGAATGAGCTGTCTCTTCAATTGTGGGTCTGTGGATGACCAACATGGTGCATAAAAGTGTTATTCTCAAAGTTACTGTTTAATTATTTTTCTTCTATCTATTGTATTGCTGATATGTACTCTTAAAAACTGTAGTGATTAACGATTCATGTAATACTAATGCTACTGTTTTTATATACTTTTAAAGCATTTAAAATAGTTTTCTAACAAACTAATCTCTGAGATCACAATGACAAAACTACCATGTTTTAAAGGCATGACTATTGCTGGGATAACTATCATGTAGCATTCAAAGGATCTCAATATCTTTTTAAAGACTAATAAACAGAAAAACTAATACTTTTGGTACTGTCAGAACAAATAGAAAGAACATGTTGTCTGCATATTGTAGTAGGGTAAAAGATGGCATGACTAAACTGTGGTTGCAGTGAATGTGTTGTGTATGAAATCAAAGGATAACAAAGATGTTTTTTTTCTATCAATGAAATGTGGAGCTGCTGATAAACTCACAATAACATACAAGGTGAGAAGGAAAGGTCAGGCACCTGGAGCATCAGAAGCAAATGGAAAGTGGCACTTTGTAGGTTCAGATTCCTTTCCCAGAATGCAATGGTTCATTTTAACTTTAAACGTACTCATACAGCTATACAGGAATTTAAATGAGATTTCTGAAGCAGTCACCTGGGCAATTCACTTCTTCAGCCAATATACCATTATTACTTATCCTAGTCTTTGTTTCCATATTGATATCTCTCATTAAAGTTATGATTTCTTTAGAAACTTCTTTTTCTCAGAATGTTTAAAATATCGAGAAGGCAGTTAATGAGAACAATGGAAATGAATCCATTAAGAACAATCATAAGAAAAACTAGGTTAGTTAAAGTTAAGAATGAAGATGTAAAACAAGAATGCAATATAAAAGATGTAGTCAAATTTGTGAATATGAGGAAAAGGGAGTGGAATAGCCATGTAATGTATTAATTAAAATAGGGATCAAAAGCCTGAAGGGAGAAGAGATACAGTGCTCAAAACCAAGATGGAAAGATAGTCTTGTGTCTCCATTGGAATCTGCATAAAGAAAAACAGGCATTAACCTATATAGAAGGAGGAGAAGGAAGAGGAGGAGAACGAGGAGAAGGAGAGAAGGAGAAGGAGGAGGAGAAGTAGAAGGAGGAGAAAGAGGAGAAGGAGAAGATGAAGATGAAGATGAAGACGAAGAAGAGGTAGCTATGGGAGTGTAAATAAAACTCAAATAGGTTAATGATCTCTCCCAAAAGAAATTAAGCCACTATCTTTTATAGATGAAAGTAAAAGTTAAAAAAGCTCATTCTTGTTTTACAAGAGGATGTTCATCAATGTAAAATTAATTAAGGATTTAAATTTTTGAAAGGCCCAGGAGTGAGTATTTTATTGAGTATAACTTAGGCACTTCTGGGATTATTTGAAAAACAACAAAAAAGAGCTGATTTTTTCAATATATATTTATATATCTATTTATTTTATTTAATTTATACTCAATTATAGACTTTAAAGTATTTAAGCTTTTGACTTTTCCTACAATTTATATTTTGTATTAATCTTTATCTTTGCCTTTTACCATTATTCATTTTATAAGGTTGCTGATGACTGTAGTAGTTGAGATTAATTACATGTCATCATCATGTCTCTGCTGAAGCACAATTTGACAATTGAATTTTAAAAATATGGAATTGGTTGACTTGACTTGTGGGTTTTATTCACCGCTTCCTTTATGCAGGAACTTATTTTCATGAGTAGTTAAAACTGTCTGGCAGTGTAATTTGGGACAATTTTGCATGGTGTTGGGGTGTTGAGTTGACAAATTAAAAAAGGTTTTAAGCATTTTTTGAGAGTTGCCTCACTGTTAAGCACTTCCTGCATTGATTCTAATCTAATTATTGTTTAAAATAACTGCTTAACCACCTTTTAGATCATTAGTTCAGAATAGTACTGATCAATTCCTCATTAACTTAAAAGGGGCAGTCAAAACGTATGCTCTTTTTCTCACTTTTGGGAGGAGGTGAAAGTCATAAGATGAGAAATGTGAAGGATAAGCTGGATGAGGCAAATTTTTATTATCATATCTTGAGTTTAGATGGTTCCTTTATAAGCCCTCCAACAAAATGTGTAATATAGAGGCCTTGGAAACTGATCATCTTATGTTTTGGTGAAAAAAATTGCAATGACTCATGAAAGTGGAAAAGAGAATGTAATGTATCTGAAATCTAGAAGAGACAAGTAAGTTGTAGTTTACTCAATGCATCTGTATTCCCAGGGCATTATAAATCCTGAGAAATCAAAATAAAAAAGATAAAAAGTTTAAAGGTATACAAGGATTAACTCTTGTCATTTCTTAAGACAAATGAAAAATATTGGAAATCTCTATAGTTATTACACAATGGTCTTTGTGTGTAATAATGCAAACTCAGGATTCCTTATGGGGAATTGCAGCCAGTGTGCAGTGTCCAGTTCTGCTTCTCGTGTGATTTCCGTTTTGCATTATCAGTTTTGTTGATTCAGACAATCTTTAATGGCAGGGATAATTATGCTCCTAGACCTGCAAGCATGCCATTTATAAGTTTGTTGTATAATTTTCAAGCAAGACATCAAACTGATTTGTTGCATCTTGAGCTCCTGTTGAGTATCACTTTCTAAACTTCCATTGTTCAAATAGTGCTGCCTCAATGGTTAGCAGGTCTTTGCTACACAAAGGAGTCAGTTTACCAACAGTAGGAGAGCACACTTCACTTTAAATGTGAGGAAATCTATTCAGTTACTAGTTGCTCTACTATGTGCTTAATAGGGGAATAGGGAAAATATTATATTCCACCTTAAACTTTCACACCAATATTTCACTGGAAATACACATTTTGAGACCTCTGAATCCAAAAAAAAGGCATTTTTAGAAAATTCAACATTTTCAAAGGAAATTTTCAAACCCTCCTCCATTCCAAACTAATCTTAGGTACACCGAGCATAAATAGTAATAGGCATAAAAAATCTGACTGTCTGTAGCGGCATTTATAGGGCATGTCTTCTGATATCGATTTCCAAGTGTGAAAAGGGACACATTGCCTCCTCTCCCTTCCAGTTGAGGGAGGTCTATGTCTATTCATAATTAGTCACTGAGTTGACAACACCAGGATAGATATGTCTATTGGTTCGATACAGAACACAAGGCACGATATGGTGACAGTATCATCCAAGAAGATGAGAGTATAATGTAATAATTACACAAACGGTAAGGAATGATGTGTCCACAAGAAGGACACAGTACCACTGATTTCTTTCCGTACTGTCTTTACATGAAAATATTTTTGAAACTTGTCATTTTCTGAAAAATGTAACAATTTTGATTAAATTACCAAATGTTCAAGATATTTTCACAACAAATTAAAGTACATTTTGAATTTTCCAGGAATAGTCTCTGAAGTCCTCTTTATTTCATTTATCTGCTGTTGAAATTACATAATTTATAGTATCATCACACTAACATATTATAAAAATGCATATACAAATACATATTGTAAAACATACATGTACATATAATAAAAATACAGGTTGAAAGTGATCACTTATTCAACCTAATTATTCATGATAAGTTTGTTATTTCCATACTTGAATGACATAACTAACATTATCTTTGAATTAAATTATGTTTACTAATTTTAATAATATAAGAAATTATATTATGTTTTAAAATTATTGCGATGTCTAAGGTATTTAATTAAAACTGCTATTCCCGCCAGCCTCTTACACTAGTTCTCATTTAATTGTATCACTATTTATTTGCAGTCATTACACTAAAGTAACAGAATTCATGATTCTCATCCTAATGAAACTTCCTTTTGAGGATACAAGTAACAGTGGAGTTGCAACTTCCTTAGTGCTTCTTTTGCAAATACAAAAATATAAGAAGCATTGCATGTAGACTGAATGATAAACAGAGGCTAAAAGTGGTGTTATTAAGCTATTATTTGTTTCACTTCCAATATTACACTGTGACGGACATGCCTTAGGGCAATGTGTTCCACCTGAGCTGCTCGCCTGTGAGTAGTGGCACACTCACTGCCTTGTGTGATTAAACGTGCAACATGCAGTGCAGCTCTACTCTGGGGTATGCTGCCGTTATGGCGAAGACCTACAAGGGGAATAAGTGAGGTTGCTGTGACCTTCGCCCAGAGACGTATTGGCTATCATCCTCTGCCGCCACTCCCTCTACAACAGTGTTCTGCACAACACTGCTGCATATTTGCATGTACTCATATTCAAACTCGTGGATTTGGAACAGCTTGCCTTAGGGGGGTTAAAATTGCCAAGGAATTGTCACAGGTTAAAATGTTAAATTTAACAATCTTCAGTACCATTTGTGAAGTAACTCTAATATTTAGAGCTTTGAAAATTTTAAATCACATGTTCTATAAATTGTTCATTATTTGTATAAAAATACACTGGTATCAGTAAAATACATGATGCAAAATTTCCTTTTCTTCCAAATAATGCAAGACATTTTGAAAAACTATGAAATTTCTATTGAATTTCATAACAAAAGTATTATTTATATTAAAACTATGTGATTATTTATGCAAATGTTAAATATATTATGTTACAGAGAATGTGAAAATTTTAGCTTAGTATCTCATATATTTATCCAGATATTGGTACCTAAAGATTAAAAAATGTTGTTGTTGTTGTTGTTGTTTTCTAGTGCCTTGCATCTGGCAATGAAGCCATTAGCATTCGTGCCTTCCAATACTTTTGAACTGTAATAATTTTGAAAGCCACAGATTAAAAAATGTAGTTTTGAGAAAAATGGATTTGAAGTTTACAACTTCTTAAAAATTGCATATACTGAAATAGAGACTCACAATTTATGTATTTCAGTAGGTACCATATTCTGGATTATTTTTATCCTCCTAATCCTCTTTTCTTGTTTTTGTGTCTTTTCTGGCTTCCTTTGAGGCACTCTGCATAGCAACTTCAGCTCTCTGTATTCTCTCTACATCTATATTAATTCTGAATCCTTGGAATGTATTTGCACCATATTCTTGTACTCCCAGAAGATTAAGCATATCCATTTTCTTCATTATTGCATTGTTGAAGAAAAAAATGGCACCATAAACGCCAAATGTTAGAGTTGTTAAGTCAACAAACTCAGTTTTTGGTATTTGTTTCCATGACAGGGAGCTGAGGTTTGGAATTTTGCCATGGAGACGCTTTTGTAAACAGCTCTTCTTTTGCAAGAGCTTGAAAAACTGATTTGTTTACAGACATGATGGTAATGAATGCTTGGGTTCCTCTGTAACAGCTGCTGTGTTAAATTTACAAGGACCTCTTGTGTATAGACCATGTTGAGCTGTGCAGTCAGTTGACAGTTTATAACGTGGACATTTAATTTAAATACCAACATGGTGCAGGCTTTCATCAGAAAAGGTAGATTAGAAAACCTAATTTTTGGATTTTTATAAAACAAATGCTATTTTAAAGACAAAGAAATAAAGAAAAACTATAGTAATATCCAAAATTCCCATTTTTGAGACCTGTTTGTAATCATCCCTCATTCAATTATCCAACAATTAAAATGTGAAACCAATATCACTACGATGACTTTATAGAATTTTGCAATTCTTCATACTATTGATAACTTGAAGTTTCCACCATGGCTTGTACAGATGAAGCATTTCATTTATTATATGTCTGTAAAATTTAAGAATTACAGCTATGCTAACATTTCTCTAGCATAAACGATAAATGAATTGATTTTAACTACATTTTTTTCATTTTGTACACACTTTAACCCTAGTAATACCAATGGGAGGGAGGGGGGAGGAAGGGAAGGGGTACTTTATACCCACCTTTTGTAATTTTTTAAATTCGGTCTTTTAATTTTTTTTATTAAAAGCATGCAGTTAATAGTTATTGTCAATCACTACTTCTATTATTAAACTGCGTAATTGTTTCAAAGTTTTCATTGTTGGTCTTTTTGAGAAACAAAGTGGTCAAAGTACCCCATCATCTGTATAGGTAATGTGATTAATGTAGAAAAGTAAAAAAGAAACAAACAATGTTAAATATTACCTTTATAAACATGACAAGATATAATACCCAATTTTAAAATAAATTCATTTTAAAAATTACTGAGACATTTTGCTACCAGTGGTGGACATAAGGTTACCCCCCCCCCCTACCCCCCCCCCCCCCCCCCCACTCCCCATTAACAGTATAAGTTCTGTAATAAAGGCTGGCATTGCTAGGATTAATGCAATTTATAACATTTATGAATGAAAAGTATTACGTGATGCTAATAAACTATACCTCAAGTGTCCATGTACCCTGAGGGTACTCGCCCCAGGTATGTGTTGTCATGAAGGGCCACTTGGTGAAGCCATCCCTGTGATCATCATCATTAACCCGTCTGCTCAAAATCATAGACCTGAAATAACATGAGATTGTGTTACAAAGTTTTACAGCTGATAATGAATATGAATTTGTCCTCAGCAAATGTATGAAGTGTGGTTCAAACTTGTTCACAACCTGACTAAACAACTCTGAAGTTCTATAAGTTATTAGGATTGCAAAAATTATGGATCTAAATGGAAGTGTTCCATTTTTATGAAGCAGTAGTAGTATTGAAATACAGCTCTTATTACATACGGCATCATAGATTGCAAACACTATTGCGAATGCAATAAAATTATATTTGGCAAAGGAATTTTGAGAAAGAAGCGTTCCGAGTATAAGTTTAGGATACTTTCCAGGTAGATATTTGTTACAAGAACGAGGTAATCTTGAAAACATCTAACTCAGGGGGGAATGTGCTATTGGTATTTAAACCTCGGACCTCTCTAATGCGAGTGTTGCACGTTACCGAGGATCATCTTGTTCGCTACAATTTGTATTAGATGCAATTATATTAGATGCAACATCTATGTATTTTGAGTTAGGATATCGTTAATTAATGCTGCTTTGGAATCTCTACAGCTACCATGTCCAATGTTAAGCATGAGAGGAGAGTTAAATCTTGCCCCTTGGAATTCCTTATACAGGTGTGCTTTGTGTTTTAGAATAGCCACAAAAATAACATTTAAAAAGGAAGGGGTTTTCAAGCAGGTATTATAGGGGAGGGGGCATTATAGTGATCTCTTAAAGGGTAGTGCTGAATTGAGTTATTCTACAGCATGAAAAACTGTGTAAAATGACATTATTTTAGGGTTAGATCAGGAGCTTTTAAAGCTTAAACTTGCACCGGGTACAATCCAGGGTGCACCGTGACAATTCTTTTAACTTCGGCTCAACTACCGCGCTGCAGAGCGAACAAGTGATAGACAGTTTGTTAATTGCATAAGCGTAACATGCAATTAAAAACCGTTAGATAGTCAACAATACCTGCTTATCAAAACATGTGGCTTGCAGGTACTTCAAAGCAATTTTGCAAATTACAATTTTAATTTATATTAATTAAAAATATATTTTGTTTCCATTATAGGATGTAATTGGCCTGCAGCCTATATGTACATGATGTGCTTGTAAAGCCATTTTCAATAGCAGTTGAAAGTGTAGGTACTCCTGATTTGCATTTTGAATTGACAGATCTGTAAAATGTCATCAAAAGGATGTATTTTACCACACAAACGATTTGCTCGAATTTCACCAGAAGTTATGGAAGAAAGAATTCCCTTGGCTGCATCAAGAAGCAGCGTAAGTTTCTACTATATTTGGTTCCACATGTGAAAGTTTATTTTTTATTTATTTTTTTGTTTGTTTTGAATTACACGAAAAATAGATTGCGGGCGAGTAGTTCTGATTGTAATTTAAAAACACTCTGAATTGCTGTGAGCCAGTAAGTTGTTTCAGTCATTGCTAGTATTAATGTAAATAAGAAAGGAAAGAATAGAATAAACTATCTGATCAAACAAAATTTAAACAGAGTACTTTTATTTGTTTAAAATTCTTTTGCACCAGTAACCATCGCATTGAACTGAGCGTATCCGCTCAACGGCAGAGTTGCCAACTCAATTCCAGAAAACAACGTGAATGAGAGAACAATAAACATACTATTTATATTAATTATGCTTTCTCCTGAAGAAGAGAGTAATTCTTGAAATGCATAAGTAAATTCATCAGCAATCATAAACACATTTCTTCCATTTAATCTTGAGCTTATAAAGTCTTGAACAAATTGTGAATTTTACTGCCCGTTGGAAGAGGTTGCTTGGAACAAGTATGCTTCCGTGTAGTGGATTAAACTGGAAGAGCATGATTGCCCATATTTAAGCTAGTAAGATAAGTTAATGAAAGGACGTACACTGCTCACTTTAATATTAGTAATCTAAAATACGATATGTAATTTCATTTTTGACAACACTGAACACTACGCTCTTAAGTCACCAAAGGAAGTGAGTAAACGTTTTTCTTTCACACTTTTTTTTCCCGTAAGATGAACTGAACGAAAACAACCCTAAGTGCACACATCAGCAGTCAGAACCAAACCAAATAATAGAACCAATGCTGTGGTCTATCACTACAGATTCTCTGCTTTGTTAGAAAGGAGAAGAACCTGCACGATGATTGCTATAAGAAAGAGTAAGTTGACTCCGAATATCTATCATATGTTGGAATTTTATAGTCTTAGAGTTCTCCAAAAAGTAACGCGTCCAGACTGGAAGTAGGATAGATGCCCATAGCGTGTAATATGATACACTAAATTAATCAGAATAGGATTTTAAGCTATGAACAAGAATTAGATTCATCTTTCCGCTACTACTGTTTTGTAAAATCAACACATTTCACACATTTCTTGATAGAATTCTCCACAAAATTATAACGTCCATTTTACAATATCGAATATTGGAACATTTTGGACATAAGGACCTGAATCAAGCTGCTCAACCTGCGAACATTGCGGTACCAGTAATCAAAAGCAACTGCACATTACACGTTTTGCGCATTTTTTCAGTTATTAATGATTAAATATTATTACAGATAGTCACCAAATGTAAACATTTAAGGTTATTCCTTCCTGTTCTCGAAGTAGGAACGAGAGTGGAATGCTTATTTTCTAAGACCGAAATGGTTTGCTTCATTCATAGCTTCTATCAATACTTAACGAGGCAGAGCGATTAGCATGTCACTTAGTGGTGCATTTCGTCAAATACTGCATTATGTATCACTTGTTTTTGGTGAAATGCTTGAAGATCTACAAAGGATTACTACTCATATGTTATAGTAGAAATCTTCGCTCATTAGAGTTATAGTCCATACGAAGCAACTGGTAAACCCAGTTGTATAACATCAGAGATTACTCGCCTGTCATAATAACCTAAACAGCTGTGCAGAGTATTTTGGAACCGTGTAAACGTCATCTACCTCCACAGAATTGGTCACAAAGACGTAAGTATGCTAGGCGAGTGCTGCATTAGACAAAAACACCGAACAATAACACACATTATATTGGACACAGCATTTATTTACATTTTCTTCACTTGAAATTTGTAATTAGCTTTAATGTTGTTAGTCTACATATGTGCCCCTGACTTACCTGGTGCCCATTGGCGAGGTGAGAAACAGCTCCACGTCGCCTCTCCTTGTAGCATTCAGAGTGATAACGGCCTGCACATGCTCCAGATAGCTCACCTGGGTGTCGGTGCCTTGGCACGAGTTGGTGTTTATCTTCAGAAACACCGGTCGAGTTGATGGAATCTCTCTGCAAAACAGTATTCAAATAATTAACAAAGTTGCACAGTTCACGCTTGGAATTGAGTAGCCCGCCTCTGTGGTGTGAGGGTAGCGTGATAACATTCAAGAGGTCCCGAGTTCCAATCTCGATAGTACGAGTTATCTAGTTAAGTCTATTCGGGATTTCTCCTTATACTGAAAAGATGAATGTTGGTTAACTCTAAGCTGTATGCTCATCTGAGCATAATTTCATCCATTTCATTTATTGTCCGATACGACCTACCCGGTTAAAGCCCGCAAAGAAAACCTTCTGAAGAAATACCTGAGTGAACGAAGATTCACATGATTATGTTGAAGTCGAATCAGTTGCTCAATTACAATTATTTTACTGAGGGTTTAAAAATAATGTTGAAAGATTTTATTTATAATCTGATTATGTAAATAAATAGATAACATATTGAATCTACGTTTTCTTTTGTGTTAGGCCGGCAACTTTTAGAAAGCTCCTCGTATATCTATTTAAGAATGTTACTGAGTTCATAAGTGTCAAGAACAGTACTTTATACTGTCAACAATGAGTGATTATGCAACATTGTGATGTAATGCATTTATACAGAAACTTTGAATGGGTATGGGAGACATACTCTAACAACGTGTGCTTCCAAGAGAGTTGATCAACTGCTACCATAAATACAGGATAAGCACAGATGTATTATCGATAAGACACTGTTTAGGATAGAAAAAGCTCTAAAAAGTTTAATGAATAAGTCTTGTAGGAAAAAATATGCAATTTTTTTTTCATAGCTAAGACTAAATTAGCGCTATGAATGTAATTTGCTTGTTAGCTTAGTCACTGTACACCTGTGTACAAAAAGGTCATATCCAAATTGTGTGTGTCAATCGTATAGCTTCGTGTATCTTCATGAAAGCTGTGTTCACAACGCACACGAAAGAACTGTATAATGGTCTGCGACTGATAGCGTAATAGTAAACTTATGAGTACTGAAAACGAAACACAGAAGAACATTACGGTGGCCGAGAGGTTAAGAAGGCATTGCTTCCATTCATAAGTTCCTAGGTTCAAATTCCACGTCGCTTGTTATGTTTCTTTTTTTCTCCTTTTTCTTTTTTATGCTTCTTAACTTTATGACTGGATACGTAGAACATAATATTACACTGATGTAACTTTGAAGTTATGGGCTTATCTATTCACACAAAAAACAATTATTCCACTAACACTCGTGTTAAATACATAAAAATATATGTAAATAAACTATAATCTTCTAAAACAAAAGCACAAAAATAAACATAATTAATATCGGGTGTATGAACTCTCAGCACACATAACTGCCCTCAGCCTTTGGGGCATAGACTAAATTAAATGCCAGCAGTAATGTGGATGAGAAGCTACGATGTCCCTGGCTTCTCGAATTTGTGCCCAGAGGCTATATTTTGTCCTTCGTCCAGCTACAGAGAAATTGGAGCACAGCTCCCTTTTCACCTCAGATCACACATTCTCGGTAGGGTTCAAATCCGATGAATAGGGAGGCCAGTCTACCACTCTGATATCCTGTCTCTCTGAGAACCAATTAGAAACCTTTCGAGATGTGTGGACAGGATGATTATCCTGTACGAATTCAATAATTCCATCAGGATATCTCATCCTCACAGAGGGAACCAAAATATTCTCGAGTATTACTGTGTACTGCGTACTGTTTAGTGTATTGTCAAACTGCCAAAGCACACTTAGACTGTTCTTTGAAATGCAACCCCAACACGATACAGATACGCGACCATGATGAAATCATGAAACCACGTATTTTGCATCGTATCGGGACCACTTTCCCTTACGCGTGGAAGAAAATGTCACCTTGTCTGATAATATCACATTATTCCAGTTGCAGTTAGCATTTACCTCTGCAAGCGCAAGGCGAAACAATCTGTGATCGTCTGTCAGATGTTTTTAGCTGCCGTTTACACAAGAAGTCCTGTGACATTTACATGTAGTAGAGCTGTTCCGAGCTGATCCAGGGGAAATCCGAATTAGCCTTTATTAATTTCAGAAGCAGTTTGGAAAGGGTTCCTCTCTGCTTCTACAATTAAAGCTGCATCCGTTTCTGGAGTTGACACGCGTCTCCTTCCTATACCAGGACGACGGTATTCAACCACCCCCCCCCCCCCCCCCACCGCCGGATAATGTCGCCCACCTCTGCGCTGTAGATGCAGGGACTCCAATACGAGCTGCAGCTTCACGAGCAGAAAAACCTCCTACTTGACTACTGCAAGGAGCGACTTCCTTGTGCCCATGTCTTTTTGTGCACACATCGTGTGCGTACCATTGCCGAGCGTGATACGATTCATTCAGAGAGAACTGTACCTGTCTGATGCGTTTGCGCACCATTCTGTGCAGCATATTGCTGTTTGCATATTGCTGTTTGGTAGAATAAACCGTTTAAGAAGCATCATAAGAACTATATTATTAACTTCACCAAATGTCGTGTATAAAATAAGTATACTTAAAATAACCAGCCACTATGCGTTTTTGAACATCCGTAAGAAAAGGAAAAAAATGTGCTATATGCGAGAAGCGAACCTGCGACCCTCACCACGGAGTAGCCTATGTTTTACCACAGCGCTATAGTGAACACACGTGGAAGGAGGCAGCTTTAGTAATGCCGTACAATCCAAACTGTATCCTGTTTTGTGTCGTTAATATTTGTAGTTAATATTGATAGTTTGTGGTTAAAGAAGCTAAAGCTATGTATTTGTTATGATTACTTGTTACAAATTGTTGCCGCCGCTACACATCTGTATCGCGGATGGTGTAAGCAAGGCGCTGTGCCGAGTAGGACTTGGACGAATTTGCTGTTCCAGATGACTCTTTTTTTTTTGCACACGGGTGTACATTGATAACTGAAATCCAATACATGTTTGCGTTTGTCATCTACCAGCTGCAAGTGAAACCAATTGATCGGCAATAGTCTCCGTTGTTTCCAGCTGATTATACCATTCATCGCTCACAATGCGTGACAGCAAAGAACTAAAAAATAAAAATTGAAACATAAACGTACTATCCAATGTTCCAATACAACACCATTTTCTAAGCCAATGTTACAAAGTGGATAAAATAGAATACATTTTGGATCGCCTGAAGGAGAGTTTTAACACTTTAATAGCTTTAGAAGATGCCATTCAAGATCTAATAGATGACGCTGAACACAAAATAGGCATGAAAATGACAGGAATACACGGAAGCAGCTAAGCGCGTAATTCCAGAACTACGGGTCCAAAGTCTGTGCCAATGGGCCCTCATCAAATTGCGTATGAATTACATTTTACCGCCATCGAGTTAGAAACTTTTAAATGAGATACTAAAGCAGGATCATGGCTCTGGGGACAGAATCAGTCATCGGTAGACAACAATTCATCGATTTCTACTATTATCCAACAGTATTTTTACATGGATATCTTGACGGCGAACCGAAAAACCCTGGTTAACTGTATGCCCGTCACAACAGCTGCTTACGAACAGACAAACAACATTCTCAAGTTATGTGATCATTCAATCTCATCTAGACTACTTGGAGCATCTGCAATTCACATAGTTTCCATCGTGTGCCAATGCTCGCACGCGTAGGGGAACATGTAGACGTATACGCAAGGATGCTAGCACCTAAAATCCTACCCGTCTTCCCGATTGATCTGTTATCATTGGCTCCTTTATAAAGCAGTTGAGCGTGCTTTAAATACTCAGAAGATACGAGATGATTCCTTTTTACCAACAGTGTACACACGACGGCAGCCGTATTTCATCTAAACACCAAACCTATAAAATTAATGTGGAACAAGTGTCAGTCTCAGACCTCTGTTATGTATTCTGCGACAGCCGAGGGCACGAGGTCCAGTAAATTTAAAGGACAAATGTTAGTGCTAAAATATGTTTCCTTTGTCTTCATCTTGGTCGTGTTATTCAACAATAGAGCAAGCCAGCCAAAGTGGCAGACAATACAAGAAGCTTCACCATGTATGGATTTGCCATACAAAAGTCTCACTATCACATCTATAGGTTAAGAACCAGAACCTCACGCATCTTCAGACAGCAGGAGTTCGGATAATAGGTCTAACGGAAGGAGTGAACTTAAGTTATATATCTTAGGTGCCGGTAGCCAGTCAAATTTCATCTGTTCTCCTTGATTGATGCGCTGCAGCTGAAGATAACCGATAAACAGAATTAGCGGTGACGCCGTCTGAATCGCCTTCCAGTGTCTCATGTTTCAGACGGCAAAGCAACTTTGAGATAAAGGGATTTTCCGCAAATGCAGCTCTAACAATTACAGCATTTAAGAGCACCAACACTTATTCATCTCACTTAACTGTCCCGAAAGACATTGGTGTGCTCATTTCAAGAGGAAAAATTAAGCCAAAGGACGACCCGCCTGCGAAGAGCCAAGAGCAAAAACAGGTCGCTCGGGTTTACCCGGGCGGGATGTATACTCACGGTACCTAACCGTTTAGTACGATAACCCGCCTGAAATATCCAGCGATGTTCTAATCGCTGTAAAATTGTAAAGATGGAACAGCCATTGGTCTTGCTTCTAACACTTTTTGTATGGATACCCAACGGGAATCGTTCTGACACTATTGTGAACGAAGTTACAGTTACAGGTTATTTTTCACATGCACATCCACAATCACCTTTTACTAAAAGCGACCTTAAAATATGTATTTCCGCAGACATATCGACATAGAATTGTTGGATGAACCTCTCTAACTACAAGTAAGTGGTAGAGAACGTTGAAAATTCTCGCATCTAAATCAATAGGGAGAAAATCTAATACTGAGAAGGACAAAATTAAGTTATAGTTTACGTGCTCTGGTGTCTTTTAAGATTTTTCAATTTATTAGCCTTATATTGTGACAAAATTACAAAATCAATCGAGTTAGTTTTCTATCACTTCATTGTCTTCTAAAACGTTATCCAAATACAAAGTTTTCTTCTCGTGTTAACACAGTCTACAGTTTTTCGTGCTATCACAATCAACTTTTACTTCTCGTAACCTTGACTCAGTCCTTTCAGTGACTTTCTTCACTTTCTCTGTCTCTCTTACACTAAGTACGACAGTCACTCGATGCTCGTTAAATCTTCTTTACGACTTACAGACACACGCATAGCTGCCTCACATTCACTGACAAACTCACCAACTCAGGTCTGTAACTGTAACTCTCTGCTCTGCCGTTACCTGGCCTTCTTATATAGAAGGAATGACGTCAAACGAAGCTTTCTCGACTTCCACACATACGCCGACGATGACGTGGCCAGATTTTTCTCGAAAGCTCCGGAGAAAACCCCTTTCGGTTCTGCCAATCTGATTGTGTTAGTCACGTACACACATTTGTTATTAAAATTTCGGCGTATATCGGCCGACAGAAGAGCCTATTATTTTTTAGGACTTCAAAAATGTATTTGCCTGTTTGCTTCAATTATATTCGTTACATTGTCAGCTATTTTATAAAAAAAAAGGCTCTATTAAGTGGGTATAACATGATTTTGTTTACATCACACATAATAATCGGTGTAGCTTTTGAAGTCTTTAAGAGTGTTATAACAGTCATAAAATGAAGAATTAATAAATGTAATATTGTATATGAAAACGAATTAAAATTTCAAAGGTCTCCATATGTAAATCATAATTTTGGTAGTTAGGTCACGATTTCATCACTTGCATTGTCAGGCTGTTAGGATTCAAAACAGTTCGTTAAGAATTTAAAATTGTTCGGATTAAGAGGAAGTTACATATAAAACAAATCTAACGTGCTGTATTCGTTTTAATAGTTTTATTACCACAATTCTCCTAGGAAACCCTCATGGTAGGCATGGTATCAAGGTCCAACTATGCACAATAAAATTTTGACCATCATGACCTGCTGGGATTGCGAAAATTAATGTTCATTATTCTGTGAAGCATACACCTTTCTTTCTTCTTTTTTCTCTGTTTTTTCCCCCTGTTTACTGTGCCCCATAGCTGATGTTTTCCAGTAGGACCACTACTGCGTTAAATGCGCGAGACAGTTTGGTGTTGCTCTCGCAAAGAATTGCAAGGAAACAACAATAGTTGTTTATTTAGGTCAATGTAAAAGACATTGATAAACAGAGAGGCTTTTAATTGGTTGCATAAAAAAGTAAGCGTGGGAGACTCTTCTAGCCAATAAAAACATAACCGCCGCATGAGCTCATCAGCATGCAGGTTTACCACCCTAGCGTGTTATTAAAGTTGGCAGGCATGAATATGCAATATGCCGTAGTTAGTACTAAATTAAGCGAACGTAAACAAGGAAGTGTAGGTCCCCTTTTCCCTGTGGAGGTATTTTAAACGTGAAAATGCTGTTCTCCAGAGAAAACAAACATTGCATTTACGGTGAATTTACTTCTCTGGACACAGTACTTAAAGGACAGGTTTATATCCGGATTAACGCAAAGGTTTCGGAGAGACATACGATATAATACATTTGTCGGTAACTGCTCCCGCTGGAGGTTATACCGGGTGGTCTACTGTTTACTTAGAAGCCGGTTTTATGCATTTCCCTATTTATTGACCATCTAATAATACATTCTCAGTCCCTATACAGGGAAAATATAATGTTCGAGTTCCTGGAAGACAGAAATATTGTTTTAAATCATATAATCGAAACTAATGAACTCTTACAATAACTATAAATATGGCAGGCAAAGAATTTGATGATGGTTGAGCTCTGACTACTGTAAATCTTTGTTAAACTAAAACCATCCTACTGTAAACAAATGGAGCGGAAGAAAAAAGACAAAATATTAGACCGCTGGATGTTGGAGCTAAATTCATCTGTGTTTTCTTGTATTTGTTATTGCACAAGAACTCTTTCTAAGAAGTACGGCGTAATTAGTTTCATAATCACTGCTCAGCTGAAATTACGTATAATTTTGGGAAGAGAAAATTATGTCTTTAGATCTAAGATTAATTAATTTTTTCGTATCACGCACATACACCGGTCCCAGAAGTACTGGATCTGACGTATAGATAGCGGCTGTTGTTTCAGAAAAATGACTATGGTAGAAAGTACCAACCTTATAAAGCTTACATTTGAAGGTTGACACTGCTGCGTTGTTTAGTATTTGTTTAGCAGTCATCAATAGGGAATGCTCTCAACGAATTAGTAAACATGGATAAAATTGGTCATTGTTATGTGACAATAATTTTGTTTGAAGGGTCTTAGTCCAAATAATACTATAGCTGAGCTAGACTCTACTCTGGGGGAGTAAATATTATTGTTAATCGCACATAACCTCTTCTTATATTTGAGACTGCACACTTCAGAAGCCCAAAACACTTGTATCAGTTTAAAAGAAGTCAGCTAATCACCATGGAGCAGGCCTGTCAATCTACCGAAGTAAAACACAACTGGGGCAAACCTTAAGAAGTGGCGAGACATATGATCGTACATTATTTAGCGATGCTTAAAGAAAGAAACAAACGAAGAAACCTCTAAGCATAAGCATTATGCTATTACACGATATTAATTTTATAACACAATGAATTTCTTATTAAACTTGAACATGAGTGTTGGATTCATTGCTCCTTGTTGTTTACAATAGGATCGTTCTTTTCCCAGTAGGTATACTGTGTTCCTCTCACGAGAAAGTGGCTGAAAGACTGAAAGGAATCTGTTGACAAATCAACATTTCTAGCGAAAGACTATAGCAAGACTTCCAACATATCAACAAGGTTTAGGCCGCTTAGAAAATATACCCCTAGTGCTAGTAATGCTGAGATACTAGAATAACTTTATAAGATGTATTTAACGTAGATGGTAGATCTATTTATATCATCGTCAGCTGCCATGTGACACTGTTCCTCACGCCTCCAGAGACAGAACACTACGCAGAAGTTCCGTCAGAGGCCTAAAGTACTAGAGTGAGTGAGTGAGTGAGTGAGTGAGTGAGTGAGTGAGTGAGTGAGTGAGTGAGTGAGTGGGTGGGTGGGTGAGAGAGTGAGTGTGTGAGTGAGTAGGTGGGTGAGTGAATGAGTGAGTGAGCGAGTGAGTGAGTGAGTGAGTGAGTGACTGAGTGAATGAGTAGTTTAGCGCCCCATCGACAGCTAGGTCATTTGGGCCTCAAGTTGAAAGGTAAAAATGGGGAAAGAACTCACAAACTTCCAAGGGTAACGGTTAAAAACGTCAAAAAATGAGAGTTAAAACAGTTAAGAGTTTAAAAAGTGAATGTTAAAAGGGTAAAAACGGTAATAAAGGTAAAACAATGCAAATCAAACATATTTTAAAAATCTAAAACGCTCCAAAAAATAAAATACAGAAATACATTACCTAGTAGAATTCAGATCAGCAAATACGTAAACAAGGAGAGAGACTGCAGCATTTAAGAAGGTACGATTCAGTTGATATGCATTTCTACAGCAAGAAAAGTAATTTCAAGGTTTACCTCTTTTCTCTTTTTCACTTTTTTTACATTCCTGTTGTTTTCCTGACTGTTCCTCCATTTTTACTGATAAATACCATTAACTAACAGAGATTTACAGACAAAAAACACCCATGCTCAGGCACGACTCGAATCCGCGGTCCTCTGCACCATGAAGCACTATTGTACCCATGAGGACCAGCAAACCAACGTAAAACTGACAAAACTTCATGATTTAAGAGTTGCATCGTACGGGAAGGCATTTTAGAAACAATAATAAAGATTGCAATTTATATTCTTGCCCTAATGACGATAAACTTTCCATTTGGGAATTATTGGTTCACTCTCGCTGCTCGTACTTTGCTCGTTGACTTTTGGCGAAAAACTTACATGATCACTATGAGTGCTCACTGAATTTTCTAACGCTAATGCAAAGGCTACAGCAGGGATGTCCAAATGTTCTCTCTGGAGAACCTTACGCAGCGAGCGGCAATAACCCACTCCACTCCTCAGTCGCAGGGACAGGCAATGAGTATGCAGTGACGGGCACAAACAGGTGATTCCATGGAAGTTTCTAAGTCATGCCTTGAATTTTCGGGGAATGTTCTCAAAATACTTCTTCATTTTGCCTGACTTTTGCGTAAATAGTAAACAGTAAGACAGACAAACGCATACTAAATAAAACTTATGGATCTCGTTAAAACACACAATTTACGTCAAATAATTCTTTTTTCTTTCGACTGAACCATTTCCGAGATGTTATTTCTTATTTGTTTCAATTTGCCAATAATTATATCTTTCTTTTCAAATAGGAATATGCATTTGCTTTTTCATTGCAAAGAGAACGAGCTTTAAAAGGCATCGCATGCCAACCAGCTCTTGAAATATTTCAGTATCACTTAAAGCCTACTGTATTCTCATATTTCCCTTGCATCTACAAGAATATTTACATTCTAATCAATATTCTAAGACTATGTCAAATGTTGTTAGATTTCTTAAGCGTAAGCAGCACCAAAGAAATCACTAATGAACAGATGGTTATCACATAAGATTTGAAAGTGCTTTCATAAATCAAACGGAACGTACATGTAACCAACCCGCCACTGCAGCACAAGGCCCGGCAAGGGGTTAAAAAGAGGCAAAGCCCACGTATGTTGAAAAGAGGTAAACCCACACTACCCTCTTGTGGGAGATTCTCTAAGAGAAACAAAAGAAAAATGCAGTAGGAAAGTTAAAAGAAAGGGGGAAGTAAAAAAGTGAGGAGGGAAGTTATATTAGGAGGCAATCCTCTCGAGAAACAGGAAGCCCAGTGCGCCGGGTTAAAGGAAAGAAATGGAGAGGGAAGTTATTTGCACCTCTTGCACCTAGATATAAGTACAGAAAACTAGTATATAAAATATGTAAACATATGTATGGAAAGGAATGTACAATAAGTCTATCAACTAAGCGTTTCTTCCCTATCATTTGTCGTCCCGTTTCTCTTGTATTACTATGTGGGGCCTCTAAGCAAGAGGCAGGCCACTTGAAATTTACCTACAGCACTTCTCATATTCTACAAGAACAAATTACAGGACATGTATTAGCTTCGCCTATAAGCACGAAACAACTCGCCAGAGTACAGAGTTTAGAGTGAAATTTTATATACATATACTTAGAAGAAAGTTCCTAGACATTTGAAAGCTGGTTTACTTCAGTATAAAATAAAGAATAGAGTATATGTATCACCTAAAAACGTTTAAGTTTTAAACTTTCACACAAAAACACTGCACCAATGGTGCTAAGCGATAGACTTTAAACAGTATTTGTAGACATATTTCTAATTTGGTTGAAATCGCTGTAAAAGTAATGGTAATCGAGGTGAAGCTTTTCAGAGTGAAGAATGCAACTAAATATTTCCGAAACATTTTGAAACTTTCTATAATCTTAAGTTTCAATCATTTCTTTCACTGCACTATGCTCTACTGAAAGTTTTGCAGCGATTTCATCCACAGTAACACGCCTGTCTTTTTAATGGGTTGATCAGTTCTTTCCTTATAGCGTTCCGTGGAGGCAGTTCAAGGGCGACCACTACGAGGCTCATCTTGGATACTCATGTTCCTATCTTTAAATGTTTCACTCATCTCACTGGGTGGCACCCATGCACGCATCTCCATAGACATTGAAGTCTGAGATGGATTCAGCAGCAGATGTTTTCCTCTTCAACAAGGAATTCAATGACAGTGCACTGTCGAAACGAAATACTAGTGTTTGTCATTTTGGAAATACAGTTGAACCTGTTTTATACGTAGCCCAGTTCTAAGTAATTCGTATTTATATGTCCCGGCAAGATGTAGTTTAGAAACGTGTTAATAGAAACTTATGTATATGCAGTGCATTTATACGTAATTCGCTGTTATACGTATTGAATTCCAGTAAAATACAACTGAGTTTTACGTAATTATAATGAGCATACGGTATCTTCAAAGAAACCGAGGCGTATTTTCCTTATCTTTGTTGGCAAAGATGCAAGCTGAGTGGGCGGCTTTCGACCGCGGGAACAAAAGACAAATACGTTTGCTGGTAGATAAAAATGTTCGGTATCTGGTGTTTACTGTTGAACGGCGGCTTTGTCTTTAATTGCGTTTAATCAGCATAGAGAGCAGAAACAGGAAATTTTCTATAATAGACTAGAAAGTAAGATTTACGATCACACAAAATCAAAACTGAAATTGCTTCAGACTTAGAAATTGCTTATGCCACGCTACATAGTCATCAGTAGAGCCCGGATTTTTATGTGATATCAAGGTGCGAAATATGTACATATTTATGTAACAAAAAACATCAAAATACATATGTAATGAAATATGTAATATCAACAAAATATGTAAAATTATGTAATAATCTAAATGCTAAGATTAACACCTCAAATCTAAATGCAGACTGCAAATTACCCAGAATTTTGTAATTTGATGGGTCTGTAAGTACATAAATTAATTAGAATGAGTTAAAATTTCCTAAATATAGAATTAATTATAGGGAAAACGTTTTCTTTTACGCAGAATTTACCTAAAATTTATTTTCAAGTAGGTAATCACGAAATAAAAAATATGTGTTTTGGATTATGTTTATTAAACTTACTCATTTCACATAATTATTTTACTTAAATTTTAGAGGGTAAAACAATGTTGAAATAATGAACCAATTTATCAATGAGTGAAACAATCAGTTGTAAATAAATAATTTTTATACCGTGGATGCATTTTCAGTTTTCTCTCTTGACGTACAATGAACAACAAGGCATTTTTATTTTGAGTCTTTTGCTTCTTTCAACGTGCAGTGAATAACCATATACTTTTCCAAATTTTCAGGGGACATTGTCTCCTATCGGATAAAATGTTCTTATAAGCAGAGAAGCTTCTTTCCACGTCACACGAAGTAACAGGAGCATATTTTAGCATAGGAATCTGATTTTCAGAGAAATGTTTTGGTAAATCGACTTGTCACCATTTAGCACTTTACAGATATACAAGCGTAGAGTACCCTGGATTCCTGTTTAGCATAGCTTTGAATTTTTCACCTGCCGTCCTTTCTGCAACTACACTAAGTTTCTGTGATGCACATTCCATTAAATCCATAGATTCCTGAAGAAGGGAATCTGATGTCTTGATGATGCTAGGCAACCAGCTGCAACTTTTGATGTAAGCACAGGAGCTTGCCACTTTCGGATCTTTTGATATGTTGTTCCAATTGAGAATTCATGGAACAGCCATTTTTTTTTACCGCAGGCTTGGCAGACTATTACTTTTCCGTCGGTTGTAAAGGCGCTATCTAATTTCACCCATGAATTCAACTTGCAGGATAGCGAGGACGCAACTGATACCATTTTACAAAGACTTGCAAGGAACTATATTGCCTCGCTATATTGATGGTTGTCCAGCGGCTCACTTTGTTTCCTTGCTGCTATTATACATATTACAAGATGCCGACTACCGCGACAATGGTAACAATAGTAACAATGGTAACAATCAATTGTCAATGCCGAAAGCGCTAGGAGAAACTTTATATTGGAGGTCAACATTGTCGAGCGGTGCCTGCTTTGATACAAACGGACAACAATCAGAAAGAGGCGAGGAGGTTTTTATTGCATTCTTAATTTAACTTGCATCCTATTCCGCAGATTGATTTTTGTTGCTTTAAAAAAATAATATTTTAACGAAACCCAGAAAATATGCACGTTTTATGTAACATCGTTAAAATATGTAGAAATGTGCAAAATATGTAAAAAAATGTAAAATAAGAATTTGTAAGGGAATCCCAAATGACGTAATTCGCCAACATTTTTACTTCTCATTGAAATATTATGCAGGATTTAGAATATGTAATTACATAAAAATCCGGGCTCTAGTCATCAGTAACAAAATGAGGTATATGCATTTAATGCAAGAAAATTGAACCAAGTCAAATTACTGATTTCTTTAAAGCAAGATCAAGTTTAAAATAATGTTTCTTCGTACATTGTAGGTATGTTTGTTGTTTGTAAAATTTTACACATGTAGGCCCATTGTATTGCTCTTTTTTTAAAAAAATGATGCATTATCAAAATCTGATTTGTAAGTAATTCTGAGTTACAAATGATCTTCACTCTCCCCCTTGACATACGTATAAATCAGGTTCAATTGTATTGCCTGAGATCACGTGATAGAACCCAATGACATCACCATTTGGCCACATACGGTGTAAAGTTTGTGGATTATAATCCCACAGTCGCGTAGAATTTGAATTTTAACAACGATTGCCCATGACTTCACTATGACCTCGCGGTTTGGTACATTAGCCTTGCCCGACGTATGATTCTATCTTCATCGTTTGCAAACGCTGGTCGTGTAGGTAAATCGCCCATTGCCACGGCATGAATGCATGTTGTGTTAATAAGAAACCATAATTACTCGTAAAATACATATTAAATCAAATTTCGAAGGTACAGGGCAAGTTAAAGTATAACAGTGCCTGGCAACACGCAAAAATCGAGCGATTTTCCTTCGTGCAGCGTAATATCTCAGTAATTAAGGAAAGGCTTTGCGGAGGATTTGTAAGGGATACAAAGAGATTCTCGACAGATTAAAATGACAAAGTGTTAGTTCGAAAGTATTCTGTATTCTTCTGGCTTTTGGAACTGCGGTAAATAACATTTTGCGCTTCTCGGAGAAAGCAAGAATCCCATGTATACCAGTAGGTACATTGTATGTATAAACACAAGAGCTAAATATCAGGCGTTCTCGTTTTATGACGAAAATTTGCGATAGCAATGAGAATATTTATTTTCGTGTATTATTATTATTATTATTATTATTATTATTATTATTATTATTATTATTATTATTATTATTATTATTATTATTATTATTATTATTATTATTATTATTATTATTATTATTATTATTATTATTATTATTATTATTATTATTATTATTATTATTATTATTATTATTATTATTATTATTATTATTATTATCATTATTATTATTATCATCATCATTATTATCATCATCATTATTATTATCATTATTATCATTATTATTATCATTATCATTATTATTATTATTATTATTATTATTATTATTATTATTATTATTATTATTTATTGTTATCGTTAATGATGATGGAACGATACTATTTCTCGACATCGATACTGATTTTTAAGCACCGATACTCCATACTCACTTTATGGAAGGTTGTAAAGGCGATATTATGTTCTCATTGGTAGTAGGATTCTCTGTGCAAATGCATGTAATCAATTTTGTTTTCTCATTATTTTCACATATCCAATAGAGGTTCTGCAAACTTCACTCGGTGTATGGATGTAATAGGTTTTTTAAATTTGTTATATTGTGTGACTTATCACCGCACAAAAATGTTTGTCTTCATGTTTTACACACTTATGTGTACTGTCTACTTCAAAATACAGTGCGTTCGTAGGTTGGCCGGACCGTGGCAGTGCGACGGCACGCGCCGGGCGAGGACCGGTGCGCCCTCCGCCAGAGATAGGCGTAAACGACCGGCAAGTCATGAGCACGGAAACTAACTACTCGGCTAACTTGAAATAGTCTTACCTGCATTGCAATAAATGTTGAAATTGATGACTTTCAACGCGAAAACGTTCCTTATATCTCCGAAAGCAATTCTGGTTTACTCGCAAAAGTTCACGTTGATTGCCAGTATTTCTCTCATGATTTTGTCCTTCAATTCTTGTAAGCTGTGCGAATTTAATGTTTACATTTTATCCTTTAACGTTCCCCATAAATAAAAATCGGGTGGAGATAAGTCAGGGGAACGAGAAGGCCACGATCCTCGACTACTATTATGTCACTAGACGCAATTCCCAATTCATGCATAGAATTCCGCAACAGTGTGCGCTAGAGCTTAAACCTGCGGAATCAGCCACACAATCTTTCACTTCTTGTTAGTTGCGGAGAAAAAATTATTTAAAATTGAATTTGCATAAACGTGTGAATCAACTGTTGCGTTATAAAATATGGGACCGATAATTCTACGCGCATTCGTTGTGCACCAAACTCAAAATTTTGCAGCGTGGAGAAAAACTTGATGAAGGGAGTAAAAAGTTTATGAAACTGAAAAGACAACAGATGCCTTGAATAGCGGAGGAAACCAAATTCTGTATTCGAGTGCATTTAATGAATTGTTTGGTTTAGGCAAACTATGACATGGAATTAGAAACACACAATAATGATTGATTTTTTGGCAAATAATCCTAAAATATTGAATTTTTTAAAGGCTCTTTGTGCATTCTTTTTTTTTTTTTTAAATTAAAACCGAACGAGATTGTTCCGCAGTAACGCGTAGAACTCGCATTCGAGAGAACCTGTGTTCGATTCGTGGTAGCCGACCACTTTTACGTCCGTCTACTACGGTTTTCCGTAGTCTTCTACCATGGCTCTCGACTCCCTCATTTCCTCTCATTTTATCTCCTTCTTTCATGTTACAGTACGGCTGTGTCGGTCGACGGCGGGCAGATGGCGTTAAGGCTTACGACTTGGAACTCTTTCTTGGCTCTGCCAGAGGGTGGCCTTTCGAGCCTCCATTGTCGAACCCAGCTTCCCCTGTTTCTGGCGGAGGAGAGCGTCTGAGCGTCTCTTTGCCGGGTGGTCAAGCCAATAAATCTAAGGAACTCAGCGCGTTTCTCCAGCTTGTGTTGGCTGGTCCTGCAACCCATGCCTCTCCTGTGGTTCTTTCATCTCATCTGTTCCTCCAGGGGGTGTATGCATAAAAGATCCAATTGCGAATCTCCCCTCCGTATACCTATTCTATCTCTATCTGCCTCTTCCTTAAGTTTAATACAGATACCACATTTTAAAAATAAATACACGTCAATTCTTATAAATAAAATCTAAATCGATATATGCAGCATATCGCTTAAAATCCTACAAATCTTTTATGAAACTATCTGTATAAACTGCCTTTCATTTTGTATGGATTTCAACTAAATTTCGCTCGAATTCACTAATGTTCATAGAACTCTTTGATATGAAATTTCAATTCCATAGGTGAAGTGGTAAAGTATCCAAACGGCTGGACAACGGTTGGACAGCCACATACATCGGCACTCATAAGTATTTCCCAAACGCGAACGCACCCACTAATGTATTGTTATTGATTATTAGATCTCATTTATCTTAATAGCATTCTGTTCCTCTTTGGATTAGTGATTGCGTAATGAAAACTGAATTACATCTTTTTCCTAATGAAAAATACATTATGGATTATATTTAAAAATTGATGTAGATGTTAACAAATGAGAAATACATTAAATTTATTCACGTTGCCAATGAATTTCTATTATCACTGCCATTTCGAAAGGACATACCTATTTTAAAACATATTACAATCTGGACCGATTTTTTTTTTCATTTTTCCATTGTCTGTGACATCTAAGGTCACATTGGTGGTTTTTCTAATAGAAAAGTTACTTATTGGCAAAGATGTTCGCTTGTTTGGTACCCTGTTAATATTTGGGTTTATTTACGATGAGTTTTTTCCTTATGAACCAACTCGCACACATACATTTACTCCAGCCAGGAGTCTAACCCATAATCTTGGAATTTTGAAGCAAACTTTCTGGTGCATATCTTTCCCAGAGGCAGCAATTTAAAAGAATTACTTTTATAAAACAAAAATATTAAACTGGAGTCAAACAATCTCTAGTAGTGTTGATCAGCAGTTGGAATAACTCGTACGGATTAGTGTACTGCATTCATCGTTATGTATTTGGATTATAAGATAGAAAAAATGTTTTTATTTTTTTGTTGAAGTGCTTTTGTAACTTTCATCTATCCAACCTAAGCAGACGATAAGGTAATTCTATTGTGCAAGAAAGGAAGAAAGAAAAATAGAAAAGAGAAAGAATGAGAGAGAAAGAGAGGGGAAGAGAGGGAAAGAAAGAGAAAGAAAGAGAAAGAAAGAGGGAGAAAGGTAGAGAAAGAGAGAGAAAGAGATAGGGATGAAGAGAGAAAAAGAGAGAAAGAACAAGAGAAACAGAGGGAGAGAGAAAGAGTAAGAGAAAAAAGTGAGAGAAAGGAGAGATAAAGAGAAAGTGTGTTAGAGAGAGTGAGAGAGAAATATGGAAAGAGAGAAAGAGGAAAAGAAAAAGAAAGAGAAGCAGACAGAGAAAGAGAGAAAGTAAGAGGGAAAGAAAGATAGAAAGGGAAAGAAGAAAGGAAAGAAGAAAGGAAGGAAGAAAGGAAAAAGGGAAGAAAGGAAGGACTAAAGAAAGAAAGAAGTATCCACTGTAAAAAAGTGAATATTTTCTCACCTTATTTCTGAAACAGTGCCTCCTTCACAGTGGTACCTGGCAGGTACAGTCTTCCATTGTTTGGCGAGAGCCACCATGGCTCCCGCATCAAGCACGCCAAACCCGAACAGATGGTTGAATTCTAGACCCACGCCGTTCATGGTCCAGTGGAAACGTCCCTTGGCGTCAAACAGTGAATTTCTCTTTGAAGTGAGTACCGTGAGGTGTTGGATGTCACGCCATGTCAGCTGTGGACTGCAAAACAATCACAGGGCTCTGTGACAATCATGTTACCTGCATGTTATGTGGTTCACACACAGTTAATTCCTATGAAACAGTTCCTATTATCCTACGGGAGAAAAATTTTAATTAAAACCAAAGGCAATACAAACAGAATCAGGTGATATTTATAGGGATGGTATTACAAAGTGATTTTACATCACATAAATTGGAAAAGGTTACACACATAAATAAAGCATTTTCCGCACAATAAAAAGGTTTATTCGATATTGTTTAAACAAGAACGTTTATGTACAGAAAGCGAATTTAGTAAAATACAAGAGTATCATGATTATTTAACGAGGTCTTCTTTCCCCCCTTCTGCCCCTCTCCAATGACAGCAGTATTAAAAACACTGACTGGACATTACACGTAGGCCTGAAAGGAAAGTATTGATTGCTTCTGACGGCTCACCAAAACGTTACTCAGTTGTTGCTTGGTTCACAGTATGTCGTATACATCAGAAACTACACGTGACGAACGTATTGACCTATGGCAAGCGTATTATAACATAACGTAATAAATAAACATGCTTATGGCTATTTCGATACGAATTTTAATGCCAGTATAAATATAGAGAGGATTTGTAGAAGGATTAAATGCCTTTGTACTCTTTAGTATCATATTGCATTATGTTTACTGTAAAACTTTACGTGTTTGTGATTCTAAGGACAAAATTAAAGCTTTTGTTATAACACAGAATTGTTTAACCCTATAAATGCTGCATATTTTAAGCAACGTTTGCAGTGTTTTCCAAAATAGACATTAGGAATTTCGAGATAACCTTTCCTTGACCTCATTAGATGCCACACCTCTAGTCCCGTATTGCAACTGTCAGCAGCAGTTCATTGGTCAGTATCACCCCTAGTGATACCCCGTAAGGCGATAAGAAACTGAAAGATGCTCCGAAAAGTGCATTTTACTAAATAAGTTTTACGTATCGATATCAAAGCTAAAATCTTTGAAAGGAATAAGCAAAATTTGTGTATAATTCACATCAATTTTTCCAGCTATCTTCAAGAAGCTATTCTCCAAAAGCTTATTCTGCTATACACTTAATTTAATGAAAATAAATATTTGAAGAACTAGTTTTATTGCATATATTCTTGTAGATTTAAAGGGAAGTGGAGGAAGCTTAAGTAACAGTAAGTTGTTTGTTCTTTCCTCAGGAATCGTGCTTCTTTATGTAAAGGACAATACAATTGCTGTAATGTTAACATCTCTGCATCACTAAGGTCTCATTATGTATGCGAGCTAGTGTTGCATGGGAAGGAATGATGTGACGTATAGTTTTGGCGCTCTATTTATGCATGAGATATGTCGCGCTGTGTATTATTGGGAAATTAGTTTTAGCAGCCTATTTCTAGATTTGTTTCGACATAGTGTTGACTCCTGAGTGTTGCATTGTGCAGTGCTTGGAAACAAACAAAATGACAACGTTGCCAGGTCCAACGCTTCCTTCACGCGGAAGGAATCTACAGCTGAATTGCATTCTGTTTAATACACCATTAACCACTGTATTAAGTGGCATCAAGTTCTTCTAGTTAAGGATTTTTGTGATGAGTGATATCCCATTTTCTTTCGTGTGGTATGTGATACCTACACGAAAATCATTTTCCTTCGATTTTTTGAGTCATTCTCGCATAGTGTGATATTTGTGCCGCATTAATGCATAATTAAGTATAAATGAATGTGATCATCCAGAGTGATTACATTTTTTAAAATGATTACTTCCGCTTCTTGAGCCTGAAAGCTTTTAGTTTACCTAGATGTCAATACTTTCTAACATGAACAAGATACGTATAATGCTTTCTTACATCCATTGTAAGCTAACTAAACCGTAATAGTGCATGATAGAAATGCATTTTTAACATTATAATAACCTTATTCATTTTTAATGCGGGTATTTAAAGGAAAACGTTAGATATTAACTCTGGAAGAAGGATTGATAGTTGAAGTAGGCGTTTTCCCTGTTTTATCTACAGCAGTTAGATTTAATATCGTTTAAAACTCTTATTTTTAATATTTCAATCGTATTGCAGCAATTTGATAATATTGTACAATAGTATATTATATATAGGATATATAAGTAATGATGTTCCCGTTAAGACAGATAGGAATGCACTTTAATGCGCTCAGCTACTACTGAGTGCAGAAATTCCGTGTGGATGATTAAACTTGAATTGGTAAGCAATGGTGCCACGCTGGCATCGTTGTTACTTCTTGTCCACTATTTAATCAAAACCCGATAGTATATTTTCAGCCGGTGTAGTAACATTGAATTTGCAACACCTAACCTGTTAAATGTAGAATGATTGCTGAAAGTGATTACTTTTCAAAGCTGCGAGGTGAGCGGATGGCAGCCATGATCTCTGAACAGCAAGAGAAGCATATATGGCAAATTTAGTTCTCGTACCACCTATTTAGGAACGCCTGAGAATTAGGTGAGCCTTCGTGCAGCTCTCACTGGAGTTGGGTATTTACTTTTGTGAAAGATAGTACTTATTATACAAACATGTATATCGAAGTGATGTGACTCTCGCATATGGTGTGCGACTCGATTTTGAGGTCGTGTGACACAGATTATTGTGCGATGTCCCTTCCATTTAACCCATTATGCTTTCAGAACACGTCACAAGACATTAAATCACACGCAAAAAGCGGAAAGGTTTTGCATGATCATAGAAAAGCTTTTATCTTCTATTTTCTTCACATATACTAAGCTAACAATTTTCTATAGCAGAGTGATTAAACATGTATCCTGAAAAGAGAGAAAAATCAGATAGTGGCTCATGACTAATCTATTTTTATTTAAAAAAAACAAGAAATATAAACATTTTAATCGGTATTTTATTATATACATTTTCAAGGCAATTATTTACACACTTTAGAAGATAACGTTTTGATTACAGTTAATTAACAAAAAAGTTAATGAACATGAGAAATATGGTCTTGATATTCGTCGTCCAAACAGCGACAAAACATCAGTGTATCAGTACTAATGGGATTAAATTCTGCAAAAATAAACTTTGAATTGAGTTTTTGATTAAAATGGCTAAATTAGCATTTCACTTCGGTGAAAGGTGGTTTCATTCACTGTGGAAGTGTTTGCAGATGTTCAGCAAACGAGCCAATAAATTCGCTGTTGTGATTGTGCGCAACTATCTGTAAGGTTGGCGGCTGTGCAAACAAACGATTGCTTTTCATTCCAGCACACGTGGCCAGGACACCAGAGAAGAAGCAAATACTGTGAATCGCGGTCAAGTGCAAATTTAACTAAAGCTGCAAGGTTAGTGCTGCACCTCTCAATACCTCTCAATATTAAAGCATTAGATGTATGCATAGAAAAAGGCAAGGGTACAAAAACGTCTGCCACACTAGGAATTAATATAAAAAATTGACGTCTTGCACTCACATGACTTTCTCTACTCTTGTACCAAGTATTCTTACAAACTCTTATTCCTATATCTTCTTCATGTTAGTTGGGATAAACATTTGCAGAAATTATCTTATTGCTACTTTTCTTGTAGGTGCAGAGAATATGGGAATACACTAGGTGTTGTGTGATAGCAAAATCTTTTAAAACTTTGAAATTCCGTTCTCTTTGTACGGCCAAGAGATAAAAAATGAATAACGACCTTTCATTAGAAAAAAGTTTAAGTACTACAAAATTCACAAAAATAACAAGGAATATCTCCAAAATGGTTCACTACACAAAAATAATTTATTTGGACATAAATTGTATGTTTTAACGAGCTCTACATTTTTGTACAGTAAGATTTCGTCTATCTCTTACAGTTTAGCAGTTATCCTAAAGTCATCAAGAGTAAACAGAACTACGTGGGCTATAGCCAGAAATTCAAAATATACATTTCATTTGCCATAAAAATATCTTAAACATGTGAAATTTTAATTAAAATGGTTACAGCCATTTTCGAGAAAATCAACATTTTCGAAAAAAAATTACATGTAAAGGGAGTTAAGGGTGGAGGAATTTTCTTCGGAGTCCTAGTGTCGCATCTTTGAAAGATTTTAAACTTATATACCAACTTTGGTTTTTAACTGAAGTTCCATTTTTCTTGGGTTATACTGGTCACAGACAGACAGACAAGATGCCAGTGCAAAGCTACGAGCAGGCTGCGTTTAGAGAGTACCAATTGCCCAGGCCTGCACTAGACATTGGGAGGTACGTTGAAAAAGTCTGATGTGTAAGTACACTTACGACATTTCTTGTTACTAAAGACGAGAGAGAGAGAGAGAGAGACAGTCAGAGGCAGAAATGATCGTATATTTTAAGCATATTTTATAGATGTTATACCACAATATTATTAGTGAAGATGGAAAATCCGGTTCGGATGGATAGCTAAGTTTGAAGCATTCTACATAGTAAAGTAAGTGTAAGACAAAGCAAGGAAAGCATGCAAGGATATTTTCAAGAGTAATTTTGGCTAATCAAATGCTGGCTATGTAATTCCGAAGCGTATTTTTAAAGTAAGTACCGATACTTTTTTTAAAAAAGTAGCAGAAGATTATTTTGCAAACATTTTATTAACATTCATAACCTTACACGTTTCACTACTTCTACACTTAGTCACCACCTTTATTTAGCCATCTATAATAACAGGAACCAGTTTTTGTAAGCCGTTGTCAAAAAACTGATTACGCCTGTCATAAATGACAAGTCCGTGCTTATTTTTTAATATCATCGTGGTTGAGATGCCTTCCACCAAGGAACTTCTTCAAATGAAGAAACAGATGAAAATCCCTTGGTGCCAAATCGCACTGTAGAGAGGATGGTCAAATTTTTCCCAACCAAATGATACGATCAGATCTTGAGTTTACGAGATTTGGCAGTGTGTGGCCGGGATTATCACTCATTGCTGCCCCATAAACCTCACAATTGCGGATGAATCTTTACTAACATAACATTTCTGATATTTAAAAAAACGAATCAATGATGTGACATCACAGTCGGTTTGTCGTTCGATTGTTTTAAAATTTTCAAACGCTCAAATAATAGGAAAAAGTAAAGTGGCGGTTGCTTACAGCTGCTTCCTATGAGTGAAGGAAGAGATCGCGCATGCTCAAAATCACGACTGCAACATTGCAGCGGCAAAATATTTAAGCAGTTCTTACTTTAAAATACGCTTCTTATTAATACCCAAGACCTAGAATGTTAAACATTGTTTATTGTTATTCAATTTAATGTCCTGTTCATTAAGCATGTAATTTTCATGAATACATTCTAGAAACCAAGGTACACGTTGTGCCATTTTCCTAATTTCCATTTCCGTTATTACTTTACATTTATTGACGCTTTATTCAACTAGGCTAGACCTGTGGTTCTATTATATTGATGCATAGCACGATTTCAAGTAAGGTACCACTTTGAAGTTACAAGTTTTTTTTTTTTTTGTCATTTGGAGTGACAGGGCTGGTTGTGTTATTGCGCTATATATTTTTGGGAAATTATGCAGAAAGTCACTGAATATTAATACACGTTCCGCGAGATGAATAAAGTAGGCCTTATTCAAATCATTTTTTTCGACTACGTCTCTTCTTTTCAGACTTTTTCTCGGTCCAGTAAAGATCACTTGCCATGCTTGTATCGTAATATACTATTGAAGATTTGAAGAAATTAAATCCACTTGTAACTGAAAGGAGACATAGTACAGGAAATAAAGAAAAAAGAAGAACGCCGATGAACACAAACAGCGAAGAATAACAGCGAAGAGTTATACTATCTGTGGTAAGAGGAAAATGCCATTGGAGAATGTATGCAGGAAAATTATTTTGTAGTTCAAAGAGGGCCAGTTTGAGTAATTGCTTCTCATATTTCGAAAGATCGCTAAGCTTTGATGACCATTTAAACGGGCATGCGAAAGAGGCTATCACAGAGTGGCAACCTTCTTCCAACAGGAGAGAGTGGTTCTATAATTGGATAAAGAGGGATGTTGAGCGGCATGCCTGGTTTGAACGCTTTAATTCACGTGTATCGAAACTCCAGAGTCCGAAAATTGGGAAACGATAACATGAGAGCTCTCCATTATCGTAAAGCATAGGCAAAGTTAAAAAAATGCCACACACCAGTCCAATATAATAACAGGATCTTTTATATAAGCAGTAACACAAAATGGTTTTAACCACGTAGACCCTTCAGCGTTCAAAATTATGTGTACCTATTTATGAACAAACGATATAGGCAAGTGTATATGATACTAAATATTAATGCTGGAGGAGTAGGCCAAGGCATACAATAATAATTACATTATGTTGGCAATACTTACTTGGCCTCTAGTGCCAGAGCGAAGACGCCTGCAGCTTCCGGCGCCGCGGCGCTGGTTCCAGAGTGCGTCGTGGTGCATTTTCCATAAAGATCCGTAGTAGCCTGTAATGACAACATATTGTAACTATATAACCACAAATATTCTAATTTTTCGAAAGCACTCTCTCATAAATTCATGTTTTAGTTTATGTGGAATAGAGGTGACGAAAAGGTATTCCTGCCACAGGGGGAAACCAGGTATTATTATCATTGTTAAATGTATACTATTTTTGGATCTCAAATATCGGCTAAACTGTTTTCTTTAGATATGAAGGAACTACCACATGGATCGATTCGAAGCTATTTGTTTAATAAACGATAGTATAAGCCCGATGGGGGGAGCGAAGCTAAGTCAGCCTCCATCGGGGTGCTTCTATCTGGTAAAATGTGGGGAGCTGCCACTTGCTCTGTTGTGGCAACGTTCCATCTAGAAAAACAAATACTTGCAAAGAGAAAGTAAAAAAAAGATATACAAAGTGCAGTTAGGTCGATAGTGAATGGTATATGGAGCAGAGACACGGACGGATAATAATAAGAGACAGTAAATGAGAACAATGGAAATGAATGCATGAATGCATAGGAAAATCTAGGTTAGATAAAGTTGAGACTGGGTGCAAGACAAGAATGTGATATAAGACGTAGTCGAATTTGTGAATATGAGGAAAATGGAGTGGAATAACCATGTTCATAGAGCAGAAAGTAATTTATTAATTAAAATAGAGATCAAAAGCCTGAAGTGAGAAGAGATATAGGGCGTCCAAAACCAAGATGGCGCCTCCATCGGAATCTACGTGAAAATAAACAGGCGTTAGCCTATATATAAGAAAAATTACAAGACGAAGAACAAGAAGAAGTAGTTTAAGTGTTTAAAATCTCTTGTAGCCTAGCATGTGGAAACTTGTTCAATTGTTACGGTTTGAATACACAGCAGGTTGCCCATTCGAGTACTGAATATCTGATACACTGCGACGAAATAATTATTGAATACATTTTCCAGTCATAAACAGTGGACAACTATCATGCAGGGGTACCAATATGTATTCTCTTGCAGAACCACAGAGATTACAAACTACAACTTCAGACTTACAGCGACTTCTATAACCCTGAAGTGTTTATATGGATCACACTGTAGAAGTCCGGACCAAATGTTTTCATCCTGCTTCCATTTGGAGCTCACGGGGAAAGAGATTTAAAAAGTTCACCTGTAGTTTTTTAGCTTGTTGTGAATAGAATGATTTAAACGGAGAGAGGATAACGATCGTAGCCAGAGCTTGTTGAAAGAGCAAACTGCACTCCGTTTGCTATCGATCATACGGACCAAGTAGCCCTACATTTATTGGGATAATGGACGTGCCCAATTAAAAACTCTGTGCGCAGCGGATCGCATTGAGGGTTTTAATGAGCTCCTGGTAATGTACCCACGAGCACGCGTAACGGAACACTCTGCGAATTAATGTTTATTTGGACGAGCTCTGCAGAATTTCAATTAGAATAGCTTCTCTCCCTCTGCGGTCTTCCTTCGGCTCATCCAAATTTCTGCGGCCGGCCGGTCGGTCGGCAGACAGGAAGCTCATTAACATCCTTTGTTTCTTTTTCCTTTCATGAGCATCCCTTAGTTGGATGGATCTAGACACGTTGGTTCTCTACATGTGTATATGTGAAGCAATGCACTGTCGGTATAGAAACTGTAAACATCGATATGAAAGCTGAATTTTGCAGGAAAAGAGGTAGTTCATGATGAACGCGAATGTTTGAACCTGAGTACTGCTGGCACTTAGCCAGAAAACCAATTAGGTATTATGAAAACAAATGACTCAGACAACATGCGGAGGGGAACTTAGCACCTCGACCGAAAGGTGATCTATGCCTATGCCCCTGACGGGGCACTCCAGGGAGAATGGATCCTAAGGGCGGCCGGAGCGTAGCCACGACAGAGCAGGTGGCAGGGTACCTACATTTTCCCAGTTAGAAACACCTGGCAGAGGGTGGCTTAGCTCCCCTCCCCTCTCTGGCTTCTAGCATCCCATAAGGGGGGGGGGCTGCAAACCAGTGGCTCGCCTTCCAATTAGGGGAACTGAATTTCCAGAGCACATTTGTTCTCCCTACTTCTTCCAACCCTGAAAGAAACCCACGGGGAGGAAGGGTGAAATGAAATGATTTATGTAACGAAATGGAAGTAGAGGAAATTCGGAGGATATGAAAATCCTTCCCAGCATTCACCACGGGTAGTGCCACGGGTTTAACTTAACTTGAACCTTCGTGATGCCATAATCATCTTTTGTTGCGTGGTTCCTGGTGAAAAATATGGCTTTGTGTGTATGGCTGTGTGTCAGAGGAGTGAGAGAGGCCGAAATGACTGCTATGTAACTCTTACAATGCTAACGATAACCGGAACGAGAAACTTGAAATACATTATTCAAAAGGGAGTGTTCAGAACCGACGGGAAGCTTTTCAGAGCCCCGGCAACGGGAAAGAAGTTTTGGTCAAGTTTTAACTTTGTTCTCTTTACCGGACACGGTATGTTAGATTCATATTGTGTATATTAGACTTTTCGCTGTAGAAACTAATTAGATATGCAATAAAAATGTTGCTCTACTACGGTAGGGGAAGCAATTGCACGTCGAGGAGATGAACTGAGAAGATCTGGCAGGGCAGGCTGTTGTCACTGGTCCAAATTTGAAGTATTTCTATTCCACACGGTCACTTGATGCATAAGTGATGCTTTTATACTTGTTAACATTTATAGACGCACTTTATGGACACATGATTTAAGTACATGCTTTAATTTAATTCCAAAAATACTAAAATTAAACATTTTTGTAGTTTCAGATTTTCTCAACAAAGATCACAAACTCTGTTCTTCGCAGAATTTATACATAAATCTGAAGCTCTAGGTATGGCAGAAAACGTTTACAACATCAAGAAAAAAAAAAAAAAAATCAAACAGAACAACCACATAATATTTATGTCTCATAAATGGCATAATTATGCACCCCTAAAATTGTAACACGATCATTGCTGAAGAACTTGTACTGACGTTCCTATATGAAGCAGTTAAATTGTTTTTAATGAGACCTAAGACCATCATTGGTCTTAAGAACTTACTCTAAATAACATAGATATCTGTAGAGAAGTTTGAGCATCTACTGTTCTGATTTGTAAAGTTGCCAAATATTATGCTTAACTGACGAGCCAGAGAGCCGTAGAATATAGCACATTTAAAAGCCAATAAGAATACGCTGTAATGTTCATAACCTGATTTCTTTGGGAAGTACAAGTCTTCGAAAATTCATTATAAATGTATGCTATTTCAAGTTTTTATTGTAATAATTTATATGTGTGTACATCATAAGTTATATGCTGTACCAAATACTCCAAATTCTTCACCTTAGATAGATTTGTTTTATACGAAAACTTCTAGAGTGTATTTGAAAATCCATAAGGAGGAATGGAAAAAAGAAAAAGAAAAAAAGACATAAAGATAGGAAAAAAGTGTGATTAAGACACATTTTTAGCTAATTTACATACATATGTCCTACTTTAAAGTATTATTGTGTGCCTGAATGAAGAGAATTTTAGAGGTGCAGGGCCATTCCTTAAAATCATTTTTTTACCCTTTACTTGCCAAATTCTACACTGAGGCATAACTAGTAATAATAATAATTGTGGCAGACACAAATTCTTTTGGCGGTTGATAGTTGACCACTTAATGATCAGATTATTGCCTTTTATGTTGTACAAATAAATGTTGTAAGCGCAAATGATATTTAGATCAACGGCTTTGTAGCTGATCTCACTGGATCTATAGCGATACAACACCCTAAGAGTGAGTGAGTGAGTGTGTTGGGTTTAAGGGCCCGTCGACAACTTGGTCATTAGGGCCCCACACCGTAAGATGTGGCAAGCTTCTGATTGGATATTGTGTTGACCAACTTCTCCTGCCACTCGCCATTAAATTCTGTGTCTGTGATAGATGGTGCTGTTCCTATAATAATGATGGTTAGCATAATTACGCTTATGATTCCAAAATAATTTAGCATATATTATTATATTATGCAATGATTTGGGCATGTAATCCGAATGGAAGATGGAAGATTGCTACAGGAAGTAATGAGGTGGACACTAGGAGGAAGAAATAGGAAAGGAAGACCAAATGGAAACTGGATAAATGGAGAAAGAAGATGTATGGAGGGGAAGGAAATGCAGGAAACAGATGCGTTGGATAGGGAACTGCGGAGACATGATAAAATAGTGGACATCCTATGTACTAATCTTGTATTGTTATTACTGTGTATAAATTGTCATTTTGTTAAATTTAGGAAACCTACAGCACTGTAGACATTCCTAAAACAAAAATATCATCATGATCATCATCACTATCATTATTTCTTTAGGGAAAATAAACTTTCTAACAATTTGATTGGAACCCAAATTTCATACTTGGAGGTACTCATTGAGTAGATGCTTCCAAATATAGAGTATAACTCAATAACTTACAAAAATTTATAAATTCAACTCCTTTATGAACAAAATGCATCTGAAATTTTCATAAACATATATTGGAATTTTAGTTGCAGTGATTTTTTCTAGAAATATTTAAGATTTACTAATATTCTGTTCAGAATTGGCACGGTCTTCACTGTCTTTATAATTTGAAAGTAGTGTTGTCTCTGTTGAATTGACAAGCTGTTTGAAAACTAATATTGCCAGTGCAAATAAGAAAATTGTCAATTTTCAAGTCGTAAATGCAAATATATGCAGTATACCAGCTTTCAACTGTTCCTCAAACATTTAACACTTTAGCATGAACATTGTTGTGCATACATATGGATTGTAAGAACTCACCACCCCGGTGTTAGGATCTTTGGCGCCATTGCTGAAGGTAGAAGCCAGTGTGGAAGAGCAGCTTTCATCATAGTGTGCGTTCTGTCCATCGTTGATAGCGCTGTTGATGGAGATGGTCCACATACTGGCAGCGTAACCATCACAGTTACAGTCATCGTCCTCGCCTCCGTCACCACTAGCCCATACGTAGATGTTGCCGAGGCCATTCCGACCCTGCAATCACACGCGGCTTAGCTTTAAAACTATTTCACACATAAACAGCAATGGCACAAAGAGCCATCTGTGATGGTTATTCACTTCCCAGCTATTCCACTGGGGAACAATTTTTCACCCACGAACATTTCTAGTTCAGCTTAAGGTGTATTACTTGTTACATCTTATTGATGTTTACTGGAGTGAAGCAATGTATTAATGCATTGTTATTTATGTCTGAATATATAGTAGAGCCGTGTAATAAAACATACAAATGGTAAAGCCCATAAAATGACTAAGTAGGAAAAAAATTGTGTTGAATGTACCAAGCAATTCTTTTGAGGTTATGATATCCTTCCTATTAAGGATGCCATTAAATTAACGGCAACTGCTGTGTCTCTGAATGCTATTCCTAATGTGAGGAAGAAATTAAAGGAGAGGGAGCTTCAAAACCTCGAAAAAGAAAGGAAATTGATGTGCACTAAAGTGAACGAGTTTGTGAAAAGTGCTATACGGTTTGAAATGCGTTCCTACTTGTTAAATAATGAGTACCTTACAACAAATATAGAGTATACATATTTAGAGTACAAGCTACAAAATTAGAACTTCAGTAACGAGAGGTTCAACTTGGAATACGACCGAAGAGAGTGCTCTAAGAGCCGCGAGTTACTAATGCTAATTTTGCAACATGTTGTGTAGAGTATTTATCAACGTTAAGGCTATTTTAGTATATGTTGTATATTTAATGCCATTTATTTATTGCGGAAATAATATGTTTCGAGGAAGAATGATGTGGGCTTTGGGGGAAAAAAAAAAAAAAGACACGAAATTAACTAAGGTTGTTATGTTCTGCAATGTTGGATTCTAGTTTCATATGTGAATTTAAAGTAAAAATGATTGAAATGGTTCTTAAGGAAACAGTTCAAAATCAGTCCAAGATGCAGCTACTACTCGTAATATCCTTCCAGAGAGGTCCCCCACCTCTGCCGAATACAGGCGCCATTGGTGGGGTGCAGTATTGGAGGGTGGAACGTGGTCAGCGCCCCTAGCCCTTCCGGCCAGTTATGCAACTATGCGCCACTACTTTTCCATCAAGTAGGTCCTCAATTGGTCCCCCCGGGACCTAACGAGGCTGAGTGCACCCCGTGCCAGACCAGCACACCCCAGCGGGGGAAAAAATTCCCATTCTGGTACGGGGGTCGAAACGAGGTCCTCCGCACCAAAGGCAAACGTGATACCAACTGCGTTACGGAGGCGGTCAGAAAGGTTAAATTAAGTTTATTTATGTAGTTATACGAAATTCAAGGACTGAAGTAGACTAAATAAAGATTCTTTGTTCAATTACAGGCAAAATTGTGAAAAACAATAGGTACTTCTGATAATAGAGAAATAACTATGAATAACTATGCAATAACTACGAATTAGGGTATAATGTTTTTGTTTTAATATATATTATCAAGAAAAATTAGGTATATCTGACCATCATTGAAGTCTATTTCACATTTTGTTGAAGCTTTGATGGCGTGTTTTATTAGAATACAAGGTGTATCCTTTGTTGTCTAGTAAATGCGAACTAAAGCATCGCTGATAATTATAGCAATAGATAAACTGATTTATGTAATAAACAGTAACGTACACTTGTACGTCTATTCTTGAACAAGTACATCAGTACTTTTGGTTTTTTTTAGTAGGTACAGGGAAATGCATTTAACATTCATTGGTAGTGTAGTGAAAGTAGCACGTAGTTAATGTAAAACTAGGAGGTAATTAGCAAGTTTCTTGAGCCACAGAAAGTAAACAAATGGAGAGAAAGCTCCTCCGTGTGTTCAAGAGATGTCCAGTGCAAAGTAGTACTATGTGCATGGCTTATGTGTGGGCTGGAAGGATTATATAGGTACATCAGATAAGTTATTTACATATAAGCAACACGTGCTAAAATGTTCTATCGTCTTACGACTAGATGCCGCGCGTCGCGCGTCTTAGACGTTCTAATTCAGGCTACCTTACAATACTAGACGGCCGTGAACCTAAAAGAGAGAGCCAAGGTCAAGCTTCCTAACACCACCGGGTGGCTAGTACACAACGATAATGATGCGGCAGAACAAACCGTTTCCAGACTATTCGCGAACTTTCTACTTGAGCGTGTTTGTGAGAGATTCGAGAAAAGGTGAATTTCAAGGATGGACTGGTGAGTGTTAAATGAGGCAGTTCTTAGTAGTGTGTGTGCGTGTGTGATCGTGTGTGTGTGTGTGTGTGTGTGTGTGTGTGTGTGCCCTCATATGTCGGTAGGCCACAACGCTCACAAACAGTAGGATGGTTACATGATGTTCTGGTATGTCCGAACTTCTGACACTGGAAGCAGCGCATAGGGTTCGGAACATACTGCCGGACAGCGGCACGTTCGTAACCGCATAAGATGTATTCCGGCAAGACAGTGCCTTTGATCGTGAGGAACGCTGTCCGCAATGCTACGTCTTTGCCATCCTGCTTACGCGTGAGCCGATACCCTTGGCAGACTCGCTGACCAGACAGGCAGCTATCTCCTCGTTAGTGAGATTGACGAGACGACTCCCCTGCAGCTGTTGAGAGTTTTGTGGGGGGCTACCCGAATAGGGTAGGACCCCAAAAAACTAGCCTTTAGAACTTTTTGGCTTTGTTCTACATTATTGGTCTCTATCAGTAACGTGCCGTCAAGCAGTCTGCTCGCATTCTTTACGGGTCTGTCCACTTCGCGCTTGGTGTAGAATGGGTTCAGGTCCCTAATCGCATGCCAAGGTCACAACAAGAAATGGGTCAGTGAAAGGGGTTTTGGGCGAATGCATATTAAAATGGGACCCCCATCCGGAACCGTCGCCGTCAGCCTGCCAACCGGGGGTCAAAGAAAAGAAAGATACCAAATCTCTACGGTTTGTGCCGCCATGGAGACCCTTCCATGACTGACCTCAAGACGAAGAGCTACCCTCCGATCTCCAGCGCTTGTCCACGTGGGTAAACCGTTCACCACGCGACAATCCGGCTTTATGCCCCCCCCCCCCTCCCACAGGAATAACCACCTGTCGATCCCCGCTTTAGGCCACGGTGCCTCAACGGAGTCAGCGTGGATTCAGGGGACTTCGGGTTGATTACACCGGGATTCCGTCAGCGGTAACACGTCCGACTAATCCGACGGCACGCGGCCGTCGGGAAATTAACACAGGCCGTGCCCTCAAGGAGCTACATGAGTGTACATGACGTATGGACGGGCTCCGCACCTAAGGCTACACATGGGGGCAGTGTGAAGGGTCCGCACAACCTTCGCGCCTGAGGCCTTCGAAGAGCACACAAGTCGGGGGCTGCGCTGAAAACCGTGGGATAGGACCACGGAGATAGGAAAGATCCCTACTGGTGAGACAGGAGTTATAAAACTAAGGTCTTACTAACTAATAATCATAATAAACCTAGAAGAGGAAGAGCGTGATATAAAACAGCAAGATAAAGACGCTGCACGTGGCACAGTTAATGAACCTGAAAGGAGTGAAATGAGGGTGAGCGGCTCGTGGCCCCGGGTGCGCCAAACCCGGACCTAACGTAGTAGGTCCCCCTGGGGGGTTAAAGCTTTGAAATTCCGTTCTCTTTGCATGGCTAAGGTATAAAATATGAATAACGATCTTACATTTGACGAAGATTTAAATATTCGGAAACACCCAAATAACAAGGAATATTTCCGAAATAGTCCACTCTACAAAAAAAAAAAAAAAAAAAAAAAAAAAAAAAAAAAAAAAAAAAAAAAAATACTACTTTGTACATAAACTGCGTGTTTCAGCAAAATCTACATTTTTTTGTATAGTAAGATTTGGTCTATCTCTCACGGTTTACCGGGTATTTAAAAGTCATCAAGAGTAAACAAAACTATATAGGCTATAGTCAGAAAATTCAAAATTACATTTCATTTGTCATAAAAATATTTTCAACATATGACATTTTAAGCAAAACCGTTAGAATCATTTTCTAGAAAATTAATTTTTTTAAAAAAAATTCACTTGTAAGGGTATTTAAGGGTACAGGAATTTTCTTAAAAATCTTCGTGTCGTATCCTTGAAAGAAATTAAACTCAATTACTAACTTTGGTTTTTAACACACTTTTCGTTTTTGAGTTATGCTGTCTACAGACACACAGACACACACACACACACACACACACACACACACACACACACACACACACACACACACACCATTTTCTAAAAGTGCTTTTTTGGATTCAAGGAGCCTGAAACATTTTCGGTGAAATCTCGACATCGAATTTTTTGGGCGGAATACAATACTTCCTCTAACTATGCGTCGTAGAGAAAGCAATATCAGTGTAACAAAACGTTTCAATGTAAAAGCGAATTTTAAGTGAATAAATTTGGTGCCCTGTTCGACTGAAATATCTAATTGTGATATTCATTATTTTTTAATTACATTGTACACTTTTGTATCTATACTGCCATAGGGATGCCTGGTTAGTATCTCTCCTACTTAGGTGCAGTAAACATCACTGAACAGT
Source organism: Tenodera sinensis (assembly GCA_030765045.1). NCBI lineage: Eukaryota > Metazoa > Arthropoda > Insecta > Mantodea > Mantidae > Tenodera > Tenodera sinensis. The sequence goes on from CM060961.1 coordinate 64,965,040, forward strand.
ACGTGATTAAGTACAGTGCCGGCTCGAATTAATTATCAGCAGACTCTTGTTTATTTCAAGGATTGAAATAGAGACGTTACCCGCACCAATAATTTGCATGACGTCACTCGCGCAGATGCATGGCTAACGAGAAAGACAGGCTTCGGTGCGAAATGCAGTGACACAATTCTCCTAGCGCAGTCATGGCCTAATGAAGTAAAACCACAATAATCACCTAATACATCCACTCTAAAACAAATTTTCGTCGAATTCATAAAAAAAAAAAAAAAAAAAAAAAAAAATAGGTTTCTCATGATGGTACAGAATGTTAGCCATGTATCAGACTACCATTACTACGTAACTCCGATTCGCGCCGTAGCCTGTGTATACCGTTAATTAATGCGCAGATCCCAGGAAGGTCATTCGTCACGTCTAAAAGTGTCTCTAAACATTTCTCTCACCCACATTTTCCAAAACGTTAATTTCCTCTTCCTCTTCCTCCTCTTCCTCTTCCTCCTCCTCCTCTTCTTCCTCTTCCTCTTATTATTATTATTATTATTATTATTATTATTATTATTATTATTATTATTATTATTATTATTATTATTATTATTATTATTATTATTATTATTATTATTATTATTATTATTATTATTATTATTATTATTATTATTATTATTATTATTATTATTATTATTATTATTATTATTATTATTATTATTATTATTATTATTATTATTAATTTAGGGGATATAGAACATCTGGAAGCACACATTTCCGAGTAAATCTGAATAGTATAGAATTTTTGGTGGAATATGGCACTTCCTCTATCTACGATGGGTAAACGGTTGAGAAATTAGCAAGTGAACTAACAAATAACTTTGAATTCCAGTTACTTAAGCACATGTTCAGAACATCAGATATCCTCGCTTTGTTAATCAGAATTTGGTTGTCCGTAGAAAACGAGCGAACGTTCGAGTGTCAGTCATTTGTTTTCATCAGCATACCAGTGTCATTAGTCCATCTCAATATATTTACATGTAAATACCCTGCGATGTGTGATAAATACCATGCTTAGCGAGCCTGCGGGTTCTGCGAAGGGTAGACAGCTGAAGGGGTGAAAGGGGGCCCATTGTGTCTCTCACAGGCGGAGGGGTTTAATCTCCCGCTCGGTTTCATTTTAAAACAAAGCAAAATCGCTTTTAATATTCCATGCCAGTGCTGACCGCCAAATGGAGCGCTCTGTGTTGCAGCCTACTTTGTTAATGAGTTTATGCTAGTTCAGACAATATTCCAATTTGCAGTGAAACACAGTTAATGTTTTATACCAAACTACCAATCAACTAACGGTTTTATTCTAGGATTTCACTTATTCCGATATCTTCGAAATTCGTATAATTAAGTGAACTTGATCATTAGGAAGAATGTACTATATAAACATACACATTAAGTGTTACATGCACTTTACATAATTAAAATACACCTACTATTATACAGGGTGTAAGGTACTGCTTCGACCATACGTTAACCAGGGATTCTACATGATTATTGTAACACATAGGTCCAATACAATTATTGTCAGTAAAGAAACCACCCCCCCCTCCAATTTTTGGAGTCATCTGGCTTCCTGACGAATGGATATAAATGGTTTATCATTTCACTAACTGTCGGCTAAACATTGTGTGAACAATGCTGTAATCCATTTCTACCTTATTTAGAAAGAATTAAGTCACAATTTAACGTTAAAGTATCATGGAAAGTTTAATTTCTAAGAGAGATTTGATGTCATGTTAACATTAAATTGTAACTAAACTCATTCAAATTGAAATAAAAAGACATTACAACATTGTTCACAAAATGCGTGCACGACAGTTAGTGAAATAATAAACCATTTATATGAGTTTGTCAAAAAGTCAAACGGCTCAAAATACTTGACACAGTTTTTTTTTTTCCTGGCGAAACGGTTCTTTATTGACAACAACTGTACTATACTCCATCCATCCTTAGATCCGCCCCTTGTATCACTCCGCGATAACCTGATGTTATCACCTGCGATTAACACAAAACAAACACCACGTGGACTCATACCTCGTATATATATTGCAATAGGACGATATTTATTCAGGAATATTAGAAATTCCGCGTTACATTTAAGTAGTCTTTACCAGGGTTATCGTACATCTTGAAAACTCACAGATAATCGCCGATATTTAAGGTACTATATTTTATGGTGTGCTTTGGTTTCGGAGTATTGCGAGTTCGTTGTGTTTACATCAAGTGCGGATCTAACGGTGGAGCGATTATAGACATATTTGTTACACTCATCATATAGAATCCCTAGTTAACGTATGGCCATAGCGGCATCTGGTATCTTCCACCCGGTATACAGAAAATTCACTTCTTGTTCTGCTCATTTAAACTTTATGAACGAATTTTTTAAATGCAACAGTAAACCTTCTACACAAAGCTCAAATGAAAGAGTGCATTAAATAAACAATTAAAGCAAACAATGGATATTTTGAAAAATGTATTTAAGAATTTTAAGGAATCTATCGGATGATTTGCGAAGATTGTGAAAGTATTAGATTAGGTGAAAGGAGGTATTTTCCTGATATAGGTAATTTCGTGATACTTTTTAGACATTATAACGAAATAACTTGCCATCAGAATGACTCGTATCGGTGCTAATAGCTTCCTTACTTTCCGGTAGCTCTCAGAAGCGTCGGAAAATCTTTTTCTTCAAGGGGTTAAGATGCTAACTAAAAGTTAGTGGGGAGTTTTTTCTCATTTTGCTACACGTTTGTGTCGTGTGTCTACATTTGCCGCTCTCAAAAGGAAATTATAAAGGTAAGGTTTGTGTGTTTAATATCAATAATATTCGGTTTTATTATTTAATGTATCTTTCAACACAATTCAACGGTTTTACGAAACGTTATGGCTTACGCTGTGAATTTACTTCCTTAGCTTTTTTGCTTGAAAAAACATGGCGTCTTTGCGATCCATCCTATTTGTATTTGTAGTAACTTAATATCGATTTTTCAAAATAGTTGTTTTGAACATAATTAGACCACATAAAATATACTATTAGAAGGTGTATTTATTTTTTAAATTAAAGGACAATTAAAATTATTACGAAATTACCTTACCTAAATTTGCTATTTGCGTTTCAGATAAAGAATGGATAAGGAAAGGGAAAAATATCGGAAATATGATTCCAAACAGCTTCTTATTGCTGCAAAAATGGTCGCGGAGCCTCTTTACAAGGCATCAAAAATATCAGGCGTTCCATGGAGGACTCTTATGTTAGTCTGACAGAACAAATTTTCACTCTCTGTTGAACCCTCCTTTCATCAAGAACTTCTCCTCTGACAATATGAAGAATGCATTTCAGAAATGTGGCATTTGTCCTCTCAACAAATCTGCAATAAGAAAAGAAGCACTTGCTCCATCTAAAGTTACTGAAAAGCCTCTTCATGAAGCCTCAGCAGCACAAACAGTTCAAACACCTGCAGTTGAAGAAATCCTAACCATTCCTACCATAAAGGCAACACCCCAAAATCCTAAAAGGAAGAAACGTGATTCTACTGCATAAATATTGACTGCACTTGATCGCAACACATCTCAACCAGGAACATCTAAAGAACCCCCCAAAAACCATGAAGACTGGAAGCGTGGAATTTGTGGCAGAAGGTATTCTGATGATGTCAGAAAAAGAAATGGGGCTAAATGGGTACAATTTTCGTTCTGCCTTGTCCCATATCACACTACATGTCAGGCTGCAATGCTGAATGTGATAGCTGCTGTGCTGGTGAAATAGGAAGTGAGGAAAGTGACTGTGATTAATAAATACAATTTGGATTAAATCACTAAAAAATGTGAATATTTTAAAAAGTTAATTTCTGTTGAGGTGCAATTTCAAGTTTCTTCATTAAATAATCTTTTGTTGAGAAGTTTTAATTTTTTTCATTTGTCACGAAATTGCCTTACCAATACCACGAAATTAGATTACTATATCACGAAATTACCTTCATCATACAAGGTGAATAAAAAATTATTTTACTGTAAATACAACGAATCAAATTCTTAAACATTCGACTCATGTTATCCTTGATAAAAGTAAATTTCCAAATTAAAAACAAAAGTCTAGGATACAAATGGTTATGGAGTTGCAATGAAAAATATAATTTTATCACGAATATACCTCCTTTTACTATACATAACAAAGAAAAATTTGAAAAGTGGAAGAATTAACATCTAAGAAACATTAAAACAAATTGATAATCTGCTGTTATTAAACATTTTTGGACTACAATCATGAGATAGATCCAGAAATTAAGTTACTAAAATAAAGTCAAACTCCTTCGTAGTTAAATATTAAGGATATTTTAAACTTAGAGATTCCATGCAGCTCTCAAAGGGTAAGGTGGAGCATTAAATACTTCTCCAGTTGCTCCATAGAGGAGTGAAACACAATACAAATAAAAACAGAACACGACTACTCGAATGGCAGCCTGATACCAGATGACAGAGGAATCATCTTGTTCCCCAAGTCAAGAAACTGACGAACCTAGTCCAACAGTTAACCATAGCTGAAGATGGGGTGGATGTACCTGGAAAATGTGTCATCTGTTCTACATGCTGAATTAAGCGAAGATGTCCAAATTTTCATATGAAGTTAACTTCACTGTGTATACATATCGCTTCTTTTTATCAAATATACGTTGTTTACATGCCTTTGTTCCATAGTGATGTGCTGGCATTGGTAGGTATTTTAAATGTTTAAGAAAATAATCCTTAAATATATAACTTTAAAGAGCATCATATTAACTATGTTTAATTTTGAACAGATTTCAAGCTGATTTCACGCACAGCGTTTCGTCTACAAAGTGTCATTTTTGTGAACTATCAGTGTGAGTTAGCCTGACGTTTGATGACGTAGATAAAAGTTCATTAAATCTTAAATATAAAACTTTACGTAATACATGTCATTTCCAGAGAAGTCTCGATGGATATCGTATTTTTAATCAAACATATCATTTCTCTACGCAGGCGTAAAAATAGCAAAAGTATACACAAGTAATCAAATTGTTGAATGCTTACAAAGGAGTGATTGAGTGAGTTGGGTTTAAGGGCCCGTCGACAACTAGGTCATTAGGGCCCGTCTTAGAAAGGATACCTGGAATTAAGTGTCAAAACAATTATTGCAAAACCACTCCTTAGAAATGAGATACAGCAACACTCAGGGAAAAATAGAAGTATAGAACTAGGCCCCAGAAAACTTAACGTATATTTCGGATGCCAGAATGCGGGAGGGTGGAACAATATTAACATTTTTCAGGCTTCTGGCGTTATAAAAGTACGCTGGGCTGAACATTTCAGACTCTTCCGCTTGGTTTGGGTTGGTCTTGTTAGGGCATGTGGTTCAAACACCATAGAGGATTTAATACGGCTATGCGGTGTTGATTGGACAGAGTTATATGGAATCCTTGTACTCCGCCTCCGCCTGGTAGACGGCAAGCTTCACTTCCCGCTTCCACCGATGTTCCTTGATGGTTTTCTTTTAGCATTGACGCGCCTACGTGACTAAGCTGCTTTGCTCTTGTAAAGCAAATGTTTAGGAGGTTTTAGGAGGCAAAGATTAGAACTAATGGAAAAGTCCAGGTTAGCATGTTGGCCTATTTCCTGGTTCACGAGAGAATAGGAACAGTTATAGCAGAGATACAGAGGGAGTTCGGCACTGAAGTCAGGTTTATTGTACCTATGCCCTCCAAAGGGGCACCCCCGGGAGGAAGGATGAGATGAGAGGGGACACCGAGCGGCCAGATCCAGACTAAAAACACAGACATTGACAGAGGTCCCTAAGGCTTCCCAAGTATGACACCTCGAAGTCCTTAGGTCTTCCGGGGTCAACTCAGGGTCCAACGCCCCCGATATCGCACCCGGATCCCACGGACAACGAGGCACGGTGAGTTCCAGTGCACATATCTCTGCCAAGCTGTACCTAACGCCTTCACTAACACTTGCGATCCTGAAAGAACCAATGGGATAAAGGATGAATAAAACAACTTCTCTGCTGGCTCTATAACCCTTGATGAGCTTTGGCCTCCTGCACAATCCTCTTCCACCTCTATCTTGCACTTTACTTTTTCACCCCCTAATTCCAATCCTTCTTAAGACTTCCGTTACATTATCTAACCATCTTGTTTTTAGTCTTCCTTTTTTTCTAGAGAACAATCTTCTATTCAATATTTTTTGGAATTCTATCTTCTGTCATTCTTTCAATATGTCCTAGCCATCTTATTCGTTGTGCCTTTATAATTTTCCTTACTTGTTAGTTCATCTAGTTCATAGTTGTATCTGATTCTTAATTGATCTTTCTCCTTTACTGGTCTAAAGATATCCTTCTTAGTATTTTCCTTTCAAATCTTCCTAGTATTTCCTTATCTTGCTTTGTTCAGGGTTCATGTTTCTGCAGGATATGTTACAATTGCTCTTATTACTGTTTTATAGATCTTGTATTCTGTCCCTCTACTAATGAATCTATTTTAATAGTTATAAATTAGCATAATAAGGTGCTTTCCCACTTTAAATTTATTTTATGCACCACATCAAATTATCATCGTCATCATCATTATATTATTGTTGTTGTTTACAAGAGTACCTAGGTATGTAAATTGAGATACCCCCTCAAATGTTTTTGCTCCAAATATATCTGGTTCACCCTGCTTCCTGAGGATATAAATACAGAAGCCCGGTCCTCCAGGTTGGGGACTGAGAATGAGGCCGACAACTTCATCTTGTAAAACAATACTTGTTACGAAATCTGCAGAAAATCCTCGACTGAAGGAAGATTTAGTATTGGCAACCTGGAATGTACCAACTATGTTAAGACCTGAAACAAAATGGAAGGACAGAAATTCGGGGGATGTAATTATGCTCCCCAGTATTCGCCTGAAGACCCGGGAAACCCCCGAAAAAACCATTGATCAAGAATGTCGGCTACGTGAATTGAACCCACGAGCTTCCGAATGCGAGCCTCATACGTTACCTCGGAGCCATCTCGTTCGGTTTCAAGAGAGAAAGCTTCAGCTCCAGATAGCTTTCGAAATCTAAAAATATGACTGAGTGAAAACAAAATGAAGTTCCTGCCACATGTCCTAAATTGGGTTACCACAGCACATACTTTCAAAAACGTCAATCAGAGATATCTGCCATTGAACTATTAATATCGATAGGTATGTCAACGATATTGCCTTTTTTTGCAAGTGTGCAATATCGTGGGAATGCAATTTTGAGTTTTTCCGATAGTACCCAGCCACATCATCCCGGCTTGTTTCATTAGCAGCAATTCATGAAATGTTTCACTGCAGAGTTATTAGCAATAATGTGCATCTCGCTTTCCCCACGACAACATCCCACGTGACTCAAATCTTCAGGGACTCAGACCGGATAGCTTCATAAAAATCACATACCCCCAGGAAATGACATGTACGAACTACCAGCTTCTCTAAGATAAATCTGATGCGTTGCACTTACATCACTTTCTCTACTCTTGTACTAACCATTCTTATAAACTCTCGTTCCTCTTCTTCATGTTACTCGACATAAACATTAGTAGAAATTATCTTATTGGTAATTTTCTCGTAACCTGCTAGAGGAATAGAGCAGGCTTTAAGCAATAGTCAAGTGTTTTACACCTGGTCGCTAAATGAAGGCTTTGAAATTCCACTCTCTTTAGACGGCAAGAGATAGAAAAGTGAATAACGTCCTCCCATTTTAGAAAAGTATAAGTACTGCAGAACTCACAAGAACAATAAAGAATATCTCCGAAATCTCTCATACACAGGTGATCAAATAGAGAAGACCAGGACATGTGATAAGAATGCACCAAGATAAATGGGCATACGCCACAACAATATGGGACACAAGAAGAGGCAAGAGAAGCAGAGGGCGCCCAAAGCAAACTTGGTCCAAAGAGTCCAAAGAAATGTTAAGGTGTACACGCGAACAGCCAGAGATAGACTACAATGGAAGCAGCCGATATCAACTATGAAACAAAAGTGAACACAAAGCACAGCCATAATGATAGTGGAACAGTTAGTAGTAGTAACACAGATATATATCTCATATACTTATAAGTAACAGTTATATAGATAGGAAGAGCTTCAAATGTGAAAGAGACCAAATACACACGCAGTGAAGTGAATGAATAATGGAAAACGTCGAAATGAACAAAGTGTAAAGTGTAAAGATATAGGACAATATTTATGAACAGTCAGGGATTAGCTCACCCTATGAACAATACTCAACTAACCCTGCCCTTACTCTTAAGGGATGTAATGGCTTCTTATTCTTATAAGATTTGGTATATCTCTTATGGTTTACTAGTTATGCAAAAAGTCTCAAGAGTAAATAGGACTACATGGGGTATAGCGTGAAACTTAAAAATATACATTGTTTTCCATAAAAATATCTCAAACATTTTAAGAACACAATCTCGAACATATTAATCAAAATCGTTAGAGCCACTTTTGGGAAAATAAAAATTAGTTGTGAAACTTTCCATGTAAAGGGTAGTTTTAGGGTGGTGGAATTTTCTTTAAAATCTTGGTGTAGAATCCTTGAAGGATATGAAACTTTAATACCAACTTTGATTTTTAATCGACTTTCCTTTTTGAGTTATCTACTCATAGACAGACAGACAGACAGACAGACAGACAGACAGACAGACAGACAGACAGAGACACACAGACGCACGCACAAGGACCTTTTTCAAAAAATGCTTTTTTTATTTAGGGGGCCTCAAAACATATTTCAGGTGATATCTCGACATCGAAGTTTTGGGTCAAATACAATACTACTTACTATACCTAGTAGAGGATGTAAAAGTGATAAGGCTTGATATCTGCAGCACGTAGGAAAAGTTAGTAAAGTAAGAGTCGTCAATTTCAACATTCACTTGCCAGGCTATAAAGTTTTAATTAACTCCAGTCACATGGGCTCTTTTAAAATACTGAACTAAAGTTACTCAATTAATAACGTCCAAGTTACAGACTTCCAAACAAGTGAGGATTAAAGTAACTTTTTAAAAGTCTATTCATTTCGACAGCGGGCAATTAAGCTTCCAGTAAACGAGACGCAAACTATACTTCAAAGAATGTGCGCAGATTGAGAGAATGGAAGAATTAAAAAGTGACTAAAAACATCACCACAATTTGGTGCGTTAATTAGAACCTGATACGTATTTTTCCATTGATACCAATCGGGGTTACTGACATGCTATAAAGACTTATTTTCTTTATCTCGTTAACAACTTCTGATAAAACAGGTGAAGTACCTCTGGATGACTTGTTTTAACAATATAAGATCATAGCTAAATGTTTGAGAAACGTGTTGTGGCAAATGATGAAGTCCAGTAACTTTTTCTGTCATTTTAATTCTCTTATAAAACTGAAGCATTAAAACACAGTTCTATTTTGTCATTAACATAATCTGCAATTTGCCGTTCCTTGCATATCACAGGTGTTCTGTTCTATCGTAACCATGACACAAAAAACTCCGACCATCCACTCACTAAAACTGTGCCAACACTGCCTTCTCAGAGAACAGATTTCAAATTTGTTTATTCATAGGGGTTTTCGCCTGATTCTGATACATTGGCCCGGCTTAGCCTACAATTTTCATAGGTTTACAATTATTGACATATTTTGTATAGTCTTTTTGGTCTAAATAAAATCCATACCTGTAGGTCACAGAGAAAAGTTTTATTAGAGATGAATATCTATATGAGTTAAGAAATTGAGTTTATTTTTCTATTGTTACACTCATATATATACACACTGCACTGTGTACAATATTTTACACTTTTTACACTTTCAGCGGTTTTGCTGTGCGGCAGCATGCAACTTGTGGTGTCCCAGGTTGCCTGTAACGGCAGCCTCTTAGTTTATTGTGATCTAGGGCTAGGGTAGATAGACGCACAAAGATGGTGAGCCGTGGCTGTTCTATAACATTTTGACTTTCGCATGTTTGCGGTGTTTCGACTCGCCTTTGCCAATATTAGATATTGCGGGTCCTGGTGTCTCTTAACGCGCACCCTTATGGAGGAGGCTCTTCTCAACACTGCCTCTTGGATAGTTGGTAGGTTGGTCTCTTGGTGTAGGATACGGTTGGAGGTGCGGAAGGGAGCGAAGAAGACTTTAGGGAGGGAAAGGCTTTGGATGGTTTGGATTTGTTTAATAGTGGTGGTGGAGGCTTCGGCCCGGGCTAGATAAGCGCACAAGACCACCGAAAGTAGGAAAGATTTGTATAGCATAAGTTTTGATTTTAAGTTCACCTGTTTGCTACGGAAGATTGGAGCCGATAACTTTAATCACTGCTTTTATTGGCGGTATTTCTTAATTGGGTGAACCATTACTGCCTCGCTTTTAGAGACAAGGCGAAGTGCTGGCCAACTTCTGGACGTTTCTCGAAACCTCTCTCGTAATGAAGCACGTGAATGGCTTTTAGAACTGCGTGCAACCGGTTTTTTCTGACCGCCCCATTATCGTCGGGCCGCGTGTTTACAAGAGTGGTGTGAGATAGGCAACATCAAGCTCTTTTATGTGCTGACGGTGGCTACCGTGTGGTGTCTCAATATAAAATGTCTTTATAGAATTATTACTGAACCAGTGTTACATTTTAAGCACGCTCTTAACGGACGTCTTTACTTTCTGGTATTCCTGAAAATCGCAGACCTATTGCAAACCACTGATGACGATGTATGCGTTACCCTTTTTTGCTGTCTGCATTTCCTGTTCTCCTTTGGATTTGTTGCTAATGAAGAGCTATAGCATTTTTATCTCTTGAGTATACATGGGTGGGTTTGAGGATAAACAGCACCAGTTAAGTTGCAAATTTAGTAGAGGCTAATTATGACAAATTACAAATACGTTGGTGATTCTTGAGATTAAGGAACTTAACTGTTTCTGAATTTTATCACTCATAATGGTAACTGTTGAATTGTATCTGCTAACATATGACGTATCAAGACTTAAGGGTTTAAAACAAGCATGGGCAAAATCGGCTCAAAACGACCGCTCCACTGAAATGGCTTACTCCACCGGCTATCCCTCTCCTTCAAGGATGTTTAGCTTCTGACACGCCTCATTCAGTGGTGAGTATAGTTCAGTGGGGACGTCTGTTTCATGAAGAGTGGCAGAGAGATTTTTGTTGCAAGTTACAAAACAGGAAATTTTGCTGTTTAATGTGCGGATTTCAATTTGCAAATATAAATCGTCACAATACCAAACTCCATCTTATCAGAAGCATAAAGTAAACTTTAGCTATCCTACAGGTGTTTATTTACTATTTCTAAAGGCACTTTTGGTATACCAGTATTTGTATACATACATGAGAGGGACGATATGAATCCACTGTTTAGAGGTTTAGTTTTTTATTAGTTTATTTAATACGAGCTGTTGTATTTAGTGTTTCAACGTTGGAACACAACATTGAGTTTAAAACCAAACAATTTATTACGTTAATCAAATAGTTTTAAAATATTTTAAGGCTAAATAGCAATGGAATTTTAATTGTTTTATTTATTGTGAAAGAGAAACAATTTAGTAGGATGTTAATAATATGGCAGCGTAAGAATATGACGAGCATAAGATAAAGGGACGTTATAAATTTTAAGATTATGTAGTCTGCCTAACCACAGTACGTTGCGCTAATAAATTACCAGCGTAGATATTATTACTACCGCGCAGATGGAACGAATTCACCACTGCGCTTGCTGTATCAAAACATCCTTCGTCACTCGGCAAAAGAATGTGGAGCGAATAAGACAAATTCGATAACTACCTTTATTCTAGTGCCTATGACTGGTTCATAAGTGTTTCCGCGATGATAGTGAAACGAGTGCGATGCCAAAAGATTAAGAAGTCTGGACGTCATGGAAGGTCGTCACTTCGAGATATCGACTGGCCTTAGCTTAGAGAGGTGTATAGCCGTCAGGTTGGTAAGCGTAACCCCTCTCGCCCCCGCTACTCCCCTCACACAGTATAAAACCCGGCTGCCCGATCAGTCGTTAGTTCACTTCAGCGCGAAGCGCTGCCTGCAGTCTTTGATCTTCACTTCAACGCGAAGTGCGTTGCCTGCAGTCTTTGATGTTTACTTCAGCGCTGCCTCCAGTCTTCGTCAAGTAGTCGAGCTCCGTTAGGTGCTGCCATCAGTTGTCTTCGTCAGTCAAAGTATAGTCAGCTTCGACCAAGCGTAATGTATGAGCCTTATACATTATGGTTTAATCTTCATCAAGCCGAGGCGCTCAGCATTAGTATCTTACATACTTGCCTACATGTTCGTCAGTAATGAGCCGATAGGCTTAGCAATTCTCAATTCTACTAACATTACTCGGCAAGCTCCTCTTCATCGAGCCAAGCAGTTCACCAACAGTGACGTCAGCACGCATCGAAGGCAACAGGGTCATGTTTCTTGGTTTTGCTTGTCAAAGGGGGCAAGCAAGTGAGCAACTTTTCTCCGTAGAGAAGCAACGTCGGCATTTCTTCGGGATGTATGCTAATTCAGGCATACACTGGGCATGCGCGGAATTAAGCAGGAACGACGCGTTTATTCTTCATGGCTGATATGCAGGAATGTGCCACAGTCCATGTGCATGTTCATTTCAACACAATTGGATAAGGACCTGTTCCAAAAGCACACCAGACATTTGGGTGAGACAAACAGTTCTGTATTTCATTTAGATGTATGTGTTTAGTGTTTTAGGGCTTTTATGCTAAAGCAGGGTAGGTGATCTTTGTATCACGGTTAATGTAGCCTAAACGGCAATAGTTATAATTCCGACTAACGCAATCAACTGAGTGTGGTTAAAAGGGATGACTTTTGTGTGCCAAGTTATATTGGTGAGTCAGGCCCATTCTACCAGTGTTGCTCAGGAAGTTAAATAGTCAGGAAGGAATTATTACTTAGTGCAAAGAATAGTTTACATCCATGTCTATTTTATGTAACTGTTTATTTTTACTACATTTTCGTAATACATATATTATCATTCACCATACTTTCAATGTTCTTATGTATATTTTGTTACTTAACACCGTCAGTGTTAAGTCCTGTATTTATTTTATGTTTTCAAAATATATTCAAGGAAAAGGCATTTGGTATTATATGTAACCACAATATACCCCACCGATCTATTCCCAACACGATTCCGCAAATAGATGTCCACTCACTCTCGCTAAGCCAAGTCAAGTGGGGTAGCAGAAAAAGCATGGGGCTAGGCTTAGCAAATGTCAAGTTAAGTAATGGTAGCAGATAGTTAAACAAGGAGAGAGCGGCGTGCGACAAACCCTAGATGAGTTACACATACTTTCCCAAACTTTTCTCGTCTATTACTGGTGAAAGTGTCCGAAAATTTGATTTAATATGCTGGCGGCAGAAACATATGATAAATGCTAAAATAAGTACGTGATTACGTGGAGAGCTAAAGTAAACTTAAATACTGTAAGCGAATTTTGTTAGCAATGTATTTCCTCTAAATATGTTAAAGACAAGAGGGCGTTAATTCGTAGATTATCCGCGTATCACTCTATGATTACTGTGTCCCTAACTTTGTCTGTAGAATCGTTATATAACGAATGTTGCGATGGTTTTTATTTCAACGACATGGACATAAGTGATTAAACCGAAGATAAAACAAATTTAACCTGTGATTGATGTGCTCAGCTCATTCATTTTTGGTGCTTTCATTGTAAATTTCAAACAGATAAATGTGTTGTGCGATAAATAGTATAAAATGAAGTGGCTTTGATTACAAATACAAGTTGGTTTTGTTGGCTTCCAGCTGCACTGCAGTACACGCATTTTAAACTGCATGTGACATAATTCTCGTGCGTCATAATCTGGCGCTATCTTTGTGATCAATAATAACACAATATAACGAAGTTTCGTGATGTGGAACAAATCTGCTTTATTCTATAACATTTCACTAAAACGCACTGTTTGTTTTACTCTGCGTAATCACATGCAATGCACAAATAAAATTAAATGTTTTAAATCTATTTTCAGACAGTTGACACAGAAAGTAAAGCTTTTAATACGAACCGCTGGGGCTAGAAATTGAAGATAACTCAATTGAATAAGGTATCTTATAACATTCCATTGTTACCATTTTTTACCGAGCAAGGTGGCGCCACGGTATCCTGTGCGATTTGCATTCGTAGATCCGGGTTCGATCCCCGACGATCACTCACTTTGATGGTTTTTTTTTTCCCCCATGTGGTAGTAGGCAAATGCCTACATTTGCTTCTTGGAGGGAAAGATAACGTATATTAATTGAAAATTACTTGTATATTTGTCAGAACCAGAAGACATTTGCAAGTAACGAAATAATTTTAGCAAGGAAATAGCACGACATTTGCATGCAACAGATTTTGCGAAGTTGCAGAACAGAAAATATATTCTTATATTTGTATTCCTAAACGCAATACCTATTTTCTGCCATAGCCTTCTATTTACATATAAATGTTATATTGTGTAAGTTATCATGTTGGTAGCACTGATGGTATGAATTTGTAACAACGAAGGCCGAACAACGGAAGGATTGTGCTTTTCGAACGTATATCAACTTTCATATAATTTTCAGCTGGTTAGTTTATAATTTCAAATTTAGGATTTCTAAAAATATTATATGTTAAAAGTGATTTTATTTTGGTTCCGCCCCAAAATAAAACTACTTTTAATGCTTGTATAATAAATAAGTAGATGTACGATGCTAGTGATATGTCCAAAATATTTCTGCAGTTTACATTTTTTATCCAATGTTAATAATTGGAAGGGCTGCTAGGCCTGTAGTAGAAAAACACAGTATTTGTTTGTATTACATAATTTAATGTACAAAATGCAGCTGCAACTGAACTGCTGCCTATTTACATATCTATGGTAAATAACACATGTAAACGAAGTGTTTCAAATATTACTTGAAGTAGAGCTACCAACCTCACTGGGGTTTTCATAGCGAGTGGAAAGGTTTTCAACACGTGGCTCGTGACAAAAATTCGAAGAATATAAATGGTTCAGAAGTTGCAGGGGGAAGTTTCTGTTTAAGATACTGCTTTGATAGCTTCGATGAAACTGTTTTAGATATATCATGCACACAGGTATGAGTCGATTCCTACTGGATGGAAGCGGGGCAGCAAGAAACTTTACTCCAGTCAATGATGGATGCGACTTTCATATAGTTTATATCCAACTTTGGTCAATCAGAGACATAGAAACACGTATCTTTCCCACGTGCAATAAATCACGAAATAGAAACTAGTTGCTATTATAGCAGCTTTTTTAAAAATAGAATTGTCTCTCTTTTATTTAATGCAGCTCCACGTTGAGGCTCCAAGCGTATATGTGTTGCTTGCGCGATGAATTACTATTTGTTTCTGGATCGTTCTTAGAGGGTAACACATAAAGCTTTGACAAAATGGCATGGACAAGGATTTTCTTTAAATGAAGTCCAGATTTCTCCAACCAATCGTTCTATTTGAGTTTAAGATGAATTCTTTAATAAATCAACTTTCGTTAAAAAGTTCTTGGAACTATTACAGCTCTTTAAATTGTTTCTCGTACGAAGTTTGATTGCACGTACTTTTTACGACAAATTATTATTTCACTTTTTCCTACGCGAACTTATATCAACGAAAATACATTACGCATCGGTTATTTAGGTGCATCAGTCAAGCATCATTTAAGAATTATTTAAGCGTTTCTATTTGCGACTTTTAATTCCTACGGATTATACACAAATTTGCGTTCTTCTTCTTTTTTTTTTTTTTTCTCTAATTAACGTCCTCCAACATTGTGTCATATCGGACGAATGAATGAAATGAAATGGGTGAAATGATGCTCAAATGAGTCCGAGGTCCATGGAGCTTTAAGTTACCCGACATTCGTCTTCTCAGGGTAGGGAAAACCTCGGAAAACACCTTACCCGGATAAGTTACCCTAAGCGAGATTCGAACTCGCGACCTCTTGAACGTGAGGCAGACACGCTAACCATCACGCTAGCGAGGTGGGCGTTCGTTCTTCTTTGACGCCAACATCACAACTATATTGAAAAAGATGGACTATTGATTCCTATTGATTACCAAGCATATCAATAATTGTTACTCTTTTGTTTTCCTCTTCACTAATAGAGATAATTATACTTTTCTATTATTATATCACACTCCCTTCACAAATACTGGTAAGGAAGCCTTATTTATGCCGATATGAACGGCCATTCAAAGCGAAAAGCATTGCATATCAAGCTAAGGAATTTTGCTCGTTTCGATGCAAGCTTCACACAAACTGTAACAACATGGTCCGCAACATTTTATACCAACGATGAGGTAGCCAAATCTTTCTCGAGTGCCTACAAACAAGCCGGCTGCCCGACAGACCTAGAATACTCAGGAAAACACTTTGAGTTGCCGCTTGATCGTTGTTAGTGGCGTGACCACTCGCGTGAGTGGTGTGGGGAAGCTTAACCTTAAGCGTCTTGTTACGCGCCTCACCAGTAGGGTGAGGCAGTCCTGCGTCGCAATGTATTAGAACAAATGTTAACGCTATATACATCTTGCATATAAGTACAAGTAAGTTTCTCTTAATCTCTCTCCTCTCAATCAGTGTGCAACTTATTTTCCCGCAAAATATTTCGTATTTCACTCTCGAAATTTAGGTTTGCGGCATGTATACGGCGACGGCTTATTAACTGGTCAATACGATAATGTATGTTCAGTGCAAAGCTAATAAGCCATGCCACAGCAAAATAATTATGCCCAACCATTTCTAAGTTATTTTACGGAGGGAAATAAATACACCGAGCAAATTACCCACCTCCTTGAAAGAGCACGTTGGACGCTGTGGAGCGCTGCAGATGGTACTGCATTAAACCTGGTGGTGATACGAGACTCTGAATCATGTCGTTGAGTGTGCGTGTGCCTGTGCGTGTCGATAGGTTGTACAGAACCAGGACAGCAATACGGTTCAAAGCGGAAACGTGACAGAATGGCAGAAACGGACGTGCCCAAAACCATACAGTGAAGTTGCCCAATTTGTTGGTGTATCAACACGGACTGCCTATAAGGAACGATGTTCCATTCCAGCCCTGCAGGAACTGTGCTCGTAAAACGATAAGGACCGGAGACGAGGGTCACGCCTTATTTCCAAACCAGACACGAATTGCTGCTATCAAAGAACGAAGGCACATCGCAACTGGTTTCCAAGCGAGTAATCTGAAAGGAAGTTCATGCAATGGACTTTTGGAACATTTGCTTACCGCAACGTTTTCAATGGCGGAAACTGGACAGAAGCATGTAATACAGGCATGGGCAAAATCAGCTCAAAAGGGCCACTCCATTGAAACGCGTTCTTGCCTTACTTCACCGGTTGTCCCTCCCCTTCAATGCTGTTTAGCTTCCGACACGCCTCATTCAGTGGCAAGTATAGTTTTGTCGGGACATCTGTTTCATGAAGAGAGGTAGAGAAAATGTTTTGTAATTTACAAAAACATGAAATTTTGCTCCTTAATATGCTGATTTCAATTTTCAAACATAAAGCGCAAATTTATCAGAAGCATAAAGCAAACTTTAGTGATCTTACAGGTGTTTTTTCACAATTTCAAAAGATACTTTCTGAATACTCGTGTTTGTAAACATAAGAGGGATGATATCATTCCACTTTATAGGGGTTTAAAACCAAACAATTTTTTATGTAGATAAAACAGTGTTAAAATATTTTAAGGCTAAATAGCAGTGTAATTTTACTGGTTTATTTATTGTGAAAGAGAAACAATTTAGTATGTTAATCATAAGGCAGCGTAAGAATATTGTGAGCATAAGACAAAGGAAGGCTATAAAGTTGAAGATTATGTAGCATTCTTTATTCACTGCCATGCAACACCGAGACCCCTGCTGACAATTACCACCCTGAAGGAGACTAGCCTGGTGAACAGTGAAAGGAAATGGGATGTGAAGTTAAGTGGAGTGGAGCGGAGCGACACGAAATTCGGAGGATGTAATAAACCTACACCATGGAAACCTCCACCATGGGTCAAGTAGGTGGACCGCGGGAATGGAACCTACGTCCTCCTTAATGCAAGCCTCACACGTTACCACGTTATCACGGAGACATCTCGCTCGGTATCAATCCTATACTCCACAGCAAATTACGGTCTCAGTAATAATGAAATAAATCGACCTGCTGGTTAGAGCGCTGCACCTCCACATCGTTTGGAGTAGATTTGGGTTTAACAAGAATATATCAATTACAACACTATCATTTTGTTTAAAACTTTGAGGTTCTTTAAAATATGACGATCGACTTATTGAGTAGTGAATTTATTAAATAAATTGAGCTTCCGGTCTGGTAAAACTAATATGCAACATGTAATAAGTTTCCTTTCTCCCGGTATACATTATAGAGGATGTCCCAGAAATAGACGTTTAGTATGCTGTGCAGGACGGCAAACTGATCCGTTTTCAAGAAGGAACTCCTGTGTCAAATGCACAGTTTGGACGCTGTAGCGCATCAAAGTGTGAGATAGGTGTGCGTTCACATTTCATTAATAAACCCAACGACCTGCCTACATTACAAATGGGCTTCAAACTCTGTACCTCCAATGTCATTGCAGAGCCTATATTGGCGGTGGTGAGCCTCATGGACATGACCCAATACGTGCGGTTGTTTTGAAGATTTGCAACCGCTCGAGCAATAAAGTCCCTCGGTGAGGTTACAGGAGTGCTATATAGTATACTCTTCATGCAACTTCATGGAAAATAATTGAGGTATTAGACCATGCTCACCATGAAACTGCGCTACCTCTACCAATCCGTTGATTTGGATGTGCGACGTTGAGGTGATTCCGCACATTTACATCAATGTGTGCTGGAGTTCAAATAGGCCATTTCAGCAGCTTTTTATTGGTACGTGTCGCTCTACTGTTTAAACATTACTGTACTGGAAACTACGCAAATAACGCAGTAGGATGCGCACCAAGGACCCTATGGAGGAATGTAGCGCATGCGCAGCAATGTTATTATGCTCAGGTCGTTCATCTGCAGTACACAGACGGCTAAAGGGTTGTATACTTCCGTATTAAGATGTCAATGTTAACAATTGTCACAACTATTCGTTATCAAACTTCGACGCTCTGCAGCGTCCAAACCGTGCATTTTCAGATAGATTTCCTGTTTGATAGCCGATCAATTTTACATCCTGCAAAACATACTAAGGGTTTTCGGAGTTTCTTTTTTTTGGGGGGGGGGGGGAATTTTGTATAGTATCTTTATCTCTTGGCCATGTAAAGAGAACGGAATTTCCAAGCCATCGCATTATAACCAGGTCTTAAAAGTTTAACAATCGCTTAGAGCCTACTTTATTTTCGTATTCTCATTTACCTACGAGGATATGTGCCCTAGATATACTAATCTGGATTGATATGAAGTAGATATAATCGTTTGTAAGTAGAGAAGATTATGAAAGTACAGTACATCAGAGTTTTCGTTTTTAAAGATACTTTTTTTCAGCGCTGATACCATTTATGCTCTCAGCTAAAATTGAGCACCAGCAGAAACAGCTAGCGAGAAATAGGTTCCGTACATCTCCCTTGGTTGGAAGTTGATGGCCTGACATATAACACAGTTGGGGTGGAAACACTTTTAGAAGCTTGATAGGTTCTGACAACATACCTTCCTGATTTATTCCAACGCCAACTCTAATATTTTCTTCCACTACGTCGCTTGCGAGTTTTTGAAGCGCTCTCTGTAATCATACTCGGCTTATGAGAGGGAGAGAGAAAGAGAGAGAGGCGGGGAGAGAGAAAGAGAGAGAGGCAGAGAGAGCGTGAAAATCATGTTCAGATGTATAGGATGACAAAATGTTACAGAATGTAAGTTCAAAATTCAGAGCCTTAGAAAATATTAATTGCATTTGTTGGAGGCATATCATTTACATATCTCATAATTATTTTGGGTGTTTTACACTTGCCTAAACACAATCAAGCACTTTAAAATGACCACAATTGTTTTTTTTTACTTTACTTTTGGATTTGTGAACTCTTATTTCAATTCTGCGTTTAAATAGAAGAATTTGTGGATTATTGTTTTATTTTTGTCTTATAACAATTTCTACCCTGTTCCGGCAAAAGAAAAAAAAGAAGAAAAAAAAAGGTAGAGTAAGAAGAGTGCTGCGCCCACAATTACTCCACGAAAGGCAATCGACAATTTTTAGGAGAGATTTGAACATTGCTTGAAGGTAACTAATGGTCACTTCCAAAATTGCTTTATTGACTAATAACATTTTAGTTTTATTAAATCAAAAATTCACTTTGTATAGAACTGATATCGTAATTAGAAAACTATAAGATTAAAAATATGTCAAATTTACGGTATTTTCACCAAAATCATTGTCATTTTTTATAAAATCAATAGTTTCCAAAAATGTTCCCCGAAAACGGTGCTCCGGGATATGGGTTTTCTCAAAAGAAACTTTGCGTCACGTCTTTGGCAGATGTTGAACTTAAATAACAAGTTTGGTATTTAACTGACTTTTCGTTTTTGAGTTGTGCTAAAGTGAAAACCGACAGTTATGGAGGTATTGACTGTTAATGTCAATAAATAGTACAAGAAAAAGAATGCTTTTAAAAACAAAAGCTAAA
Organism: Tenodera sinensis; assembly: GCA_030765045.1. NCBI lineage: Eukaryota > Metazoa > Arthropoda > Insecta > Mantodea > Mantidae > Tenodera > Tenodera sinensis. Next base: position 64,985,705 of record CM060961.1, read on the forward strand.
AGAAGTAGGGCAAATTTAGAAATCTGTCATAAGGTGCCGTCATTTAAATGGTACAATGTGAATGTAGTGCAGGAATTGCAGATAAGCGTCGCAGTGTAAATAGCATGCATGTCTACAATTTTCTTTGTTCTCAAAAGACAATACGTTGCATAATTTACATTTCAGTACAACTAAGTGAAACATTACTACATAGACATCGAATTTATATGGAATTGCGCATTCTACATGCTGGTGGAAAGGTTTTACCATCATTTGTTACTGTAGATAAAGCTCTATAGTGCATATAAAAGTATACAATTCGTGTTGTAAATTTTGCAATTTTGGTATGAAACATACATATAGGAACGTTTTAAGGACATCTGAAGTGATTTTATCCCAATGGGGCTAAAGTATTTCACTAGTAAAAGCATTAGAAACAACCTTTTACTACAATAAACTGAACTTCGCAATGAATTTAGCCTAATTATTATTGTGTAACACACTATAATATAACAAATACATTATATTTATGTACTTTACAGAAAAACGGCATAAAGAACACCACGTATGTTGCGCCTCAAACTCCTGGTGTACTTTTCTTGCAAAGTTGCCGCGCGAGTGAACCCTTACAAAGAATCACTTCCGAAGGGACCTTTACCACTAGAACCATTTATTATATGCTGGTGTAAATAGATAAACGCTCTTCTATTCTACGCACCTAATTTTACCTCGTTAAAGAGTGGTCCCACATCAATTACAACAAATATTCAAAAGTGAAGCGATAGAGAGGGATTTAAATGTAATCAAAGCCGATTTCAAAATTCTACACGAAGCAATTAAGGAATTATGGTTTTGCCCTTTATGATGCACTATTCGTCCCTGAAAAAGTGAAAAACGTCCACTGTGCAACAAAAACATTTTCTTATTATTTATTCGTGCCAACAAACTTACTGCTGGTGTTTTGGTATGGTGGTACTGTTGGTGTGTATAAATAAATAATAATTATCATCTAATGGTTATTTAATTCAGGGACATGAAGTACTTACAATAGTAAGTCACTATTGGGTTATTGTCTCTGATGTGAGACTGGCTTTGTGGTTTACCGGGAGAAATACGAATTGATTGGAGAATTCAATGTCATTCTGGAGGGTTGTCAGTGGTCCATAGTGGTTAGAGCGCCCGCCCGGTGAGCGGAGGGTACGTTGGTTCATATCCCAGCTGTGGCATTAAATTTTTCAGTTTCGATTTTACCTCTCAAAAATTGCCGACATACGGCTTATGTGTTTAATAACACCAACAGTAAGTTTGTAGGCATAAATAAATAATAATTACCATTACGGAATAAAGCCTCTAGGAGTCTGTCGCAATATTACAGAAACCTTCTTGCGTTCTCTCTACAGAAGCCTAAAATCTAACACGCTGTAAATCCATAAACCTACATTTAATACGCTTCTGATGTTAAACCTAAATTGTATAATCCCCAACTTTTAGGAATTAAATATGTTTGTGTCTGAAAGAAGTAGAGATTACTTAATAAAATCGGTCACCATTCAGTATTGCGCCTTCTATTATTCTACAATACTTGCGTCACTTTTTTCAAAAAATAAAGGGAAAAATACATGACAGTAATTAATATTGTTTTTGTAAAATGAAAAGGAGAAAATCTGATTAATCTGAGAGTTTTTAAAAAAGAGCGCCCATTGCAGTTTATCCCACTTATAAGTCATGCTAACCAGCCAGCTTTCCGTCAGTTCAAGCATAACGAAATAAAACAATTCCGTTACTTTAATAAACCGAAGGGTATTGACGACGGGTGGACGGATGAACAGGATTTTTAAATAGTATTTAACGCTTGTTATTACTTTCTATTGGAGCACAGGTGGCAACAATGGAGATACACGTAAAGATAATTGGAAAAGGAAATTTGAGAAGCACTCTTGCACAAGTCTTTTTACAACACATAAATTGGATTTGTAGTAAGGGCGCTGAAAGCAAATGGATAATGTCCCCGAGCTAAAAAAAGCATATTTTGAAAATTCCCATCTCAAACACTTGCCACATATTATACAATTTTGTTACAATTTAACTTAGAACCGAAGCGTCTAAGCTAAGAATATACAGTGGGCAGGAATAGAATATTTCTCCACTTCTTAGTGCAAGTGATTATGTCGTAATTTAATTTTAACAACTAATACTTTAAGTTTTCCTTTGTTGTATATTAAAGAATCTTATCCTTCAGTGTACTTCTATCGTTAACAGAAGCGGAATCGTAAGTCTTTTGTTGTTTTTTTAGACAAACCAATCTGTAACATCAATTATTTTTGTTGCCATTCACTCTTGTAGCTGCTCCCCTTAAGTCTGATCTTCTTAGCGCCATTACGAAGGCATTTAAAATGTAAGAGTATACTTTTCCGCTTTTTTGTTTCCTTTAATCGGCCTACACAAGAATAAATGTACTTGATGGGTATCTCCCGGCTGCCCATTAGCTTTAATGCTTCTCCTTCGGGTTCCTGATATCGGCTTATGTTCCGTTACCGACTTTTCTAGCTTTATGGCAAACTGCTTCTCTGTATAGGTATCCTCAAAATGTTAAGAAAAGCTGCTAAAATAATAGCAAAATAGAATAGTTTTTAAACTATATATACAAAAATCCGATGTAACTTTCTCTACTCCTACACAAAATATTCTTACAAACTCACTATTGTGTATATTCTTCGTGTTACATAGATGAGATAAACATTTGTAGAAATTATCTTATTGCTTATTTTCTTGTACGTGCAAGAGTAGTATGGCAATATAGTAGGATTTAAGTGATAGTCAAAGCTTTTAAACTTTTTGGAATACCATTCTCTTTGCACGGCTATGAGATAAGTGAATAACGACATTTCATTGGAGAAAAGTATAAGTATTGCTTATCAAGGAATATCTCCGAAATTTTTCATTCCATCCCCCCGAAAAAAATGCATTTGCACATAACTTGATAACTTGGGTGTTCTAAAGAGATCTGCATTTTTGTACAGTAAGACTTGGTCTATCTCTTACAGCTTACCAGTTAAGCAAAACTCGTCAAGAGTAAACAAGACTACATGGGCTATAATGACAAAATTCAAAATATACATTTCAATCGCTATAAAAATATCTTAAGAACATGGCATTCTAATCAAAATCATTAGAGACATTTCTGACAAAATCAAAATATTTGGAACATTTTTCATGTGAAGAAAGTTTCCTCAAAATCTTGGTGTCGTATCCTTAAAACATATTAAACTTAAATACCAAATTTGGTTTTTAACCGATTTTTCATTTTTTAGTTACGATACACGCACACGCACACGCACACACACACACACACACACACACACACACACACACACACACACACACACACACACGCACCTTTTTCTAAAAATAGTTTATTCAGGGGACATCAAAACATATACTCCCGGTGTAATCTGACATCGAATTTTTAGATCAATTACAATACTATACGTAGTAGAAAAAATAAAAAGTAAGCGATCTAGTGTTAAAAATCTACTCAATAATAACTAAATAAAACATCTGTGTCCAATTGCGGAGCTCTACCCCAAATGACAGTTTGAGAAATTTCATTCGTCTCGCCTGCAGTTAAACAACTGGTTCATATTCAGAAATTTGATGCTTTTGGAGTTTCCTGTTGAGTTATACCCTAATCTTTCCGATTTTAATTGCAAAGCTCTCACACTGAATATTAAAGCTCCAGCAAACGGTTTAACGTCATGCACAAATTAAAGCTCCCATTAAAATCCATTTGCTATTTCTGGCATTCAGAAGGCTGGGAGAAACGTTTGTATTATACCCAGGAATTACAAATAATGTAGAAACTTTTTTTGATGTTCACATTGAGTCTAAAGTACACATCTGCATCCCAGAGCTTCTATTAAAAGAAACAAAAGTGTAATGAAAGTGCGCATGGATCTCGATGCTCATAATGCTCGCAGTTCACGTCAAAGGAATAAAACAACAGGCATGAGAAGCAGAACAAAGGCGAAACAGTGTAATTAGAGTGGAGAAGCAAATATTTAATCTTACCTCCCAAACAGCCCAATATCACCCACAAAGAAAACAGTGTAAACGAGTGGATGAAACAGCAACTCAAAGACGATTTTAAATTTCAAAGACAGACTGGAATAAGGAACGTTAGAACAGCTACTCAAGCCCATATCGGCTGGATATATGACTCCTATTCAGGTGTACTAACCATTCTTACAAACTCTTATTCCTATATCCTCTTAGTGTTAGTTGAGATAAAAACTAGCACAATTTATCTTATTGCTTACTTCCTTTGTTTATTTCCTTTGAGAGAAAGTAAAATCTTTTAAAACTTTGAGATTCAGTTCTCTTTGCACGATTAACTTATAAAAAATGAATAGCCATGTTGTATTTGGCAGAGGTAGAAGTTTTAGAAAACTCGCACAAATAATAAGGAATAGCTCCGAAATGGTTCACTCTACAAAAAAATTTATTTGGACATAAATTGTGTGCTTTAGCAAGATCTACATTTTTTGTACGGTAAGATTTTGTCTATCTCTTACGGTTTACTAGTTATGCAAAAGTCATCCAGAGCAAATACCACTACATGGGCTATACCCAGAAAATTCAAGATAAACATTTCATTTGCCATAAAAATATCTCAAACATATGGCATTTTAATCAAAATCGTTATGGCCATTTTCAAGGAAATCAAAATGTTCGAAAATTTTTCCATGTAAAGAGGATGGAGAAATTTTCTTGAAAATCTTCCTGTCCTATTCTTAAAAGATGTTAAACTTTAATACCAACCTTAGTTTTTAACCGACTTTTTGTTTTTCAGTTATTCTGTCCAAACCCTGACACACACACACTCACACACACACACACACACACACACACACACACACACACACACACACACACACACACACACACACACACACACACACACACACACACACACACACGTTTTTCTGGGTGGAATACAACACTTACTCTATTTACTATACGTAGCAGAGTGACGTAGGGTTTAAGGGCCGGTCGACAGCAAGGTCATTTGCGTTATACGTAGTAGAGGAGGTAAACATATGGCACAAGGTACTTTGGCAGTGTATGACCCAAAATATCCTGGGGCACAGGTGATCAAAAAGAAGACGCAACTGTTGTGCAGAACCCAAAAATAACACTGGTGCTTAAAACAATCGTGGCGCTGGTGGTAAAAGCTTAGCGCAACACGGAAGTTCTTAGTGTTATCCACACAAGCGACAGTTGTTGGAACACGTGCTCGCTATGAGAGAGCAGTTGTTCCTCTGAAACTTCTTTTATACGGGTTATAAAGTGGGGCAAGCCTTCTAAGTCTTGAACCTTCAATAGAATTTATTAGGGACTCAGCACTTTTCTGAATGAGGAAATAAAATGAAAAAGCTATTGATGTCCGCCTTCAATGTCCATTCTTATTGCCCACATGGTCTCCATTGTGAAAGGTGTGGGTTAGCAGAAACGTGTAGCCTCTGGTAACAGGTGCTGCTTTTTAATCTGTCCTGCACGCCCACATTACCTTCCCTAGAGGATCCGATTCTTGCTTGTTATCCAACCGACTGCGCCAACTCATCCAAAGAATTAGCTGCATTGAGGCTTAGCTCCTGTTAAGCTGCTTACCTGGACATGTATCTTATCTGGTATATAACTCGTTTCTCATCCACCCACCATGGTGCTGTGATCTTGCACCATAGAGTAAGCTTAAATGCTACCAGAGCGAGTACTACCTTCTACTCGCTCTGGTGCTAAGGTGTCATTACCATGGAAATGATGGTGTAATTTTACTCCTCACCACTAGTCTACCAATTAGAATGTTTAAAAACATCTGCTTTTGATATTCACTAGCTACTTTTCTTACCACCTAGCTATAGCAACTAAGTAGAGGAAGTGTGACATTTCACCTAAAAAATGAATTATTTAGACTTTACCAGAAGTATATGTACAGGACGATTAAAATACTTTTTCAAACTTAGGGCATGGATTCCTTACTCTATCTAAAGGACAAGGTTCATATGAGCATATGTCCCATGATGCTGTGTTTCCTTGTTATTAACGAAAGTTTATGTTCATAATTCGTCAACATATAAACCTCATAAGAATGCCCTAAATTTCCTCCACTTGATTTTGGACACACATGGTGGCGCCGCCGGTTAGAGCGTTCGCCTACCACCTAGGCGGCCTGGGTTTGGTCCCAGGGACCCCCATGTGGTATTGTGGTGGACGGAGCGGCGTCAGGGCGCGTTTTCTCCGGGTTCGTCCGCCACTCATTCCACCAATTGCTCCATTATCACCTTTCTGATCATCCGCTTCCAAGTCTTCACTCTGTCCGTTCCATAGTTTCCTGTACTCCCCGATAGAGGTCTGATCCTAGGAACTGGCTTGTCTGTCCAAGGGGGTTTAAGTGCTACATAAGGGGAGGGTAAAGAAAAAATAAATATTCTAGACACCCAAGCACGCATCCTTCAAGTAGTTTAGATTTTTCCAATAATAATAGGTTACATTTGTAGAATACATACTTCAGGACCTACTGTAAAATTTTCATTCAAATAGGTGAAGTAGTTTTGAAAAAAACACCTGAGTTTGAAAAATGTCAAGTTACAGAAAACTACATTTAAAGAAAAGTGTGACATCCCTGAAGGTCTCTTTACCCAGTATGGCCCAGCACGCCGCCATATTTAAATGAGGTAACTTAAAAAGCCTTAAATGTGCCGGTACCGTTACATATGTGTATCATTTTGAAGAGAAAGGTTTCTACTTTTTTAAAGATAAAAAAACAAAAAATTGATTTTTTGAGTCCAAATCACTACCCGGTCCCCAAGCTGATTCTTCCTATTCACATGAGATACACCTCAATCATTAATTAATTGTGTTTCTTGGAATTTGTATTAACTCAAACAAAAGAGAAGTATTATGCAATAGGAGATATCTTGGTTGGATGTATGTGCAATTCCTGTTTAAGAAATTCTGGTGTGGCACTTAAATTACTTTCTGTACTCTTGTACTAACCATTCTTACAAATTCCTATTCCTGTATCTTCTTCGTGTTAGTTGAGATAAACAGTTTCAGAAATTATCTTATCGTTTATTTTCTTGTAGGTACAAGGGAAATGTGTGAATACAGTGGGCTTTGAGCGATACTCAAATCTTTTAAAGTTTTCAGATTGTTTTCTTTGCATGACTAAGATACCAAAAAAAAAAAAAAAAAAAAAAAAAAAAAAAAAAAAAAAAAAAAATATCTTCCATTTGATGAAAGTTTGTTTTCCAAAACTCACACAAATAACAAGGAATATCTCCGAAATGGTTCACTTCAAAAACAATTATTTGGACATAAATTGTGTGTTTTAGCAAGATCTACATCTTTTGTATAGTAAGATTCGGTCTATCTCTTACGGTTTACCAGTTATGTAAAAGCCATCGAGAGTAAACAGGACTACGTAGGCTGTAGTCAAAAAATTTAAAAGATACATTTCGTTTCCCATGAAACAATCTCAAACATATGGCACTTTAGTCAAAATCGCTAGAGCCATTTTCAAGAAAGTCAAAATTTTCGAAAACTTTTTTACGTAAAAGCTAGTTTAAGGTGGATTAGTTTGCTTCAAAATCTTCGTGTGGCATCATTAAACCTAAATACCAACTTTGGTTTCAACCGACTTTTCGTTTTTGAGTTATGCTGTCCAGAGACTGACAGACTGACAGACAGACAGACACACTTAGATGTGTTTCTAAAACTGCTTTTTTGATTCAGGAGGCTTCAAAACATATATTTCCGTTGAAATATCGACATCGAATTTTTGGGTGGAATATACTTCCTCTACTTACTATACGTAGTAGAGAAAGTAAAAAATACTGGTGTTATTTAGAAGAATTGGCAACTTCTTTGCACCTAACTGCACTTGTATCCCATGCTTGAAAACACAATTCTTTAACACTTATATTTATACAGAATGGTAAAAGTGCCGACCTCATTAACGCCTCTGACGATGGCCCTCATTGTTGCATTTCTTGGACCATCCACTGTCTTCCCATCGTCTGTTGGGCCCCACGAAGCGCTGTAGATGTCTATCAGATTAGGTTCATGGCCCATCGAGTTTGCTTCTATCAAATCCGTCATGTACGGCTGGTCCAACATTCGAATACCTGCAAAAATATAACAGTTTATCTTATATAATATAGTAATTGCAATCTATCTGCCTCTGAAACAGTTTTTTGTAACTTCCTAACATTTTTTCATTGATATTTACATCTGAAACGAGACACATTGTAGATCTGTTTTTCATCAGTAAAAATGAACTCTTTTGACATCCAGTTAGTTTTCGGTTTAAAACTATAATATTTTTGCATGAATAGTTATCACAAAATACTTATTTATGATACAAATGTTAAAAGTGAAGTTCCGTTTTGCGAAAAATAATGTTTGGGGAAAGACCCCAGTGTAACAATGCTTGAGAAAAATAAATTTTAACTTGTGTTGTCATATATTCTTCCTTTAGACAGCACTGAATATTATATTCTGAAGTGTCCAGCTGAAAGTTGTGTGGCAATAGCAGTTCTACAGGATGGAAGGTATTATATTAGCCAGAATAACCCGACTAAAAGACGCAGGTGTGAGAAATATAAAATATTAAGTTTCATTTCGGTACTTTTCATCGTTTTGTGAAGACTTAATTTTTGCGGTAATGTAAATGGCAACGCTGAGTGTTCTCGCACACGCCAGTGAGAACTATTTGTACCCGTTGTACCAGTTGTATCCGACCGGCGTGTGCTTCGAGGCAAGTTCTGGCCTCAGAGGTAAACAAAACACTCGCACAGAGAGTTTACCGCACCTCTGAGTGGCCCAGTTCCTTGGGTAAATCCACACAATTCGAAACGTTACGACTGACAGATGTGAATATGAAATGGTGCATTCGTTCAAGTAATAATACACATTCAATTTTCCATAGTTAAAGCAGAAAAATGAAGCAATCGAAACCACTTATTTTAAAGTTGAAATAATGCTGATAAAGGGGTACAGATTTTCCCAATATGCACATTATTATCCATTACGCTCTAAAATAATAGCAATCGCTTTTAATGCATAAATAAATAAAGGCCTTCAATTTCGTAAAACGATAGTGTTCATTTGTAGATATCGGGCTGAAATAAATCTAATGATCTTCAGATAAATGTCAGCTTACCCTATAGTACTTATAAAAAAAACCTAGCGCAACAGCTCATGAAGGACCAAGACTTGCCGCCCAGCCGCTGCGTACCCCACCTCTTCCCACTACAGGCGTCATTGGTGGGGTGCAGTACTGGAGGATGGGACGTGGTCAGCGCCCCGAGCCCTCCCGGCCAGTTTTACGGCCTTCTTGACCTGGGGCCGCCACTTCTCCATCAATTCATTTCCCCGGGACCTAACGAGGCTGAGTGCACCCCGTGCCAGACCTCCCAGAGGGGATAAAATCCCCATGCTGGTACCCGGAATCGAACCCGGGTCGTTCGCGCCAGAGGTAAACGCGCTACCAACTGTGCTACGGTGGCGGTCCGCAGTACTTATACTTGCATGAATTTGTCATCTGCCCTTGTCTTTCCCCTCATTTGTAGTAATGGCAGGCGACACCACCCCTAACCTTACCTACATCCGAATATGGGTGCTGTTCAGCAAAGGTGAGAACTCGCGACATAACGTTGCCACATCTCGCTTAGAAATAAAACATTAAATTGCATGACATTTTAAGATTAAATTGGCACTAAATTCATTCGAATTAAGATAGAAATGCATTAAATAATATTTGCGTGAAGTAATAAACCATTTATATCCATTCGATGACTCCAAATATTTAACAAATGATTTTTTTCGGTGAAAGGTTCTTTATTGACAATTTTATTAGACATGTTTGTTACACTCATCGTGTATAATCCATGGTGAACGTATGGCCGAAGCACGCATCTTCCACGCATTAGATATGTGCAATGGTAAGCTCTAGTCTAGCGTGGTTTAGCCTGCAGAGTACCACTGTTGAAAATAACCACGCATAGAAATGCCTAAGCATTAGAGCCAGGTTGGAAACAAATAAGTTTTAACTAATACTGGATTATAGAAACTTAGGATGAGATAAGAAACCTTCCCCCATCCCTCATATTGTGTTTCGGCATTTGCAGACACCACTCAGACAGAGTTTTACTTGCCTATTAGATCTTTGTTTTCTTTATTTTTCTTTGCTGTTTTTTCTTTGCCTTCTTTACAGAAAGAATTGTAAGAAATTCTTTCTTTGGCCGTAGGTAACTTTGAGCCAACTGCTTAAGAGTTCCTATGTCTGACTATAATATTTAGAACGATGTAGCAAAAATAAATAAACAGAATATACCTATTGATACTATTATTAAACTTACTCTTTATTTAAAATTGTTATTGTATTATAATACCCTTGATGTAACTGTGATGTGTATTTCCTAATTTGCAGTATGAATTCCTTGTAACACGCCAAAACCACATTTCATTCCAATTATTTTATACGTTTTTATATCTTGCTCAATTGAAGAAATGTATGCAACGTTGTACCGTTTCCTTGACTTCTTTTGGATAACAATTCAGACGTTATTCTCTGCTCTGCTCACAAAATGTCTTCTGATTCTGTCAAATCCGATTACGAGTAATTTAAATAATGTACCGTTACATAAATCGATACAAGAGCTCCGCTTGATATGCATATAATTCCCATCGCAAGAACAATGGTGCCCTCTCCGTTGTGTGCGGGTAGAGTGCCTGTCTCCAACAGCTGCCGAATCTCACTTACGAGGACTTACATATCTGTACATACAAGGTGTTTTCCGGGCATTTCCATTATTCTGAAAAGACCAATGTTAAGTAATTCTAACATTTAAGAATACCGAGCCCATTTGAGCACCATTTCACCCATTTCTTACAGTTTCCCACTGGAGACGCATTTTTGCTACCCAATAGTTATTTTTGGGAATCTTGTCACAAACCCGAGAGAGAAGCATTAAATCGTTTAAACCATTAAATGTTGCTTATTTCAACCAAAATTTGCAAACTTTTTCATAATAGGCATTAAAAAGTTGCAGATAACTCTAATCAAAATTAAAACGTGGCTTTCCTACGAAATCAGTTCTACTTACCGTCCCCCCCCCCTTGCCTTTGTCCTCGTTACAGCGTCAGATCTGTAGGCTCTTATTGCAACTGTCAGCAGTTCATTGGTTATTAGTTATGCCTCACCCCTTGCGATACCCCGTAAGACGATAAGAAACTGAGAGATAGTCCCAAAAAGTGCATTTTGCTAAATTCGTTTTTGTGTTCGTAAACCATTTAAAAAATGGGATGGTTTTGATCTTAAAGAAAATGATAAAATGAATAATAAAATAATAACTAAACTTTGAAATAATCTAAATAGTGGCACGTGGTTGGTTTAGAATGCCGAGGGAGAGAACACTGCTAGTAGCCATAACGAGACTCGCATAAGTACATTCTGTTCAACACGTCTGCATCATACTTAAAATTACGTTGGCATATTCAGAGTAAAACTTGATTATATGAAAACGTATAAGACCCCCTTAACATGTCCAATAACCCAGTAATATCCTTTTTATACCATTGGGCATAAATTCATTAAATATCTGCCATATTTGTAATAAGAAACCAAACATATCCTATGTTATTCAACAGTATTGACATTTTGGTAACATGCATCTCTCGCAGTTTTAACTTTTTTGGAAATATTATTTAGCTATACCCATATAGTAGAACAGATATTTTCAAATCGATTGAGCGTTTTATTTTTCACTTCATTGTTTTAGATTAATGTCCCCAAACAACAAAATTTATAATATAGATTCCTTGCCCTTGTTTGAATTTTCTAACAAGTCTAATAACTTAACTAATAAGCAAATATCAAAATCGTATTCGTCTCAAAAAAAGGGAAGAAAACAGCAAAACTATGGAGCAAAAGTGATCAATACAGATCATTTAGTAAAGGGTCTGCAAAACATGGAGCATAGTATTGATGTTCTCACCAGGTAAGAAAATACCAAACTGATTTGACACGAAAGAATACTCGGCTCAGATAGGTTAGGAGTGAAATGGCTCTTCTTTCGCTATTTATGTAAAATAGATGCAAACATATTTTTTGAGTGCGAAATGTGTTTTCGTTTAACACAGGTATCACTTAATACGATTGTTAATCAAAACTTCCATGAATATTGATACGGCGCCTCTCGTTTGTTGGAATTTCAATTCATGTCGCAGCTGGTAGTGGTATTCTGTTAACAAAACACGGTCGCGATAAGCACATGCTGTTGTCTGGAAAGGAAATTACATCTGCTTTCTGTAGATATACAGAAGTAGAGAAATCAGCATAGAAACGAAAACCTTGGTACAATATCCTACGATGCTCGGTTATTTTCATGGCTATTATAAGCTACAAACATCGATTTGGTATCGCAAACCTATTATTTATTTTCATATAAGTTTTAGCATTTATGTATTGTGTTCCAGAACTGTTGGCAGATACAGAGGAGGATATGAGGTTGAAATGTTTATAAACAGATAATATGTATGTGCTCACTTAGATGCTATATACTCTATCATGTCACAACTTCCAAAAGAATGGTGATCCAGCAGTACAAATTGTATTATCACTTAACACTTCAACAATTATAACGAACTGGAGTTTATAAAAGATAGTTAATGCATTACAACAGTGTTGCCCAACTTTCTCATGCCTCAGGAGGCGGGGGAGCCATCACAACCACCGTTAGGGCAAGTACCCTTCTTTTGAGGGGGGAAAGGGAAAACACTGTTTTAGTTTAGTAATAAATACGGCTTAAGATGTAGAAAACACTTCGTGCGTGTCTACTGAGAGGATATTTGGAATAGAATAGTTTTGTCTTGAAATTATAACTAATATTAGAAATTTTCGGAGTAAAACTTTGCTTATGAAGGGTGCCAGAAAAAATACACGACGAGCACTGCGTTGGACAGCGCTGCATTACAGTTTTAGGCAGTAATGGGATCCCCAGTTTTCCAGTTAGTCTTCGTCTGTCGATTTTACAGTTATAGAATATTTACAGTAAATTAAAGATATGCATTTTATTCATGTTAACATTTACAAACCCATATAACGGTTTTTAGATCTTAATATTTAAGAACATTTGCACAGGTAAATACCTTTTAAGGTTGCTTTTGAAAGGTTTCCCCTGGCAAATATTAACTTCTTTGACTTAAATGTAATTTTGTTTTGATATTATGTGCTCTCTCTCTCTGTCTCACCTTCTTGCAATAATTTTGTTTACTTCCAGTGAAAGATAAATGCACGAATGAACGGAAGGAGAGACCGCAACCAAAGCAGAGCAAGGAGTCCACACGGCCTTTCTTGCTTCTGCCAGTGACCCTTGGGAGGGAGAAATGAGGAAAGGGATCTGAAGGGTAACCACATCTGGACAACGATGGACTCAGGCACGGATAGGAATCCTAACGTTTCCAGATTGAACGCATCCGAGCCGCCAGCACCCTGCCATGGTGCTCTCAAGTGGTGGTTCCACCAGGCAAGGTCCACCCGTCGGGAGTGGAACTCAGGACTTTCCGAATGAAAAGGCGCAGATTACCGCGGAGCCAATTAACCCGGTTACTTCCGGTGAAACTCTTATACTAATTATTTTCTTTATCTGCTATTTGAAGCTGTTGGAAGGTAATAATAAGGTTTATTTATTTCCATTAAGCCTGTAAAACATTTCTTACAAATGGTAGCCCTTAAACATGCTATTTTAGCCTTGACATTAATACTATTTGCTTGAGATTCCAAAATGCACATTTGAATACTTAATGTGGCGTTAACTTGCGTTATACATGAAATTTATGAGTCGGGTAACTACTGGTGATATTTTGGCTAATCAGGTAAAAGTTGTTTTATTGCGATATCTTCATTATATTTTTATTATAGGTTGTTTAGATTGGCGTTTCCAAAGTGGGTATGGCGATTTAAATACCACATCGCTCTGCACTTCAATGTCATTTTTTACATGGAACAGGTTTCAAATTTAGGTCTTAAAGTACTGCAAAGTTCAATGTTTGTATGCTAGATGGCATAATGTGGCAATTAAAAAACTAGAATGTGTAGGCTATGTTAAAAAAGAATGGGCAATTTTAAAGCTACAGTGGAGGAAACTGCCCCAGGTACACCAAATTCTCAAATACTCAGTTTCTCGCTGATTAAATTTATTTCCTTTCCTCAGAAACTTTTGAATACAATTGTGTGATTTTTTGTGGTTATTGTTAGATTTATGATTTTGACACTGAACCTAAACTAAACAATGCATGTAAAAAAGTCAAAACATAGACGTTAAATTAAAAATGAATTTAAAAAATAAAGCACAAGTTGCAAATATTGTAAGTTCACATTATTAAGCGTATACATGAGATAGTTCATATAAGTTTTGGTGTTATTATGAGTTTCCATGTCACAGCAAATTCTCTTTATCTTTTTTTATTAATGGATAAGGCATCTTGCAAAACAACGTGCATTAAGTATAAAACATTAAAATGTATACAGTAATTGGATCGTTATGGTAATAATAAGCACACAAAATCACAAATACATTGGATATATCCACCCAGAGATATTTTTTCTGTCAACGGAGGAAAAAATACATTTTGCAAGTTAGCGCCTCCTTAACTTCGGCATCACAATCACTCGCGACGACCGACGTATCTTCCGGGACGACATACACACGCCTAGCAGCCTTGCAACACTGACACAGTGACTGACTTATTCGGTAGTTCTACTCTCAAACTAGCTCACTGTCTTTAAAAATAAACTTAACTGAACACCGACTCCTCTGTTGCTTGTTGGCCTTTTTTTATACTGAGGATGACATCACAATCCTTCGAGAAACTCTCTACACCCAAGCACCACCATGATTCAGCTAGAAGGCTCGCGAAAGTTCTTGACCCCCCTTTGTTTCTGCCGCCCATTGTTTACGGTCACCAACTCACGCAGGCACGCATGGCAGCCTGACCTTGCCTCTTTGTTTGCTTTCCGACCCGGGATGTGGTGTGAAATAGCTTCACTCCGTCCGTCCAATGTTGTACGCCGACCACCAACGTCACACTAGTAATCTTACTAAATATCCTCCTACCATAAAAAATAAAACAAATAAAATAAGCCGTTTAAATTATTCAATTTAACAGTCTTCCTCCATGTTTTCTTGTGGACAGGAAAAGAGCATACAGTTTCAAACTTACTACGTATCGATTTGGTTTTAAAAATCTGACTCAAATTTTCCCAATGTGCCCTTCTTCTATCTACAAGGAAATGTCTAAAGTGTAGTGAAAGTTTACCTCGATTAAGCAAAAGTGGACAGAATAATAAGCTCGTGCACGAATACTTTATAGAACAGTGACTAGAAAGTCATGTGACTGCAATGCATCACATTTTTATTAAAGTTATGCCATTTTCGTTACAGAAAATATCGACTTTAGCTGCCTCAAAGTGATCTAAGAAATCATTTGATTAAAGTAGCATTTGTTTTTGGCAGTAAGAAGTACTTGACACAAAAATAGTGTGTTATGTGAATCATTTTTAACAACATGGGGAATTAACGAGTAGAAGACTCGTGAATTGTAATATACACATATGTTTATATGCATAACAGTAGATATTTCGATTCTGAGAATCTAAGACGACATTGGTTTGCCTTGCAGGAGCCGAGTACATCAATTATTGAGCTTTACGTGTGTTCTAAGGGAGTGGTGGACTAAGGCAGAGTATGTTGACCTAGCTGTCTGATCAAATGAAGCCCTTTTAATGCCTCCACCAATTTCTTTTCTTGTTCCACTAATCCCTACGGGATAACTGAAGAAGTGGATTCTCTTGGGTTAATTCTGTCTTCTTAGAGGAGCTGAAGCCAAAAGTAAAGATTAAGAGAGAAACTTTTCGGTGGCATGGAATACTGGCTAAAGATAGCACCAGTGCTCATTCATGAGATTGAGTATAGTGTGGAACAGATTATTATTTAGTAGGGTTGGAGCCCCAATATCGAGGTATGTCCAAGTATGTCTAATTCTTTGAGATAAATCTTCGACACATTTTCGATACTTTTAACACTGTTTTGCATTACTAAACGTTTTGCGTTTAACTTTATGCTACATAAAGGAATGAAAGGAGTCGAGACTTCACCTATTGCCTCGCTCACGACCCCAGAGAATTGTTGGAGTAGGTACAGTTCTTGACTGTGTTTACCGTGAGCGAATGAATGATTGGGACACTCCATAGATTCCTATATCTAAATGAAAACATGTATACAATAGGGTATGGAGTAAAGGTACGTACTAAGGTAACATTCAGCGTTAACTGAGTTGTCAGTATCACTGAATTAGCTGACGCACTTGACCAAATCAAGTTAATGCTCCACCATGCCATTATACGTCACTGTAATGAACCTCATAATATTCACCTCTTCATAACGATGCTGCTGTCTATCAATCAAAAGTTGCATAGGTTCATAAGGATACTGCTGAACACCGATCATAAAATCCGTATTTAGCAATCAACACTTCCCCGTCTGTGAACATTTCCACGCAACTGAAAGCGAAACTCTTTCTGTATATGAAATAAAGCTACTATTTACTTATTAATGAATGTTAATAGTGTAAATAATATTCTAATAATTATTTATGCCAACAAACTTACTGTTGGTGTTTTTAAACACACAAGCCGTGTGTGGTCAATGTTTGAGAGGTAGGATCGGAACTGAAAATCCAATGCCACAGCTGGTATCTGAACCACAGACCCTCCACTTACCAGGTGGGTGTTCTAACCATTAAACTACTGTGACAATGTGAATGACAATGAATTCTCCACCCGATTCGTATTTTTTCCCAGTAAACCACAAAGGCAGTCTCACATCAGAGAAAATTACCCCAATGGCAACTTACTATCGTAAGTACTTTGTCCCGGAATTTAATAACCTTTAGATGTTAATTAGTATTTATTTATGACAACAAACTTACTGTTGGTGTTTTTAAGCACACAAACTATGTGTGGGCAATGCTATTCTGGCAGGTTGTCACAGTAGCTTAATGGTTAGAGCACCCACCTGATAACCTGAGGGTCTGTGGTTCAGATCCCGGCTGTGGCATTGGATTTTTACTTTCTGTGCTGGTAAGTATTGTATTCCATCCAAAAATATGTTATTCGAGATTTGACCGGAAATTTATGGTCCACGCGCGCGCGTGTGTCGTCTGTCAATGTCAAGTTGTGGACAGCATAACTCAAAAACGAAAACTCGGTTAAAAACCAAAGTTAGTATCTAAATTTAATGTCATTCAATAATGCAACACGAAGATTTTGAATAAAATATCCACACCCTAAACTACCCTTTACATGGAAGATTTTTAAAAAATTTTGATTTTGTTGAAAATGGCTGACGATTTTGATTAAAATGCCGTATGTTTAAGATATTTATATGACAAATGAAACGTATATTTTGAATTTCCTGGCTATAGCCTATGTAGTCCTGTTTATTCTGGATGACTTTTGAATAACTCGTAAACCGCAAAAGATAGACAAAATCTTAGTGTACAAAAATATAGATCTTACTAAAACACAGAATTTATGTCCCAATGAACGTTTTTGTACAGTGAACTATTATGGAGATATTCCTTATTTGCGTCAGTTTCAGAAAACAAATTTTCGTGAAATGCAACATCGTTGTTCGTTTTTTACACTCTATATTAGCCTCACCTGTGTGTGTGTGTGTGTGTGTGTGTGTGTGTGTGTGTGTGTGTGTGTGTGTGTGTGTGTGTGTGTGTGTGTGCCTGCGTACGTGAATGTATGTACGTCACGGAATCTTTCGACGTAATTTTCACCAACTTACAGTCGTCTGATCAACAGGAAAATTTGCATGCTTGTCAAGGACCAATGACATTATAATAATACTTTGTCGTAAGATTCTGACCAGGATCATCAGGACAAAAAGGGACTTAGCTAAATTTATCAATGTAACCCAATTTTCACCTACTTGAGCCGTATGATTGACTTGCAAGTAGGCACATATGTCAAGGACTGATGACAATGCAATAATATCACGACTTTGTCCTAATGTCCTGACAAGGATCAACAGGGTAAAACAGTGACGGCTAAATTTAACAATGTAACGTAATTTTCACCAACTTGAGACGTCTGATTGACTAACATTTGCACCCATGTCAAGGATTGATAGCAATACCATAATATCTTGGATTTGTTCCAATGTGCTGACTAGGATCTTCAGGATAAAAATGACTAAACTAAATTTATCAATGCAACGAAATTTTTCGTCGTAATTTTCAGCAACTTAAGAGTCGTCTGATTGACTTGAAAATTTGCACACGTCTCAAGGACCAATGGCAATACAATTAACCTAATTGTCCTGATCGGGATCATCATGACAAAAAAGGAATTACTAGGATACGTTTATAAATGTAACAGAATCGTTCAAGGTAATTTTCACCAATTTAGAGTCGTCTGATTGACTTGAAAATTTGCACACGTCTCAAGGACCAATGAGAATGTTTTATCATCATGACTTTGTACCAATGTCCTGACCACGATCGTCAGGATAAGGAATCACTAATCTAAATTTATAGAAAATGGTACAGTTATAACATCTTAGATGTTGCTAAGGTACATTTCTACATGCACCCTGAAATTCTTTTAATTAATAAATACATATTTATATACTGGATGACGTAGGTGTCCAGAGAAAGGGCCTGAAAGGAACATGAGACCAGGGGAAATATCGCGGACCAGAGGTCATACAGGGCCAACATTCCCACAACAGCTGGTAGTTTAGAAGTCGACACAAGTTACACTGCACAAAGCAATTAAATCGCTTGAAGATATTGAAAGACGGTGATGCCCGGAGAGAGGACTTGAGAGGGACACGAGATTTCGGGGGAAGGACTGTGGCTCGGAGTTTACCCAGGGCCAGGAAGTCCACAACAGCTGACAGTGTAGTTAACATTAATTTTACCTAATACTGTTCCAAAAATAGGTGATTTGAAAATTTTTAAAAAATATATGTAAGAAATTTCGAACTCAGAAATTTCTAAAAGATTTCAAATTAAAAGTTCTGAAAAAATGAATAGCAAAATTTCAGACTAAAAGGTTAAAAATAAATTATAGCTAACTAACAAAAACAAACCGAACTAAAAGGTAGAAAATAATGTTTAAGTATGAAGAATTTGTTCTTCATACTTAATGCATTTTATTGTATAAAGAGAATTATTGTGCAAAGAGAACGGGATCTCAAAGCCTTAAAAGATTTGACTATCACACAAAGCCTACTGTATTCTAATATCCCCCTTGCATCTACAAGGAAATAAGCAATAAGATAATTTGTACAAATGTTTATCTCAAGTAACACGAAGAAGATATAGGAATAAGAGTTTGTAACAATGGTTAGTACAAGAGTAGAGAAAGTGAGTAGAGTGAGTAGAGTGCAACGCATCAGGTTTTTCAGTTCCGATTCTACCTTTCAAATATTCTAATAAATTCAATTTGAGTTCTTGTTTTTTGAAGGTCTACTGTTTTAAAGGTTACAGCATATGTCTGTATCACTGTGAAGGCGTAACTATCGATTCTCGTGTGTACAATTGAATAACAAATACATGATTAACATCTCGGACACCAGTGACAATAAGATACAGCGTTGCATATTGAAAACATTTTATAAATGTTTTAAACTTGACTCATGGTCAAGCATATATAACTTGGCTATAATGGAAGTAATCAAGATGCTGGTATGAATATCATGAAACTCGCTAACACTCGTTTCTTAAAATATACGGCTAATTGCTGCCATTATGTTCTCTTTGCATGATATATTATTCTGCAATAGGTCTTGGTGATTCGCTTTCGGCCGTTAAGTTTACTTATTCCGGTGAATCAACTCTGTGAATCCAAAAGAATCAAATCAGAGCTTAAGACAGAGATGATATATCGCCTGCAAATATTTGTTATTACCTTCCATGTGTTAGTGTTTCACAAATCATACTGGGGTCACCAGGCTGAAAGGTATACTGGTATAGCGTATGTTTGACTAATTTCCACTAATATTTTCACAATAATGATACTGAACAAAACATAGCTGAAGTGTGTAACAGTTTTGAACTAGACAGTACCAATAATAACTGAAGAGTATGTAAAATGTGCGGAAAATCATTTTTGCACGTGGTAAGTCAAACAATAAAAGAAATTTGAAGAAGTATGTCACATCCACACACCGAGTGATATTTACAGGGCCTATATTGAAAATGCAATGTACAAAGATCGTTAAAAATAACCTTCGGCGGATTTTTAATTGTTTCCTAGGGTCTTTTGAGGCGTGTTCTTCACCTTACCTATCCCAGAGCGTGGTGGTTTGATGATACAGCAATAAGGAAGAAAAGGGGGCTGGTTGATGCCTATGCTTTTTCTGAAAATGATGCTGTGATACATAGAATCATATACGCTCTCTCTTTCTGTCACACACACGCACGCACGCACGCACGCACGCACACACACACACACACACATACACACACACACAAATCTTGTCATATTTACAAACTGGTGAGAAAACATTGTATCATGATTAAAACTGTTAGTTGAAACCAAATGGAAACAGCAATATAGAAAATTGCTTTTAGACTCCGCAGCTAAAATTACATTGTTCTAATATCTCCTGATGTATAAGTGTTACATGCAGATGCTACAAATAGACCATGATTTAGTAGGTTCCCTTAAAGTGTACCCCGGTAGTCAAATAATTCAATGCCTGGAGGCTAAATTCATTTACGCAACCCGAGAAAATATTTGAAGCTACTTCCTCTGAATTTTACAGTAATTATAGGTTGTATTTAATAGCCGTGGTTTGTAGCTCCTTCTGCAAATGGAAACATTGTTGACAGAGTAGCTAATGCAACTTTACTGATGTTTGCGGAAACGAGCGCTATTCATGGAGTAAATAAACATTGCTACGTGACCATAATATCGGCACGAGTAGCAATGGAAAATCTGTGTTCTGCAATAAAAATACACCGTGGTTTTACTTCCTCTCGCAAGACACAGCAGCTTTCAGCAGGTATGTATTCTACACAGGGATTTCAATGCATGTGTTGCGTCAAGGTTTCCTCAATAAAAATCTTACGTGTTGCATTAATATTACTTTCTCTTCTCTCTCTTCTACAGGCCAGTCTATAATAGTTATTTAACTAATTAGTGTATAATATGACAAGAGTGTATGTTTAGTGCACGAGATGCAGTGAACGTTGCGAGAGTCACAATGAAATAATTACCAATACGCGTGTTACATACAACGATTTTATGTAATTTTAGCATTACAATACGTAAACATATTAAATTTGCTGAATGAAAAGTTATAATGTATCAGAGATAACATATGTATGACGTAATATGGTTGCTAAGCAGATGTTATTTCATTTGTTTCAACATTTACAGAGGAAAATGGAAGGTAATTGATAAAACTATTAAAAATATGGATTATATTCCGCTTGACATTTTGAACGAAACCAAGAGTTCTGAGAGTTTATTAATTCCAGAAAAATCAACATTTTCCGAAAAATAACATGAAAAGTTTTGTGGACGAAGAAACGAAAATGACTAATGAATAACGAATAACATCGGGGATATCATTCTCTAGTATGACTAACTGTACTGTTTAATATTTACAAAGAAAAGCGAGTATACCAAGTAATATAGTATCTGATTAATATGTATATTGTTCTTGGTTTTGGTTTTAAAATAAACTTAATGAAGTGATTGTGTCTGAATGTTGCTGCACTTGCGAGAGTGACGATTTCAACTTTCCTTACAGGCAAATGGGAGAAAATTATATTGTGGCTGTGATGATGCCATTGCTGACTTGTCCTGGTAGTTACGTCATTCGTTTTCTGGGACTGCTGCCAAAAATAGGGTAATTTCGCATGCTTTATTCGTCGTAATAAGCCATTTTAAAGCTAGGATTGCATTAAACTTTATTTTTCTACCTCCTTTTTGTTTGTCGACTTTTATTTTCAATGCCTATTTACACATTTCGCTGCAGGTAAAAGAAAAATACAGAAGGTTAAAGGATATTTGAATTTTTAAAACCGGACTGCTATGTGATGGTATTGACCTTTCGTACGCTACGACAAAAAAAGAGAAAAGCGACTTGGTTATTTCAACGTTCAAACACATAACAAAGAGTATCTAGGAAATCGCTAACGCCACAAAAGTGTTTGATAGAAATCGCGGGCTTTAAGAGATCTACACATTTGTTGTGTGATAAGTTATCATTTGTGGTTTATCAATTGTACAAAAATTATTCCGAATTAGCGAGTCTTCATAGGTTATTTGCAGAAAATTCAATATATACTTTTGCGATACAGATGTCTTAAATATATGGCATTTTAACCAAAAACGTTAATTATTCTTTACAAAGTAAAAAATAACTATTTGCACGTAAAGGATAGTTTCGGTTCGGGGATTTTTTTAAAAATCGATACCTAGTACCATAATAATTAGTGATACTTTAGTTCGTAGTTACTAGACAACGAAAGTAATACTTCATGTCCTAACAAAACAAAAAACATAAAATACAGGTTCAAAAAACGTAAAGTGTACTTAAATGTATTTTTCTAGATAATAATGTGCATTAAAACAAAACTTACTCCTCAGTTATTGTAATATTACAAACATTACAAGTTGTAATATTTATTGGAGGCACCTGTCTATTACCAGAAGTATTGTTTTTCACAACTTTGTCTGTAACTAAACGGCATAAATAAACATTCCTTGACTTTTCTGGAAGTATCTTAATAGTTGCATCTTGAACTCCTTTTAAAATTTTACCTGATGAAACGTGAAAATCACTTTCTTTACTTATGTTTACTTTAAATTCACATATGAAACTAGCATCCAAAATTCCAGAATATAACAACAATGTTTGTTAAAGGATAGTGTCTTTTTTCCAAAGCCTACATTACTTTTTCTCTAAATATATTATTTCGCAATAAATACATTTCATTTAATATGATAAATATACAACATATATACTAAAATATTCTTAACGCAGATAAAATATTGTAGACAACACGTTACAAAATTAGGATTAGTAACTTGTGGCTCTTAGAACACTCACTTCCTTCGGACATGTTCTAACTTGAGCTTCTCGTTACTAAACCTCTATTTCTGTAGCTAGTAGTGTAAACATCTATTGTTGCATCCTTAGAAGAAGCTGAATTTAAATAGTAAGTTTAGTGCTATTACCCCACCCCAAATAACTACTGTCTGTCTGTTTTTGAATAGCATAGTCGAGATTAGGCCCTCCCCCTCCCTCCCAAGATACACAGGCACATAGAGGAAAGACATTTTTCTGAAAATGCTTTTTCTAGACTCAATGAGCCTGAAAATGTGCATCTGATGTGAAATCTTGGCATACAACCTTTTAGTGGAATTCAGTGCTACTTCCTACTTAGTATGGTTAAGTAGTAAATAATTCAAAAGGATAAAAGGTCAAGTTCCATGTTTGTCCTTATCTGTGATTAGTCTATTCCAAAGACGAAGCTCATTCATGACTCACAAGGTTGACCGAACGTCATTTATTTAATCGACGAAAGCAAACACGCACACATTTTGATGCTTTATAAATCCTCGTTTCCAGACGTTTTTTGTCACATCCCCAGTACGGATTTCTGGAGGCGTAATTTCAGTTTATAAATGTCATTTTTTACTTTAATTACCACCTACCCGTACTGGATAGTAGGCGTACCACTCAAAAATGCAATATCCAGATTTAATCGGAAACGCATTTCGAGCACCCACTAAAGTAATTTTAGAAAGTGTGCACGCCAATATGTCGCTCAATCAAGAGAATCCCACGCGAAACTACCCCACAACTTTCGTTATTTCTATCTTCTCATATTTTCCTTCACCATTTAATGCCTGAGGTTGTGAATTCCCATTATACCAGATTAATTTCTTTCCGAAAGCGTACACTTTTGAAATCACAGTGACATCTGATAAGCAAGTAGAATTTAAACCCTTATTCATAGAAGGTATCAATGGGCAAGTGAAAGCTAGAACAAGAAATGTGATGGGCAATCTCTGGAGGGCTAGAAACAAAATGAGGGTCCTAGATCTCGTAGTTTATCCAAGTATGCTGAATGCGTTTTCACATGCTGTAACTGAAATAAAGCAAATATCTGTAACATCATATGACGGAGAAAACAGAAGTTATTAATATATCCAATTTTACAAATCAGACATTCATTATGCCTGAGGTTAGGTATGACTAAATCTGTCCACAAAGGGCATAGTGTGAATTTTAGCTTGCTTTTTAATCTGAATTTAATTTAGATATTTAAGGGTTAAATAAATTCCTATTAATTTTAATATTAAGGTTTAGTATTTCCTATCAATAGCCAATGAAATTTTCTTCATTCTGAGTGTACTTTAGATAACTGGTGAATTTTTAAACTACAGAAACTCATTGAGAAAAAATGTGGAGCTCATTAAATCATAGATACAATGAGTAAAATGCCCTTTTTTAACGCTAAGACATTTTTGAAGTGATCAATGCTGTTTGTTTCAAATGTAAAGGGTGTCGTTTGCCGGGAATTTCCCTATCTTGTCCCCATTTTTTTCTTGGGGACGTTATTATATGTTAAATTATTTAAACAATTTACAGTTTCTGAACTAATAGATAAATAAATGTTACTTAACGCCATAATGTATATGTGCCAAATTTTAGTAGGTTGTTGTTGTTATTGTAGTGTTTAACGCCCGCTTTCACTACTACGGCACCGCAGGCGGTGACACTGATGATACATGAAGATGGAGCACCGGTGGAATGAGATGGCGGGGGAAACCGGAGCACCCGGAGAAAACCCGCCCTGACGCCGCTTCGTCCACAACGAATACCACATGCGGGTCCCTGGGATCGAACCCGGGCCGCCTAGGTGGTAGGCGAGCGCGCTAACCGCTCGGCCACGGCGCCGCCTTTTTAGTAGGTATGAATTATGTCACTGTACTCTACCTTTTTCTTCCATCCCCTCCCCCGGTCATTTATATTAAACCTTCAACATTCTAGACTTTAGTAGAATCTCAATTCTCGACTTTATTGGCAGCTTTGATCGCCTAACGATTGCCCTTCTATGAGAGTCACTTTTTTGTAGTTTGAGCTTCTAATATTCGTTAAGTTTTTTCCCCTTCTTTTTCTGTGACTATATTTTTCTCTTGGGAAGACTAAGGAAAGATGGGAATTGAATACGGCACCTCTAGATTAGGAGACTAGCATACTAACTACTAGATCACTGAGAGATTAGTGAATCAGAAGTCATTTTAAACAGCTTCGGAAGTATTCCTTTAAGTAAGCCGATGTGTATTTTGAAATTTTAAGTTTGGCTAATCAGTCTCTCATAAGTTTATGCTCGCTATATATCAGATTATTCTACGAACGATTAACCTTTTAAAAATTAAATTCTAACTTCCTTTCACGGGTAGGTCATATGTAACAACGGATGAATATAGCAGTTGAAATTACGCTCAAGCGAACCCGGGGTCCTTAGAGCTACCCGTTATCTGTATTCTCAAAATAACAAAACAATGGAAAAATCTTAGAACTAAGTACATGTTAAATATGAGGTATACATGCTATCCTTATATCGCGGAGTTAATCGAACTCGGAGGGAAGTGCATTTTATAAGTAATTGTTTGCGAAACGAGGCTCATTGAACGGAAAAAGTCTAAGAATGAAGCACTACATAAATGTGATAGCAAAGGAGCCCACCTGCCGCCAAGGATAACGCGTCATTATTTCTTCGCAGATGTATATATCATGATTAGAGTTGTAAAACTACCGTAGGCTACCGTAGACTATCATAAGTAAATGCAGACAACGGTAGTTTTCCTAGTAGAATTAGTCAATTATGACCCTACCTGCATTCCCTATACGTTAGATGTGCTGCATACCTGTTGGGGGTTACCTCATATTGATCGCATTGTTTTGATCAAGTTTTGTCAGATTCCTTTAGAAACCGGAAGAGCTCAACTTTGAACTTTCTCGAAAATGACAGAAGGTATATAAAGGGCCGCTTGACCAAAGGAATATTAGTGTTTTTAAAACCATTTGGAAGCTCCTCTAAGTACGCCACAGTTCAGACCAAAGACAGTGATAGTGATCACAAGTAATGTTATTTTGAACCGAAAGGTACAATTTTTATTTTGATCACAGTGACTAGCCATGATCGCTGTTTTTGGTGATCATTATTTTTCAATTTCTTATCAAATTTATTTGATGTTTCTTTTCCTACCAATGGTGGCAATAGTACCGGTAATCCTACCATTTGCTATGTCATTTGTGATGCAACTCTTTCCATGATTAACAGGAAACAATACGAAATAAGAATGGTGTAAAACTTTGGTGCGAATGTCGCAACACGCTCTC
Source organism: Tenodera sinensis (assembly GCA_030765045.1). Classification (NCBI taxonomy): domain Eukaryota; kingdom Metazoa; phylum Arthropoda; class Insecta; order Mantodea; family Mantidae; genus Tenodera; species Tenodera sinensis. Next base: position 65,012,191 of record CM060961.1, read on the forward strand.
TCCGTTGACCAGTTAATCTCTACCCCAGTATCGTTTTGAAAGCGTTCGTGTTGCCAAAGGAGGAACGAATCCTTTTGTTTGCTATTGAAATGCCAAGGGTGCATTGCATCTCAGAGAACAAAGATATAAAGTTCAGAAAGATCTTGCTTTATTTGCAGAACAGCTCCAGTGCTGATATCGGCTGTCTTTGCTGTTCCACCAGAGGAAGGGGAAGGGATCTCAAGACAAATCTCTCCAGCTTTAAGTTCCGGGGGTCACGTTACCGGAAAAGGAGCCTATCTTGTTCCTTTTACAACCGAATCGTGCTTAGCTTGACGTCTAACTTCTTCTTTTCCTCCGGTTAAGGAAATGGTAAATCTGCGGTAATGGAGACTGGGTTGTGGCCGTTAATCTTGATGGGATTCGAGCCCTGCTTTGGTCAGTTGGGTCTAATTGAGCGTTATCTGGGTGTTCCGTGAAGCGAGAACGCAAATATCACTGCGATCAAGTTCATTGTCAAGTAGAAAGTGCTCCAGGGAAGATTAATGCAGACTAAGCTGAACGGACAGTGAGGGAGCACCAGAGGTACGGGCTGCAGTGCACACGGGTCGGAAATTTATACTCAGGGGTGACTGAAGGTTGGCTCATGAATACTGCCTACTGACGATGTTATGTTCGCATTGCCATTTTGTTGAGGAGGTTAACCAGCGAATAAGGCTTTTGGGCTTATTTGTAAAACATGTTTAAAGAAGGTATCAAATCCATAGCATTTAAAGGTTAGTTATAGCTGGCAGCACATTCTCAGCGAACTTTGGAATAGAAAATCTATTTCCTTCTTCCTTAACATGTATTAGGTCTTCAGGCATCATTCGGGGTCGTCTGATGTCCCTTGCTGTGTCAATATAGGTTTCATCCTGTCAACGTGATCGTTCCCCTTGTGCCATCTTTTAATTTCTTCCACAATGTTTTTTCCCCCCCATTAGTTCTCTTATATCTACATTCCAGAGTCGATCTTTTCTAGTAACGCCGAAGGACCTTAAAAATCTCATTTGAAATGCTTCCAGTGTAGATTCTTCCTTGGTTTTAGTTACCCGTTTCTCACATGCATGTTTTAACGAGGGTTTGGATACTATTCTACGTAGATAATCTTCATTTAAGATCCATCCTCATACTTCTGCCGAAATATATTTTTACACCTACTTTTCTTATTATATATTATAATATTCTGTTTTATTTCTGCATTTCTAACAATTACCGCTATATTTGATCCCAAATATTTAAAAGTAACATACCTGTACAATTATTTATCCTCCTATTACGAATTTTACCCAAAATTGTTCTATTTCCTTCTTCAAAGATAACTGAGTGTGGTGTTTTATAGCAGAAAATGCCAAATCCACGTGGAGTTTGAAGCCAAAACATACCAAGGCTGAAACGATTCCCTATTCGTCTTCGATTTTGATTAGCATAGTGTTCATTGCTATTTTTACAACAGTAAACAAAGGCTACATGTCTTGAAATAAGCAATTTTACAGCGTGGGTAAATAATGCTTATATAATGGCCCATTCGTAATAATATATAATGTAGTATTAATATGTATCTATCAAATCCCCCCTTGTAATTTCAATTGAGAATGTGACTTGCACTAAATTGTTAGGATGTTCAAAGTGCATATTTTGAAGGCTTTGTTAGTATCCATAGGCTACTGAGACATTGACAGTATAATTTCTGAATCTGTTGTTAGAGCAATATATGAGGAAAATAATAATGTTCATTACTCTAATTACAACAACAAATATAGCCAACATTTATACTTAAAGGGTTTGTGAAAGAACCAGGTGGCTCCATTTTATTTCATTTTGAGATAATGAAAGAAAATCAAATAAAATAGTTTTGCTCTCGATTACCTTAAATCAGAAATACTGACAGAACTGGGGTGAATAAGTTGTCCTGCATTGGAATTAAAAATATATTGCACTATGACAATTTTGAAGACATTGGAGCTACTTGATTTGTTCACTTTGGTTTTTTTATTTCGGTTGAAAATGCTGTGTTTAAAGTCAGAATCTCTGGCGTTTAACTAAACAAATGTATTACATGCCCAAATATGTCATCATTAAAGAAATGTGTAAGATGTAAAAAGGATCAACTAATTATAACAAAGTACATAATATATAACTTTGAAAGTCATTTCGACTCAAAAAATATATAAAATGAACTTGAATATTACTCCAGTAAGCAGAGTACATCTTGCACAGATGCTGATGCTCTTCAGCATCATCCGACTCGGGAAAGGCTCTAGCAAGTTGTCAGGTACCAAAACATTGTAACTCATTGTCGAATGTTGCGTTGCTAACTTCATCACGTCACGGAACTTGGCTGCCTTGACTGGAAGTGCACCCTTAAGAAGGTATTCTGTAGGGTATGAAACATGAGTATTGAAACATTTTATGATAAACTGACATTATCAGTCCATTTAATGTTTTCCCACACTTGCTTATCTCGAGAGTATTTAAGAAGTCTGTACTGGGAGATAGCGAGCTGCTGTTTGTGTTTGTTGAGGACACCCCTTTTGAACAAAGACTTAAACTGTCCTGCAAAAGTAAAATCATGTTCCGAGTTACCGGAATCACAATGCCATTCTTGTAGCTCCTTTTCCTCTCCAGCAGCGTGGCTGTTCCATGGAACCATCTGGTCCTTACATCCAATGAAAGAGAATTTTTTTAAGCCATATAACTCATTTTGGCCCAAAAATGGAGCTAACTGGTTGTTTCACTAAGTCTTTAATTATGACTGCAATTATTTTGAAAAAAATTTAATGCTGTATTTATATTAAATTTTACAATGATAGTAATTCATTTTTTGTTTTTTCATTCATAATAGTTATGTCATTTCAACATGTACCAAAACTAAACCGAAAATGTTAATAATTGCTTATACATGTATAAAATATCACAAATATATGCCTTATATGGAATGTTTAATCTTTAAGGTTATGTCAGAGTTTTTTGAACTCTACAGTGACGTTATGGACGCACTGTATACGAGCTTACAACTTGAGCAAACAAAAGCAAAGAAGTGCTTCTGTACAAAGTCTCAAGTTTGTTTTAGAAAGCCTTAGGCTGAACATACTCGTAGTTTGGTTCTTTATAATGACCAATCTATCATGTTGGAGAACCAAACAGCTTCAGTAAAAAAGTAATTTTGGTGACAAGTGGAAGTTCTATCAAAGTTTCCCTCAGCAGCAGGAGCACTCCAGTCCATCATTACTGCGTCCTGAGAGCTCACATTGTTGTTCAAGTGGCAACTACAACTTGTGCTTGTAGGCTATTTTCACTCCACCTTGGAAATTAATTTGGCTGCGCAAATACCAGCTACCTCTGTAAACTCCATCAGCTCTTAGTCATATATTCTTCTTCATTTGTTCTCCATTACGGGAAGCGAAGAGGGCGTTCCCACGGGCTATTCCCAAGGTCCGCTTACGTTTAAAAAAATGTCCTGGGTTTTCCTTTTGTTTTACTAGCAGAACTGGCAGCTCTGTTCACATATTTGCATGAAATATGGGCATTCTTCTCGTCTCTCCTAGAATTCTCCCTCCGTATCGGCTTCCACTCTTTTGTCCTTCTGTCTGCAACCTACACATCATGTGAAGTTTCGAAAACCCGTAATTAAATTCCTTTTTCTGGGACATTGACAAACACTCGTGTAGTCGAGAGGCAGCGGTTTGACTTCTCAACTTAAAGGTCCCGAGCTGCGATTCCCAGAATTGTTTTTATCCCTATCCTCGGGTAGAGTAGGGAAGTATGAATGTGGGATGAATGTGTGTTTACTAGCAAAAATAGTTAAAATCAAGTTAACAGGATCTTTAGTGGCTCTCCCGGAGATCGAACTGCTCAGCATCGTAACCTCTAAATCCAGAGGTACTTTTTTTCGATTCACGACTGGAGGGCGGAGATTTTTTCTTTAGCCACACCTAAAATTATTAAAGAGTATGACTACGCGAGAATTTACAGCCAACTTCAAGATTAACAAAAGCAATGATAGAGTGAACACCACTGTCAAACCATAAGCCATTGTACCATACACAAAGCCACTGATGTGACCTAAGGCGGCATATAAAGAAAAAAACAAAAAACTATTTCAATCATCAATTGTTTTACTAACAAATGTTCACAATATAAGCATAGCAGTTAAAGGGGCTTCAGAAATGAAACAATAAAACATAAATCAACACCACCAAAGTATAACACAGGTTTAGCAATACACAAACTTGTAACTCCCTGGTTACACTTACAATTAGATCTGAAGTACCATTCTAATGGTGACCGATTTACTTAGGCAAATAATAATAATAATAATAATAATAATAATAATAATAATAATAATAATAATAATAATAATAATAATAATAATAATAATAATAATAATAATAATAATAATAATAATAATAATAATAATAATAATAATAATAATAATAATAACAATGTGACGCACAACAGACAGTGGAGGCCAAGTTACTTCACACCACATACCAGGCTGGGGAGCAAACAAAGGCGCTCAAGATGAAGCTCCCCCACACCACTTACACGAGCAAATGAGTGACTAACAACAAGAAAGCGGCAACACATGAGGTTTACCAGAGAACTGTACGGCAGCCGACGTTTCGTAAAGGTTCCAGAAAGTCCATGTTACGTCATCCCCGCTATAGGAGGACGCGAGGAAACAGCAGAGAGGTGACGATTGAAGACATGAGTCGGTCAATGTATCAGTGAGTGCGAGACAACTGTGAGTGGTACTGTCGTCGTTAAAGATACGTCGAAATGAAGTTTTTATGAGTGTTAAATGATTGTGTCGTTGGAGTTACTATATGAGAGACAGATAAATAAAGACAGGACTGAGTCATGGTTACGAGAAGAAAACAGTTGTTAGTTGTAATATCATGACATACTGAAAACTGTTAACACAATGGAAGAGAACTGTGTATTTGTGTAAAAGTTTAGAAGAAAAATAAAGCTATAAAAATCTGATGTGTTGCACTCACATAACTTTCTCTGCTCTTGTACTAACCATTCTAACAAACCCTTATTCCTATATTTCCATGTTAAGATTCGTACAAATTATTTTATTGCTTATGTCCTTGTAGGTGCAAGGGAGATATTAGAATACAGAAGACTTTGTGCGTCAAATCTTTTTGACCTTTGAGATTCCGTTCTCTTTGCACGATTAACATATAAAAAATGAACAACGTTGTTGCATTTCGTTAAAGTTCTAAGTTTTCCGAAACTCACACATATAACAAGGAGTATCTCCGAAATGGTTCACCGTACAAGAAAATTTATTGAGACCTAAATTGTGTATTTTACCAAGATCTACATTTTTTGTACAGTATGATTTGGTCTATCTCTAACGGTTTACGAGTTATGCAAAAGTCGTCCAGAGTAAATACGACTACAGGGGCTATAGCCAGAAAATTCAAGATATACATTTCATTTGCCATAAAAATATCTCAAACATATGGCATTTTAATCAAAATCGTTAGAGCCATTTTCAAGAATATTAAAATTTTCGAAACATTTTCCATGTAAAGGATAGTTTAGGGTGGGGCTATTTTCTTCAAAATCTTCGTATCACATCCTTGAACGACATTAAACTTAAATACCAACTTTGGTTTTTAACCTAATTTTCGTTTTTGAGTTATGCTGTCCACAGACTGACAGACTGACACACAGACACACACACGGACCTCTTTCTAAAAATGCTTTTTTTGGATTCAGGGGCCTCAAAACATATATTTCCGGTGAAATCTCGATATCGAATTTTTGGGTGGAATAGAATACTTCCCCTATTTACCAGTAGAGAAGGTAAAAAGTGACGAGTGGATTTTGTTGTTTTGTGACACTGGTGTCAGGAGTAGGATTCGACGAATTGTCATTTTATCACAATAATAATAATAACGAAAGGCTTTTAGTAACTTCTTACGTATTTACGCCATCAAAATTTTGTAAACAATGTTACTCTTGGGAACAATTGTGCCTTATTTACCTTTAATGTCTAATATTTGTTCAAAAGCTGAAGAATCTAGCCATTTCGCTTTATTTTGTCCTTAATTTAATCCCCCTTCGAGACAGAAAACTCTTCGTTCTCTCTCCTCCTTTAATGGTTGTCTGCATTTGCTTTCCAACCGACGACGTTGGTGCAGGTACTAAGTTTGCTAATAATTATCGGTTTGGCCATTCTTGGGTGAAAACACACTGATACGGCACGATTTTGTAGCCGCTTGTTGATGCACCAGTTTGAAACGGGAAAACGCTGCACATTGATGACGCAATGATAAATTGTTTTGTGCAGCAGCAAAGATTTTACCTTCACGATGTCTCGACGTCAAGTGGTTCCTTCGAGCACATTGAGTCCTATCCTAGGGTATGCGAGGGGTGAGTGAGCGAGTGAGTGAGTGAGTGAGTGAGCGAGTGAGTGAGTGAGTGAGTGATTGAGTGAGTGACTGACTGACTGACTGAGTGAGTGAGTGAGTGAGTGAGTAGGGTTTAAGGGCCCGTTGACAGCTAGGTCATTAGGGCCCCAAGTCAAAATGATAAAAAAACGGAAAACTCACCACCGCTTAGCAGCCACAATTAAAAGTTAAAACCGGAAAGCTAAAACACAAAAGGCTTACAGTTAAAATTTAAAACAGATCTAAAAAGGTTAAGCTAAAACAAAACGTAAAACTGAGCTAAAAAGGTAAGCGGGTGAAAACGAGATAAAACTTCCTAAAAGTACAAAATAAAACCACGAAATAAAATACAAGTTAAACCTGCTTACCGAAGCTAATACTGGCGACGAACTGCAGCACTGTATTAACAGCTACCCTGGGGGGAGGGTGTGCATGGGTGTGGCTTTTAGAAAGAATGACACGTATTCGTTATACCTAGTCTTCAAATGAATATTTCTAGCAATTAAAAGTGAGACGTTACCGATCGCTGAAACGCTATGCAATACTCGATTAAATGGAACTGAAATCATATATGAAGATTTCCCGACGGAAATAGCAATAGCAAATCGCGGCGATTGGTTTCACTATATAATCTGACTCTGTTCTGTCCCTTAGGTAGAAACAACCCCCACTGGTAGCTGGCTGTGACACGTTGTAACATAAGTTGTACGCTGTTCAAGGAATCTTGATTTTCACCTTAGTCTATAAAACTCTCCACGAGGTTCTGCGCTTCAAGAGCGGTAAATGCATCTGGAAAACTGGTTTTACTTCGTTAATTAGTTGCGTTTAACTACTCAGCGAATTCTACGAACTAGCCCACCGAATCCAGCCCTTCTAATGGACTACTTAACATCTGGTAAACGCAAACTAATTATTCTGTCTAACGTCATATAGCATAATTCCTCTGACATTAATATTTACTTGTTTGCTCTATCAATTTTTTATGGATAATTAATTACAATTATTTTATTTATTAATTTCATTTTAACCAATTTATTCACTGAACATTCTTTGGGTATCAACACTTTCAGAGAGAGAGATGAGGGGAGTCTCTTTAGGGTAGCCCATTATACATGTTAGTATAAAGAATTAATTCAAAATAGGAAATTACAAGGTATATTCCGGTTACAGTATATTTACATTTTGTTTGCTAACATCAATTCGTATATATCATGTCTTAGCTGTGAAGGAAGACAAAGCTGTGCCGCATTCAATTAATTTCAGGGTTGTACAGAGGTGCTTTCATTATTAACATGGAATTGAAATAACGTGTGGAGGGTATGTGCGGGGTCGCTCTCCGCACTACATAACATTTACTCATTTTATTTTTATTCGAATATAATTTTAGAATATGGTAATCGAAATGGATGATATTTATGCATATACTACGAGGAACAAAAATATTGGGCGTGAAACAGTTTTGACACTAACGTTCAGTGTTGTGAACACAGTAATGAAGCAGTAACAAAATAAGTGTAGTTTTTCATATTTGATTAAATAACTGATGTTAGTATATACATGTATTACCTCAAAACCAAGTTTAAAAATTGCTTTTATGGAATTCTAGTATTAAAACGGCTTATTATGATGGCATAAGTCGTGTTAAATTACCCTATTTCTGGCACCAGAGCCAGAAAATGACTGACTTGATTACCTTGGCAACAAGACAGCAATAACGTTATCATGACCACAACATAATTTTCTGGCATGTGTATGTCTAAGAAATCTTGAAATCGTCACTCGCAAACTAACGCATTTTTCGTTTCTGCATCCACAAAGCTTTCCATATTCTTTTTTGTAAACAACTTTTGATTTTTCTGATTTTATTAAACAGATTTTACAACGAATAAACTTTTATCCGGCACTCAAATTCACAGCCTTTAACAAGGTTGATTTAACCCCATTTTTCCATTCCTGTATGTTCATCCATATATCTTCTATTTCCCATTTCCTCTTGTCCTCGTCGATTCCTTGGATCCAAGTAATAGATGGCCTTCCCTTCTTCCTCCTTCCCTGTGATTCCCAATCCATGATTAGGTTTGGAAGTCTTCCATATTACTAACATGTCCATATAATTAATTGTACAAAGATCTCGTTTATCAACTTTTGCCTAATATAACTCACAGCATAATACTGAAAAATTCTATTTCTTTTAAAACTGACATAGTAATTAAGGAAGAATTGCAATATTTTTTATTTATGTTGTTGTAGTGTTTAACGCCCGGTTTTACTACTACGGCACCGCAGGCGGTGACACTGATGATACATGGAATGAAGATGGAGCACCGATGGAATGAGATGGCGGGGGAAACCGGAGGACCCGGAGAAAACCCGCCTTGACGCCGCTTCGTCCACCACGAATACCACATGCGGGTCCCTGGGATCGAACCCGGGCCGCCTAGGTGGTAGGCGAGCGCGCTAACCGCTCGGCCACGGCGCGGCCTTTTTATTTCTACCGATTACCTCTGAAAGGTGTGTGTTTGTGTGTGTGTGTGTGTGTGTGTGTGTGTGTGTGTGTGTGTGTGTGTTTACAGCACAACAAAAAGAAAAGTCGCTCGCTCATATTTTTGTATATCAGACAGCTTTTCAAGGAAACTCGCTCGTTTATGCTGAAAATTGTTTTCTTTTTTCTTTTCTTTTTTCAAAATTCAAAGAAATTTTTATCACTAATAAATTCATATCTTGAATTTTCAGTGTATAGTCCTCTTTATTGTAATTTACATATACTTTAACTGGAAAACCAAAGATATGCACTAAAGTTTCCAACTTATTCCTCATTTTAATATACAATACAATTATATATAAAGTGGATGTTGGTGTGTATGAAAGTGACGAACTCCAACACGGTTGACCTTTTACCATGAAAATTGTTTTTGTTATATATGCGTGTGACATTCACATGGTTTTCTCTACTCCGTTTCTTTTACGAAACGCAATTACATCTCTTTCTCTACTCTCTCTGCTACAAACAAGAAATACAATTTGTATATGTTCGAGCTTCAAGACCAACGCGGTTTTCCCTACTCAACTTTCCTTTACGTTACACATTCACGTGTCTTTCTCTACTCGCTCCATGGCATAAAATTAAAAAATGTTTCTATATGATTGGAATAGAAATGTAACGTATTACATTCCTCTAATGTAAGATTTGAAGCTTTCACGGCGAACGTTAGTGATACGAGCTTCACGGGTGATCAGCCGTGTTAAACTTAAGAAGGTCGAGCTTTCGGCCATTATACTCTCCATGGCCATCTTCAGGGATGGCCATGGAGAGTATAATGGCCGAAAGCTCGACCTTCTTAAGTTTAACACGGCTGATCACCCGTGAAGCTCTTATCACTTACATTCCTCTACTCTCTTCTTTTATTAAACACATTCACAGGTCTTTCTCTACTCAATCTTCTACGAACAATTTATACAATATTCTGTATGACCGAGAGCCCTAATGGCCTATCAGTCCACACTACACATAGAACACTATACACTCACTTACTACATGACTGAAACAGAAATGTAACGCGTAACACTCACACGGCTTTCTCTACTCCTTTTTACTGTGATATTTGTAGTTGTTCAACAGTGCTTTTCCATAGGGTTTCGCCGTGTGTTTATTTATTTTGTTTGTTTTTTGTTCTTCATAATATACAAGAGTTTTAATTAACTCTTTATTTAAGGGTTTTAAGTAGGTAATGTTTTTAAATGTATCTAAACAAATGCAAGACTACTAGGCAAGTGCAACCTAAGCATAACATTTATAGCAATACATCGAAAAACTGGGGCAACACTGGGTATTCCACCTAGTAGACAAATAAATTGTAAGCAAATGCTCTAATATGTAAGAGATTGTGTGAAGTTGTAACGGCCGAAGGTTTTTTCTGTAATAATCTGGTACTATAGCCTCGACGTTATCTATAAAATACATCTTCAGGTAGGCATAATATCAATATTTGAAAAATGAAACATATTGGTGTTGCATGAAAAAGGGACTGAAATAAGATCCTAAGTTACCTAAGTTTCTTTGTATACAGTGAAGAAAACACTTAATCGATTTGCTTGGCCCGAGTATGTAATGTGGTATTTTGTTTTCGATCGAGTTGCGATTGTTTCTTTACCTTTTCGTTTCGCAGAAGGGAAAAAGCTTTTAGCAGTATTACAATCGTTCTTTTGTTGAAGAGAGTTATGTTTCTTAGTCCCCTGAACGTTTTTATCTGCGCCGCTACCAATTCCACTCTTTAAGAGTCAAGTGCCGTGAAGAAAAGTCTCCGCTTTCAAAAGCTAGCTCAGCGCATGCGCAGAAAGTAAACAGGGAGTAGTTGCGTCCCTAGAGACTAGTGGGTTTGTGTGCTATCTTAAAGAGATTGAATAGAGAGCTCTTTCAGACGAGATTGGGGATTCACAGCTATATCGAAATTAAGGAAATATGTTTCTAGGAAACTGACGTATAATGGAAATATATTTCTTCTCTAGCTTTTCCGGCATTTCTACAGGATGGTTCATAAAGTTTGGTTTTGTGTAATATATTTAAAAATTTGTAAAGCTATCAGTGTTTGAAATTTCACTAATATTTTGAGTACAAGCAGAATAATCTGGACTAATTATTTTAAGTTCTTAGCCGTAAAACATTTTAAGGTTCATAATGCGATTTTAAAATTAATCTAAGTGAAAGAGGGTTGAGAGGGAGAGAGAGGGAGAAAGAGAATAATAAAATCCGAGAACAGAAAGTCAGGCAAATATCCAAGTTCGTATTTCTTTAAAAACAACAACTTTTAAGGTTTGTATAGTTGCGGTGGTTTAGTTTGTCTCAAGGACCGTAAAAGTAGAAGGTCACCCCCATCATGCAAGTTAGTGGGGCATTTTTTTCGGTCAGAAACGTCGTTAGTCTCTTCATATCTGCCTCTTCAGTTCAGCACTAATTGGATAGAAGGAGCCGAATCTTCTCTGATCATCCCTTTAACAACACAGAGGACTGATATCTGCGTCTCTTTTCAACGTACTCAATCCTCCATCATGCATGGGCGTGAATATGAACAGCGGTATTTTCAAATATCTATCAACGGGAATTCCTATAGAATATTGTGTCATTTCAATAGTTTAATCTTTGTTTGTCCTTAATACACACTGAACACTGCAATTGGTGCTTATTTTTATTCTAGATTTTGTTCTTTTTTCCTAAATAAGTATAAACATATATCTAGAAAAGAAAGGAAAATATTTAAACTGCGTGGCTATCCGCAGGAGCCGAAAGTACTGAGTATCGGAGGCTTAAACCTCGTCTCCTGAAATGGAAAATTAACCAGCGTCCTTAGTTTTCCAGAGCTTTTTTTTATCAGGAATGGAGAATCAGCATAAAGGCACACCTCTAGAACTTGAGGTAATCGACACATGGCAACATTGTGCACTGCTTGGAAATAAAATGACAGCGCTGCCAGTTCTAAAGGTTGTTTCACTTTGAAGAACTCTACAACTGAATTGCATTCCATTTAATATATCATTAACCAATTTATTCAATGGCATCAAGTTCACCTAACGATGCATTTTTGTGGCCAGTGATACCCCACTTTTGTATGGTTTGTAATACACTAAATTCATTTTAACTTTCTCTACTGACAAGTAGAGGAAGTATTGTATTCCACCCAAAAATTCTATGTCGAGATTTCACCGGAAATATCTGTTTTGAGGCATCCAGAATAAAAAAAAAAGCATTTTTAGAAAAAGATCCGTGCGCTTGTGTGTGTGTGTGTGTGTGTGTGTGTGTGTGTGTGTGTGTGTCTGTCAGTCTGTGGACAGCATAACTCAGAAACAAAGAGTCGCTTAAAAACCAAAGTTGGTATTTAAGTTTAATGTCTTTCAAGGGTGTGACACGAAGATTTTGAAGAAAATTGGTCCACGCTTAACTACCCTTTACATGAAAACGTTTTCGAAAATTTTAATTTTCCTGAAAATGGCTCTAACGATTTTGATTAAAATGCCATATGTTTGAGATATTTTATGACAAATTAAAAGTATATTTTGAATTTTCTGAATACAGTCTATGTAGTTCTGTTTACTCTGGATGACTTTTGAGTAACTCGTAAAGCGTAAGAGTTAGACAAAATCTTACTGTACAAAAAATGTAGATCTCGCTAAAACACAGAATTTACGCCCAAATATTTTTTTTTGTAAAGTGAACCATTTTGGAGATATTCCTTGTTATTTGGATAAGTTTTTGAGAACTTATGTTTGGCGTTCAAAGAGAACAGAATCTGAAAACTTTAAAATATTTGACTATCACTCAAAGCCTTACTGTATTCCTATATTTCCCTTGCAGCTATAAGGAAATAAGCAATAAGATAATTTCTGCAAATGTTTATCTCAACTAACACGAAGAAGATATAGGAATAAGAATTTGTAAGAATGGTTAGTACAAGAGTAGAGAAAGTCATGTGAGCGTAACACATAAGAATTTTTGTTCGATGCTTTGAGAATAATTCTCACAGTATGACATCTGCGGCGTATTTCTGCATAATTAAGTGTTCATAAATCTAATCATACTGAGTGATTAAATTATCATTTCTTGTGTCTGAAACATTTTAGTTTTCGTGCATGTTGATGTTTTCTAACATGATCAAGATATAATGGTTTCCTATATCCATTGCAAGCTAAGTAAATATTGACAGTGTATGATGAAAATTGTATAGTAAGTAATAGTCTTTGACATTTATAGAGAAATGCCTTTGATTATGGGTATTTGAAGGAAAATATTAGGTATTTATTTCTGGAAGAATTCTTGACAGTTGAAGTAGGCGTACTCCTTGTTTTATCTATAACAATTGTAATCGATGTCTACTAAAGCTTTCAGTTCTAAAATTTCCATCGTATTGCAGCAATATATGTATATATATGTGTGTGTGTGTGTGTGTGTGTGTGTGTGTGTGTGTGTGTGTGTGTGTGCGTGCGTGCGTGCGTGCGTGCGTGCGTGCGTGCGTGCGTGTGTGTGTGTGTGTGTGTATTTGGTACCGGTTATGTAAATAATGATGTTCCGTTAAGACAGTAAGAAAGGGGGGGGGGCGTGGGGGAAGATGCGCTGCATGAGATTTGATCCAAGTTCGAGGTATCACTTTGGTTCAGCTACTACTGAGAACAGGAACCATGTGTGGATGATTAAGCTTACGTTGGTAAGCAAAGGCTCAACACTGGCATCATTGTTACTTCTGGTCCACTATTTAATAAAAACTCAATAACATATATTCTGCAGGTGTAGTAACGTTGAATTTACAATGTTTGTGCGTTAATTTACAATGATTGCTGAAATATTGATTTTCAAAGGTGGCTGCCATGCCCTCTGAATAGCAAGAGAAGCATATATGACAAATTTCATTCTTATACCATCTATTTAGGAATCCTGAGAATTAGATGATCCTTCACGCAGGTCTCACTAAAGTTGAGAATTTACATTTATGAAGGAGAGGGCTTCAATGTCTAATGCACACTGTGTCACTGTGTTAACAATGAACGCAAACCTATTATTCGTTAGTATTACGAGTTAATAAAGCTGAGTAGGTTGAAACATTTGTGTTTTTCATTAGTCTAAACTGATGTATATCTAAACAGCCTTCTCGTTAACTGTGCTTTGGAAAATGCTATATTTGGGCAGTTATTTTCTGAGTGTTTCAGTGTGAATTAAAGAATAGTTGTGTAAAATGAGAGCAATTAAGATCTTTCTTTTAGTCCAGTATATACCTAAACTACTTGCGAGGCTACAGAAGATACTTTATAAGCCGCCTGCATCCATTAGAGAAACGCAAACAGCGCATTTACCGCTGGCTCTACAAATTTCTTTCTTAATACTGAAACAAGTACTATTTTTGATATCTAAGTTAAGTTCATTTAACCGAGTGGGATGGCTCGCATGGTTCCGCCTGTGGTCCGCATTCGGGAGGTAGTGATTCTAGGGAATCGAATCGAACCGTAACCATTGCTTTTTCGGGGGCTTCGACGAATGCTGGGTAGGTTCTTCACATCCCCAAATTTTCTGTCTCTCCATTTCACTTAATTATTTATTTCCTTTCACACTTCACCAGGCTGGTTTCTTTCAGGGTAGTAAGTGTCGGTGGGAGTCTCGGCGTTGCATGGCAGGGAATATGCTTTCGATAGACATTCGTCCTTCAAAAAAAAAAAAATAAATAAATAAATAAAAAGCAAGGCCTTCTGCGATCTCCGAAATCGCTGCAGGATGTCCAAGAATCGTAGGTGGGCAGACTCCGGAAATCCTAGCCACTGCCGGGGAGTTTCAATCTGATGTTGGGGACCCCTTCCTGTGCTCTGTCGTGACTCCTTGGGTCGGCCGCCCTCTGTCTCCTCTCACCTCAACCTTCCTCCCTGGGGTGTCCACAAGAGGCATAGGTACAAAAGATCTTCAACGTTGAAGAATCTCCTCCGCGACGTTCTATCCTATAGTCTCCAAACTTCATTTAAGTTTAATTAATCTAACACTCTCAGAACAAGGATAACTCTTTTAATGTTCTATCTATTTAGCAGTTTAGAAACAAGAAGATAAAAAAGTGATGATATTAAAATTGCTTTAAGGTAAGGAATAGATTTGGGTTTATTAATTTCCCAACTTGTTCTTCTTTTCTTTCTTTATCTAATTACCTTCTCCTTATGTAGGACTCTAAGTGCTCTAAGACTTATAAGTCAGTGCCTAGGATCAGACGTCGGTTGGTGAGCTGGCAAACCTATAGATCGGTGAAAATAAAGACCTGGAAGCGGGTGGTCAGCCAAGCACCAGATGTGATAGTGAGGAAGGGGATGATATGAAATGCAAGGAAAATTGATGAATGGATGAGTGATGGTGGGGTGTTGGTTGAATGAGTGGAGGGAAACCGATTTGTCCACCTGACGCCGCTTTGTCCACCACGAATCCCACATGGGGGTCCCTAGGATCGAACTTGGACCGCCTTGGTGATAGGCGAACACACCAGCTGCTACGCCACGGCGCTACCCCAGTTTGTTCAAGTTTCATAAATGAACCAGTGCAGCTATATTTCATTATATATGAGGTAACCAACAATATATCAAAGCTTCTGTACTATGACTTGTAAGAGCTATAAAGAAACCATCCTATTTACTAAGCGATAGGAAAATCTCTTGTATATAATTAGAAATTAGACTCTAAGTAACTAAAATAAGCTGTCTTAGATATGTAAAACAGCTTTAAGGTTGGTTCAGTACAACTTACAATGAGTTTTAAAATGTATTCAATTAAGTACGAGATCACTACTGTCTCGTAATACATTTTCCAAGTGTTTTAAATTTTCATCTATATCGATTGCCAACTGAGTGCTCCGTGACGTCAAAGATAGTCTCTTTTCTCCAGGGACAGTAGATCACAACCGCAGGGCAGGTGGGAGAAGAAAGAGCAGCAATTGTGGAAAATGGGAATGCATGGCTCACTTTGAACGTACACGATTGTGAAACAGTGATGAGGCAGCCATCCTTTCCTTTTAGCCGAGTCGGTCTGGGTGGCTCAGTTGGTTAGATGCTGGCCTACTGTTCCCAAGGTCGCCCAGGCCGATGGTTTTTAAGTGTGCTTTAAAAACGACAGCTCCATGTCAGTAGATTTACTGGCATGTAAAAGAACTCCTGTGGGACAAAATTCCGGCACACCGGCGACGCTGATGTGATCCTGGCAATTGACAGCGTCGTTAAACAACAAAATAATTTTTTTTAGACGACCAAACCACTTCACGGGCACACTCAGAGTCAGCTAACCTTAAGCTCACATTTAAGAATCATTTCTATCCTCTCGAATGGATGTATATTTTCTATATATTCTATCTCAGGCTACGGTACGCTAACACTTCTTAGGGGATATGTACAATTTAAAATACATATCTAGCTAGAATAATGTGTTTCCTGAATGTTCACAATTAAAGAAAAATAGTAAAGTTTAAAAGCTCCTGAGGAAGTAAAGGGGTTCTATAATACATTTTTGTTTTGGATTAATTGCGTTAATAAAGGGAATACTGTAACTTTTCCAACTGTATTGAAACTTAATGGACAAAGTGAAGATGGTATTGAGGGTGGATCTTTGGAAATAATCAATTTCCAACTATAAAATTTCAGGTTACAGTTTTTAAAGTGCTTTCTAGAATTTGGGAAAGACGATAATACGCAGGAATAGATTTCAAATCCGTTTTGTACCACCGTCATCAATATTTCTCTGATCATCCTATAAAATTAAAAGAAAGTGTTTTGGAAATGCCCGTTGAACAGTCCCTGAAAAGAAATATGGAAAACATGTCAATTTGTTTCCTAGTGTTGCGCACCCAAAAGACTACACTGAAGTTAGTGGCACGGCTATTACTAAACAGCGGGAGTGCGGGCTCTATAGCGCAAGTTATTTGTGCCTGGACTGTTCCGTGGCGAGCCTCAATGACCTCGCAAGGAAGCAGCTCACGCTGTGTGGGTCAGATGCACAGTCCTGAGTACCTAATGAATTGCCTTACATACAATAATCATAGGTACGTACGTACGCGCCTAATTGATGCAATGTCGAAGAAATATTTTAAGCTGTTTCCTTTCTTTACTGAAGACGGTTCCATAGGTGACTCAATGAGCCTGCACTCATTTCCTTATTGTTTTTGGATACAATAAGCTTTAGTAGCGCCGAATAAGGGTGAAATAAAGCTTAGGAAAGGTGTTAACTTTATCTAATAAGTTTCCGAGAAAATAAGTTTCATCATGAAATATATATTTCTTCATAATAAGAAGGGATTGCAATGCACAACTATGTACACATGTAGATTGCCAGAGGTGAAACTTCTGCGTTTATCAACTAGAATATATTTGTACCATAAAAAGCTTCTTTCGACATCGCATGAGGTTACTGGAGCATGCGTGAAAACATTCACATTGTTATGTAAGTTATTGTTCTGTGTTTAACCAAACTGTACAACACTGCATAGTCATTATATTTTTGTATTATACTATAGAATTTGTCTTTTACCTCATCAGGACAGAGTTTTTGGACTACCTTATTAATTGTTTTCGATACTTTCTCAAATAATTTAATACCCTTGGACATTTGTAGATCACACGTTTCCAGTTGGATTAATTCATCATGTCGCATATATCTTTATAGAATTGTGACCTACAGTTTGAACTCCATTGGTTCTGGTTAGATTTGCGTATATATTCCTTATGTGGTTTACTATTACTATATCTTTCATAATAGTACTTCTTAGATCGCAATAATCTGAAACTACACACGGGACATGCAATACCTTCTTCTCGAAGAAACATATCGCGTCCGAATTGCTCAACTTCATCATTTATTATTGCACTTCTTGAGCAGGTTGTTTTAGGCGTTACACTATGAATCGCTTGACACACGCAGCACTTCAGTATGCAGCTAAGCACGCTCGGAATGGTGGGCTTCCGATGCACGGAACTGCACGAGGGGGCTTAGTCACTTGTAATTGCGGTATTAGGGCGCGCATGCGCGCAGTCTAGCCATTACACAACTTGTCTTAGTCCCCTTTACTTATTTGTGTAAGTAGGGTTTCTCTGCTTTGACAGCAATCAAAATAAAACAAAGGAATCACTGGAGTCCAGAACTGATAATGTTACTAACGAATACAGGAGCTGGTTTAATATTATTAAATATTATTTTGTTGTTTAACGACGCTGTCAATTGCCAGGATCACATCAGCGTCGCCGGTGTGCCGGAATTTTGTCCCCCAGAAGTTCTTTTACATGCCAGTAAATCTACTGACATGGAGCTGTCGTTTTTAAGCACACTTAAAAACCATCGGCCTGGGCCGGGTTTGAACCCGCGACCTTGGGATCCGTAGGCCAGCGTCTAACCAACTGAGCCACCCAGACCGACAAAAAGCTGGTTTAATAGGGAAAATTGAAGCTATTAACAGTGAAGCAACAAAATTCTAAAGTAAGAACAAATTAGAAACTAAAAACTTCACTTATTTTAGTAATGTTGCATGTTCTTTTTGAACAAGCTAACCCAGGGTTTCAAGTTGTCTCCAACTCATTCTCAAAACTATATAAGAATAAATAAGCTTTGAGAATGATTTGGAGACAACTTGAAACCCTGGGTTAGCTTGTTCAAAAAGAACATGCAACATTATTAAGATAAGTGAAGTTTTTAGTTTCTAATTTGTTCTTACTTTAGAACAGGAGCTGGTATTCAGAAAACAAAGCTCAGCTGTCTTAATAACAGCTCAGAAACTTACATAGATCCATATTAAGATCCATATGTGTATTATTTTAAAACTATAGAAATGGTTTTCCTTAGAATATTGGTGGCAACAAGCTCCATGACTAAAGTCCGATGTAGAGTGCTTTATTTGTAGAAAGTCACGTTTATTATCGTGATGAATACTTTCCTTTGATAAATCGTGTCTCGTACACACTACCTCTTCACTACTACATTTCGATTGCTCTACTTCAATTATAAGCCGAGACCGTCCGTCCAACGAACCAACAGCCTCATGAACCGTGAATGGCGGTTTAATGAACTCCCCCTCTGATTGGAGTGAACATGTTGGCTACCCTGTTTTCTAGCTCGGGGTTGTAGGTCGCTCTTTTGGGATGGGGTAAACATTTACTACTAGTAGTGAGTGACAGATGGGTAGCTCCCACATACCTCGGACAATTCATTTGTAAATTTTTTAGTATACCTGGCTGTAACGGGTGTTTCACTTTAAAGATGTTGTCTGCTGTCTAAAAGAGTTAGTACATCTTTCTGTGATATTTTGTCACTATACGATCGTACGTATTTTTTTTTTCTTTGCCTTTTGCCAACGCAACTGACCCAGACGTAATTTTATTTTTAGAATACACTCTAAAATATCTGCTTGGTGGAGCATTAACACGCCGAGAAATAGTAATTATAGACTTAAGCCATTAATTTGTTCGAGTAATTTGGAACGAATGTCAGAAAATAGAATTCCTAAATAACAATGAATTATCGACCAATTGGAATTCTGGAGTACGTAGATCAAGAAAGATGAAAGATGGTGTGAGACTAGATCAGACCTAAGATGTAATCCACGAGAGGAAGAAAAAAAAGAAGCAATTAAGTCATTGGAAATACTTAGCTGCTAATAAGCAAACTCCAGATAGCAGTGACCAATCATACCAACTTTAACAGGGTTTTCAACAACATTTTGGTTCATAATACAAGAAGTGTAAGCCAACGTGGTTTTCTTATGTTATTGATAAACTTCGTCATTTTTCACAGAAGAATTGGTTATTTAAAAATGGCTGAGATATAAATTTCTTGGAGATTTTCACCCATATTTTTAGTAACAAAATTGTTCTTTAGAAACAAGCGTTCAGAATAAGAATCTGGTGTTAGATAAACGCTTCTAGAAGATCTTGGTACGATTCACTGTGCAATCAACAAATGTCTCACTAAGCATTTTATATTTACACTGCTCTTATATTATATTTATTTAATGCAATTTAGAGAACTTTTACAACAAACTATAGCGTATTTTGTGTGCTTGAGGCATTAATATGTAGTTATGGATCTTGCTCATTATATATGTAAAAGCAGAAGCCATCTAATCGTTATCTAGAGATGTTGATGAATGTAATATCCTTATGTAACCAGTTCAATGTGTTGTGTGGGAGTTGCGTTGACTAGGCTGTTATTAACTTCTAATTACTTCTGTTATCTATACATATTGAAGGTAGTTTAATTACATATTAATTGCGCTGAGTATCTCTTTTTCTTTATCTGATTACCCTCCCCTTATGTAGGACTTACACCCCTAGGACTTGCAAGTCAATGCCTAGGGTCAGATGCCTATCGGTGAGCACAGGAACCTATGGACCGGACAGAGTGAAGACCTAGAAGCGAGCAGTATGCAAAGCACCAGGTATGATAGTGAGGAAGAGGATGTAATTAAATGCAGATGAAATCGATGAAATAGAAATCTGATTATGGAGCAATTGGTGGAATGAGTGGTGGAGGAAACCGGAGAACCTGGAGAAAATCCTCCCTGGGATCAAACCCGGGCCGCTCAGTTACGGCGCGGCCGAGCATTTATACAGGTTCTAAATGTATTAGTAACCTTCATTCAACATCGACTTTAGACAGGTCCTTGTGAATGAAAGTATGTATTTGCGAAGTAATCACCTTTCCAGTTTTCCTCTGTTTTACATTGTATTATATAAATCTCTTTAATTAAAGGGGTTTTAAATCATTGCATCAAATATTCACTCTTTTACTCTATCGAAATGATTAAACTTACAATTATATTTTCTTACGTAATCCATATGCTCAACAAATACAAAGAATGTCTAAGAAAGTATGCAACTTTTTATTTATTTTTTTAAATTTCTAAGACATATTGCACTTGTATTACTTCACAATTACTTGTCATTGCAAGCGTCCAGTAAATACAAAGATTTGAGCATTTAAATTGCTAAAAAAGGGAAAGGAAAGCACTATTATTTGGCTGTGTAAGATAAAACTTAAGTAAGAACTAAGTTTAAATGTTTGGAAAACAAAGCAAATGTGTGTTTAATAGCAAGAATCTGAGGTAATCTTTTGAAGTAGGGATCATACTTCTCATATGATTTTCACTTCTTTCTCTTAGCGCTAATTTAATAAGCTAGGAAACGCTAGAGAACATTGTTTTCCTTCTTCTTGTTTGATGTAAATGAAGAAAAATAAAATCTGACTCCGCCATAATAAAGGAGGTATATGCAATTTCCTGTTCTAAAAACACATCGCCAATATAAAATATATTGGAACACGTATGGCGTCCATAAGCGGTAAAATAGAAATAGCTTGCAGACCTGTTAATTATTGGAAATTTAATGACGTGTCGGTCCTATCATATTTTAATTACACAGCGTTAACAAACTTGATTACCTGCGATCTTGGAGTCGTAGGCGACCCCGACACCGCAGACCCCGTTATCTCTAGCGGCCGCCACTTCACCGGCACACCGCGTCCCATGACTGAAACACAAAATAACATGTAGGTATTAGATCATTCCTTCACTTATAAACTGTATCACGTGTTATAGTGTTTTCGTTTTCACCAGTCCACTCATGGCCGTTTTCCCATGGTAGTCTCTCCTACCGGAGTTACACTACTACTGTTACTGCGAGTGGACGGCTGCAAACCGGGGAAGATCATCCAGAGTGGACTGGTGAGACTGAAAATACTATAGCACTTTCACTCGACATTTACACTCACACCATTCCTTACGAACCATGGCATATTCCAAGAATATCTACATAGAATTTGTAAAGCTGCTCATATGACATCCCAACAAGGGTATATCTCTTACGTCACTGTAACATATGAAGGGCCCTAACAGTGTTACATCACCACGTACAATCCAGATTATACATGAAATATTCAAGACATTCGATTGAACCATCGTGACTAAAGTAAACACTCCAAATACTAACTGAACCAGTATATTGAAGTGCAGTTGAGTACAATACATTTAAAGAAACGGTCACAAAAACCTAAAACATTACCACGAAAATCTCAGCTAATTTCAGTAGTATACTAGACATTAACTCGGTGAGTGTTTTTCATATATAAATACATGGTATTTCTTACACTAAATATCCTGTGATGTAACCAGAGGTTGTAAAAACTAAACCAAAGGAGAAAAATCTGATGTGTTGCACTCACATGATTTTCTCTACTGTTGTACTAACCACACTTACAAACTCTTATTGCTATATCTTCTTTGTGTTGGTTGAGATAAACATTTGTAAAAATTATCTTACTGTTTATTTCCTTGTAGTTGTAAGGGGAATGTTAGAATACAGCAGGCTTTGAGCGATAGTCAAATCTTTGAAAGCTTTAAGATTCCGTCCTCTTTGCACGCTTAACATATAAAAAAATGAACGACGATGTTCCATTTCACGAGAGTCTTAATTTTTCCAAAACTGACACAAATAGCAAGGAATACTTCCGAAATGGTTCACTCTTAAAAAAAGAAAAAATCAGACCTACATTGGGTGTTTTAGCGAGATGAACATTTTCTGTATCGTGAGATTTTGCCTATCTCTTACGGTTTACGAGTTCTTTAAAAGTCATCCAGACTAAACAGGAGGCTATAGCCAGAAAATTCAAAATATATATTTCATATGCCATACAAATATCTTAAATATATGGCATTTTAATAAAATCGTTAGAACCATTTTCAAGAAAATAAAAAATTTCAAAAAATGCTCCATGTAAAGGGGTTATTTTCTTCAAAATCACCGTGTCGCATCCTTCAAAGACATTAAACTTAAACACCAATTTTGGTTTTGAACCGACTTTTCGTTTTTGAGTTATGCTTTTTTGGGGGGATTCAGAGGGTCTCAAAACGTATATTTCCGGTGAAATCTCTACATCGAATTTTTGGGTGGAATATACAATACTTCCTCTGCTTACTAGTAGAGAAAATAAAAAATAGGAATTATATAGATCAACATTCATATTTCAGATAACACTCAAGAATTACGCAATGGACATAACACCGTGCACGACCCCAATATGACTATGTGGATCAGGCAAAGGTACCCTTGACCCTATGTGTCACCACGTGTCTATTGACCTCCGACCCACCACTTCTCGTTTGCTGTTTGCAGCAGAAAATTACGCAGAAAAATATCTTTTAGTGTAAATTTTGGAAACACAGTAGGAACAGACGAAGCAGGCCACATGCCCTGCGAAACGTCGGCAGTCAACGGCTACTTGACGAGGTCTACACCGGAAAGAGAAAGAGTGTGTCCTACCGTTTAGTAAGGTATAATAGAAACGGAGCTGACAGTAAGCAATAAGTATAAGGTTTACGTTTGTAATAAAAGTTCGTAACTATTGTCTGTAGTGGTACTATTCTAAATTGTCAAACCACAGTTCCGAGTTCGATTCTCGGCTGAACCGAGAAAATTCTATAACTGGAATATTTCCTTGTCCTCCGCAGAGTTTTGAAGGATGAGTACAGGGATGATTGTGAATGTGTTAAACAGGAAGAGTCCGGTTATGATTTGATTATCTTAACGTCGACCTAAAACAGCTCCAAAGTTTATTTGTGATCAAAACAGAACTGGACGATTAGAACATATACTTTCCCAGTAACATCCAGAGAGTTCCTTTGCCTCTCATGTCATTCTGGTATGACCATAGAAGTTAAACAGCCATTTTCAAAAAAATAAAAATTTTCAAAATTTCCAATAAAAATATTGGATAATTTCCATTGGATTCTCAAAATCTTCTGTTGCTTCCTAGCAAGAGGGTGAAATTAAATTAAAATTATGTATTTAACCGACAATTCGTTTTTGAGTCATATTGTTCTCTCTCTCTCTCTCTCTCACACACACACACACACACACACACACACACACACACACACACGAACTGATAGGCCTTTTTAACACTTTTTAATAAGGATTCTCAAACAGTGCATTCCTGATGAAGCCGAGTCCATTTTTGAGACTGTAATGCAATGCTTTCGCTGGTTATTATAGGTATGCATTAGAAAAGTAAAAATAATTTAAATACCTTATTCTGAAATCGGTTACAGGGGTAATGAAGTATTCCATTTTATCTTTTCATTCTTACTCTCATATGAGAATACAGCAAACTAAAACTGGAAAACCAGTCTTGTGTGTATATGCTTGTCCTTTTACACGTCATTCCCGTGGATAAAGTCTTCGCCTTTGAAAGTACAAAAATAGCCTTTGAGCGTTGTTATGAAGGTAATTCCCAGAACACTGGGGAGATTCACAATTCTAAATGGATTAAATTATGGATCCGGTAATGCATCTTCATACTCTTACAGGAAAAACCCGTTCTGGCAGACCAAATACCATAAAGATGATGTATAACGCTGGAATGCTGCTAAACCTAATAAGGGAAAATCTGCAGTGCAAATGAGCTAATCAACAGCGAGATGTGCTTCCAGCAGACGCTGCCTTTCTGTTTATTATATTTTTTCTCAGTAAAAACCGTTCCTGATTAATTTTCTTTTTAAACGGAGTGCCAGAACTTCTATTTGTGACATTTTTAAAAGAATTGTACTTATTTGTATTTGTTACTGTCTATTCATATACTACATTTTTTTCATAGTTACGTCAACTTTTTACTTTTAACCCATGTAGACACAAGAACAATCGCAAAAGCAAGCTCCGGTATTTTATACACATCATACCATCATAGATAGTTGCAAAACACTTATTTTTCTTCATTCCTTACATCTCTTATTTTTCCACATAGTTGCCAAATTTATTTACACATTTGACAAAACGTTCTAATATGTCCAAACCATAGAAGTCTGCCGCTTGTAGGATAAGCGACCGTGGGATAACTAGCGGATAACCACTGGGAATTGTCAATATCTTCATGGATCTTTTTATCCACGGCATTGACCAAATCTTCTGTGATAATTGATGGCCGTGGTTTACTATGGACACTGTCCCGTATGGCAGGCCCTTCGATTTTTTAGGTATTTTGAACCGATACGGTGAACAGCACACTGCAACACTACCGTTGCAACTGCCGGCATTTTACCCCCAAGGTATGTCGGGAGTCGGTGCGCATGCGCGTTTCAATGTTCGCACGAAATCCGATGAAGCATGGCAATTCGGACCCTGGTATTATTCAATTCTGTATCAAGTGGTTTGATTTTTGGTTATCTCTTGAAGCTGTCTGGTAGGGGAAGAAACATTTTATTCCACCCAAAATTCAATATCAAATTTTCACGGGCATTAGCCGTTTTGAGATATGCTCCATTTGTGAACATGCAAAAACCAGAACTGAAAAACTTGCACGAGGTTTTTACCAGTGTCTCTCAAGGATGCAACAAGTGCTTTTCATTAAATTATCCCCTTTACAAGATCTTAATTTACAATCATCTACACAGAAACTTTCCAGAGAATGTGAGGAGAGACTTACGCATCATTCCACAAATTGCGTTCTAGGAGGCGTTCCATAAATGGAAGAAACTATGGGAACTACCGATAAAGGGGACTATTTTGAGGTGGATAGGGCTAAATGGGAATAAGAGGCTGGAAGGGGAAAGCACAGAATCGAGATGAATGGAGGAGAATTGTGAAGGAGGCCAAAACCCACAACGGGTTGTAGCGCCAACTGATACATATTGTTGCACAATAAGCAACAAAGGTGATACGAGAAAAGTTCGGTTCCTCGTACTTTTTTATTTAACTTTGGGAGAAACTGATCGTGTACGTTCCACATCATCCCTTTATGAGCCAATATCTTATTGATTTCATTTCAGTTCCTGCTCGTACGCATTAAACTATAAATAAACGTCTGGCCTAGGTGAGAGGTAAAAAGGGAGGAGGAAGGACATTTCACCTGAGTGGCTGGAAAGCTTCTTCGCAACGACGGATGGTTTGTTCTCAAACGGCTGATATTCAAAAGATAAACGTCCTAAGATTTTAGTACTCCGTTTATATAAAAAGCAAAACAAAACAGCATATTGCTGTTGTTCTTCTTCACTTTATGGCATATGCAGTCAAGTGCCTGTTCCGTCTTCAAAGCCCTCCAGCCATTTCTGGGTATGTCCACTGAATAATATTGCATTATTTGCCTAGAAGCCTGATATCTGGCATTCTTTCAAACTGTTCTTTCCAATTTTAGTAGGAATCTTTAACATAAACGAAAGGTTAAACAACTTCAGACTCTTCTCTTATACTTTCATTTATTATTAGGCGTCTCTTAGTACACCCCTTCACAATTCTTAAGACCTTCAATTCTGAAGCCTGCGTTTTATTCTGTTACTTTGTTAATGTCCAAGTCTCACTTTCGTACGCTAGTATAGGTGCAGCCATAATTTTGTGAATCTTTAATTTTATTTCTTTACGCATTTTGTTTCTAAATGTTCTATTAATTGCTCCACACACTCTTTAAAATTTGGATATGTTATTGTCCACGTCACATTCCTTCTCATAACCAATATCACTTCTCAAGTAGTTAAAATGGCTCACTTGTTTTATACAACGGTTATTTGCTAGTATTTTTGTACTGCCGTTGTGGTGGGATTGCAACTTGGAGCTTCGTTTTAACCCACTCCGCAGACATGCATGTTAACTGCTTATACCATTTCTGTTTTTCGCATTACACTGTCTTTGTGTGTAGCAATCGTGTTCACATTTGTTTTCCAGACGTTACATATTTCAGCTGTTAGAGACCTCGATTGTAGATAGCAACAACCTACATATAAATTAACAAAGCTCATTTTAAAATATAAACAAAGTGTAAAGTATCTAAAGTCTAGTTTTATTTCTGTTACCTTGTGTACCAAGACTGTGACGTAACAAGCATGCGCAAAGCTCTGTACCTGTAACCTAGAATCTTGCAGCAGCTCACTATTTCTTATGAGAGGTTATCTTATTTATCTAGATTTTCGCTCCGATCATTTGATTATCAAGGAAGATAAACTAAATGTTCTCTGCATTAAAGTATGCTAGAAGTTATTCCTTTAATTTGTGGCTGGAGCGAAAGAGACAAAGATAAAAGCAGTAAAATTACCCTCGTGCTAAAGGTTAGACAAGATAAAAACAAAGGATATCTTTGTTGTACTAAAGCAGGTTGATGGAAGTGGATACAAGGGTAATCACTTCCCTGTCCCGACAAAATTGAAACAAATGGACTCTTCCGTACGCTGTGTAGGTATAAGTTTCATTATGTAAATTATTCAGTATATACGTCCTTCCAGTTTTACTAGCGGAGCTCGTAAACTTGCTTGGGTCTGAAACAGCGCGCTATTGTAAGAGAAAGCCATTGTGTTCTGCTCTAACTTCTCGAAACTTGTACTAAATGTAGTCCTGTAAACAATTAGAAATCACATTCGTTTGTAACACATGTTTCACTTCTGCAAGTTAGTTAAGCTTTTGTTAGTATCTATGTGACTGACTCCGTAGTGCAGTTGGTAGCGCGCTTGGCTACCGGGAGGACCCGGGTTCGATCTCCGGTACCAGCATACGGATTTTATCCATTCTGGGAGGTCTGGCACAGGGTGCACTCAGCCTCTTTAGGTCCCGGAGGCACCAATTGAGGAGCTACTTCATGGAGAAGTAGCGGCCCCAGGTCGAGAAGGCTGTATAACTGGCCGGGAGGGCTCGGGGCGCTGACCATGTCCCACCCTCCAGTACTGCACCCAACCAATGACGCCTGTACTAGGCAGAGGAGTGGGACGCAGCGGCTGGGCGGCAATCCTTGGCCCTTCATGTTGCACTAGTTTTTTTTTCTTTTTTTTAGATATCTATGCTTCTGATTTAATTTAAGTGCTGAGGCTTTTGGACTCGGGATTTCACTAATTGGATCACCCTGAAGATGCTAGACGCAGTTTCCAGCGAAACGTCGGAGGAAGGCAATCCAACTCGACCACGGCCCACAAGCCCGGAAAATCTACTTAACATAATAGAGTAATTGCTTAGACAACCTTAAGTTCATATTTTTCTATTCACTCTTCCCAAACTGTATTGTTTCAAAACTTTACTGTTTTGTCTGCATTTTATTAATGCATATACATTTTGATTGTATCAAAAGGATGCAACACACTAAAGCAATAGCAAGTTGTCGAGGGACCCTTAAACCCTGTCCACTCATTCACGACTAACTTCGATGCAACGCATCAATGTCCCAACAGTCTCTGTCGACATATACTGTTCACTCATGCACTGGTAACAGCTGTCCCTTACGAATCAACAACTACTCTTATCTTGCCCCTAAAACTTCACGCTCTCTTGTGTCCCACAAGCCTTTATACATGGAATGATGTACCAAGGAGCTTTCTCAAATTCACAAGGAAGCCGGCAACCAGAAGCTTCGCGATCGTTCTCGAAACCCCTTTGTTCTGCCGCACTGGTTGTCAGTCACGTATTCACAATAAGTGGTATGAGGCAGCTGGGCACTGGATGCTTGTTGTGCTGCCACTGCCGCCCCCACCTCACATCATTTATTTAAATTAGGTTATATCCCTATAGAGAAGAGGAATTTTCTTTAATTAGGATTTAATTAGTCTTTTCTAGAGACTGGCAACGTGCTTTTCTAATTGTTATAAAAAATAGAACTTACAGAAATAAAACCAAACCATAAGAACCAGAAGCAAATTCAATCAACATCCCTGTCCATGAGCAGAATCAAAGGCTGCGAGAGTATATGACAGGACGGTAACATATTTTGCGATGCATGGCAATTTATATTTATTTGTATTCATATTGACAGCAATAGGTTTATATACGAAATATAATACTGTTCCTTTCACAAAATAAAACGCCAAAGTTATTAAGCATGCATCAAGATTTCTTTATTTAGTGAAATCTCCGTATCTGCTAGCGTTTTGCTATTTGCTTCCGTTTATTATTTCCTATTTGTTTACTCTGTTTACATTCCCTTTTCAGGATCTTGCATAGTACTAGCATAAGCACATACACATAGATACATGGACACAAACGCCCATGCCTGAGGATGCAATTCTCTGCGCTCCAAGCGTATAGCGATTTTAGCGCACAGTACGGTTTCATTGGAATCCGAGCCTAGCCTGTGGGAATCAGGAATGTTGTCACTACATTATAATCGCCGTATAATCCTCATTGCAGGATACTTTAAAAGTAAAAATATTGCTCAAAATGCATGATAAAGATCTTTCACCTATTTCTTTTAAGACAACTGGCACTAAAACCAGTCCTCTTTGATATTTTTGAGTTTTTAAAATAAACCACTTATACTAGAAATTGAACACGCTAAAATTCAGTGTAATACATTTTTATAGCACTTTGTCACTACCTTTCTGTCGTTTGTAGTGTTTAACGCCCGCTTTTACTACTACGGCACCGCAGGCGGTGACACTGATGATACATGCAATGAAGATGGAGCACCGGTGGAATGAGATGGCGGGGGAAACCGGAGCACCCGGAGAAAACCCGCCCTGACGCCGCTTCGTCCACCACGAATACCACATGAGGGTCCCTGGGATCGAACCCGGGCTGCCTAGGTGGTAGGCGAGCGCGCTAACCGCTCGGCCACGGCGCCGCCGTCACTACCTTTGTTTCATACGATGAAAATATTATGTATATTATTGATTAAGGTATTTGAATATCTTGAAAAAGGATTCCGCAGAACTAGAAGAAATTTTACAAGCAGTGGAGAGGATAACGTTGGAATTGCTACCAAAGAAGTTGAGCACATTGTATACCAGAGATTGTTTTCGATGGTACAAGATAAACAAAAGATAATTGGGACTATTCCATACATAAAGGCGTTAAATTATCACACAGGAGTTATACCTGGTCATTCTTTTATTTAGTGAGTGTCGTCAACTGTATCCCATAAATCGCTAAAACAATTTATTACACATTACAATCGATTAACAATCACGACAGCACTCCTATTTTAATTTGACAATCTTGTTCTTAGTAATTTATGCATTTTCCAGAAGAAAGGTTATTTGTTAATGTTCAAAATAAGTCGATATTTATTTGAGATTCTGAACGGGTTTTCTGTCATAACAACAAAAGACGATCGACATACATGTAATTCTTGGGTTTCATTTTCCATAGTTGGCAGTGTTGGCTATTTGAATGAATATATTTTAGGTTATTTTTATTTAACAGTTTGGGCCAAACCTTTGTGATATATTATTTAAATTCATATTTTACTTATGGAATAGTGCAGATAAATATCATTCAACGGTCTGACCTTCCCAGATAAATTCTGTCATAACGCTTGAGAATTTATTGCTTAGGTAAGACGTCTTATGATACTATTTGTGAAAATTTGTTGTATGGTCAGCAGTAGTGTTATGAAGGTCCAACAAAGGCCAAACAACAGACTGGAGCTCACCATTGAGCATTTGCTAATACATGCTGCTATTTAAACACAAATTGGGTACTTATACGAGTAATTGAACATAGCACACGGGCTAAAAGGATTTTATTTTGTGCCCAGTATTGATACACTGGTTTTTAGGTTCCTTCAGCAAACATTTTATTTTCTATCCGTCTCTTAACTTCTCAATATGTCTCCAACTCTTAACCTCTCTATTCCTTCGTCTCCTTTCTCCCTCTCTCACCATCTACCCCTTCTTCCTCATGTTCTTCTTTCTCTTTGAAAATCGTAATATCGCGGCTTTAGTAATTAAGGGAAATAAATCAGTTACAAGATACAAATGTACCAGTTACTTAGATTTGGAATGCGGTCTGAACTATGCTATTTATCATAATTAATGCTAATTATTCTCAATTTATCTACAGCATTTGACTATTATGAGTTGTTAAGAGTTATTAAGACTATTTCACAAATTAAAGGATGATATAGGCAATAACATATTATTTAAATACTGTGTTGTATTTACTAACCTCTCAAAAGGAGCATGCATACACGGCGTACAAGATTAAATACCACTGACCTAGTTTCCTGCTTGTACACGCAGTTTATATTAAACATATTTCCTGTTGTATTCTGTGTTGTGAGCTTTCCCTCTTCGAATTACTTCATCTATTTCACCTTCACCGAAACGGCAGTCAGGCATTTTTGACATTTAAACAGTGGCTCTGTTACATCAAATAAAATAAGCTGTTGCTCATCCGTAGGACAGCGCAGCTAGATTCTCTAACCTGATCACAACATTAGAAGAGCCAAAGGGCTAATAATTAATATTCAAAGGAGGTGATAATGAAATGTTGATACATTTTTCGCGAATAAAGACTGTCATTGCGTGGAATTTGAAATTTTATGCACATGATTAGTCAATTTCAACAAAGTGACATTTTTTTTTTGAAATATTTATTCCTTAATTTTGTATCATAGAGAACTTCTCTCTCTCTCTCTCTCTCTCTCTCTCTCTCTCTCTCTCTCTCTCTCTCTCTCTCTCTTGCTCTCACCCTCACCTTTTCTTGGAGAAAGTAAAACATCGTATAGCCCAAGTAAATAAAGCATTCTGTATACGCTTTCCACGATAACAGGTTAGATCATTTTTGTGTGAAAAAGTAACAAACACAGACTAATATTTTAAAAATCTGATGTGTTGCACTCATATGACTTTCTCTATTCTTGTACTAGCCATTCTTATAAACTCTTATTCCTATATCGTCTTCGTGTTAATCGAGATAAATATTTGCAGAAATTATCTTGTTGCTTATTTCCTTGTAGGTTCAAGGGGAATATGGGAATACAGTAGGCTTTGAGCGCTACTCAAATGTTTTAAAGCTTACAAATTACGTTCTTTTTGCACGGCTAACATACAAAAAAATTAATAACTTCTGACGAAAGTTTAAGTTTTCCAAAACTCGCACAAATAACAAGGAATATCTCCGAAATGGTTTAGTCTACAAAATTGTATTTGGACAAATTCTGTGTTTTAGCAAGATCTACACTTTTTGTACAGTAAGATTTGCTCTATCGCTTAAGGTTTACCAGTTATGCAAAAGCTATGCAGGGTAAACCGGACTACATGCGCTATAGCCAGAAAATTCAAAATATACATATTATTTTTCATAGAAAATATCTTAAACATATGACATTTTAATCAAAAGCGTTAGAGTCGTTTTCGAAAAAAACAAAACTTTCGAAAGATTTTCCTAGTAAAGGGTGAAGAGTGAAGGAATTCTCTTGGAAATCTTCGTATCGCATCCTTAAAAGATGTTAAACTGAAATACCAACTTTTGTTTTTAACCGATTTTTCGTTTTTGAATTATGCTGTTCACAGATTGACAGACACACACACGGACCTTTTTCCATTTTTTTTTTTTTTTTTTTTTTTTTTTTTTTTTTTTTTTTTTTTTTTTTTTTGATTCAGGGATTATCAAATCTCGACTACCCAAGTGTATATGTAAGCAGCAACATTTAGGTTGAAGTTTTATTAAATGTATTGATTTGAGTTGATCTATGAGAGTTGTAGTGACTCAAGAGAAGAACATATCTCAAATGATCAAGTTATACAGGACCATCCATTTATCACGTCTCCGAAACTGAGGCCATAAGCTATGGCTTTCCATCTACCGTTTAATACGAACGCCTACGGCTTAAAAGTCATACTCACTCATGTCACAGGAAATGCTGGAGTAGCTTGCCCTCTTTCCTTCACAGTTCTGGCATCTTCCTACGATTCTCTCTCCCCCTCCCTTTCTCCCTCCCTCCCTCCCTCTTTCTCTCTCTCTTTCTCTTTATGAAATTGAACTGATAGCTTGGCGAATCTTATCTTTAAGTTCGTGTTAAATATGTCAATTCTTTCCATATCCCTTTATCTTTTAAAGATCCCATAGATAATAATCACAGGCGTCTAATAATCTCATGACAGTACGAGCGATTCCGTAGTACATACTAGTCATAAGTACACTCATTGAGTAGAGTAATTAGGCACATTATTTGCGATAACCCCCGCCCCCTCCCTTCACGTGTTGCTCCAACTGAAACTCGATAGAACTACCATTACAAGACCTTGAGTAAACGAGTTATCGCCGCAGACCGCTCTCCTCCCTCCGCATAAACATTTGCTGTTGCCCAGCAGAACCCCGTTCAGCTGCGAAGACATACTATATGGATGACCCATATTTGACATACAAAATACCTCTAACAGCACACAGTAGGTAAGCTTTAAGAGTTATCATCATCATCATCATCATCATCATCATCATCATCATCATGGTTTAAGCCTCTGAAGGCATGCGTTAAAACACTCGTTGAGTCTAATAGCATTTTTGTAATGTGATATTCTTCCATTCTTTCCACATGTTCTTCTCACCTGGTTCTATATTCGCGTAAGTTCTGTTTGTTTAAAGATTCCTGATTCCTTTCTTATGTCATTATTCCTACTTTTGTCTAACAAAGTGTAACTTGCTAAGTTCAACATTTCCACGGCCTTATTTTTCTGTGTTCAATTTTACTTAATGTCCAATATTCTGAGCCATATAGCAACATGGGTACTGCCATTAATTTATAGAATTTTAATTCAGTTTCTTTCCTACTTTTTTAAGGTTTCTTTTTATTATTCCAGATATGTAGTTAAGTTTATTACATCGTCATTTGAATATATGAAACATTGCAACCTAAATATTATAATTATTTACTTGTTCTATCATTTTTCCTTCTAAAATAACTTTATCTCTGATTGTATTGGACCCTTAGAATGCAAGCACTTCGGCTTTGGCTATAGCGATGTTTAATGCATACTTTTTTACTTGCATTACTTAACTGGTACCTATATGGCATTTTATAAATTATCCTCTATAGTACAAATTAGAACTAAAAAACTGCAAAAAAGCCTACACTGTTGTCATTTGTCCTCGTTCGTTGTGCTTATTTATACCATTATTTTGTTGTGTAAATATAAATTTCTTATTATTGTTAATAAATGTTTCGGTATACCTTTTTGTTCTAAAATACGCGATAATTTATAGCTTAAAGAGTAAAATATTTAAACTTTACACGATAAATACCAATGATATTCCTCTCTAGACTACGCATAGGTGAAATTTCTTCAAAATTTTTTGAAAATTCAGAAATTGCTTTTTACATCCGAAAATAATTTGAACTTTAAACTTCAATTGTGTAACATTACCATTGCTCTCAATTGCAGCGATTTAAGACTTAAAACAAGTTATTCCTCTCTCTCTCTTTACCTGATTACCCACTCCTTATGTAGTACTTAAAAGCCTGTGCCTAATGTCAGACGCCTGTCGGGGAGCAGAGGAATCTATGGACCAGACAGAGTGAAGATCTGTAAGTGGGTGGTGAGACAGGTACCAGGTATGACAGTGAGGAAGATGACATGAAATGTAGGCAAAATCGATGAATAGAAATGTGATTATGGAGCAATTGGTGGAATTAGTTGCGGGGAAAACCGGAGAATCCAGAGAAACCCGCCTATTCCCGCTTCGTCCATCACCAATACTACATGCCTGAAATCGAACCCGGGCCACCTAGATGATAGACGAATAGTTTAACCGCTCGGCCATGGCACTATCCTACCTTCAGCAAGTGATAATATAAACACCCCCAAAAACACGTGGCTGTATGTCCATATTTACTTTCAATGCAATTTTACTGGACTTCGAATTTTCTCACATTTGCAGCTTAAATGTTCCACACGATTTATTCAATATTTTTGAAACTTTTTAGGCTGATCCCAAAGCGAATGTAGAAAAAATAGTGGAAGTGGTTTTTATGTAATTTTAATATTTACCCGTGGGTGAATTATAAAACTTTACGAAAATTATAAGAAATATGAAAATATATTTTCTCTAAGTTAATAGTTAATTTTTATTTCAGAAATCAAATCATTAAAAAATGTTCTTTTCACAACATTGTTTTGAGAGTAGGTATACAACAGAATAATAGTTAAAATTATCAAAATTTTGAAATCTTTATAGTGTGGAGCATTTCAGGTACGGTGCTAAAAGGATAATAAATTTAAAAGCGTTAACGATATTGCAATGAAAATTTGTATGCACACTATTCCTTACATGTTTTATATCTGACATGAATTTGAACAAAATCCGCTAATAGCTGTAGAATTTAGGAATTTCACTGATACGTACCCTCAATTTGTGTTAAACTGTTCACGTTTGTAAATAATAGTATTGCAAATGTAGTGCAAGCATACTAAAATACCTTCTTTTAATTTTGAAGATCTGTTTCGGAAGTGATATTCAATAACTTACACTGCATCTTGTGGGTTTTCTCTTATTGTAAAACTTTGAGATTTTGCAGAGACAACAATTGCATAAAATGGTACCCTGAATGGGTAGAATATATTTTATTTTAGAATTTGCTTTTCACAGTAGGTTATATTATGCAACGAGAATAGTAGCAATTAAGATGCAAGTATGTTTTATGAAACGAGCGGTAGCGAGTTACATAATATTCATACGAACATCTTAATTACTGCCATTATATTCAACATTCATACGACTATTTATGCTCCACCATTAGTCAAATTTAAAACATTTACAAAATGTTTTGAATATTCTACACTGCATATTATTGTAACTGGTGTCCGAGATTTTAATCATGTATTTGTTATTCGATTGAACGTACAAGAATCATAGTTGCGTGTTCTACTTTTATTATTGTGTGTTGCCTTTACAGAGTTAAGTAGAATATATATGCTATAACCTTTAAAAAGGTAGACAAAACGAGAAGATTGAATTTTTAAGATTGTTATGTAAAACGTTAACTCTAATAATTAAACAGAGCAGCTGAATTTCACACACAGGAATCGATATTTTCGCTTTTAGTTGTGTGGAAATATGTGCAGACGGTGAAGGTTTGATTGCTACATGCGGATATTTTTATTGGTGGTTAGCAGTGTCGTTATGAACTGGTGCACCTTTGATTGGTGGTTAACACTGTCGGTATGACCAGCTGCAGCTTTTGTTTGTGGATAGTAGTATCATTATGAAGAGGTGGATATAATGAGTGGCGTATAAGCGCTACATTATAGAATGGTCGAGCAGAATATCTTTTAAAAATTGACGTAGAAATGTACAGCTTTGAACTATATCTCCTTTCAGGTGATATACCGTCAAACAAAATTTCCTCGGATCAACCATTTCGCAGTTACTTGAATGTAATGGTGCGTTGTCTGATTCGTCGCTCTGTGCAAGAATAACATGTAAATTGAAAATCGTGTGAATGTTAAAAATCAGTGGAGAGTTCTGGAAATAAATATATACTGCGAATGTCACTGCTGATCTTTAGCATATTTTTTATTACTGTAAATTTGAAAGCTTTCCAATTTGGCTAAAAACTTGCACACTCGAATATTCATCTCTAAAATCCGGGATAGGTTATCTGCATTTTTCACGAAGACAATTCATCACAGAATCTGCAGTTTAAGCAGAAGCTTTTGTTTGAGTTCAATTTTTGTTTGCCAATACTGTCAGCACAAAGGAGAAACGTGAAGTGGCTTTTCAGGTCTCCGGAGTTCATGTCAATCATTGTTCATAATCACATATGTAGACGCTCCGTCGAAATGCTGGGAAATTATTCCTGTGCATTTTTTAGACCCTACGTTTATCTGAGAAAATCAATAATAGCTTTCATTCCGTACATTCGTTATGATTGATTGAAACTCATAACCATATGGACCGCACATCCAGCTCTCAAATATTTACTTATGAAATTAACCGGCGGTGATGTCGATTCTGCGCATGCTCAGTCGGGAAAGCTATTAGCTTGGGACAAACGCTAATCACGTGCTATTGACAGATTTACCTCCTAGCGGCAACGTCGCGTTTATTGAGTTTCGTGTTTTTACAACACTTTATGGGTCAGAAGGTCATCAGATAAAGCAATACAATGCTTCAGGAAAGTTGCTATTTGCTACAGCATGTACCTTAAAGAGGAAATAACGCTGTTTCCGTCAGTGAGCAGTTTTGGGCATGTCTTAACACCACTGTTGTTAAGTGAAATAGAAAACGAACTCCACCGCTATAAGCTTCGCCCACCACCCATTCGCCTGATCCGTCAACCCTGGAAAGCGATAAAGAAATAAAATGACCTTGTGGCCTTATATAACCCACCTCAGCATTCTCCTGTCAAGCGAAACAACGAGAAAACCAAGATGAGATTGGCTGGCCACAAGGAATCGAAACTGAGACTTCCCAAATGTGAGCCTCATAGGTTACCGTGAAGCCATCTCACTCCGTCAGGTGAAACAAAACGTCATTGTGCAACACAGTTGTGGAGTTTCGGTCTCTCTCGCCCTCTCTCACTTCCTATATCTTTCTCCCCCTCCCTATCTCGTTCTACCTCTCCCTCTCATTCCACCTCTCCCTCTTTCCCTCTCTTTTCACCTTCACCCTCTCTTTCCTACTGTCTCTCTCACTTCCTCCACTCTTCACCTATCACTCTCCAGCCCAACTGCCACTCTCCAACCCAACTCCCACACTCCAACCCAACTCCCACTCTCCAACCCAACTCCCACTCTCCAACCCAACTCCCACTCTCCAACCCAACTCCCACTCTCCAACCCAACTCCCACTCTCCAACCCAACTCCCACTCTCCAACCCAACTCCCACTCTCCAACCCAACTCCCACTCTCCAACCCAACTGCCACTCTCCAACCCAACTCCCACACTCCAACCCAACTCCCACTCTCCAACCCAACTGCCACTCTCCAACCCAACTCCCACACTCCAACCCAACTCCCACTCTCCAACCCAACTCCCACTCTCCAACCCAACTCCCACTCTCGAACCCAACTGCCACTCTCCAACCCAACTGCCACTCTCCAACCCAACTCCCACACTCCAACCCAACTCCCACTCTCCAACCCAACTCCCACTCTCCAACCCAATTGCCACTCTCCAGCCCAACTCCCACTCTCCAGCCCAACTGCCACTCTCCAGCCCAACTGCCACTCTCCAACCCAACTCCCACTCTCCAACCCAACTCCCACACTCCAACCCAACTCCCACTCTCCAACCCAACTCCCACACTCCAACCCAACTCCCACTCTCCAACCCAACTCCCACACTCCAACCCAACTCCCACTCTCCAGCCCAACTGCCACTCTCCAACCCAACTCCCACTCTCCAGCCCAACTCCCACACTCCAACCCAACTCCCACTCTCCAACCCAACTCCCACACTCCAACCCAACTCCCACTCTCCAACCCAACTGCCACTCTCCAGCCCAACTGCCACTCTCCAACCCAACTCCCACTCTCCAACCCAACTCCCACTCTCCAACCCAACTCCCACTCTCCAACCCAACTCCCACTCTCCAACCCAACTGCCACTCTCCAACCCAACTCCCACACTCCAACCCAACTCCCACACTCCAACCCAACTCCCACTCTCCAACCCAACTGCCACTCTCCAACCCAACTGCCACTCTCCAACCCAACTCCCACACTCCAACCCAACTCCCACTCTCCAACCCAACTGCCACTCTCCAACCCAACTCCCACTCTCCAGCCCAACTGCCACTCTCCAGCCCAACTCCCACTCTCCAACCCAACTCCCACACTCCAACCCAACTGCCACTCTCCAACCCAACTCCCACTCTCCAGCCCAACTCCCACATTCCAACCCAACTCCCACTCTCCAACCCAACTCCCACTCTCCAACCCAACTCCCACTCTCCAACCCAACTCCCACTCTCCAGCCCAACTGCCACTCTCCAACCCAACTCCCACACTCCAACCCAACTCCCACTCTCCAACCCAACTCCCACTCTCCAACCCAACTCCCACTCTCCAACCCAACTCCCACTCTCCAACCCAACTCCCACACTCCAGCCCAACTGCCACTCTCCAACCCAACTCCCACACTCCAACCCAACTCCCACACTCCAGCCCAACTGCCACACTCCAACCCAACTCCCACTCTCCAACCCAACTCCCACTCTCCAACCCAACTCCCACTCTCCAACCCAACTCCCACACTCCAGCCCAACTCCCACTCTCCAACCCAACTCCCACACTCCAACCCAACTCCCACTCTCCAACCCAACTCCCACTCTCCAGCCCAACTGCCACTCTCCAACCCAACTCCCACACTCCAACCCAACTCCCACTCTCCAACCCAACTCCCACTCTCCAACCCAACTCCCACTCTCCAACCCAACTCCCACTCTCCAACCCAACTCCCACTCTCCAGCCCAACTGCCACTCTCCAACCCAACTCCCACACTCCAACCCAACTCCCACTCTCCAACCCAACTCCCACTCTCCAACCCAACTCCCACTCTCCAACCCAACTGCCACTTCTCAACCCAACTCCCACACTCCAACCCAACTCCCACTCTCCAACCCAACTCCCACACTCCAACCCAACTCCCACTCTCCAACCCAACTCCCACTCTCCAACCCAACTCCCACTCTCCAACCCAACTGCCACTCTCCAACCCAACTCCCACTCTCCAACCCAACTGCCACTCTCCAACCCAACTCCCACACTCCAACCCAACTCCCACTCTCCAACCCAACTCCCACTCTCCAACCCAACTCCCACTCTCCAACTCCCACTCTCCAACTCGCGCTCTCCAACTCGCGCTCTCCAACTCCCACTTGTCGCACTACCTCTCTGACACTCACTCTCTCCCTCACTTCCCCACTCTCTCATTCTCTACTTCTATCTCCTTTTTTTCAACAGTGTGCTTGAAGCAAGCTCTTATACGTGTGAAGTAAGAGGATAACGCTGTTTGATATGTCACACTCGTCAGTTTCTTTATCGTAACACTCTAACTGCTTCTTTATATCGTTGCTATGACGACGCTTTGATGTATCCTTTCCCTCTCGTTCATTCAGACCATTCCGTCATGTGGTTACGAACTGTTTATCCCCTTTTTGATTGGCACCGAGTATACCAACGAAAATGATGTGAGCATATGTAACAGATAGAGGAGGAGAAGAAGAAGAAGAAGAAGAAGAAGAAGAAGAAGAAGAAGAAGAAGAAGAAGAAGAAGAAGAAGAAAGAAAGAATCACGGGTGATTATAGAGGTGTGGGTGAATGAAGGGGGAAATATTTACTATGAACCTTGACTGCCTCGAATATAGGGTTAAGGACATATTGGACCGATAGGCGGTGAGGACGTGCAGAATTCTACTTAAGCTCTTCGGATGCCGCGTGTCACACATGACACGTCTTGAAGTTCTCTATGCGCTAGGGGCGTATATATAAACTTTGACCTTAAGTAGTAGTGAACACAGGACTGATAAGGCCTGTTTTTGCTTGAAAGTTATACCTTAATTGTCACCTTAAAAGCAAACGAAATCGGATCCGCAGAGGATAAGGGAAGCCAGCTGAGACCTGAGAAGGCTGTTAGAGGAATGGGAGTTATAAACAGAACTGTCGACTAGGTGTTAGAGTTCATTTTTTGTGGTATTTTATTCCATGTTTCACTTAATATCAGTATGTGTGCATAATTTATGTACTTAACTTTTCTTCAGGCAAAATAATAGAAGACAATGTATCGCAAATCGGTTTACCATTGTTGTGTAGTTTTTTTCACATTATATGCAATGTGTTCATATTAAATATGCATATTATATTTCAACAGGCAATCTTAATTATTTCGTACAGTTGTTTTCTATTTTAGTGGTATTTTTTAAAATATTTTTTGTATTTTTGTCAGTATTTCTTGTAGTTTATCATGGAACGGTTTACAATGGAACAACGATTATTTGTTGTGAAAACACAGTACAAATCCAGTAAAAGTTACACAGAAGCTGTGCGAAAGTTTCGTATGGCTCTCGGTAGTCATAATGCTGCTGACAAGTCAACAGTTCGTAAGCTAACGTCAAAATTTGAGACAAGTTCTATTGCAGACGTCAAAATTGCAGTGCGCTCTCACTCAAACCAGTCTGATCAAAAGATCGCAATCGCGCGTGATGGCATTCATGTGAGTCTACAAAAATCAATTTGTCCTCATTCACAACAGTTGGACATTATGAAAAACTCCCTCCAGCGAATTCTCACAAAGAATCTTTATATTCATGCCTGCGAAGTTCATTTAACTCAACATCTGAAACCAACGGACCATTTGCAGTCGAGAAACGGCTATCATAACTAGCCAGCAAGGTCATGCAAGCAGTAATGTTCTCATACGTAATGGCAACATCTATCCTTTGTATCGATGTTGAAATATGTTACGTTTCATGAAAATCATTCAGCAGTTAAACACATACATTGCTAATAGTACGCTATTTGTAAGTAAACCAGCACTTTAAATGACAGTTTAAATCGAATTTGAGCTAGATTTGATGGATATATTTTATATTTAATTTTCTTTAACTCTCTTATGTTAATGAATTAGGATAATAAATTCAAAATCGTTACATATAAAATGGATATGTATATATGTTTGTAACAGCTAATCTCCGAAACCCCTTGAACCATCACCTCGAAATTCCGTAGGTACTTGCACTTTTTCATGGAGAAGGTTTGTGTGCTATCCATTTTACTATGTAGTGTATTACATTCACATGGTTTTCTTTAGTCGGTTTTTATTTACGTAGCACATTCACATATCCTCTATTCGCCCTTCAGCATACAATTAATGCAATTTTCTATATGTTTGAAATATAAATACAACGTACTACATTCACATGGTTTTCTCTGCTTGGTTTTCTTTTAGCAAAGATTCTCCTCCAATTTTCAAAGAAGAGGATATAAATTAGGTTTTGTAATAGTTTGTGGAAGAATAAGCGGAGAAGTTCACGTGATTACATCAGATATTCTTTTAATTTCTCTGATATGTATAAGTAGAGGAAGTATTGTATTCGATCCAAAATTTCGATGTCGAGATTTCACCGAAAAATGTTTTGAGGCTCCCTTAACTCAAAAAACAATTTTAGAAAAAGTTATGTGAAGAGCTTAATTCAAAAACGATAAGTCGCTTAAAAACCAAAGTTGCTA
Source organism: Tenodera sinensis (assembly GCA_030765045.1). NCBI lineage: Eukaryota > Metazoa > Arthropoda > Insecta > Mantodea > Mantidae > Tenodera > Tenodera sinensis. The sequence goes on from CM060961.1 coordinate 65,054,014, forward strand.
TTTAAGTTAACTATCTTTCTAAGATACAGCGCGAAGATTTTGAAGGAAATTCCTCCACCCTAAATACCCTATATATTGTAACTATTTGGAAAATTTTGATTTCTTCAAAACGTTCTCTAAGAATTTTGATTAAAATGTCATATGTTTAAGATATTTTTATGACAAGACGTATATTTTGAATTTCTTGCTATAGCCCATGTAGTTCTGTTTACTCTTGATGACTTTTGTATAACTGGTAAACAGTAAAAGATAGACCAAATCTCTCTGTACCAAAAATTTAGATCTCGTTAAGACACACAACATATGTCCAAGTGCATTTTTTGTGGAGTGAATCATTTCGAAGACATTCCTTTTTATTTTTGTGAGATTTGCAATACTTAAACTTTTCTCAAACGAAGATCATTATTCATTTTCTTATCCCTTGGCTGTGCAAAGAGAACGAAACTTCAAAGCCTTCATATAGCAAACAACTTTAAATATTTGACTATTGCTGAAAGCCTACAGAATTTCCATGTTCCCCTTGCATCCACAAGAAAATTAGCAATAAGATAATTTCTAGAAATGTGTATCTCGACTAACATGAAGAAGATAGAGGGATAAGAGTGTAAGAATAGTGAGTACAAGAGTGAAGGTCATGTGACTGCAACATATCAGTAATTACAGAGCAATACTGGGCATCTGCGAGACATGGCTATACTAAGCAACAATACAGTTAGCCTGTTTGAAACAACGGAAGGTTGATTTTCCTTCCTCGGTTACGATGCGCGACGCTAATTTCCATTGCAAGGCACTTGAAACTTTCTGCTTTAAAGCGACGATAATTTCTCGGGTCCTCGAAGCAGCCTCTGTGGCAGATCGATGCGGCTGTCCTCCTCACTCCCAAGCCCTAAATTACCATCCAGAACTGTAAAAAGCTGCGACCTGCACAAAATATGCTGAGGATACCTACTAGCTTAGCTCCAATCGAGGATGCTCTGGCGCGTGAAATAGACTTCAGACCTTCAGCATTTCAAATCTTTTCAGAGTGGAAGAATCCCTATCGTTTCAACTGACAAGCACGGTCAATACTATGGCAACAATCAACAAATATCTGACATATAACTTTCTCTGCTCATTCCATTCCACTACGGTTCCACAAAATCTATTTAAACACTTTCTATTCACGTTCGATTTTAACCCCAATGTACACTTCGTTCTTTCAAAAGTTACTTCAAACTTCAAACTATTATAAATATTGCAATATTTGAGATAAGAGAATCTAAAAGAAATGACATAATGAGCAATCAATGGCGTTTTATAAAACATTGGGAAGATGCCTTCCGTTCTCTTGTTCTTACTTTCTGCGACTTCGCAAACAGCATTTTGCAGATGATGTCTTGGAATATTAACAAGTTCTTGCGAGAGAACACGTTTCAGTTGCTGTCGCGTTGTTGGATGTGTCAGGAAAACTCTTTCTTTATGGTAAACGCACCAACAGAAGTCAGTTGGATTGAGATCTGGAGATCGCGATGGCCACTTTGTTGGAAAGTGTCTACTGATTCTACCAAAAGTATAACGACACCAATTGATATTTTGAAATCTTCTCTGCGAAGAACATAACGTCATACATAATTATAACTTTATAACATATTGCTTCAGATATAGATTGCAGATGATTTTATGCTTTATTGGGCCTCCTCAAGCTCCCAAACAGTTTTACACTTTTGGGCATACTGTTCACAAGATTCCAGCACTCTTACACAGTAATACGAATTATTCCAAGATTCGGTCTTTCGGCCTGAAGTCAGCTACTGCTTTACCTTCCGATCTCATGCAGACATAACTTCCATAGTTTTATCCTCTCGGGGTGATGCAACCTTGGCCTACCGCTTCGCCCGAAGTCTGAAAATCTGCCACTTTTCCTATATTTTTTTACCCTATGTTCCACACACGTTTTACTTATCCTCAGTTGAATTGCAATGTCTCTTATAACTTGCTGCACTGATGCATACCAATTACATGCTATTTAATATCATTATTCAGGTTTTTCACCCAGTTTTGTTTAACAATCTCTTCTCACAATGGAACAAAATACAAGCTACAATCCAACTGAATGTCATGGAGTGATAAGAGCAACATAGCAGCATTCAGTGGTGCGATTTTCAGTATGCACGATACACTATAAAAAGACACCTCTCCGACTTCGCTGGCTCACTCATCATGGGACTGAATCCATTGCCAAATAGCGGTAATTTAAACTCCTTTCCTCCAATTTATTTTAAAGCTTTGTGATAGTTAATTGCCGGGTTTAGAAAACGTCGTGCGACTGTATCATATTTTTATTTTGAAGTTCAGGATTCCTTGGTTAATACAACCACCCACTAATATCTTTAAATTCTGCGGGAAACTTATTTCACTTTGAGGTAATCTATAAATAAATAGCAAATACCTTATAGAATATAACAGTTTAGGGAAGTTAGTAACAAATTGAGAATTAATACATGGAATTCGGTATGGGAACACCGTAATACTGCTTTAGACCAGAGCAATTACTTAAGAAAATAATTTAATGCATTGTTAATAGACGGAGGTAATTATCGTGGAAAGGAGGTTATTGCATGTGCGTGGCGTTGATGTCATTTGTCTTCATTTAGAGGGACCAAGTGGGAATCAGCTCGTTCAGCTCGGGGTATCTGGAGAGGGACTTTGTCTTTGTCATTTCCACTTTATTGAGCTCCCTAATGCATCGTTTGTACAGAACATAAGCACCGTAGAACACTTCAGTCATTTTGGAGTTCCCCTTAACCTGTTGTGCTCTAATATACGCTCATGTATTCTGATATCCTGGGCATACAGGGTGTCTAGGCCTTCGCTTGTGTAGGTAACAGTTGAATAACGAGGAATTTACAGCAGCAGGTTTACTGACATGTTAATTATATCCAAGCTTGGCACATCTCTATAAGAAGGGCGGCCAGCTACGTGAAGCAAAATTTTGCAAGACAATGCGAAACAAGCTTTTATTACTTTTTCTACTACAAATCGTAAATAGGGGAAGTATTGTATTCCACCCAAAAACTCGACTTCAAGATTTCACCGAAAATATATGTAATGAGGCCCCCTGAAACAAAAAAAAAGCATTTTTGGGAAAAAGATTGATTAAATTGCCATATGTTTAAGATATTTAATAGTAAATTAAATGTATATTTTGAATTATCTAGCTATAGCCCAAGTAGTCCTGTTTACTCTGGATGACTTTTGCATAACTGATAAACCTTACAAAATCTTACTGTACCAAAAATGTAGATATCCTTAAAATACACCAGTTATGTGAAAGTGCACTATTTTGTGGAGTGAACCATTTTGGAGATATTCCTGGTTATTTGTGCAGGGAAGTTTTGCAGTATTTAAACTTTTCTCATTGTTCTCTTATTCCTTGTTCACTTCTTTATTTCTTAGTCGTGCGAAGACCGGAATTTGAAAGCTTTAAAAGTTTTGACTATCGCTCAAAACCTATTGTATTCCCATATTCCTTTTGCATCTATAAGAAAATCATATAAAATAAGATAATTTCTGCAGAAATGTTTATCTGGACTAAAATGAAAGGAGATAGAGGAATTTGAGTTTGTAAGAACAGTTAGTACAAAAGTAAAGGAAGTCATGCGAGTGTAACACATCAGATGTTTACATTCTTCACTGCGTATAGTAGGTAGATCAAGTATTGTATTGGACCCAAAAATTAGATGTCGAGATTTCACCGGAAATATACCTTTTGAGACCCCTGAATCTAAAAAGAAAAAAAAAACATTTTTAGAAAACGGTATTTTCTGAATATGCATATATACCTTATGTAAGGCGTTTATTTACATTTAATCTGGTTTATTTTTTATATTCATATTTTAAATCACCGGTTATCAGCAGGACCAATCATTTCCTTCAAACAATGTCCAGTTCTCCCCATCCTTGTAACAATGTTTGGCATTCCTTGCTGACTCCTTACCTCTCATAGGTAAGCTACTTCTAACTTTCCGCACTTTCGCTGCCGCCGCCGCCTTTTTCTTTTCAACGCGAGCAGTTTTCCTAGCTTTTAGATCATTTATAAACTCTGGACTTTACATAAAATCAATTTTGTGAACTTTCTTTTGATTTTTGGTTTACTTTTGATATCCAGGGAAATTGTTAGAGGAGGACTAAGCTTTTCGAAGCTAAGCAGGACGTAGAAACTTGAGTTTGACCTCGTTGTGTTGTTTCCATGATTTGGGATTGCCTTCTGAAGATTTTCCAAAAGAGCTTGATTCTGTGACTCAACTTCCTAGTTGCGGAAAAAGATTGATCACAATTAACATAAACGTGTGAATCAATATGTTGTGTCATAAAACATGGGTCCAATAATTAATTGTACGCGCACTAGTCGTGCACAAAACCCCAACTTTTGCAGCGTGGAGAAGTTCATGAATAATATGGTGATATTCGGTAAACCAGAATTGTTTTCAGAGATATAGAGAATTGTTGGTGGCCATTAATTTCAACATATGTTGTGATGCAGGTAAGTCTGATGTAAGTTAGTGTTCCGTAGTCATGACTTGCTGGTCGTTTACGTGTAACTGGTGGAGGGAGCGCCGGTCCTAGCTCGGTACGTGTCGCCACGGAGCTGTCGGTCGATCTATCAACGCACTGTATTATATCACAAGACTAGTAACTAACCTCCATATTGGTAACTCACAGTACCTCCAGTATCGCACAGCAGCACGTGGGTCTCCCTTTCCCAGAGCTCACGATCTTGGATTCCTTTCTCTGATCCTATTCTTGCTGTAATCCACATTCAAAGGCGATGTAGGAGAGTGCCGATGCGTGTGTGGTATCGTGTGTAGCGGCCCTATTCAATCGAGGGTGCCACACCGCACCTTATTACTTCGGCGAACGTGCACCAAATCCGCTCGAGGAATTGCATTCGACTAATAATGCAGATTAAGTCAATTAATTATCAGATAGGAGATTCTCATCTCACATTGAATTATATTCTCTCTCAAGATCCATATTACTTCTCGCAACAACACCTGCTTCTTTCCTTTCAAGGATGCGTATGCAGGTCTTTCTGCCAACAAATTGTGCTTTACGCAGAGTTATAAAACCCCAGGGTTTGCAACCATAAATAGAAGAGTTATATTTTATGATTTTTCTATGTAAAGAAGGTTGGTGTTTTCACTGAAGATAACGTTGGGTGTAATGGTCTTGCTTACATACTTGGAATGGAAGGCAGTGATCTTGAGAGAATGCATTTGACAGCACCAGGGCACTCTTCACGACGATGAATTTACTTGCCTTCTAAACACTTTCCTGCTGTTTATCATAAAAAATGTCGCTCGACTCAACTGCTTAAATGCTAACCTGCTGATCTGAGGTTTATAAGTATCAAATTTCAGTGAAATAAAACCGAGTTTTACCTAGCCATAATGAGCCTACGGCATAAGATGTCTTAAAATAAAATCAAGGCATATATCCCTTATCTCTGTTGACAAAGATGCAAGCTAAGTAGCGGCTTTCGGCCGCGGGGCCAAAAGACAAGGACGTTTGGTGGTAGAGCCGGTGGCTTTCGGCGAGACAATTTCGTAGCAACAAACCTGAAGTAAAGATAAATATGTTCGGTATCTGGTGTTTGTTGTGTGGGAAACTACAGGATGAACAGATTATTACTGATGTGTGGTGGTCATAAGAAGTCGGACCAGCTTGAGCCTCACTGACAATTATGGGGATGACCACTCAAATCTTGAAATACCTAAAGTGAATGAAGTGTTAAGTGCAATAAATATGTGTAGGTGTTACCTCACTGTGAAAATTTGCTCCAAGTTCATTAAGTTTCCAAAATGAGGTGGATGAGCTTAATGCAAGAAGAATGGAACATGCCAAGATAACCCATTTGTGTAATGCAGGACTAAGCTCAAAACAATGTTTGCTTCGTACATATCTTTGTTGCTTGTAACAGTTTACACCTGTAGGCCCACTGCATTGCCTTTTTTAAGAAACAAAAATATGAGGCATTATCAAAACCTCATTTGTAAGCAATTCTGAGTTATAAGTAATCTTCCCTCTTCCCTTTGATATACGCGTAAATAAAGTTCAACTGTACATGTTTTTTACATTTTTCAGTGGATTCGAACAAGGCCCAGACTGATGGTTATGAAGCATGCTTTTACTGGTATGTAAAATAACTTCTGCGGAACGAAATACCGGCACATCGGCGACGCTGATACGATCCTGGTAATTGTGGGCTTCGCTAACAAACAAAACATTTTTTATAACTTTAAAAGCACTGTACGAGTATTAGAAATTCGCTAAATGCTTAATAATATACTTTTGTTTTAAGGAGGAAAGCTATGGCATTAGCTATTATTTTTTCTGTCAAACACTAGTCGGCAGGGGGATATTCCACTCCACCCGAAAGTTCCATATCAACATTTTATATAAAATGTATGTTTTGAGATTAAAAAGTTCTGTGTACGTATGTGTATATGTGTGTGTGTTTGTGTGTGTGTGTGTGAGAGAGAGAGAGAGAGAGAGAGAGAGAGAGAGAGAGCGTAACTCAGAGATAAATACTGAACTTTGTATTTAAATTCAATAGGTTGAAAACATTGTGGGGCTGGAACAGGAGAACTCTCTTAAACCATGAAGAGTTGATGATCTTCCAAAGATACAATAGGATTTTTTGTAAAAGTGTATAGATATATCCCCTTATCCAAACTACCAAAAAATAAAGCAGTTCTTTTTTAGTTTGTTAAGAATGACTACCATTTTATAAAGATATATTTAAAACATTTACCGAAAGATAAAATGAATATCCTGAATTTTCTGGCAGTAGCAGTTTCTTCATTTGGAAGTTATTTTATTAAATTGTAAAGCGCGTAAATCGTAAGATATGCATAAATACATATTACACAAGAAATACTTAAATAATATCTAAGCACAATTTGTTTCGCATAACCTTTACTGTGGAATCAGCCACTTATTATTGGTTAGAATTCTTCAATATCTGTTTTTTTAATTGTCGCTGCTATTTAGTTATTTCTTAATCAAGGAAATAGTTTGGAATTTCAACGCTAAGGGTATCTTCTTTCTGTATTCCTCTTGCACCCACAACAGAATTTGAAGTGAAACTGTTTCGCAAAGGTTAAGTTCGATAAATGTGAGGTAGGCAGAAAAATAAGTACTCGCAGGAATAGCGTGAAGTGGATGTAAAAGAAATAAACGATAGTGGAACGAAGGTCCATTAATGAAAGTTATCATGGTTACTTATGATCATGTGCAAAAATCCGCAAGTTTACTGCACGTGAGTTGGACTGTTACTCTCGTAGGTACACAGATGCAAGTGTCTGCTGATGAGCACACATGTACGACGGCTGCCCGGTACCGGTTACGTCATCTATTCGCCTTGCCTAACTAACCTACTTTGGTACCCTAAGAAAATGCTGGTAAAATATGTGTATATTAAATGGATCTGCTTATTTCTCGAATATTCTTAATGAACAAAACTGTAAGTAAAGGTTATAATGGCGATTAACACATAATCATCACAGGCTTCGTATAATGATAAATAATGTTACATAGACGCCAGGTTCAGTGAGATTTTCTTTGGCGTTGTTTGTACAACCGTATGTGTAACCGTACCGAAATCCTCCTGCGCATCTAATCTACTGTTCTCCAAGTTCCGCCGCTAAAATCCGGTTAAATATAATACTCAAGACAGAAATGAGTGAGTCTACTTGTGTTGGAGCTCGTGTGTTATCCGTGATTAAAAGCTAACAGACCGGTAGTGAGACTTGTTTTGTAACGCTGCACTGAGGCTAAAATCACCTATAAAGGAATTAATTTCCGAACACGTGTCATGAGAAAGAAAAGTGTTGGTTTCTCTTGAGTTTAAACCACAGCTGTGACGTACAGGTGTCTCTCCATGGACAGTTTAGCTGATTCGGTCTGGATTACGTGTGTGTGTGTGTGTGTGTGTGTGTGTGTGTGTGTGTGTGTGTGTGTGTGTGTGTGTGTGTGTGTGTGTCTGTGTGTGTGTGTGTCTGTGTGTGTGTCCACTTAGCTTCATTAACAACCCTCCCTGCATTACACAACACTCCCGGTTAATTAAATTTACCTTCAACTTGATGAATACCTTCCACAAGTTTGTGTTTGCACAAATGGCGAAGTCCGTTAGGTACTACTAGGTCCTGCAGGGGTTTAAAAAATCACTATAATCTAGTATTTACATACTAAGAATTTCCTGATATTTTGTCTACCCTCTGCGTTACATTTTTCCTTTCTCAGACGCTTACTATGCCAGATAAGAACTATTTTATGCCACCAAAATTACGATAACAACATTTGACAGGTTTTGATTTTCCCTGAATAAATAAAAAACGGGGAAAGTCGTGTATAATATATGTGTGTGTCTATGAATAGCAGAACTCAAAATGATATGACACGAAGATTTTTAACAAAATCCCCCTCCCTAAACTATGTTTCATGCGGGATTTTTTTCAACAGCTCCAATGGATTTTCTAAAAAGTAAATCCTATGATTAAATTGATTAAATCACCATAATTTAAGATACTATATAAAAAAACAATACATATTTTGAATTCTCTGAGAATAAACCTTTAAGTGCTCTTCATTCGGAAGGAATTTTATATAATCGGTCAGCCATAAGGTACAGGCAGCCTAATTGCTAAAATCAGGCGCTCCAAATAATAATCTTCCCTTTTCTCCTTAACTCGTTTCAACCTCCCACTCACAGATGCTACTGCCATATTGCAACCTAATTTCTACACTGTTCAAGGTGTCTTGATTTTCACCCTGTCTCCGTCCACAAAATTCTCGGAAATCTGCGAGGTTATGCTGGTCTGCGGTAGCTAATGCATCCGGTAACCTTGTTCATTACCAGCATCTAACTGCGAATTCTAGGAACTGGCTCACAAAATTCAACCCTTCGATAGTAACATGCTTAAACATCAGGTACTATAACCTAATTTTAAGTCTGACAAGCTTTACACATTCTAACGTTACATAACATATTGCTCTGATATTTAAAGTGATTCTACTTGCTTGTTTGCTCTATCAATTCTTTACCGATAATTGAGTATTATTGTTACTTCCTTAATTAATCACATTTCAAAAGGTGTATTTTCTGAATCCGGATTTGGGTATCAACTTTACAAGCATCGCTACAAACAACATTGCCCATCAGGCTATAATGAAGTGTATTACTTTTCAGAAAGGATAAATGCTTCAATAAGTCATGGAGAGCTGCTTATTAAGTTTCTGCTAGAAGTGTTGCCACTTTTGTCTTCAATTAGAGAGAACATCTAAAATTCAACTACACTGGTTCATCACGCAGGTAAGAAGGAAAAAGTTGAAAGAAATGTGTTAGGCTAGGCGTGTCATGGGGAAGGGTCGACACAAGGTTGTCAGCAGGGTATTGTGGGAACTTGTCCAGATGCGTTAGTGGGCACATCGGTCATACTTAATGAGCCGATAAGAAGGAAAGGCGTGGGTATTTGTAACATCTGCAAACTTCGCTATCTCGCGTGTCCTTTTCATGTGAATTACTAAAGCAAACGTATAGTTGAATAAATAGGCTATTGTGGGCGAAACTTCAACACTTATCCAAGTTAATGACACATCGTTCTTAAACACAATGATCTAAACATGAAAAATATGTTAGTATTGAAATGTGAACATTAAACCACTAAACCACTAAAGACTGTCATTATCAGAACTTTTGTACTACAGTACAGTACTTGGGGTAAAATATATGTAAAAATTAAGATTTTTGATCAAATAAAGCATGTGACATCAATGTAAATTAACAGAAGTAAATAGGTAAATTAATATTTTTGGTATGAAGCTGTTCCCTTAGGTGCATTTAGTTGAATAACTCTGTTCTAATGAGTTTAAACTTACGATGTACCCTAAAACAGTAATTCTGACAAAATAAGTGGATTACTTTTCAAAATCATGATTTTATAATAAAAATCTGACGTGTTGCAATCACATGACTTTCTCTACTCTTGTACTAACGATTCTTATAATCTATTATTCCTATATCTTCTTCGTGTTAGTTGAGATAAATATTTGTAGAAATTATTTTATTGCTTGTTTTCTTGCACGTGTAACGGGAATATAGGAGTAAAGTAGGCTTTGAGCGATAGTCAAATCTTTTAAAGCTTTCCAATTCTGTTCTCTTTGCAGGGTTAACATATAAACAAATGAATGGTGATGTTCCATTTGACAGAAGTAAAGTTCTCCAAAACTTACAGAAATAACGAGGAATATCTCCGAAATGGTTTACTCCACAAAAAAATTATTCAGACATAAATTGTGTGTTTTAGCAAGATCTACATTTTTTCTAGAGTAGGATTTTCTCTATCTCTTATGGTTTACCAGTTATACAAAAGTCATCCAGAGTAAATAGCACTTCATGTGCTATAGCCAGAAAATTCAAGATATACATTTCATTTGTTATAAACATATCTTAAACAAATGGCATTTTAATCAAAATCGTTAGAGCCATTTTCAAAATAATCAAAATTTTCGAAATTTTTCCTGTAAATGGTAGTTTAGAGTGGAGCAATTTTCTTCAAGATCTTAATGTCATATCCTTGAAAGACATTAAACTTAAATACCAACTTTGGTTTTTAACCGACTTTTCGTTTTTGATTTATGCTGTCCACAGACTCACAGAAAGACTGACTGACAGATACACACACGGACCTTTTTCTAAATCTTTTTTTTTTTTTTTTTTTTTTTTTTTTATTCAGGTGCCTCAAAATATATATTTCCGATGAAATATAATGCTTCTTCTACTTTACTATATGTAGTAGAGAAAATAAAGAACCATGGGGGTGGAGGATGTCATTTAAATGCAATTTTGAGAACTATAAAGTGTACAACCCTGTATTATATATCAATGGATTTGGAAAAGAATGGAGGTTCCAGTAGTGAAAAGAAAATTTATCTCCTAAACTACGAGGCCCTTAAACATCCATTATCCACCATTACTCTGCCTATATGGCAGACACAAGCTTGTAAAAAGTTGATTGTGTTAAACCTAAGCGCAATGGTGTAACTGCTCTTTACAACAAAAAGTAATTACACTGATAAGTACTAAAAGCCTAATTTGAGTGCATTATTTTCATTTATAAGCTGTTACTGAAATATCACCATCAATAAGGATTAGGCAAGTTGATCTCCGCCACCAGAGTGAAATAAACACGGTTAAATACGAGTATTATCTGCTATACATTGGGATATCCCGGTTAAATGAAAATCATAAACTATTTTTTATTTGTGCTAGCCAAGATTCAGGTTGACACTGGCAACCGTAACCAGAGCGGCAAAGGCAACGGGAAGCAGGGTAGCACTCATATTTTAGGTCACAACAGTCTGTCATCGATCAGCTTATCAATAAAAAGTGGAGGTCGATCAGGAATTCGTCGATCAGGCACATCAGGAATTTATTTGTTTCTAACTGACCAATTATATATTTTCTAGCTTGTAATTAAAGAGAGCTTTAGTTGCTTCCTCATGGCACGGCCACCTTTAATTTCTACAGCGAAAAATTGAGTACGCACATATAAGTCTGAACATGCCGTGCCCAGTAACGGGAACAGAAAGCTGGAACTTGCCAAGTCTTCATTCGTGAGAGGCAGGCAGGCTTCCGTGTCTGCGTGTCTGTGTTTGTGTCTGTCTGTGTCTGTCTTTATCTGTCTTTGTCTCTGTCTTTGTCTCTGTCTGTCTGTGTCTGTCTTGTCTGACTGTGTGTCTGTCTTGTCTGTCTGTGTGTCTATCTTGTTTGTCTGTCTGTCTGTCTGTCTGTCTGTGTGTCTATGTCTGCCCTCCTGTCTGATAATGTATGTATGCGGGTGTAGTAGGACCAATACCTTACCCATGCTGAGCGGGTACTTTGGAAATAACCACAATATAATTGCCTATAAATTGTTTTCTGTAAAATGCAGAAAGTTATCACTTTCTGAAAATGATCGACCTTATTATTGGAATTATCTCAGATTAAAATACCACGGCAATAACAGCTTCAGTCGTAGACTGCTTCATTTCCAACACACAAAAGTGACATTTCAGTACCCATAACATCTCTTCATTACAAGGCACGGAACATATGGAAGTCTGGCCCTACCAACAATATACGTAAATCTCACGCACCAAATAAACGAAGCATAAATATCAGGAGCAGAATGTTTTAGACAGAACGTGCACCCTTTTACTGCGAACGAGCCGGGGAACACGCTACCTTTATACCACCTTATGTCACTTCCAGCACACAGTATCCCCAAAGAAACTGCTGAAACCATTCCCTGCCCAGTTAATTACAGAAATGATATCCACGTGCAACTGATTGTTTACAATGTTATAAACATTGGAACATCAGTTCCAGACGCTTCCCAGGTAAGACACTTCATTTCTCTTTCGTAAATAAAACGTTTCGCAACTCAAGCTATCATTTTCAGGTCTTGCAGTTGTCAGCTTTCCCAGATTGGATTTTTCCTCCTTTAGTTAGCCAAAGCAATCAGAACGCTATATAAAAATCGCTCCAAACTTCCACTGTGCTTTTGTGCCTAGTTTCTGACTAACAACAGATGGGTCCAGATCTATCCGCTGATTAGATATTTGCGAATATTATTTTATGAAGTTAGCGCGCCTGCCTCTGGCGTGGAGGACCGGGGTTGGATCCCTGGTACCGGCATGTAGTCACCTTACAGTCGGGAGAGCCGGTGTTCTGATCCCGCCACCCTAACTTGCACTCTTCCGTGTCCTTGGCTGCGGCTGCAGAATGCAGCGGCCGCGTGAATAAGGGTAACCTCTGCATAGACGAGACGCCTTAGGGATTATTGTATAAAGTTGAGCTGTACAATTAGGCTTGAAGTGCGGAGAGCGGTGATGTCTTGCTGGCACGAAGAAAGGTCAGTTCTCCGCGGTAATAAGCTTAGAGCAGTGAAAGAACTTCCGATAAGCTTGATAACTTCCTCTCGCCTATTTCGTCACGAGGAGATTAATTTCGCTTAGTTACGCATTGGCCACTACAATTTTACCTTTTTAAACGGGACCCTGCTCCTGTTTGTCCGCTGTGCGACAACCTTTTGTTGGTTCGTCATGTGCTGTGAGTGTTTCCCTGGCACACCTTCGAAACTCTCTGCAACTACCAGTCAGACTCATAGAGGCCCTGGCGGACGATAAACAGGCAGTGGAGAAAGTTTCTGAAGTTTTAGGTTTGATAAACATGAGTATAAGGATTTAGAATTTTAAATATCGCGATTTCATTCCTTTTGGACCCTTTTATGACTTCGTTTTAATTTTGGCGTTTGCCTCTTTCGTATATTTATGTATATTTCCTTTTTACTAGTATTTTGTTTTATATTTAAATTTATCTCTGGCTTTTGCCATGATTCGTTTTAAAGGGCGTTAATGACTAAATAGTTGACCATCCTTAATCCTATATCAATCAATCTACAATTCAGCGAGGTGCCTCAGACGGTAATACTTGGGTCTCGCATTCGGGAGGTTCCGGTTTAGTTCGCCAGTGAACGACTTATCTTGGTCACTAGGTGTATGTTAGGTTGGTTACCTTCATTCCCATGACTTTCCGTCCGTCCATTTCATTTCAACCCGGGTCGGAAAGAGCGAGTATGGTGCTGCTGCGAGGTGCACTTGGTGCTCTGTAACTGCTGTTTTCGGCATGTAATCGCCTGTCCCTATAGGGGAGCTGTCCCGAATCTCGTGAAGAAACCTGGCGTCGAGACGAGTCACCAGCATTGAATCGCATCCCTTGCTGTGGATTCTCGCTAGCTGGGCACGCCCATCTCCTCCTTCCCTCCCGGGGTCTACATGGAATCTCATCGTACTTTACCTCTATCTCTACTTGATATTATCTAAAAACAGCATTCAAGCATTCATTCTAATTATTAGAAAGAAATTACAAACATTTCAGACGTGGAAAAATACTATATATCCACTAAACACTGTGACACCTTAAAAATTCGCTTTGTAATTCAAAATAGTTATGCATTAAATAAAACATATGTATGCAAAATAATAAATACCGGCGACCCCTTAACTACACTATGGTATCTTTGTCCCAGCTAGAATAACATTGGATGGATTGCGCTTTGAAACTTGAAGTGCCTTTTGAAAGAATTTATCCGTTACATTATGCCATTCTCTTGCAATAATTATTTATGTTATATGAGGATTGCGTAATGGCTATACATTAATCGCTATTAGAAGGTTTATATACTATTTCGTTCATTAAAAATATTCCAGGTGTAAGCAGATTGATTTAATATGCAAACATTTTATTAGCATTTTTTTGGGGTAATAAAACATAACGGATTCACAGAAATTTCACAAAAGGTTTACATTACAGTTACAATACAGAACTTCAGAAAGAAAACATATGATTAACCCTTTGTGAGACGCGTATTCAGGGTGTTAGGGTATAAGTGTAGATATTTTGATTGATAATCTAGAAATGTAATGAACAATCTTACAACAATATTTGTTTCATCTGCGAACATATAATTTTACTTATTAAGAGTAGTATGTTTTCAAACTGGTTAGTAGGCGTGGCACAGCAGGTCTCATGATAACAAATGGTGCACCGGAACCAATGCTTTCTGCAAGGCCAATGAGCTCGCCTTATATAGGCCATGCATTGAGGCGAAGTAAAACAGAAAGTGTATCTGACAGGTGTTTTTCATTTCGCGGGCAGTAACGATCATGCAAAAACATCAGGTAGTAAATTATGTGATACAAGATATTTGTGGGAAACTATTAGAGGAAGAGAAGAAATAATTAATGCACCAAAGTGAATACATGTTAAGTATCAATTATCAAAATTCTGCATTTATACCCCTCACAGTCTGTATATCGGTCACATACATGACTTACGTTTTTCCTCGATATCCTTCTAACAAATAACGTTATTGATTTCCTGTCCCAAAACATCTTACATTCTACCCTTGCAGCATCAAAGTTACAGCTCGGTTATTATGTTAATTATTTCGTAAGAGAGCTAGACATCAGCACGCGTACCATATTATGCCTGACAGATAGAGCACGTCAGCTCACGTAACACATTGTCGCCACTGTGCAATAAACAGGGGATTGTTGTGATAGGCCGCTTATATTGTATTACATTTTATGGTGTAGGTAACTAGGTACCTTTTTCTTTATTAGTTTAGATCTTAGCTTAGAAAATGAAAACTTATATATAAATATGAAAAAAGGGAAGAAATAGAAGATTTATCTCTACGTGTTTTGTACGAGAATAACAGAGAACTGTCTTCTGAAAAATATTGTGTAGCAATATAATTCAGATTACATATATATAATTCAATAAAATGTTTTAAGGTACAAACGGCCTTGATAAACACGAAAAATAGGCGTTAAAATTCATGTATTACAATTATGACTGCACTATACAGCATGATGACGTTTCTTTTATATATTGTGACGCCAGGCTCGGCGCACAACAAAGGCACAAGTTCAGGCTACCTCACACCACTCACGCGAGCCAATACGTGACTAATAATCGAAACGGCTGCATAAAAGGGGGTTTCTCCGGTGCCTTCGAGAAGGATCTGACGTCACCACCGGCGTGTTTTAAGGAGATCGTGAAAGGTACGTCTGACGTCATCCCTTCTATACAAGGAGGCGAAAAAAAAAGTAGACTTAGAGTTACGGACATGAGTCGGTCAGTGTGACTGTGAGTGTGAGACAGCTGCGCGCGTGTCCGTGCGTCGTAAGAAGAGTCAACGAGCGTCCAGTGATTGTGATGTTCGCAGTTAGTGAATGAGAGACAGGGAGAGCAAAGAAGCGCACTGAAAGGAATGAAAATGATTAGGAGAAGTAAAAATTGTGAGTTGTGATAGCACGGAAGGCTGTAGACTATGTTAACGACGCGACGAAAACTGTATTTGTGGTAAAACTTTAGAAGTGAAAAAAGTAACCGAACTGATTTTGCCCTTTTGATTTCTTCCACAATATTTTCTTCCTCTAGTTCTTCTCTTACATTTTACATTCCGGAGTCCATCTCTTCTAGTAACACTCAATAATACCTTGAAATCTCATTTTAAATGCCTTTAATCTTCATTTACCTTGGTTTTAATTACTCATGCCTCACAAGTACATTTTAACGAGGGTCTAGATACTATTCTGTATAATCTTATTTTAGGATCCTTCCTCATATTCTGTCGAAATTTCTTTTAGTACACTATTTGATTTTATTATATGATTTTGATGTCTTCTTCCATTTCTGCCTTTCCATCAATTGATACATTTTCAATTTTTGATCCCAAATATTTAAAGAGAGACACTTGCTTAATTATTTGTCCTCCCATTACGATCTTTACCAAAATTGTTCTTTTCCTATCATAGCCATTACTTTTGTGTCTTTATTTCCACTTTCTCTACTACGAAATATAAGTAGCAAAAGTATTGTACTCCACCCAATAATTCAATGCCAAGATTTCAGCATAAATACTGTGAACAGCATACTCAAAAACAAGTCGGTTAAAAACCAAAGATGGTATTTAAGCTTAACATCTTTAAAGGATGCGACACAAAGATTTTAAAGAAACCTCCTTTATCCTTAACTACCCTTTACATGGAAAATTTTGATTTTCTCAGAAATGGCTCTAACGATTTTGAATAAAATGCTTTATGTTTAACACATTCTTATGGCAAATGAAATGTATATTTTTAATTTTCTGTTTATAGCCCACGTGGTCCTGTTTACTCTTGATGTCTTTTGCATATCTGGTAAACCGTAAGAGATAGACTAAATGTTAAATACAAAAACTGTAGACCTCGTTAAAGTATAGAAGTTATATCGAAATGCACTTCTTTTTGTGGAGCGAGCCATTTCGGAGATACTGCTTGTTCTTCAGTGAGTTTTCCAATACGTAAATTTTTCTCAAATGGAAGGTGTGTACAGAGCGCGGATTTCAAAGCCTTGTATGTATAGCGAGCAGCTTTAAAATACCTGACTATCGCTCAAAGCCTACTGTATTCACACATAGTCCCCTTGCACCTACAAGGAAATAAGCAATAAGTAATTCCTGCAAATGTTTATCTCGACGAACACGAAGAAGATATAGGAATAAGAGTTTGTAAGGGTAGTGAAAATCATATGGGTGTAACGCATTAGTTTTTTATCTCAGTTTTTACTCATAAGCCAAGAGGAATGATCTATACAATTTTAATAGCACACAGCAGCTCTTGATCCACAGATTGATAATTTGTTTCTTTCTAATCTTAATAGATTTAGTGCATCAGGTACTTGTTTGGATAATGTCTTTACCTCCATACACCCCGACAAATGTAGTGCGGAAGTTGTTCCTTCCATATTCTCTAACCACGATCCAATACTTTTTTCAGCTAATATTATGTTAACAATAATTTTCAAGGGAAATTAAAAACGATAAGAAATATCAATAATCGTAATATAACATATTTTATGTATTTACTCATGAATACAAACTGGATTTATCTGTATAGTATAATTAATCATGCCAATATTTTTACATATTTCTTAAATAGCTTTTATGAGGCTGTTGATAATGCCTTTCCATTTATAACTTTTAGACCCAAACCGAATTACAAATGTAACAATAAAAAGTGGTACAACGATGAACTCCGAATTTTAAAGGACAAATGTATGATGTTTTATGATCTTTATGTTTATTTTGGTATGTATGAATACAAAAGTAGATATATTGAATTAAAAAAGAAATATCAGCATACCTTAAAGTTGACTAAAGTGAATTACTATTCTGCATTCATTAAGAACTCTAATAATATATCAAAATCCTCCTGGTTTGTAATATCTGAACATTTAAATTCTAACTAAGTCTGATTTATTCCCACCTAATCTAAATTGTGAGGGATTTAATTCTTTCTTTATTGATAAGGTCAATGACATTGTGAATAGCATACCCATTACTAACGAATCAATGTCCTTTCTAAATAAGTTGCCTAAGCCTAAGTGTAATTTTGATTTTTTAGAACTTAGTGTTGAGGATGTTTACTCTGGTATTATGAATCTGAATAACAGTACATGCGTGGATGTCTATGGAATTAATTCTAAAATTCTTAAATTAGCTGCTCCATATATATGTGAACCATTAACTTACGTTTTTAATAGTTGCCTCAAAGCTGGTCATTTTCCGGATGCTTTTAAATTTTCCAAAATAATACCAGTATTTAAGAAAGGAGATAAAACCTGTTATGAGAACTATAGACCTATTAGTATAATTCCAATAATTGGAAAGGTTTTTGAAGCATTATTATGCAAGCAAATTGTGACTTATTTTGAAACCAATCAGTTGTTTAATAAAAACCAATTCGGCTTCAGACATGGCATGAGTACAATAAAGGCTGTCACCAGCTTTCTGAAACAGTGCTATGAAAATATTAATAACGGTAACATTGTATCAACTAGGCTTTTTGATCTCTCGAGAGCCTTTAACACTGTCTCACCAAATATTCTTTTAGACAAACTGACTTTTTATGGTTTTCATAATCATAGCATTCAATTTTTAAGATCTTATTTTAGCAACAGAACTCAGGCAACTTATTTTAATGGAATTTTATCTCAGTTCAAACCTGTGAATTATGGAGTTCCTCAAGGATCAATTTTGGGACCTGTATTTTTTATTATTTATATTAATGATCTTCCCGTTTCAATTAGGGATGAGAATTTTACTCCTTATCTTTACGCAGATGATCTAGCAATTACCTTTTATGACAAAGCTGAACACATATTAAGACCTATATTACACACGGTAACACTAGTAGTTAATAATTGGTGCAATGCCAATAATTTGAGCATAAACACTGGAAAAACTACTCGCATTCAATATAAATGTAATACCAGATGTCTCGGAAGCTCCATAAAGTTTTTAGGCATTTATATTGACTCTGACCTAGGATGGTCAACGCACATTAATCATATCTTTAAAAAAATAACAACAGGAATTTTCATGCTAAGAATTTTAAGTCACAGTGTAAGTAAAGATGTTCTCATGAAAGTGTACTATGCTCACATTTATTCGCATGCTAACTACGGTTTAATTTTCTGGGGGAATCACTCCCTGGCTACGAAGATCTTTGTACAACAAAAAGAGGCTGTTAGACTAATCTGTGGAGTTCATCCAAAAGAACATTGTAAACCACTTTTTATTGATTTAGGTATTTTAACCCTGCCATCATTGTATGTGCTCACCTGCCTCGTGTATGTTAAAGAAAATTTTACCACTTTTACAGTTTGCTCGAACATTCACAATTACACGACACGAAATCGTCTGAATTTATACATCAACAAATTTAAACTTACGAAAATTCAGAACAGTTTTATAGTTGTCTCTAATAAACTATACAATATTTTACCCGAAAGGATAAGGAATCTCCCCATCTCAAATTTTAAAAGGACTTTACGCCATACATTGATAGCCAATCCACTGTATTCTGTGCATGATTTTTATAACCTAGAATGGTAATTTTAAATTATGACGTTGCTACAATGTAATAGTTTTTGGCAATAAACAGTATCTATCTATCTATCTACATAATTTATAGGCGTTTAAAGTTTGATGTGATTATTACATTATTTTTAGAGGAAAAAAATGTTGCTCAAACAAAGCTATTTTCTCTGCGGGCATTTCCAAATATACCAAATGAGGACGAATGAGGTAAACTGGAGCGGATAAGGAAAAGTTTGAGATATTGCGCGAAACGTTCTTAACTATTAAGAACAAAGCATATCTTCTGTAAACGTTAGACGTTATTTCGTCAAGATGGGACAGAAACTTGACGACTTCTCCGGAAACCATAACCAGAGGCTGATGTTGCTAATGAACATCTCTGTGCCGAGCTAGGGCTCAGTTTGACGTCACATCCGCTCCCTGCTTCTCGCTGGAACCTTATTTATTGCCCCATTCGAGGAATCGATACCGGCATCCGAGAGCTCGAAGCGTGAAAAACTCCGCGCCGTGCGCGTCAGCTGATTAGAGATTGTTACAACGCTACGGTATCTCTTCGCCATTCGGTATTTATGGCTATAGCGATTTCAACCACAAACACTCGCCTGGAAATATTGCCTTTCTCTTTGAAAACGGAAAACTATATCCTGCAGTTGAAAATCGCTTTAATATTGCTTTTCAAAGCATTTAATCTTCCACGTGAGCTGCCAATAATTTGGTTATGCAATTTTCTGTTGCTGGTATTACCTCGAGTGGAGTGCCTTCGTATATTCAGTGCTGCTATGGCTTTGTGAGCGGCTTCGCATTGAAATGTGGACTTCAGTACTATTGTATTCACCCATACATATCAGGGGAAAGTCCTTTTGTGTCAAGTGAACAATATATTTTATCTGGTATTATAATATCAGTAATGCTGTAGTTCGTAGTTCCTAGGCAACAAAAGCTATACTTTACATTCCAACAAAACATAAAATACGTTATTGAAACATAAAACAACAGAACGCAAAAGACACTCCAATATTGATCATTTTTACTTTCTCTGCTGCGTATAGTAAACTAGAGAAAGTGTTGTATTCTCGATGATAATATCATTAAAACAAACACTTTCTCCCCTAATTGATGGTTGTAATATTTCAACCATTACAATTTGTAATATTTATGTGTGCTTCATTGTCCAAACACCAGTGCTTGAATTCCGTATAACTACACAAATAAAGTAGGCCGAGCTCTTAGACAACTTAGCTCACGCCAAAGAGACCCGCGTTCGATCCCAGGCGTCCGCATGTGTGATGGGTGGTGGACACACCAACACAGGGGCGGGTTTTCTCCGGGGTCTCCGGTTTCCCTCGCCATCATTCCACCAATTGCTGCATCATCACCTTTCCTGTCATCTTTCACCATCATTTCATGTCATCCACTTCCTCGCTCTCACACCAGGCTTCGGGGTGATCACTCATCCTGGTTCCTCTGCATGATCAATCCCGGTTACGGAGACTCCATATACTGGACGAGAGGGCTCGGGGCGCTGACCCGTCCCCCTCACCACCACTGGACTCCGCTCATGAGGCCTGCAGTGTGTAGAGGTGAGGGATCCAGCGGCCGGGCGGTCAGGGCTACACTCAAAAGGCCGCAGTGCCACACGACGGGACATAAATACAGTAGCTATATCAATAGTTGCATCTTGGACTGCTATTAGAATTTTTCCTGATGAACTGCGAAAATCAACTTTTTCACTCATGTTTAGTTTAAATTCACACATGAAACTAGCATACAAAATTTCAGAATATAACAAAAATGTTTGTTAATATATGACGTCCTTTTGTTTTTCCAAAGCCCACTTATTCTTTTTCTAAACATATCGTTTGCGCAAAAAATAAATGTCATTAAATATACTAAATATACAACATATACTAAGTACTCTTAACGTAGATTCTTTTTGTAGTGCTTAACGCCCGCTTTTACGGCACCGCAGACACTGACACTGATGATACATGGAATGAAGATGGAGCATCGGGGGAATGAGATGGCGGGGGAAACCGGAGAACCCTGAGGAAACCCGCCCCAGCGCCGCTTTGTCCACCATGAATCCCACATGGGTTGCCTGGGATTAACGTAGATAAAATATTGTAGACAACACGTTACAAAATTAGGATTAGTAACTCGCGGCTCTGCCTTCGGCCGAATTTTAACCTGAGCCTCTGTTACTAAACCTCTACTTTTGTAACTAGTACTCTAAATATTTATCATCGTATAATTAAATAACCCCTAGTGCAACAACCTATGAAGAACCAAGGCCTGCCGCCTAGCCGCTACGTGCCCCACCTCTGCCCACTATAGGAGTCATTGGTGGGGTGCAGTACTGGAGGGTGGGTCGTGGTCAGCGCCCGAGTCCTCCCGGCCAGTTATACGGCCTTCTCGACCTGGGGCCGCTACTTCTCCATCAAGTAGCTTCCTCAGTTAGTTCCTCCGAGACCTAACGAGGCTGATTGCACCCCGTGCCAGATCTCCCAGACGGGATAAAATCCCCATGCTGGTACCGAGGATCGAAGCCGGGTCCTCCGCGCCAGAGGCAAGCGCGCTACCAACTGCGCTATGGAGGTGGTCATCTATCATCGTATTTCATGGCCAAAATGAAGGACCCTGGAACTGAAATATGAATGTTCTATATTGTTATAGATATGAAATCAATACTTTGCACACTTAAGGGTGTTTATGTCATAAACTATCACAAAGTTTCAACACAATTTATTGTATAGCTTTGAGGTAATTATTACATTTCTTCACAATGCGAAAATACCGTAACATTCAAAATATTCTATGCGCATCAAAACCCAAAATATCACAATAGGTTTATTATTTTATAAATTCTAAAGGCCCAACAAATACCATCTATCTCTGGCAGGAAGAAAAATAATCAGTTTTAAACTAATTAATTTCTCTGCTTTGATGGACAATAAAATAATTTTTAAAACTTTTTATGTATTTATTTTTTTAAAGCTAAACAAATGTTTAGATTTTGAAACCAAATATTGAAGTTTAAGGCATAAAAGGAACACTTGCTGGAAAACTTCTAGGAACACAGCTCAAAATGTAATGCGCATGGAGCGGATAGTGCATAGAAATGTAAAGTTGAGAAATAACAATTTTTCTACACACAAAGTTATTCCTTCAATGGTGTAAATGAAATTTCAATTACAAAAACGTTTCTAGTATACGGCTAGTTACCATATAGACTGCTATGGTTAATAGACTTTTGATGCGTTGCACTCATGTGACTTTCGCTAGTAATTCTGTTACAAAGCTTAATCTTTTTATCAACTTTTTCCTAATTAAGATAAATTTTGAATTCGCATTTACACGTTATGTTGTACGATGCAGTAGATAAAGCAATACTTAGGTTTTTTAAAACGCATTTCACTGTGTGATGGCTTTGAAACTTCACAGTATGGACATGAATAGGAGAAATAGAAACGAAGAGCGATTTCCATTTAAGGAATGTAGCAGAATTTGAAAATTCAAACAATCCACAAGGAATATCCTGGAAATAGTGAACTCAAAAAAATAAAATTACTATATATAAATCATGTGCTTTAACGAGATCCACATACTTTGTATGGTACGATCTTGTGTGTTTCTTAGGTTCATCAGTGACACAACAGTCACTCAGTTTGAAGAGGTTCACAAGCTATTGTCAGAAAATTCCAGCTTTGAAGTTCATTTGCTATGCAAAAATGATAAATAACTGATAAATAAGTTTATTTTAAAACAATTTGGTGTAAAATTATTTTCTTGTATGATGAAGCTTCAAAGAATAAAAATACAGTATTTAGTACTGAATTTCTTTCATGTTTAACGTAACTTTCGTTCCAAAACAAGTACAGCATTACAAATGCACTTCTAGCGGCCAAAGTAAACACAGGCAAGTGTAACTTCTTTTCCACTATTTTTTTCGCGGTCGAAGCTATCCTGTTTCTTAGGATAATTTGGCAACATTTCAATAGTTTATATAATAAACAATAATACGCAGCAATTATTTGTGTATGATAAAGGTACAACAGGCAGGAAATCTTCTCAAGTTTAGTTTAGGAATTTTAGTCAACATCTTTATAGCAACATTGCCAAAACGTTTTAAAAAGGCGGAAGTTACCCCGTTCTAAGTCAGCAAGGCCTGAGTGTCTGGATTCGAATGAACGCCATTTCAAAGTGATGTCACTGTTTTGATTTAAAGTTTTAAAGCAGTCAGCTCTAAGGGGGAGGATGTAACGCAAGACAGGTGTGGCGGAGAAGTTGCCTACCCAGCACGGCGTTCAATCCAGTGTCAGTAACGACATCATTAAACGCAACCAAATAGGCAACATACTGCAATATAATACGGGTATACAATAAAATAAAAAATGCTAATATTTATTGTATGAGTATATCAGCATCCCTAATATCAGGCCTTGTACTTATAATCAGGTATATTTTATTTATGGTAGACTATTTTGAAGAGTGATAAACCATCCCAGGAAAGAGTAGGTTTACAAAAGGACAAACAGTAACAGCTTCTTTGATGTTGTTAACATCTAAGATTGTAAGTATTTTATACTATAAGTTGAGTGCTTGCGATACTGTAGTGTATCAGCTGTACGTTTGTTTAAAAGACATTTAATACCTGCAAAGAAAAATTAAAAATGTAGCATAGATCTTTACAGATGATCCTATTTTCGAGAGATCAGGTGTATGTGTTGTAGCAGAGTGTTGTTGAAAATATGTCTGTGTACATTCAATGTCACCGCAATATTCCAGGAATGGTTTGATTATTGTAACCCTGTCCATTAACTGTATTCTCAAAGAATATGGACCCTATAATTAGTTACGCATTCACATCACACCAAACACCATTTTCTAGACTTGCAATGGCATTTCGTGTAAATGTGAGGTTTTTCTGCAAGGACTATGGCCACCGCGATCTCCAGACCTTACCGTATGCTACTTTTATTTATAGGGGAACTTAAAAAATAAAGTGACTGTGCGGGATAGTTCATGGGCCAACTTTCCTGACCCATGGGTTTTATCAGAGGTTTCCCCGGGTCGCCAGGTGATTGCTGGTAAGAATTTTCATATCCTCTGAATTTCCTCTCCGCAAGTGGTCATAGAATCATGTAGTCCAAAAATATAGTATATCCGCATACGTTTCAAGAACTGAATGACAATATCAGAAGAACAGTTACTGCAGTTTCAGAAGATGAATTAATGCATATTAATGGAAATGAGAAATGTATGGCAGGACAAGAACATGGTTATAATATGTATGTAAATCTATGGACGCTATGCGCTTGAGTTCAGCGTATGTGAATCTTCAACTCGGCGGCAGCAGCTTGCGGTCCTGTTGCAAGAGCGGGTGGTGTTGCAGCCGGCCAGAAGTCAGAAATAAGACACTGTAAATGCTAACGGACTTTCCTATGTTTCACTATTCGCAATCATATTTGCATTGTCATACTTGATTATAGTTAATTTCTCCTTTTAGTTCACTGGTCTTTTAGTTTAGAAAGTGATTTTATTCCCCCTTTTTACTACTGGTGTATTATAAAAGCATAGTTGTTCTTTGGCACCCATAACTTTGTTAAGTATGAAATTTAAATTAATTCGCTCACTAATTCCTATTTTTATTTTATTAATTAGTGTTTTTCTCCTAAGCCCTACAATTACGAGGGACTATTATTCACCCATTCGGCCACTCACACTAAGCTCTGAGTTAGAGATAAAACCCATTTTCGAACGGGCTCAAACTTTAAGAGTGACTTATTCGGACGACATAGAGAATGAATTCGACAATGAATGCATTCACATTCGATGCTATATGATCTACAATTTAGATAAAAAATGTCATCGCTGTGTCTATACAGAGCACTCCACAAGAAAGGCCTCCTGGATGTTTATCCTGATATGGGTGTAGTGCTACGTATTTCTGTATAAACCTATAGCAACTTGTTCGGCAGAGAGATCATTTTCGGTGCTCAAGAGAGTTAAACATTATCTTAGTTCAACAACACGCCAAGATAAACTGAACGCTATATAAATTCTTTGCATCGAGTCTCATATACTTCGTTAAATTGACTTCGATGACGTCGACAATGCTTACTCTATGAAGAAAGTACGTACGAAATCGTTATAATTTACAAGTAAGATGGATATATTTTATTCCAAGTATTTTTTTTTTTTCAGAATTCTAACTTTCATTTAATTGTCCTGTGATTTAAAACTGATTTAAACCACTATCACCTGTATAATAACTGCTTATATTCTTTGGAGAAAATTGGGGGTTATCGAAAAACGGAATGTTCATTTATGATAATTAAGGAAATATTAATAATTAATCAACAGAAAATTAAATAATTATCCATGTTTTGACGTGATTGGGTCAAAATTAGATAAGTCAAAAGCTCTTAAAAATTGTATACAAGTTTTAAGTTTCGCGAAGGTTGCTAAATCAAAATAGGCATTCTGTTCAAGAAAACTGAATAACTTCGGCAAACCGTTTGTCAGGCTTTTGGCGTGGGGCAATAAGACATTGGCTTTTTTTTTTTTTTTTTTTTTTTTTTTTTTTTTTTTTTTTTTTTTTTTTTTTTTTTTTTTTGCGTCGTGAAGGAGTTTTAACATTCTGCCCAGCGAACTACGCGTCCCTAAACGGACTTTTCGACCACCGCTAAAATCTGAAGGTTCAAAGAAGAAACCAATGAACTTAAAAGCCCAGTAGAAATGGTCAATCAGGGGGAGAAATCCTGTTCGTGATGAAAGATTCAAAATCGTTCCACAGCTACTTTAAGATAAGTGTAGGGAGGATATCCGGGAAGTTCGTCGATTTCACTCGTAAAGTGCAGGTGCATCGCTCAGTCGCAGAATAAGCGCTAAGTGATGAAGTATAAGTACCGCGCAAAGTGCCACAAAGTCACGATATAGTAAGTGATAAGTGATAGCCAAGTATGTGTAGCGGAAGTGAATTTGAGTCAGTATAACAAGTGAGCATACAATACTAAAGGAGTTGAAGGTAGTAAACTTGCAGATGTTCCAGTAACCAGGAGTGCAAAGCTGAAAGTGGATTTTGTGTTTCATTCCCGAGGAACCCCGTTAAAAACCCATTTCCTCCTACTACCGCCCAACCACTGCTCCTTTCCTGAAGACTAAAATCTCTCGCCGAGGCTAAGACCCTGAGAAATTGGCACCTCCTTAGCTGAGCACTTCGAGGCTCCAGGTGTTCACTTGAACGGCCAGAGCTAAGTGAAACCGCTGCACACACCGTTATCTTTTTGGTGCCGGCAGCACAAGTAGTTGCAATTTGAGAAGGAAAAAACTCGCACGAGTTGAACATCTTATTACCATATTCTTTGAAACAGTGAAGCTCTATGAAGGTACAGTTAAATCACTTGTTGGTAATATAGGACCCATACAGCCACGAAATTCATTGTATTTTAGATCCTAATAAGAGACACCAAAGTTCCAAATAAGAGACTGTAACTGACACAGTGATGGAAATGATGAAAGTTTGTGTACTGGATTATATTGTGCACAAGACAAGAGAAGTCAGCCTATGCTTTCTATATCTTAACTAGAAAATATCAGGGGACTTTTCTGCTGCCTCTATGTTCACATTTGGAACTATTTCAGAGGGCTTACACAAAATACTGCCTCACCTTTCACATTTCATTTTGTTCTAAGGTACTGTATCATTATTGTTTGGAACAAGAATGATTGATTAGTTTAAAATAACAGTTTTTTACAATGTCTTTGTTCTTCCCTTATGCATTCATCATTTATTAGTGCAGTGTTTAGTGCTTATCAACACGAGTAAGAAAGTTGACAATGGTTCTCTTATTTGGACTCCATTTTGAAAATTCTCGATCTGTTATGTTTTATCTCTAAGGAATTTGTGTACACAACAAATAGTTATCAAACATTAATGATATTAAATTTGAAAATAGAAACTTTTAGGAATAAAAGGCACCATCAAGACAGCATAATGCATTCTGGTAGATCTGATAGCAAATTTGAAGGAAGCATCTCTTATTTGGTTACTTTAACTTATACTCCGTTTTTCATCATGTCTTTGGCTAAGCTATAGCAACCCAACGGGTATGTGAATCATGAAATCATTAGGCTTATTTACATCTAAAAGCTGTTCGTAATACCCTAGTGTAAGTAGGAAATAAACCACTTGAAAACCTATTAGAGAAAAGTTTATGAAATAAAGTTATATCTACATGTCAATCACCACATTTCGTACCCATTTGTGTGTGCTTTTTCTTTTTTTTTTAACTTGAAATTGGTAGCAGTAACCCACTAGTTTTTCCCAGTACAGCGTTATTTCCACTGATGTAGAGATAACGTATTAAGTCCGGCTTCGGCTTTCGTTTGCATCGCATCCTTTTTTTCCTAGACCGTAAATTAAAATATTATGACGCCCCATTTGCACTTTTTGTGACTTTACTACCAACTAAAAAAAATGCAGTAAACGAGGTTGGAACTTTTCCAGCCAGAGTTGACGGTTGACAAATGAAATTTAAAGGGGCTAGACTCATTTGCGGCACACTGTCGCTGAGGGTATGGTGACATAATTTCTCTGTAGTGGATGCGCAGCGCCTCTGAAATTAAACGTCACGTATGTATTCGTGCCTCGTGGCCGGTTCTGACAGTGTGTTGTACAATGGTAGAACAGATGGTTTTGCATCATGCCCGAGAGAACCACAAAGAGGAAAATCTAACGAGGTATGCTGTTCACTCACTGGACAAATCAGCGTCACCTATTTATGTATTTTTAAATTTACGCAACCTACTAGCCGGCATTTACAGCTTAGGTGTGCTCAAACCTCACGTATGTACTATCTTTCACAAAAGTAAATACCCAATTTCAGAGAGACCATAGGTTCGATTCTACCGTCGCTTGGCTCTATTTGTAGCTGAGGTTGTAGCAGAACATAGAAGACGGCACAAGTGCGACATCGGTAGAGTTTTGAACTTTACGACGCGCCTGCACCGGAAGCAAAAGAAGTTTCTCCAACAGATAGCAGCCTTGGAATCCTACATACCTACATAACACCAAAGTAGCTGGTCTAGGTCTATGTGATACTCTAAACTGGTCTCTCTTAAGATTGGACAGAAAAGAAATAAGGAAACTACAGAAGTATTTTTAGATATGGCGAATGGTTTGAAGTTGTGTAGTGGTTCACTTGTGTATTTTAAGACCATAGTGTAGCATCTGTTCGACTTCCATGTAGCAAATATCGCGGAACAGTGCGTGATTAACCACAGTGCTCGCCTGCATTGCATTATAGCAGTGCTTTGTTTGTTTCAAATAAGAAATAGAGACGTTTCTCCCACCATCATTTGCATGACGTCACTCACGAAAACCTTATGCCGATGTCCCAAAGTCCAACTCTTTGGCCCAAAGCAGTGTGCACAACAAAAGCGCATCGTGAAACATCGAGAGTTGGATACAATTTTGTATAGAATTTCTATCCTATTTTGCGTATCCAACCTATTTGTATGCGGTAAGACTGAGTTGCATCTATTTTTTTCATCCAACAACATAAAAATTGTTAATCAGCCCCTCTAAAGTAACAATATGGCGGACTGCGCAGGCAACATATAGTCAGCTGTTGTATATGTACGGCTCAAAGCACTTTTAATGTGATGAGTATTTTAATAAAACCTTTATTTTTTTCTGGAAGATTTTTTCGTGCCATTAACGTATATACGTATTACTGAGGAGGTTATTGCATAGCTATATTTCATAAATAAGAAATCCAGTTAATACTATATTTAAATTTTATATTATGAAATGAGTTCAAATCTCCTGCCCATCCATACTGAAATTGAAACCATTACAATTATTCTTTATCGTTTTCACATTTGTCTCATATTTGTGTCCTGGTGTGTAATTTTACCTTCGATACAAGGTAAAAGTTTAAGAAATAAATCTTCGTCAATTCGTAGAAAATTGCGATAGTTTTCTGGGTCACTTAGCCTCAATTCGTTTTGTAGTAGACCCAATATATCTCGGCCCGTGTCCTATTCCCTTCGTTCTAACCATGACCCTCTCCATCAACTTCTTTTAACTCTAATACAGATTTTCTTCCTACTGAGAGTCGTTGAAATATTGGTGCGAATAATGCAGACTAAAGCAATATCAATAATAAGATTGCTTTATAGTATTCTTTGAATGTATATTTATTGTTGTTTTCTGTAGCATTTATTGTTTAATTAGCTGAAAGACACGGCGTTACCCGTAGTTTGCCGGCTTAGCCCTATAACAATGCACCTCTTCAATAGTCCTGCTTTTCTGTGGATGCATTCAAAAAGTTTAACAAAAGTCACATAAGGGGATAATTACAATTTTCAGGAGTCTATAAGGACAAAAAATATATGTAATAAAACACCGAGAAAATACCATGCAGAAACACTGGAGAGCAACAACTGTCAATAATACAGTTTTAGGTGATGATTTCTCGTTAACGTAGGTGACTGATAACCACATTATAGCATTAGGACTACCTCGTCGCTGTTTATAGAGAAAATTGATTGAGAAGAAGTAAGAGATTTAAGCAACGTCAGTATAACTTTGTTACCAAGCTGAATAGCTCAGGCGGTAACGTCTGTGGCCCGTATTCGGGAGGTCGCGGTTTTGATTCCTGTGGCCCACCTTCCTCACCATGGGTTTTTTTTCGGAGATTTCCCCGGGTCGCCAGGCGAATGCTGGTAAGATTTCCATATCCTTCGAATGTCCTGACCCTCCATTTCATTTCATTTCATTTCATTTCATTTCACCCTTCATCCCGTTTGGTTTTTGGTTACTTTCAGGCTTAAAGTGTCGAAGAGCGTCGCGACAGCTTCATAGCAGGGGGAACAAATGCGCTCTGGAAATCTCGTCATCCGGATTGGAAGACGAGTCACTGGTTTCCGGGCGCCCCGGGATGGTACAAGTCCGAGGGCGGGAGGGGGCTAAACCAGCCGGGTCAGGAAATGCAGAAACTCTGTCGTGGCCACGTTCCGGCCGCCATTAGAATCCATTCGGCTCATCTATACCACTGGGGGGTGCCCCGTGAGATCACTTTTCGGTCGATGTGCTAAGTCCTCCTCCCCAACTTGTCATTGAGTGATAACTTTGTTTATTCTCAGTGACCGACACACAAAGCAAAAGAAAGACCAAATTTGTATATGGGATATTACTCCATGATCGATGTCAGGAGATAAACGAATGGGCTATGAAATCGTGGTTTCTTTGTTATTTTGTTAGACCGCTCAAAGGTAAACAATTATTCTCATTTTACAATTTTTATCATTGACAAATGCGTAAATGGTACTGTGAGGTTTTGTAACATTATTTAAAATCAAGTAATTGATTGTATGAAATGGAATGGAATTCTGAATTCTAAGAAGGTAATTTTTGCCTTGTTTCAAACTATGCGAAGTTAGCCAAAACGAGGAATGAATTAATGCGTAAAACAATTTTGTTAACATAAGGGTTCCTTTGGTACGAGTAAAAGCGGTAGCTTGCTGTAGTGTGTTAGTGAATTAATTTCGTATCTATTCGTCCGTTTCCGTGAAACAGATTAAATTTTTGGGTCAAATGCAATACTACTTCTGTCTTTATGTGCAAGTAGAGGAAGTAAAAGGAGATGTTTAGTTGTTCCTAACTTTGGTGTGGATGTACAACATTAGTTGGACTTAAATTCTATCTCTCAGCAGCTAAAGCTGCATTTATATTGAACACAACATTCCATCTGCTTTCCTTCCCTGCACATTCTATCATATATAATGGAATTTAGAATGGATAAACCAAAATGGACGCAGTGTACTCAGACGTTTGGTAAGATTCGGTTTAAAGTTTACATGTGGGAGTTCACTTAACATACAACAACAAAAACAACAACAACAACAACAACAATAATAATAATAATAATAATAATAATAATAATAATAATAATAATAATAATAATAATAATAATAATAATAATAATTACTATTAGTATTATTATTAGTATTATTATTATTATTATTATTATTATTATTATTATTATTATTATTATTATTATTATTATTATTATTATTATTATTATTATTATTATTATTATTATTAGTCAAAGAGACGCTCAAGGTCCAAATACCTCACAAATGCTGGTAAATACGTGGCCTGACGACAATGGAGCGGTCAGAGCAAAGATGACTGAGCGCGGCGGAACCAAGTGGTTCCAGATGGTTCGAGAAGCTTCGTACTAACGGCTTGTTTATGAGAAGTTTCTCTAAAAAAGTTGAAGTTTCTCCAGAGTTTGCTGGCATTTTGTCTGGCCTATATAAGCGCTAACCACCTTGCCCCAAGGGATATTACGGTCTTTATCTTTATATAAGCGAGTCGGCACGGTAAGAGAAGTCAGCTTTTGTTAGTTAGTTATTTAGTGTGTGTTATATACAGTCAGTGTGGAGAGCGTATGAATGCGTGTATCGTCAGAGACAGTTTTAGACATTTGATCATCGCGTCGGAGTTGTTTGTTGTGTGAAGCAATTTTCACCGGAAATGTAGTGTGTGTGTGTGTGTGTGTGTGTGTGTGTGTGTGTGTGTGTGTGTGTGTGTGTGTGTGTGTGTACCTGTGAACAGCCTAACTCAAAAACGAAAAGTTGGTTGAAAACCAAGTTAAACCACTTACGTTTAATATATTTTCAGAATGCGATATGACGACTTTAAAGAAGATTCCTCTGCCCTAAACTACCCCTTACATGGAAGATTTTTCGAAAATTTCGATTTTCTCGAAAGTTGCTCTAACGATTCTGTTTAAAATTGGGCATGTTTAACATATTTTTATGGCAAATGAAATGTATATTTTGAATTTTCTGTCTATGGCTCTCGTCCTGCTTACTCTTGATGACTTGTGCTTAACTGCTAAAAAGTAAGAGATAGATCAATCTTACCATACAAAACTGTAGATCGCGTTAAAACACGCAATTTACGTGCAATTAATATTTTTGTGGAGTGAACCATTTCGGAGATATTCCTTATTATTTGTGCGAGTTTTGCAATACTTTTCTCAAATGGAACGTCGTTACTAACTTTTTATACTTTATCTGCGCAAATAGAATGGAATTTCAAAACCCTTATATAGCGGCCAGCTTTAAAAGACTTGACTATCGCTCAAAGCCTATTATACGAGTATTCCCATATTCCCCTTGCATCTAGAATGACAGATAAGAAACTTAAACAGTTTTTTAAAATATATATCTGAGATAGATCCAAAGCAGAGCGCAGTTTCTCTACTATGGACGGATAAAAACATTTCAGCGCAATACGATGACAGTTTGCCCTTGCCATGCTTTCAGTGGAATGACATCTCACTGTGCAAATACCTGACTTCGATCAAAGGGCGATTGAAAACATTTCCATGAGAAAGAATATGCGAACAACGTAGTTGATGAGTTTGTAACTAAGCTTAAATTAAATCTCTTAAAAGAAATAGGATAGAATAGGATAAGATGAGATAGAATAGGATAGAATGGAATAGAAAATTATTGGCCATTACACTATTATACCACATTGAAATTGGTATCGTCAGTACATAAAATTTGTCATCATATTGCAATATTTATATTAAACTATATTGGGAAACTAATATATTGTGATGCCGGGTGCGGCGAATAACAAAGGATGGTCGGGGCTAAGCTGCTTCACACCACATACCAGGCCCGCCAACAAAGGCGCCCAAGGTCAGACTTCCCCACACCTCTCACGCGAGCAAACACAGGACTAACATGATCTGTAAGTTTATTATACATGTGTAATCCTAGGTATTTGTAACTATTATATATTTTTTATAATCTATATAAAGGTAAATCTAAGGCTAAATTGTTTCGAGCTATGTAATTATGTATATTTTTCTAAATGTTATTTCACAAAGGTCATTCGAGGTGGATGAGACGGCGCTGGGGCGGGTTTCCTCTGGGTTCTTCGGTTTCCCATGCCATCTCATTCCACCGGTATTCTCTTCATTCCTTCATTCTTCAGTGTCACGGCTTGCGTTGCCGTATGTAGTAAACGCGGGAGTTAAACACTTAAAAACAAAAGGTCATTGAATAGAAAATATATTAACCCCGTGCACTCATGATGTTAAGTTTTTGAAAATTTGTTTGCAGGGGCACTATAGTCCCAGTTAACCTTTTTACTTTCTGTACTACGTATAGATTCCACCCAAAAATTCGATGTCGAGAGTTCACCGGAAATTATGTTTTGAGGACCCCCGAATAAAAAAGCACTTTTAGAAAAAGGTCCATGGCTGTGTATGTTTGTGTGTGTGTGTGTGTGTGTGTGTGTGTGTGTCTGTCTGTCTGTCTGTCTGTTAGTCTGTGGACAGCATAACTCAAACCAAAAATACTTAAAAATCAGAGTTGATACTTAAAGTTAATGCCTTTTAAGGATGCGACACGAAGATTTTGAAGAAAATAGCCCCACCCTAAACTACCCTTTACATGGAAAATTTTATGAAAATTTTTATTTTCTTGAAAATGACTAACGATTTTGATTAAAATGTGATATGTTTGAGATATTTTTATGACAAATGAAATGTATATTTTGAATTTTCTGGCTATAGTCCCTGTAGTCCTATGTACTCTGGACGACTATTGCATAACTGGTAAATCTTGCTAAAATACACAATTTATGTCTAAATAAATTTTTTTGTAGGGTAAACCATTTCGGAGATATTCCTTGTTATGTGTGTGAGTTTCGGAAAACTTAAATTTTCTTGAAATGGAACATCGTTGCTCATATTTTTATATCTTAAGTGTGCAAAGAGAAAAATCTTAAAGCTTAAGATTTAACTATTGCACAAAGCTATTCTAACATTCCCCTTGTACCTACAAGGAAATAAATGATAACATAATTTGTACAAATGTTTATCTTAACTAACACGAAGAAGATATAGGACTAAGAGTTTGTAAGAATTGTTTGTACAGGAGTAGAGAAAGCCATGTGAATGCAACACATCGCATTTATTGCTATTGGATTACAGTTTTTGCACCTGTGAAATGTCCCATGTACCACCTATCATGGGGTGGAATGAATGAAGGCAAAATATTCATATATGAGTAAGAGTTCCCTCATATGGCGAAGCTTGCTTCCCTCATGTGCTCCATTTATGTGACTTCAACTTCAGCCTTTGGTTTACAAATCTAAATTTTTTTAGCTTTAAAAAATTAAATACCTATACAAAAAACATTCAAATGAAATATTTTCAATGTCAAAAAAAAAAAAAAAAAAAAAAAAAAAAAAAAAAAAAAGCAAAGAAATTAAATGCTTTAAAAGTAATTATTTTTCTTTCTGCCAGAGACTGATGGTGTTTGTTGGGCAATTAGGGTTTATAAAATTATGAATCAATCTGTCGTGACATTTTAGTTTATGATGCGCATTGAACATTTTAAATATTAAGGAATTTTCGTATTGTACATAAATTTAATAATTAATAACCTCTAAACTATAAAACAGATTGTGCTGGAACGTTGTGTGTTAGTTTGCCCTCTAAAGGTGTTTATGTTACAAAGTATTGAAAATTCAAATTTGAGTCCTAGGGTCCCTAATGTCCTGCAACCTCCAAGGTTTTTGGTCACCGGCCGTCACTGTTAAAACGTTATTTTATAAAATTTGTACTAAACCTTTTTTTCACAGACTCAGAACAGTACCTTCACTTTCTTTAAAATCTGATGGGTTGCACTCACATGACTTTCTCTACTCTTGTACTAACCATTCTTGCATTCCCATGTCTTCTTCGTGTTAGTTGAGATAAGCATTTGCAAAAATTATTTCATTGCTTATTTCCATATAGGTGCAAGGGGAACATGGGAATACATTGGAATTTGAGCGATAGTCAAATCTTTTAAATCCTTGAGATTTCGTTCTCTTTGCACCGCTAAGATATAAAAAATGAATAACGATTTTCAATTTGGCGAAAGTTTAAGTGGTTCAAAACTCACACAAATAACAAGGAATACCTTCGAAATGGTTCACTCCACCATTTAAAAAGGTTATTTGGACATAAGTTGAGTGTTTTAGCAAGATCTACACCTTTTATAGTAAGATTTAGTCTCTTACAGTTTACCGGGTATAGTAAAGTCATCCAGAGTAAACAGGGCTAAGACAAACTTAAATACCAACTTTGGTTTCAACCACCTTTTCGTTTGTGAGTTGTCCACACAAACACACACACGCGCGCACGCACACGCACACGCACATGCACAAGCACACGCGCACACACACACACACACACACACACACACACACACAACTTTTCTATTATTTTTTTTTATTTAGGCGGCATCAAAACATTTTCGGTGAAGCCTTGACATCGAATTTTTGGATGAAATACAATACTTACTCTGTTGGTTATACGTAGTAAAGAAAGGAATAAAAAGTTACTTACCTATGTAAAAGGTAACTTTTTCGCTTTACATATTAAAGTTTATTGTAGGGTTGTTTAAACTGCAGTTTTCTCAACAGGGCTGACGGAATTAAGCGAGTGAGGGTGGAAGCATATTCTCTGCAGACATTTCTCACCAACATTTTTTCATTAAAATTCTCGTCCGTAAGTCTACGCAGGCTTCAGGCAGTTTGAAACAAAAGCCCCCTTGCGTAAGTTGAAAAGCCTCGTTTATATGATTAGCCGTCTATAACATAAGCGGCCAGTTTGCCTCTTCTTTAACGTTATTATATACTCTAGTTTCCAGGAGGTGTGAGTGCAGACACCTAATGAACTTGCCAAGAGTTACAGTTCTTCCAACTCCTTTTTAAGAGTTTTCACTTTCACTTACGTAGAGACGGGAAATAACAACTTTCTAAAAGTTTAGCTGCACTGTTCTTAGGATGAGTTTGCTTTCTAACTTAATATAGTGATGCGATTTAAGCAATTTTATGAAATAATAGCGACTCCCATAGGCAACTTAAGTAAATTTATAGCAAGTATACATCTGTTAAATATCTACAGTTAATCTTTTATTTTCCATATACAAGGTATGAGGTAAAATGAAATGAAGATAGCCTAAAATGTCCCGTAAGGAACAAAGACCAGCACGGAAAGGTAATTTATTTTATCGTGGTCAGCTGCTCCACGTTAGGTTTTGCACTTACTTATTCACTATTTAGTGTCTACACAGATATGTCTTAGGATTTCCAGTCGCTTCTTCCTGTCGCTACTCGTGACCACTGCTGTTCTGCGAGCTCCTTGAAGAGGTGTGCCATCTGCATCTCGGTCTTTCTTGGAGTCGTTTTCCTGTTCGGGGTCCCACTTAGTAATCTTGTATGTCCACCTGTTGTAATCTCGCCACGTGGCCTCCCCATTTCCACTTTAATAGTGGCTAATTCTGTCAAGTCTTTTGTCTGTGATAATTTGTTTAGTCTGACGTAGAGATTCTGCCTTTCAGAGATTTCCTCAGGAGTTTAGCTCAATCTTCCGTTGCATTATTTGGATTTAGTTTTTCTGATGTGTTGTTAGCGACTACACCCATAGAGTAACACAGGGTAGACACAGATTTCCTATGCTAGAATTTGTTCCCTCTGCTTAGCATTTTGTCTAAGAGTATAAACGTAAGATCCCAAACTGCCTACTAGGCTAGAGAGATTCTCCTTTGTATTTTTTCTCCATTTTTTCGTGAAAGGATATTATTTCTCCCAGGTTCACATATTTTAGGGGTATTTCATCAATTAATATTGGTGTTGTTGATCCGTTAGACATGATCTGCGTTTTTAGTTTGTTTAACAAGAGACCTGCAGATTTACTATGTTCACATAGTTGGTCTAGCATTTTTTGCAGTTATATCGGTGTTTTAGCGAATTGAACATCGGTAAATTTTTAAAATCGTCATTATGCTTCCTTTCAAGTTTATTCCAAATTGTTTGCTGTACTTCATTTTTCTGAATACATCTTCAATCACACAGGTGAAAAGTTTGGGGAAGATTGAATCGCCTTGGCGAACTCCTTCTGCGAGACTTAGGCTGCAGATTTTTTTCAGTATCCTCACAAACTTTCTATTCATCCCTTGAGCTGTTAGTGCCGTTATATATTTCGACGAGGTAGAATGCAGCGATAAATTATTCGTATCAATAATTTTTCATTAGTCTATTTAAATACGAGAACGGTTCCACAAATAATGCACGCGTGAAACCAATCCCATTTTCATGCAGATGTGTTAGTAATAATTAGCTATGTTGTTGTTGTCAGCCATTCTAATTTATGAACTGCTTGTACGGTTCTATAGCAGATAATATTGTTACTGATGTAATTCCCGTCCATACAACAGTATATCATAAATTACTTTTACAAATGTTGCGCCCAAATTAACCAGAATGGACCATAGTTGTCCAAACTGGCTATCTGCTTCTCCAAAGTGGTACAAAGAGCAGCAAAGAAATCTTCAGCGGATTTTGTATCTGTTCTGTGGTCTTTTGAGGAGTGTTTTTCTTTTCTTTTTTTTTTTTTTTTTTTTTTTTTTTTTTTTTTTTAATGTTTAACGCCCGGTTTTACTACATACAGATCGCAGGCGGTGACACTGATGATTCATGGAATGAAGATGGTCACCGATAGAATGAGATGGCGGAGGAAACCGGAGAACCCGGAGGAAGCCCGCCCCAGCGCCGCTTCGTCCACCGTAAATCCTACTGAAAACGATCCAGTGACCATATTTAAAATCTCTCTCTCTCACACACACACACACACACACACACACACACACACACACACACACTTCTCTTGTATGTACGTATGTTGGTGAGGAAAGATGCTTAAAACCTCCAGTTGATACCAAAACGGTATTAAGTAGAACTAGAGGAATATGTATATGTTTGTACATAGTGATTTATGATTCATGTAATACATATATGAGAATAAAGATCTCTATGATTGAACAAATTACCCTTTTGTTATAATTCACTAATCATGTTTAAAACCTAGAGTTAAATAATTTGTGTATATGGTTTGCATGAGTATGACATTGATAGTATGGCACAAAATTGTGATTTATTTTTGTCTACATTCCTGTTGCATTCCTATGATCAACAATAGTAAAGCTAAATTAATCCATCACATTCAGTAAAATGATGTTCCCGGGTTTATTGGCGTGGTCCAGTCGATGCGTAAACACCTGACGTTTCCACTGGACCACGGCCAATAAACCCGGGAACATCATTTTACTACATTTACTACTCATTTATTATTTATTTACTTATTTAGTTAATTTTACTTCTATGCAGCAACAAGCATTCACATCCCTGTGAGAATACAGTTCTGTTTATTTTTTTTTATAAAGTGCTACCTTGATATATGTATTACAGAATTATTAGTCATGCAACCCTTGAAATATTCTCACGCATTATACATTTCGATAACAAGGGCGTTCATCAGGTTTTCTCCTTAGATTGTAACCCCTTCAAAGGCGTGTCCTGCATTAGCCAAGAAGGTACGGCTACCAAATCATGAGAAGTCTGTAGAAAAATTGAATGTCTGTTTGAAGTCGCACTCAAGGATCAAGGTTTTGCAATCCTAGATTATCTGAATATATTCGCACCAAAATAAATGAACTGACAGTGAAATGATACCTAGAAGATACCATAGCATTGTAACATAAGGAGGATAAAGAAGAGTAGGAAGTGTGAAACGGTGAGGCTTAGTGCCTTATGAGTGGGTATGGAGTTTTGATTTATAAACAATAATGTATGTACACGTAGTTCTGTTTTGATTTTTAATTTGTACTGATTTCCTTCCCCCTATTGTTATCATAAGTAATGCCACGAGTAATTATATAACCATCGATGAATTCTCGAGTCACGAATTAAAGGATGATATAGCCTAAGAAATGTTGTTTAGATGCTGTATTGTACCTAGTTACTAACGAGCTCAAAGGTTAACCTCTAGTTATCATATTGATGCCCAAATCTCTTGCAATATTGACAATGTCAGTAGTTGGAGTATATGTTGTTAATATTTATAATTTCGTTTAACGCATATTTATAAAGTTTATGAATCCAAGCTATTTACTTTTTTCTGTGTTCTGAAGCCTCTCCTTTCGAATAGTTCATGTATTTCAACATTAGATGCTTCACCAAAGCGAGAGCGAGCTGTTTTGATATGTCTCTGCTGCGTGAAATTACGCAAGCTGTTGAGAAGCTGTAGGACAGTGCAGCTAGATTCTCTAGCCTGATCATAACATAGGAAAGCAGAGGAGGTGATAATGAAATTTGATAGTTATTTCGCAAATGAAGACTGTCATTGGTGAAATTTCAAATGATTATGCACGTGCTTGGTTGATTTCAACCAAGTCACGTATTAGCGGAATTATCAGGTATAGTTAACCATAAAGTTTGTGTGACAGATATATGTAGACTGAAATATTCGACTACAGTATATTGTACGAGGAGTGTTCGAAAATGATTTACTATAATAGGTTTTATGTCTTATTTCTTAATAAAATTATTCAATGTGCATAAGATATCTCAATATACTCCTCACCAACGTGAATATACTGCTGCCATCCTTCCGGGAACTTCAGTATTGCACCACGGCACCATTGGGACACCTGCCTGCACTTCCTTATTGTTGCCAAAATGTTACCTTGCAGCACGTCCTTTATGTTATCGAACAAAGACGTTCTTCTGTGTATGCTACTGATTCATCACCAGTTACTTCAAAAACACTAGATTTTCATTCTCCATTTCCAATAATCAACAACAAACTTCAAGTCTGCTGTCCCTCTGGATATGTGCGCAATGTGCATACACTTTCTTTACATCTTTCGACTCCTTCCTTCTACAAATACCACGCAGTCCATTTTTGTTCACGACAGGTACGGGAATCAGTTATTAAAAAACCAGACTTACAGCTTATTTGCTTCACTAAATGTTCTTCTTTCGCCTGGAGTCCACAGTTATGGCACGTCTAAATAACATTTTAGCCATAATTGGTGTGGATACATTGATGTATCTCTGCTCTGCTCTTTTCGGTATTAGGAATGATAATTTTTCAGTAAATTAATTAGGCTTAACAAATATTTATTTTCGTGGCTGTTATTTTGAGACCGAAGGGCTGGAAATAATTATCTTGTAACAACAAGCACGAGTTATATACTAAATTAAATTACCAAAGGAAAACAGGTAGTTTTATGAATTCTATTTATGAGAGTATTAAATGAAAAAAGTGTCACTTTTGTTTAGTAAGAATAATAGAAATCAAATATCTTATTTTGTTTATTCTCTATCTTATATAGATAGAAAAATCACATAAAACGTGTGAACGTAGCTGTTTGTGTTGCTGGATTAATTAAAAATATTCATAATCAATTACACAAAATAT
Organism: Tenodera sinensis; assembly: GCA_030765045.1. Taxonomy (NCBI): domain Eukaryota; kingdom Metazoa; phylum Arthropoda; class Insecta; order Mantodea; family Mantidae; genus Tenodera; species Tenodera sinensis. The sequence goes on from CM060961.1 coordinate 65,094,878, forward strand.
TTACTTCTCTTTACTTGTAAAGTCCAAACATACATTCTGGGAACTCCTATATTGTTGGAAATTAACAAGCTAATAATGCAGTAAAAAGGCCACAGAAATTACTACACCATACATAAACATAAACGTTTTGAGCGTTCGCAAGATTTCCGACAGTCGGCTTGTTTGTGGAAGCATGGCAGAAAAGTGAATTTCCAGAAAAATCCATGGCATGTGATTCTCGCCCAAGAAACGTTTGCGGGACGGTCTAGTGTGGCAAAGCGTATGATGGATATCAAACAAATACCACAAATACCTTATCATGCTGGCCGGCCAGACAAGGCGTCATATCCTCTGTATAAAAGTGATACTTCTCTCATACAGGATATATTTCTAAAAATTATAATGTATTCTGTTGTATTTAACCAACAAATTTTGTCAACTGTGTGGCTTTTCTTATTTTTATTTTTATTTTTATTTCGTTAAAAGCATTATCTTATAGTATTGGAAATGTCTTAATATACACAAAATGTAAAAGACAGTGATAAGACCTAAAAGATTAAAATGATTCTAAATAAAGCTTACTAAATAAAAGTCACTTCATTAGTAACAATAGACCATCGATTTTTTAAATTTATTTCTTATTTATTGTCGCTCCAAACCACTAAGTCATATCTGACACTATTAGATTATACCCATTATAATTTTACAAATATAAACTAGCAATTGTAACAATAAATATGCGACTGGCACCGCAGCTCAGTCAGTGGAGTACCTGCCTGTGGTGCAAAGGGTCCCGGGTTGGATTCCCAGCTGGAAGGTTGGGAATTTATGTTTAACTAGGGTTACTGCCCATCCTCCCTATAGTCCGGAAGTATGAATAAATTACTGTGATGTAATTTAATGTAATAACAATCCAAACTAAAAAAAAACCCAAAGTTCTAAACCACGGCTAAGTGAGTGAACAGATGTTAGAAGCCACCGATATTAAGGGCAGCATATAAATGAAACATTGGAAAAAGACACCTTATAAATAGCATTAACAGTAACAACAGACAAAGAACTACAGTAACTATAACAATATACGTTGAGTAACAAAGTGGCAGACAAATTATCATTGACAATGTAAATACAATTTTATCAAGCAGTCTTTTAGGTACTTCTGGTATTTTAGTATGCTTGGCTGCTTTCTGTATTTCTATGAAACTTATTTGTGAATTTTTGTTTCTATTTAATAATAAAATATAAAGTTAATTACAAAAAAGAACTCTTAAACTTAGGAAAAAAGAAAAACAAGTAACTGGTTGCTTTGTACATAGTACAGTATGCCACTAAAACAGCACTTCTCGAATACAGAAGTTCTTAAGAATAGAGAGCGTTTAATTTATGTGACGTCACGTAAAAGAAATACTACATCTTCTCAGTTGCTGGAAACAGGGGTTTAGTTTTTCTAAATATATTTTAATGCTAAAGTAAAATATCTGGAAGATTCGGTATATTGCCAACACAATTTTTTCTAAAATCGAAAAATCGTAAATCTTACAAAGCATGAATACATATGAGGAGTTCCTTAAAGATTTTATCAACATTTATAGAATACGAAATTTCTTTTATACACATTGAATTCTATACACGGCAAGGCATAAAAAGACATCTCCCCATAATGATGGTAAGTATGACTCACAATATCAAATTTCATATTGTAATTAATTGTGCTACGCTGTATGATTTTCCGCATAGCCTTGAAAGCACCAGGGTGTATACCTCGAGAGGTTGGTAACCGATGATGTAAATTATAGGTTCATTAAAGTCTTACGGTGTATATCCTTCATGACTGGATGCCTCACAGATCTGTATTAGCGCATACACCTCACGAGGTAACACAGTGTTATAAACAACCCTGCTAATGAGAGCTTAAGGGAAGGATAGAGGATACAGAGTCCGAATCATAGTTGTCTGAAATATATGATAATGCTGCAAGAGAGTATAGGTAACTTGTTATTCAGAACACTGATATTCACCTGCTAAAATAAGCCTAAGTCTAAACTCGTAGTTATTTATCTAACAAAAAGATATTTAAAAGGCATGCGACTTTCTCTGTTGATTATAATTTATTTGCGTAGCTTTTCTGCGCATTATTTCTACAAAAAGCTAAATTTGTCACCTAATTCCAGTTAATCGGATATAAATATTTAACAGAAACGGATTCACTACAAAACTTTGTAATCCTTGTATAAAGCACTGAGAAGGTGGGGATGAGACATTTTTAAAAAAAATAGTTCTCGTGTGTGTGTGTGTGTGTGTGTGTGTGTGCGTGTGTGTGTATGTGTGTGCGCGCGCGCGCTTTTGAACAGCGTAGCTCAAAATGAAGTCTGCTAAAATCAAAGTTGTTATTTAACTTTAATATCTTTCAAGGTCGCGACGCGTAGATTTTGAAGAAAATTCCTCCATCTTAAACTACCCTTTACATGAAAAGTTTTTCGAACATTTTGACTTTCTAGAAAATGGCTCTAATAATTTTAATTAAAATGCCACATGTTTAAGAATTTTTCATGGAAAATGAAATGTTTATTTTGAATTTTCTGCTATAGCCTACATGGTCCCATTTACATTTGACAACTTTTGCATAACTGCTAAACCGTAAGACATAGACCAAATCTTACTATATAAATACTTAGATCTCTTTAACACACAAAAATAATTTCTTACTTTGTAGAGTGAACCATTACGGAGATATTCCTTAATATTTGTGTGAGTTTTGGAATACTTAAGCTTTCCTCAGATAGACGATCCTCAATCATTTTTTCATATCTTAGCTGAGAACGGAATCTCATTTGAATATCGCTCAAAGCCTATTGTAGTCACACATTCCACTTACACCTACAAAGAAATAAGCAATAAGATGATTTATGCAAAAGTTTATCTCAACCAACACGAAGAAGATAGAGAAATAAAAGCACAAGAGTAGAGAAACTCATGTGAATGCAACACAGCAGATTTTTAAGCAATAAATTCACACTTTCATTTATACTTTCAGATTCTACGGTGGATAAGGAATATTCTTGACTGGAGAAAAATTCCTATTTCACTTCCGTGTATCGAATCCGTACACTTGCATACCTTGCATATAAGATCGCTAAAGTTTGCTTTATGCTTCTGATAACAGTGACGCTTAATATTGTAATGCTTTATGTTTGCAAATTTGCATATTACAACAAACTTTCTTGTTTTTGTAAACTACAAAACAATTCTCTCTGCCAGTCCATTTATTTAAAATGTTATACACACACGCACGCACGCACGCACGCACGCACACACACACATATATTAAACAAAGCAGTTGATAAACCGTATCTTTATCTTAGTGTTAGTCTTAATTGTACCTGTTTTCTTAAATCTGTAATATTGTGTTTATAGATCCTTTGAAAAATACTAATAAAACCAGATTAGCTGTACTCATACTGATCATACAGTTTATTGTGTCACGTTCAATAACTGTGGAGATTTCTCCATAAATTAATGCAGAGAATGCAGCCTCATCTCCGCATTTCCAATGCGTAAGTTATTGTCTTCCAAGCGCATACAGTAAATCCTCCGGAAATTAGTCCTGTTTTGGAAAGCGATTTGTGGAGGGGCATTAGTGCAAAATCTCCAATTACCTGTAGCAGCTAAACGCAACATCTGGTATTTTTGGCTGCCCTAGGCCAATCAAGTTACCCAAGAAAGGAAATATGATTACAACTGTGTTTGTATTCGAGGACTGAAAAGGTGAGAAAGAGCAAAGATGCGGAATAAAGGCAGAACCTGGCGATGAAAAGAAAGGCGCTAATTTTTCCCTCGCCTCTTGGATGGAGGGGTTGTAAACTAGGTCGGAGAAGAAAATGCCTTCTATCTAGGGAAATTTCATCCCATTATGTGAAAACCCTTGCGACGTTCCTTAGTGGCTTTACGCTCTTGAATTTCTTGCGCTACTTTTTCTCTCTCGTCATTTCGACTTTATTTTCCTTAAATATTCCCATCGACCATTCGCTTTTATTCCCAATTTTCCACCGAGGCTTGCCTGGGAAGATAAGAACTTCAATACGCGCAGAAGGCCATACCTAAGAAATGTTCTTCATATCGAGGGTCGTTGAAGTATTGCGTAGTCACTGCTGGGAGAGGATCTTATTATCTGACAGACAATTTCTTATAAAAAACATTAAAGATCCAGAAAAAGCTCTCCTTTTAAATCCTTGTGACTACCCCTTTCCTTACGTTTCTTTGTAATTGCTCTTATAAGCTTAATCTTTGATGTCGAAATTGCCCTGCACAGAATAGAGACGGAACGAAGTGGGACATGTTGCACGTTAGATTATATTTTTTACAATCTGGACCACTAGATGCATTCAGCTATCTCTTTGGCAAAATAATAACAATATAAGGTTGTCTCATAAGTTCGTTCACTTCTCGTTACATTTCAATTCCTAAGAACACCTGGAAACACACTCACCTGCAGCACAGCTACGGCAGGGTAGTTGCAAAAATGTCTATTTTAGGGAGAAATTCAGAGCTTGAAATCGACTAAACCACTTTTGACATGCTCGCTTCGTTACTGCATCGTCCCGTAGACAGCACAAATTTTCTGCCGGCATTGTGAAGCGATTTTGTCCTTACGATAGTAAAAGTGCATAAGATGTGGGATATGTTCCTGTTTGCTCTCCATAGTTTATAAACACAAGTTCGCGTTATTCTATTCAACGTATCCAATAGCGAGTCATAAGTACATATCTTTTTCATAAAAATTTGAAAATAATGTCCTTTGTTCGTCTTCCACGAACCTTTAAAAACAAAAGCGAAAGAGAGGAATGTACAAAAACAACGGAGAAGATGGTTTTTTTTTTAAACATGGAGAACAATAAACTAATCTAAGTAAAAGCAGAAAAAAGCCTTTCCTGTCATCAAAATCCAATTCTAGCCAAAATTCTATTTAAGCCTTTTTGCTAAAGCATTGGTTACTTATTTTAGGAGCACTTTTATTAAGCTCATTAACTCTTCATGGCCACTTACGAGTAAATAAAATCGTGTGCTTCGTCCATTAACACTGTCCAACATCCATTTGCATAAATTAACTTTAATCACATTATTGCATTGTTCCGGTACGTCGAATATAGTATCATATAGAGTTTTAAAGTTAAAGGTTTTATGACTTCCAATTCCAGGATTCCTAAATACTGTGCAAGCTTCCTCAGAGATTTCTTTGGATCGCAGAGATTTCTTTCGTCTACAAGAGCATGGCAATTTCTTTTGACAATCGACAATACAGCCGCTTTCCCTAAATATATTCAAACGAAGCTTTTGTCTGTGAGACACATGAACATAAGCGAATCTTGCAACATAGCAATCGTACAGAAAGACTGTATGCTGAAGTATATGGACCTTTAGTGTCACAACAGCACTCGATAACTTTGAAATACATAGTGTCACAACGTATCAAGTTCTATACAGCACAGTTTAGCGTTAACTGTTTGGCCAGCACACGGAAAAGAGAACGAATCTAGTGCAAGGGGAAGTGTGCCGCTTATAAAAAACGCAACGCAGCGCAATGCAAGCAATTTCCCGTAATGCGGCCACATTGTCAAACGAAGCTGTACAGATGAACCTTTGAGAAAACGTTGAAATCGAAAACGTACTTACTTTACTTTTAAGGACGTTACCGCTTTACAGAGGTTAACCCTCTCCACAGATCCTTTCATTGTAGTCCCCTTCAGGCAATTTCCGTTCATCCGGACTTCCAGGACCTTCTAAGTTGTCCCCGTTTCCTGCTACCCGCCAGAGATCATTGTAACAGGATGTTTGGCCACCTCTTCTCTTTGATCCTTTTTACGTGACTATGCCACCGAGGTTATCGATTAGTCACTAATTTTTGCATATCCATTATCTTCCTGGTGTTCTAGTTCTTTCTCTTTTCTAACCTGGATACCCAAGCCTCCCGGCTTATTTCTTGCATTTCAGCTGCCTCTATATTACCTTTTTGACCTTTAAACAGACTGCAGCCTTTTGCTCCTGTGTCAACACACTACCCTCTAATAGTCATATTCTCATACTTTTATTTCTTCCTTACGAGCTTTTTAACCACCTCTTGGAATCTAGTTTATTAAACCGGCCAAATAAGTACGTGTTTGTATTGGAAGTTGTTTAGCAAGTTATAAATTACTAAGTTATTTTAAAACATCATGAAATGAAGCATTTGTATACGCTGACAGGCGCAGCAAGTGAACATAGCGCTTAGGGAGATTACCACGAAAAGCAATATGGCACATACATACTAATTGTAAGATCCAATTCATAAGGAAAATTAATTCTTAACCATAATGCAAATTTAAAGTAGATGATATGTATATAATGGAACTGCTCACAATAAATCACGTGGACATAAAAATAAACATTGTATTAAACTAAACTTAGAAGTCAATAAGGTCCAAGCCTTCACCTTTATGTCTATATCAAACATAAAAACTAGCCAATTAGACAGGAGTCTCTCATCAGGTGATTATTCTGTGATCTCACGTCGGATTTTCCATCGTCATGTGTGACTCACTAACTGACTTTCTGAGAAGAATTCCTGGGCTATCTATAAAAATTGCAGCAAAGCAAGTTATAATGGGTTAAGGGGGAGGTTTAATCCTCTTTAATCGAAGTAACTAGCTCTTAATTTTTATGCATGTATTCTGGATATTCGCTTCGTGGATCAGCTGTTTCATTTTCTCTTGCGATTGGCTACTGTGTCTGTTTCCATTGTAGTTGTGAATGACAACATATCGCCTTTCAAATTTTAGATCATTATTTAATGCTTACTACTTAGCCATTAATATCAACCAAGAAAAAAATTCCGCCCATGTTGCTGTCAACTAAGTCCTACCGTAAGTTTGTCAGATGTGATAAAATACGAATGCGTTCGTAAGGTGTACGGATGGAGGGGAGTTGTCAATTCTCCTGTTTGACCAGGTCAAAATCCCTGACGAAACGGGTATGAATTTCAGTCCGGAAACCTCTCTTCACACTTTGCGACAACCTGTATTTTAAATTGGAACCTATATATGTAGTCTCCAAGAAAATCTAAATACCGAAGAAAGATATATGGGGGAAAAAAACTTAGGTTAAAAAGATGAATTAGTCATACTCAGACTTCGTCCAGTTTTACACCGAGGCCTCACTTAGGTCACAGTCACTTCACTAATGCAAACTATGGCATACACAAAATTTAATGACGGCTGATACCTGACGAATACTATTCTTTTTCCAGCTGTGTTAATAAATGTTATGGGTGCAAATGATATTATTATCAACTTTACAACAGGGTGGCGCCGTGGCTAAGTGGTTAGACCGTTCGTCTATAACCAATGCGGGTTCAGTCCAAGGGACAACCATGTGATACTCGTGGTGGACGAAGCGGCGTCTGGGCGGATTTTCTCCGGGTTCTCCAGTTTACCCCGCCACTTCTTCCACCAACTTCTCTATCATCACATTTTAATTCATTCATTTCGTTTCCATTTTATATCATCCTCTTCCTCGATCTCATACCTGGTGCTTGGCTTACCACCCGCTTCCAAGTTTTCACTCTGTCCGGTCCATAGGTTCGTCTGCTTACCAACAGGTATCTGATTCTAGGTACTGACTTCTCCTAGGGGGTGTGAGTCCTACATAAGGGGAGGGTAATCAGATAAAGAGGAAGATTTTACAACGTGATTTCACAGCGTGAAACACCGCAAAGCGTGGGGAGCCTCTGATTGAATTTTGTGTTGAGCTAGCCTCCATTCAATTTTATGACAGCCGTAGTTCCATATGTCACTGTCAGGTTAATTCATTTGCTCGCGATATAATGAAATACGCACCACAACGTATCTCTTCTTCCAAACGCTTCGCCCGCAGGGGAGTTGAACACAAGACTTCTCTAATCCCTTGCAGTTACGGTATTCACTGCATATCACTAACTCGCTCAGAGAACAGTGCTCCTCGTCGTCACCGACTCGCACGCTCTAACTCACTCACTCACTGGCCCACTCACTGACTTATGAGAGCGCTCGCTTAAATGACAAAGTGCAACAATTATTTTAAACCTTGTTTTGCCTTGAGATGAAAGTAGGTGTTCTTTATTTATTCACATATGCTGATTATGAAAATGAGATCAGAAACGTTCCATCGCTTACCAAATTTCGTGGAAAACATATGTCACATGAACCACTTAATCTGTACTTCATATAAATGGCAATATATGTTCAGTCCATAAAAACAAACTGACTGCTTTAAAAACACTTGGAAACGACTCTGTTACAGTAGATGAGGAGTTGTTGGTGAATAAAATACAGGTCATATAATACCATTATCTTTTGCATTACTAAACCCACCTCGCAAAAGGTGATAATATCGAATAAGGCAATTTAGAAACTTTTCCTAGGAACTTTCCGTTTGCAGGTGAATGGTGAAACTTCTTGTAGGAGTGTCTAGCAGTAATCCGCCAGTACGTATTGTGACCGTCTTCCTTTATGTCTTTCCATGGCAGCTGTATCTCGAAGCCTCTCACCATGTTCATCACTCACATCTCCAAGATTAGGAGGAAATAATCCAAATGGGAATAAAGAAAATGTAATTTCAAGAACATTTCCACCCTACGGCCTTGTAACAGCCCAGTATATGTTTTGTCACTTCCCTGTGTTTCTCAGACCTATTTTGCATGAAACTGTTGCATAAATGTTTTAATGTAGGTAAGCTACTTTTCCAATACCTCTCGACAAAGTTTCGAGGGTAATATCTTTCATAAACTCAAGAATCTGAAATCCAATAAAAACACCTTAAAGTTTTGCATTACTGGTGGCAGGAAATTTGGATGTAAAATATTGAAAATCCAATCCATCTTTGCTTTCAAAAAGTTGTTCATAAAAACCAATTTCAGATGCAGTGGTGGTAACAGCACACTGTCTTTGTGAACAAGGAGTTCATGTGACATATTTCTTTCACTGGGATTGAAGCTTTCTCTTAAAGGTCACTGTTTGACTACATAATGGTCTCTCCTTGCCCTACTATGACGCTGGCAGACAGGCCCTTAGTAGCTGTTAGAATGTGCCACATTTCCAGAAGGTTCGAGATGGAGAAACGTCCAGAAATTTCTGGTTACCTGACGATATATCTTCTTATGTTTATGCTAGGTGAGTGTGCTGTCTACCGTTTCGACTGTCCAGCGTCGACATTTTGATAACCTTGGGCCTTATTCCTGCATCACAATACGCAAAGAAAGTTGGCAAAAGGGAAGGGAAGAGATTGAGGTAATACCCTTGGGTGTAATACTCTAATTGATTGCTTTATTGTAAGGAGCATTGTGAACTATGACATTTTCACCGTGCAGTTGGATTTTCCACACATTGAAACGCAAATAACTACTGTTCGCTTTACTCTCAACGCATAGGCTTTTAAACTAAATTGCAATGCATTACTGAGGATAAAGTGAGATGAAAATGAAAGTTGTGTTTACGCCCAAGTGGTGCGGGATGTGGAGGCTAAGCACTTCCTTGCTGCTACATTTCCCAAGTTGCAGCATTTTCACCCCTAAACTGCGTGTTGCTATAAAATGTCAGGGGTTACATACACAAACTGCTATGTACGTGTTTGTTATAATTTTCCATTTTAATTAATATTCACGTACCTTAATTAAACTGTATAGGGCTAACTAACTGCTATTTATGCACAGCTGTCATAAAGATAAGCTTTTAAGGAAGACAAATTATTTATTAAAAGTATCAAATCATGTTTTGTAAGAATATTATTTTCTTCCGGATTTAGACGGGTAGCTGAGGCGCCTTCTTTGCTGTAACCTATATTATGATATGAGTCTTCTGATATTATATAACACTGGACTTTTCAACAGTACAACAGTGGGTTAAGAACATTGTTCCCAAGTTTATAGCGCGCCAAGATTGCGGTAAGTGTAGAATTTAGAATAAATGCCATCCGTGCTACTGTAGATAATTGATCGCGCCGATTGAAAGTCTTTGTGGTCAACATAGGAACACATTTTGGGTAATTATCCATCCTTTGTATTCAATATGCGTTAGTCTCGCAAAAACTCGAAAATGGTTCATCCGATTTGAATAATTTCTTTTTTGTTTTGTTTGCCTCAATGATAGCCTAGAAGAAAATAACGGAAAAAAACCAAAAGAACAGCCGAAATATCGAAAAAATTGAAATTGGTAATTTTGTATGGCAATTCCTAGTTCAGATTACTTTCAATACATAGCGTTTGGGGGACCTATCGTTTGACAGTTGCGTCTATTGCATTCAAAATCAGTTTTCGTAAAACAAATAGTGTATTTTGAGAATAGATTTGGTTAAATTGAATTTAATTACATTTTGCGGACGTTCATTGGAAGTTTGCGGAATTAACTTGTTTCCATGTTTCGCGCATGGACAACTGTATGTCGCATGTTCGCGTGTCGGAAAGCCATCATCTTTATTTATTTACGCGCAAAGAAAAACGAAACAAAAAACAGTCTAGCAGAAAGCGTTGTATTGAACGTTAACTGCATTTACATTTCATGTAAACAAAATACATTAAATCCATTTGAATTACAAACGAGTTTCATTTAAAATATGATTTGAAGCTTTCCTGGCGACGAACATCTTGAAAAGACTTTCATTTAGTAACCAAACAACACTCAACAACACGATGCGTCTAACATTATCGATCTCAATTAATTGGAGTTGGAAGGTTGATTAGGATTGACAATTACTTATGAAGAGTTACAATCAAATCTGTTGTAGATGGTACGAAGTTCATCGATTCATCTAGTAGTTAATAAATGGTATGAAAATGTTATGAACAGTTTCATTCTTTAAACTGTAGAAAGTATCTTCCGGGCTGTTATGCCGTGGTCTGCTGGAGATCTGTCTTCCAGACGTTTCGTTTACAACTGCGGTAAACATCCTCAGTGGCGTTGTCGAAGTCTCCTCGTGGAAGGTATCACATTCTTTGTTGTGCTACTCACGTTTATGGTTGGGATACAAGTTATGATACAACTAGGCATTAGCATATCGACATATTCATTCGGGCAATGGACGTTTCCAATAAAATTACACTATTTGTAAATAACTTGAAAATGACTTTAGTAACGATGGTAAAATTGATGATCTGTAAGGCATTTTGCCCTCAGTAAGGCACGGCCTAAATTTACCGCGTTGAGTCCTTCACAACCTCTAGAAAGAAGAATTGTGTAATTGAGCGACAATCACGAGTAACAGCTGCAATGATAAGCGCATGCGCAAGCAATTCTATATGCAAATGACGAGACAAAAAATAATTCTGATATTATATTCACATACTTTCTCTATCATTATTCAACAAACCATTATAGCGTATTAATTAGTATAAACTGTTGTGGAAATGGTTTTATACTTGATCATGCCATAATATAGCACTTATGTGCCAATAATGAAATTCATTATGTCCATATTTTCATAACGATACTTCTACCCACCAATCAAAGATACACCTATTCATAACGATAATGCTGTCCACCAATCAAAATATCTGCATATAGCAATCAGTAATTTGCCGTCTAAGCACGTTCCCACGCAGCTGAAAGCGAAACTATTGATTCTTGTACGTTCAATCGAATAAAAACTAGTTCGAGTTTAGAAAAACTAAAACCGTCACATACGAGTATAAGTAAAATGCGATTTACCCACCCAAAATGTCACGATACAATGTCGCGAATAACATACATATATAGACCCTCTGTGAAACGTCAGACACGTGTGAAAGAAATATGCAATATGCATGTCTTTAAAGCCATATGATGTCACGAATAACATTCCAGTACACTTATATATACGCATATATACTTTCTATATAATTGCGTCAGCGCCAACATAGCAATAAAATGAATGATTTTGCAATCAAAAGAGCATTTCTCGATTCTCTACGTACAATAGAATAACAAATACATGATTAAAATTCCGGACATCAATGACAATGTCATTCAGCGTGGAATGTTACAAACATTTTATAAATGTTTTAAACAAGACAGATAGTGGAGCACAAACATTGTGTGGAATTTGAGTATAATGGTAGCAATTAAGATGTCCTTATGGATATTATCAAACTCACTAGTGCTCGCTTCATAAAATATACTCGCATCTTAATTGATGGTTTAAGTAATAGTCACATGCTAAAAGAAAAGGTCGCTTTGTCACTTAGAAACTCCATCTTCGCATGACCAGGAGGAAAAACAAATAGCAATTTTCCACTTGAGAAGAGTGCAAGTATTTGAAAATTCAAACCAAGAGAGATATCTCGGAAAGGCTTAACGGCATTAAATTTTATTTAAGATCTATTTGTATAGTAACATTTTGCCAATGTTTTACCAATTATACGGAAGTAATTCAGAACGAAGAGAACTTCACAGGAAAATTAACAGATGTTACTTGTCCTGAAAAATATTTTAAACAATGGTATTTTAATCAAAATTATTTTTGAGAAATCAGGACCTAAATGTAATAAACTGAGAAATAAAGTAATGAAAAGAGTAGTTATTTTATGAAACTTTTCTTGAAAATCTTAGTGTTGCATCTTTGTAATATACCAAGAACTTACTATTGTCGCATAGAAGAACAACGCAACACAGGAAGAGGCAGCATTGGAAAGCGCCGTGCGACGGGAAATGGTGGAAGCTCGGAAGGACAATTATTGTTAGGCTTATCACTCTATGGCTGTTTTTATGTTGTCAAGCAATTTGAGTTAGTTTTCGGAGGCATTTTGGTTCGTGTGGAGAGTTAAATGAAAATGTGTTTGTGTTGCTTGTTATTTAACGGTACTTTTTAGCGTTGCAAGTAAGAGCAAAGGAAAGAAACAGGATTCAAAGGTAGCGTGATTGTAAGATTTTGTTACAATATACAAAGTTTGGTATTCATCAGATTCTTTTTAGATACAATGTTCACAAACACACAGTCACGTGCACGCGTGGACACACACGGGTCTTTTTCTTTCTCTACTGTAAGTAGTAGGAAGTATTCCATTCCACCCAAAAATTCGATGTCCAGATTTCACCGGAAATATGATCTGAGACCCCCTGAATCAAAAAAGGCATTTTTAGAAAATGGTGCGCGCGCGTGTGTGTGCGTGTGTGTGTGCGTGTGTGTGCGCGTGTGTGTGTGTGTGCGCCTGTCAGTCTTTGAACAGCATAACTCAAAAACGAAAAGTAGGTTAAAAACCAAAGTTAGTATTAGAGTTTAATGTCTTTCAAGGATGCGACACGAAGAACTTGAAGAAAATAGCCCCACCCTAAACTACCCTTTACATAAAAAAATTGATTTTCTTGAACATGGCTCTAACGATTTTGATTAAAATGTCACATGTGTGAGATATTTTTATAGAAAATAAATGTATATCTTGAATTTTCTGGCTATAGCCCCTGTAGCCGTATTTACTCTGGACGACTTTTGCATAACTGGTAAACCGTAAGAGAGACCAAATCTTACTGTACAAAAATGTAGGTCTCTCTAAAACACACAATTTATCTCTGAATAACTTTTTTTCGGAGATATTCTTTGATATTTGTGTGAGTTTCGGAAAACTTAAAGCTTTCGTGAAATGGAACATCGTTGTTCATTTTTTGTATGTTAAGCGTGCAAGGAGAACGGAATCTCAAAGCTTTAAAAGATTTGACTCTCGCACAAAGCCTACTGTATTCTAATATTCCCCTTGCACCTACAAGGAAATAAGCAATAAGATAAGTTGTACAAATGTTTATCTCAACTAACACGAAGAAGATACTAAGAGTTTGTAAGAATGGTTAGTACAAGAGTAGAGGAAGTCATGGGAGTGAGCACATCAGATTTTTATATATTAACCGTACAGATTTGACTATCGCTCAAAGCCTACTGTATTCCCGCATTCCTGTTGCACGTGCAAGAAAACGCGCAATAAGATAATTTCTGCAAATGTTTATCTGAACTAACACGAAGATAGAAGAATAAGAGTTTGTAAGAATGGTTAGTACAAGAGTAGAGAAAGTCATTAGAGTGCAATACATCAGTTGTTTTTAAAGAGCTTTGAGTTCAAAGTGTGTATTTCCCGTAAATCTCAGCACAATACTTCCTCTACTGTAAGTACGTAGCACCGAAAGTAAAAAGAAGTTGATAGGACTGTTAAGGATCGGACAAGTTTCCAAACGTATTAGCCTTAGGGCCAAAGCGAACATAAGAGTAATGTGCGTGATATTACCACTTAGCCAGAATGGCTGTTGTCGGCGCTCTTCTAAAAGAGTGGGTTCATTGCATCGCAATTAGGAGAACGGCACCTAAATTATGCGGTCAGCAGTCAGGCACTAACAAGCTTTGCAATATGTAATGCAAAGCGGATAAAGCGGAAAACAGTCACAACAATCTTGTAAGGCTCGGTTGCTTAAAAGTTAATCTGAAGTTGACCAACTGAAAAGGATTTTCAGGCAAATTGGACCTAGAATTTTAGTTGTATAAAGATTGATCTAATTTCATGGCATCTTGATCTAAAATAAAATCTGTCTAGTGAATTTTCTCCAAACAATGTCATGTAACTTAGAAGTAGGAAATAAACAGTACAGCTTTAAATATAATAACGTGACCAAAGGACAATTTCCTTCCGATTACTTTTCCATCACTATTGTCTTTTAAACTTTTACCACAAATACACAGTTTTGATCTCGTCGTTAACACAGTCTGCAGTCTCACAATTTTTACCTCTCATAACCTTGCTCAGTGCTTTTAGTGTCTTTCTTCACTTCCTCTGTCTCTCATGCCCTAATTAGGACGATGTAATCACTCGCGATGCTTATTGAATCTTCTTACAACGACCGATGTGTCTTTCCCGACTACACACACACGGTGTCTCGCACTCACAGACACCCTGACTCACTCATGTCTGTAGCCGCAAACTCTAAAACTCTCCATGACCATGAACCTGCTGGCAGGCTGAGGTTTAGCCTGAATAACCGCAGATAGGAAATTTATAGGAAAGACATTTAAGAGTTGCGTGTTTTTAATTATGGATGGTCTGTATTTAAGAAGGAAGCTTATTGCTCCTTGACGGTTGTAAACCTGCTTCCTGGCCTTCCCATATGGTGGGAATGACGTCACACGGGTCTTTCGCGAACTCTTTCAAATACGCCGGCAACGACATAACCAGATCCTTCTCGCAGGCACCGGGAAAGAAAATCTTTTGTCTAGCCGGTTCGATTGTTAATAGCCACGCCTTCGCTCGTATTGGACTTAATAATTCTTTGTTCCAATAATTGCTAAACTATACCAATAAATGCAATAAATAAGGAAAATACATAACTAACCGTGAATTAAAATCCCCACACTTTGTTCCTTTGAGCTTTTTTCTGAGAAACTGAAATGCATCAGTTATTTCCACTATATGTGTACAGTTTTAAATTACAATATCTACCAATATGTTTTATTCTTTCCGGCTGAAATTTTACGATCTCTTTTGTTTCTTGTTTTCCACCATTTTGCTGAGCCCTGACGAATGCGCAGAAGTTGAAAATCAGGCGATTACTGCTGCCCGGAAGCAGTGATTTTCAGTTGTTTGACATCATCAAACTTTATATTACAAACTAAGTTCAAAGTGGAACTGAAACTCGATGATCTTCGATTAGTTTTAGACAGTGCAATTCTACGCTGATCTCAGTTCATGTTCTGACCTCAGATTAAATCTGATCTCCAGTCAGCGATATTTATGCAAGCGGCCCTAAGTGATGCGCTCCTTATAATAGTTGCTACACAGTTTACAATGCTTACGACTATGAGAGTTAATTTTCATATCCTCTAAAATACGTCCTCAAGGATACTAACCCGCACAGAGGGTAAATGTGTAATAACACAAGACTTAAGCGATTGTGGTCGAGTGGTCAGGATTCCAACCTCTCACCTCAAATGTTCTGGTATAGAGAGGGGAAAGTTTTCTTTAATTAGAATCTTAGTCTTCCCTCCGCAGAGTCTGCAAGTGAAGAGTGTGTTTGAATGTTAAACAAGATTAAAAATGAACGTTAAAGAACCTATAGTCGAGTTATTTCTCAAGTCAAAGCCTTCGATATAAGTATAGCATTTAATTGAGTCTGCAAAGAAGGGGGAAAATAACTCAGCTTTGAAGCTTCTGAAGAAAATAAGCGTATCTAGAAAACTAATTATAATCCTCCAGGAAATTGGTGGAGAAGATACAAATAAATTGTCATTCCTGCTATCATTTCATTGAGGTTAATTTACAGTCCGTGAGTTTAGATGAAAAGGGACGACTCAGAGACTCTGGAACCTACTTAACGTCGAGTGCTTTCCAATGCCAACTGTCACCAACTCTATTTCATTAAAGATAATAACAGCTGAAGCTCTAAGCTGATTGGACTCATCGATCTTGATGCTTGGCCTAAATAGTGCCCAGAGGGAAGCAGTTAGCTTAGTTACCTATGCACTATCACAATTAATGTACAACCTTACTGATCCTATTAAATACTTATTTTATAAAATAATAACTTTATTTCTCTGCAACATTATTATTTTCTGCAGCTATATCGGGCTCACAATGAAAATCTACTTTTACTGTAGTTTAAGGGAAACGTAAATTGAAAATATTCAGTTCAATAGTTACCCATGCTTGTCGACTTTTTGTCTGATGTACATATAACGTGTTTCTAAAGTTCAGTTTAATATATTTCAAAGCTTCTAGATGTTGATTTACGAATAAGGCTTTTGAAATATTTTGGACAAAAATCACTTCACGGTGGAAATTTTGAACCTTTAATATTTATTTTTCACTATTAAACAATAGCCTAATCCTTATAGTTTTCTTCTCCTTTATTTGATTATCTTCCCCGAATGGTGGACTGACACATTCTAGGACTTACAGGCCAGTGCCTAGGGTCAGATGCCAGTCAGGGAGCAGATGAGCCTAAGGACCGCACAGAACGAAGACCCGAAAGCGGGTGGCCAGCCAAGCACCAGGTTTGAGAGCGAGGACGAGGATAAAATGAAATGCAGGCAAAATGGATGAATGGAAAGGTGATAACGAAATCGAATGAGTGGCGAGGGAAACCGGAGAACCAGGAGAAAACCCGCCGAGATGCCGCTTCCTCTACCATGAATACCACATGCAGGTCTCCGGGATCGAACCAGGGCCGCCTTGGTGATAGGCGAATGGCCCCGTCACCGCCACTCTTCTAATTTTTAAGAAGTAATAATGAAATATATAATGTAACTTTTAAACAAAGATGCAAATTCAACTTTAAAAATAAACTGTAACCACCAATTTTTTGAAGTTCGATAAAAAGCATTTTTAAGTTTCTTTGTCGATCCTACAGAAGTTGCCCTGAAACTCTCAAACAGTTTGATTGAAAATCCATTGTGTGAAAAATGCAATGTTAAAAAATGCCGGAAAGTGAAGGGAATTAATCTTAAATTCACTATGAACTCAATAGATTAACTATTCAAATCAGCTTATAGACATTTAAAGTTTTCGAAGATTGAGGTGAAAGGAAAGATTTTTCTTAACGCAGAAATAAAATTACTAATTGTTGTATATGTTTTGAGGAAGTTAAATGAAGGATCCCCTTCAAGTAAATATACAAAACTATTAACTTATTATTTTAAAACCCGAATAGGCGAGTATTCAGACTGATATTTTTACTTTTCATATTTTAGTGAACAAACCCTGACCTTCATGTTTTGCAAGACATATTTGAAATTTTGGAAAATACCTTCTTAAAATTGTTTCCTGTATTTTACTATACTTTTACGAACACGTGAAGGATATCGAATATAAAGATACATTATAATTCAGAGAGTTTGGAAAATGTTCTTAAAGCAAAAATAAAAATCTCATGTGTTGCACTCACATGACTTTGTTTGCTCTTGTACTAACTATTTTAAAACCTAATTCCTATATCTTCTTCGTGTTAGTTTAGATAACCATTTGTAGAAATTATCTTATTGCTTACTACCTTTGCTTATTTCCTTTTATGAGCAGGGGGAATATGAGAATACAGTAGGCTTTGAGCGACAGTCAAATATTTTAAACATTTCAGATTCCGTTCTCTTTGCACGGTTAACATGTAAAAAATGAACAACGATGTTCCATTTCACGAAAGCTTTAAGTTTTCCGAAACTCACACAAATAACAAGGAATATCTCCGAAATGGTTTACTCTACAAAAAAAAAAAAAGGTTATTCAGACATAAATTGTGTGTTTTAGCGATACCTAAATTTTTGTACAGTAAGATTTCGTCTCTCTTACGGTTTACGAGTTATTCAAAGGTCATCCAGAGTAAACGGGACTGCATAAACTATAGCCAGAAAAATGAATAGCGATGTTTTGTTTGACAGAAGTATAAGTACAGTAACACAACTAACAAGGCATATCTCCGAAATGGTTCACTCTACAAAAAAAAAACTTTATTCAGACATAAATTGTGTATTTTAGCAAGATCTACATTTTCTTGGTCTATCTCTTACAGTTTACCAGTTATGCAAAAGTCATAGAGAGTAAATACGACTACAGGGGCTATAGCCAGAAAATTCTAGATATACATTTCATTTTTCATAAAAATATCTCAAACATATGACATTTTAATCAAAATTGTTAGACCCATTTTCAAGAAAATCAAAATTTTCGAAAAATGTTTCATGTAAAGAATAGTTTAGGGTGAGGCAATGTTCAACATTTTCGTAATGCATTCTTGAAAGACACTAAACTTCAATACCAACTTTGGTTTTTAACGGACTTTTCGATTTTGAGTTATGCTGTCCATAGACAGACACACAGACACACACGGACCTTTTTCTAAAAATGCCTTTTTGGATTCAGGGGACCTCAAAACATATATTTCCGGTAAAATCTCGACGTGAGATTTTTGTGTGGAGTACAATACTTCCTCTACTTTACATAGTAGAGAAACTAAAAATGGTGATTTATTGAAGAAATTGTCGAAAATACATTAGACCAATTCCCTTAGGGAGGTTGAAAATACACATAATATTAGCTTACTGTATTTAGAACCCTAAAAGATATTTTGATTTTCACAATTCTATAAAAATCCTAATTTTTATGGTTTACAGCATTTCTCTCAGCTAAATGGAGAGAAAGGGTAAATAAAGGAATGCAGAAGGATGAAGAAGTGTTTTAAAGATGTTTTCTGCAATATGAAGAAATAAAACACATTAGAATTGGTTACAGAAATAATTAGTTAATATTCCAATAAGTAATAATATTAACAAAAAATCGGAAAACATAACTAGCAGTAAAGAAAGCAGTAGATGAAGCTATCGGGGACAAAAGGAAAGTTGCGAGAAAAGCTGGGCTAAACTTATAGAATGATTAAAATTCAGAAGCTGTCAAGCAAATACACGCATTTTATATAAAAATTACACAAAACCAGAACACAGAAAAACAGGAAGAGTTGGTATGAAAGATGGAGAAATAATATGTCAATAACAAGGAAACTGAAGAATGAATTTTGACACAGATTAATAAATTCAATAGAATATCATGTCCATTGTAGGCAAGACATAGTTTATAATTAATGAAACATATTAATGGTGATGAAAAATAACTACCAACATAAATGTAATTAAAGAAAAATGATAACTGAATTTACCCTCAAGGTATAATACTGAAATCCTTTACAGGCCAGGACTAAGTAAAATGATTTTGCAGTGCTCAAATATGGTGGAATAATTCTTAAATTCCGATATCCACATTTAATTATTCTGCTGAATAGTTTCTCTCTTTCTTTTTTAGAAGTGTCACTTCAGTCAAAGCAAACAGCCACTCTTCGCTTGTCTCGAAGTGAGCAGACCTAATTTTTTTGGAGCGTCGTGCGTGGAAACCAACAGACACACAAATTTATCAGAGTAAAATATATTTTATAATTGTGGACATAGTCTTGTTTGGCTGGTGAATTACTTTATAATAGACGTGCATTGGTCGGCAACGTCTCAGTAGAGATAGTGTAAAGATTGAAACTTTTATTAAAAGGGAGAGAAAACTCATAGTTCTATCGGCGGTAAAGCACTGACCCAAAGAGACTGAAGAATTATTAGGCGGCGTGAAGGATTGTTGCTTCAAAGAGTATCATCAACATGTTAGCGACAAAATACTATGTAATTGGGCACCAAAATCGTAGCACCTGCGGTTGGCTAATCCTGCTTCAAAGGTTACCCAAACGTAAAGCAGAATAAATAATTGCTTCAAAAAATGAAGAAACAACGCAGCAACTAAATATTGTGACAAATCAACAAGGTTTCCAAATCCCACTTCTGACACCACTGTAACAAAATGTCAAGTCCACTTAAATTTTCTTGTCACTTTATTTATTTTCTAAATCGAAGCACAAAAACATAGTTCTGTTAATCTTTAACTTAATCTAGAACATAGCATATAACAGCTGCTCCGTCTTATAGTAACTTTGACGCATATTTCACAGTCTACTTTCTCTGTCTCACAAACTGTTGATTTCGATGAAGGGGAGAGAAGAAACACTCCACGTAGTGTTACCCGAGTTTTGTAAACCTACCCGCAAACGTTATTCTGCTGGTTACGTTGCCAAGTTACCTCCAATGCTATTTGCGTTTTCTTTACTTGATGCTAATGTTTGTTAATTCCAATTGTAAAATCGTACTTGTCACTAATTTTATGTCGGAAGTAATTGTAGAAGTAATGTAGAAGCAGATAATCGTCCGCCTAGAAGTGCTGTGAAATCTGCAGAACAAAGAGGTTCAGAGTGACAGTTCTATGCGTAAAACAGATCCTTATAGGATAAATGAATCAAAAAAACCTAAAGTGGACACATTTTTTGTTTTATTGGCCACACTGTCGTTTACTTGCCCCCATACATGTGTGATTTCAATCCCATAGAACTAGTTCTGGCCAAGGTAAAATGAATACTTAAAGAAATGTAACAAATGACATCCTCCATATATAACGCTCGAGGATATATCACTTGAGACCGAAAAAGACTGGTGGGGTTTTTGAAAAATATAGAAAAGCCAGAAAATGATCAGTGGGAAAAAGAGGGAACAGTTGAAAACATCGTTTACGTTTTAGATGCTAAATGTACTCCATAAGCTGAAAATAGCATCTGAATTCCGCTATTTTGAACGAGTTTTATGCTTTATTCTAGCGTGAATATACATTATAAGGTTGATATCACGGTCGTAAGCACTACTAAAAGCACAACTCCTGTATCAGATATCGCTGTATACCTGGAATTGTTTAATGGTGTACAGGCTGGCTGCATTACTGCCAGAGACCATGAGCTGGTGAAAAAACTAAGAAGGTAACCACACATTTCATTTTGAAAATATCTTCTTCATTTTATACCTGTTTTCAGTCCTGTGTCCGTTTGTAACCAACCGCGGCATAATATTCTAGATAGGATCTAATCCATGTTTTAAGTGTTTATTCCATATCTCTGTAGAGAACATGTTTCCGTAAACCTGAGAGGTGTGGCATCAGATATTAAAAGACGTAACACGTGAAGAGGAGGAGTGACTGACCTCACGTTTTATCTACTATGTTGTAAACTTGCTACACGCGACGTCATGCTGTAGATAACCCTTGCTCGGTATTGGACGTCATGAGGGCTCATTCTCTGGCCAAGTAATAAACTGCGTCACCCTCCTGTAAATATTGCCACATGTAGCAGTACAGAGATACTTCCCACGGTGAATATAACAACCAAAGTCATCTGCAAAACTTTATCAATGATATCAGGGGATTTGAACGGATTTCCATTG
Source organism: Tenodera sinensis (assembly GCA_030765045.1). NCBI lineage: Eukaryota > Metazoa > Arthropoda > Insecta > Mantodea > Mantidae > Tenodera > Tenodera sinensis. The sequence goes on from CM060961.1 coordinate 65,116,646, forward strand.
CAATGGAACATTAAGGAATGAAAAGATTGATATAATAAAAATAATATAATACTAAAAATCTGATGTGCTACACTCACATGACTTTCTCTACTCTTGTAGAGTGGTATTTTTAATGGGACTGCCTCCGTAACGTAGGGTAGCGCGCCTGCCTCTGGCGAGGAGGACATGGGTTCGATCCCCGGTACCGGCATGGGAATTTTTCCCCCGCTGGGAGGGTTCGTACGGGGTGCACTCAGCTTCATTAGGTCCCAGAAGGGTTAATTGAGGAGTTACTTGAATAAAGAAGTAGAGGCCGACCATGTCCGACCGTTCAACACTGCACCCCACTCCTGACGCCTGTAGTGGGCAGAGGTGTGGGATGCAGCGGCCGGGGGGTAAGGGCTAAGGGTTAGTTATTTTTATTTTTTGCAGGGGATATGTGCAAATTCTTTAAAATAATAAACAAAATTAGGACCAAGAAATATGATGAAATATAGTAAAATTTTGGTAGCTTAATATACTAGTTGAGTTACCAAGTCACCTACCAAAGTAATGTCAGCCTTGCAAATGAGCTTCTAAAATATTTATAGAACGTATATTTTATATCCAAAAGTAAGTAGGGGATTGTTCTACCCCATAGCGGTAAGTGCCTCTTCTAGAAATTCTCAAAATGTAGTTCGCACAAAAATGTGTTTCTACAAGTTTTAAGTACGATTTAATATACATACAAAACTGATTTTTATTTTTAAAAAAGTCACTAAATCAACTTCATTTTGATTCAACTATATTTACTGAGTAGAATAGCTAAAGATGTGCACGAAGTTTAGTAGAAGAAAACTGTAGAGGTCTAATAAGATGTATTACTTATACCACATAACTTTTATGGTAACATTAGCCGTTGTTCCCGAAATACAGTTATGTATTCTGGTCAAGTTCTCATAGATTGACGTTTCATTTGGTGACCCATTTAACAGCTTAAAAACGTGTTATTTTTCTTTATTGTTCTTTATTTTTCTGTGAACTAAAACAAATTGTAATATTTCCGCATATCTATTTCCGTATTTTTCATTCCATACTACACAATTTAAAGCCATTTATAATGCTTAATCCAATGTGGATGGGGTAGCGTTTTACAGAATGCTGTAATATATAAGGGATGTCAGTGAATTGGAGGCTCAATCCTGGTGAATAAACGATGCAGCATTTTAGGATTACGATGGAACTCTCGCCCACAGTAAAAGTCGGGAAGAGCGAAAACTATTTATGTGTTACAAGTCGCAAGAATTTTTCTGCGAACAGAAATTTATTTTAAGCCTTTTTGCCTTATCTCTGTTAAACTTATATTGTATTTCTCAAATTCCACATTTTTTGTCTATACAGGAACATATAGGAGACTAAAAGGTCCTTAAATGTGTAAAATATTGTCTTTATACACTCATCTTGATGAACAACAACCAACCTCACCAAAAACAAACTAATATTTCAAAAGTATACCGGTTGAAATATTATTCTACTTAAATCTAGGCAATATAGCGTTGATATCAAGATGATCACAATTTTACAATACAAATGACATACTTGACATATTTTATATTTCTTATATTAGTGATCAGAAAAGTTACTTCAAAAGGCTCTAAAACTCAACAGTACAATAGTATTTTGCCATGTCGATATATCAGCCTATGAAATTTTAATAAAATCGTTTAAGAACCGACTGTAAGAAAATAAAATGTAACAAAATGTTCAACTAAGAGGTAGTTTGAAAAGATGGATTTCATAAACAGTCTGCGTTGTATATGGTTGAAAGAAAGACAAATTCAATTGGTATATAACCGTTTTTCGTTTTTTAAGTCGTACTTTACATTCAAAAATTTTAGCTCATTGTCTTCTATAAAAATGCCTGTAACAAATTAGGTTAAATATCCAATATTCAAAGCATGTTCATTCAACGTAAAATGCACATTTTGCATTTTCTAAGATTAGCCTGCAAATTGTAGATGAAATCCTATTCACGCTGCATGATTTTGTATAACTGATAAGAGAGCTAAACACTTGCTTAATGAAGAATTCATGTCTCGCTAATCAATATAATTTATGTCAAATAAAATGCTAACTGACAATAAATAAATAAAAAAATAAAAGTATTTGCGGCATAGTCATTTCCGAAATATTTGCCATTTATTGCTTATAATTTTCGAATACTTGGGCATTTTAATGTGCTGTCATTACTCATTTGTTTCATGCTATGCTGTAATGGAGTGTGGACTTTCAAGGTCAGTAACATTTGCAAAAGTTTATCTCGATTAACATGCAGTGAATAGGAAAATAAACATGTATAAGAATAGTTTTTAAAAGAAATTTAATATAACCTAAATTAAAGTGGGTAGAAAACGTCATGTGATGTAACACATAAGATTTTCTAAATATTTTCGCTATATCTATTAGCCTCAACGAGTTTGGAGTGTTGGAAATCTTCGTGTCATACCATGTTTGCTATTTATTGCATTTTTGGTTTTTAGTTTGTCTCGGGACTATTCTCACACAGAGGGCGAGGGGAGAGAATCTCAAAATGGAAATAATTGAAACATCGCTAATTAGTTTTTTAAACAGAATACGACACTTCCTTTATCTACCATTGGTAAACGGTAAAGTAAAATTAAAAATGTTAAAAAGTCGTGCTTTGCAAATAGCATGCTGCCACATCACCCCGGCATGATTAAAGTTAAATATTTGCACGTCAAATTTATATTGTGTTTACCTTATTCAATCAATTGTAATAAGTATTTTATGAGCAGATTGTGGTTTCCATGATAAACAGCTATCGACTTGTTTCTTTTCACTATTGAAATATCCATTCTTTTCCACATCCATTGATACATAACATATGGGGTGTTGTACATTTTATGCTTCTCAAAATAGCATTTATATAGCATGCTGCAGCTGACGTGCCGTTTTCTGGCTTTTTAGTTTTTTGCATCTGCCCTTAACTTCTTATTTTCTATCTGTAAGCTTCTAGTTTCTCAAAAAACTATAGCTTCTAGGAGGCTCAAATTTTCTGAGCTGCTAGAACACCATATGAAGTTTATGAGCGGAACAGTTTTGCCATATGTTACGTAAACTTAGAAACTACAATGTTATGTATTTTAAAAACTGAACTAATTCTTTAAAAAATTATATATAAACTGCACATTTCACTATAAAATTAGAATTTTGAAGTAACGAATCCACTCATTTGGTTATACACTGCTTTCTGAGTTCACCATAAGTTTAAACTCATTATACTAGAGGCTTCATTAAATAAGTGTATCTAAGGAAACATCAACATGCCAAATTTATTTGTGTATTATTTTACATGGTATTCAATGCCTTTCTTTGGACCTAGAAGTCTGATTTATACATATATTCTACCCCAAATACAGTACAATATGTAATGCGAAAATTATGATTATAGTTGTAATGATTAGGTGATGTTCACATTACAATACTGACGTAGTCTTCACGTATAAATTAGTGTGCTTAACTGCATTGTATGCTTAATAAGGCATAGTGCTGTTAAAGTTGAACATATGGAATAAACAATTAAACGTGTATTTACTGCAGAGGCATTTAAGGTCTGCAATAAACCGACGCTGATGTCATATCTGGGTATGGTAGTGTTCACAAATCTAGGGGTTTAACGGTGTTTATTCACGGAATCTAAGTCTTGTGTTTTCTGTACACGCGCGGGTGTAGAACTGGGTCACCGATATGGCTCTAGTTATCTGGGAACATTCTCCAACGGACGTTATGCCCTCCGGATGATTGCACTTTTTTCCAGTCGAAAAAAGGCAACGAAACCTGGAAAGATAACGTGCAGCGCTCGGCAAGAAATTCTTCTTCTTGCAGCGGCCACTTCCTTGTCTTCAAGCTTTCTGCAATACATTTGGAAAACGGATAAGTAGAACCACGTAAAATAATATTTGTTTAATTATATGACGCAACAAAACGAGAAATATTTATACATGTAATATAGTGAGAAATACACGGTCTTAACACGTGTAATGGTTCACCAAAAAGCCAAAATTAACATTTATTCTCTTTTAGAAATTATTTTGTAAATTTATGTTTGCTTTCCCCTATCGGTGATTTAACCTATCGCTATGAATCTTGGTATAACGTCCCTACAACTCTTAGGCATCTTAATTCCTTACCCAAATTCGGGAGAAGGACATACTATATCGTTAGAAAGAAGCCTATGAGCCAGCCTCCAGTGGATTGGGCAGGTCGCCGCTGAGCGCCTTCTGACTGGGTGCTCAAGCCATTAACTGAGGAAACTCTGCACGTCTCTATCGTCTGCGTTGATCACTCCCTCAGCTCACACGTCTCCTGAGATCATTATTCTTTTAAGGTTAAAATTTTTAAAATTATCTCTACCATTCTTCGTGGGGGCGCACGCACAATAGATCTAATCGTACAGTCGAGGTACCAGATGCATCCTGCGTATACCTAGCTCCATCAATCTCTCAACAATGGGACACAATATCATACAATACAGATATTTCACTTGTTATTGACTTTTGTGAAACTTTTTGCACAGGAAAGGTTTATATAAGAAACACATTGTTTATCCACAACAGCCATATCATTTTGTGACAGTCGGCATCATTCTCCTCCTTTCCCCCTCCAACTTCATGTCTTAATGATGGTCAGGTTTTACAGCGACAGAGTGCTAATGTAGAATAGAAGCTCCTTGGAACATAGGTAAACCGAAGAACAAAATAGCGGGATGGATCAAACCCAACAACATGACAGATATTTTAGGAGTAATGTATGTGTACGAAAACTGTTAATGTTATCTTTCTTTTATGTTAACGTAAAAGTCAGTGTAGCTCGTGTACTTAAGTTGCAACTGTCAATGCATTTTGTTGGTTTGTCATAATATCCTGCTGTGTACTTCAAGTAATGATAAACGATGGACCGTACCCACAGTGTTATGGTAACGTTGCAGCCTGTGGTGCCAGGGAAGAAGGATTCGTGTCTATTGCATGCTTACGCTGCTAGGTGTCCTGATCCTGACCTTGAGTGCCTTTGTGCTAGAGGCAACCCAGACCCAAGCCTTTGCTATTGCCGGCGGCGTTGGCTAGCGTCACATTATAATTATATTACTATTATCATTATTTTCATTATCATCATTATTATTACTATTACTGTTATTAGTATTGTCATTATTGTTGTTATTGTTATTACTATTATTAGTATTGATATTATTGTTATTATTGTTATTTATTATCATTAACAATATCATTATCATCGTTATCAATGGCATTATTATTATTAATCTCATCACCTTCGCCTGTTCCGGTCTCACGTTACTCTCCATCTCCTTGTTGGTCTTCCGACACTACTTCTTCCAATCGGATGGTATATACTCATAACACAGCTTAGAGAAATGTTTTTCTTTTCATTTATAGGAAGAATATTTAATTCGCTTCTTATTTGTGTGTTTATTATAACTGTTGCTATTATTACTATTATTGTCGCCACCGCCACCGCCACCACTACTACTATATATAAGCTTAATGACAAAATTATGAATTACAAACGAAACTATACTCAGAATGCAGAATCATAAGCCGGCAAAACACCCAATGCAATATCAGCCCATAGGAACAAGGGATGTTGGAAGACCTCGATGCCGATGGGAGGATGACTTCTGAGCCCCAAAAGGCCAATTTAGCCTATATTGATTAAGATGATGATTATGCTGAATTTAATTTCGTAGTAAATACAAACCTAACTATTGACTTTTTGAACACTGCTTTAAGAGCCACGATGCACAAGATGTAAACGCACAATGAAAGAAAGAAGCAAAAAGCAGAGATGAAAGGAAAGCATATGCATGGCTCTCCTAGTAACTAAAATAGAGGAAACAAAAGAGAAGACAAGACTTTCTGCTACTTCCATCTTCCTTCGAGTAGCAGAGAGCGCCACTTCGAACCCAATTTTGCGGCCTCCCGTGGGCTTGTGTGCGGAAGGAAAAGGGAGGGATTCTAACAACAGAGCCACAAAATCCTTCGAGAAACGGGAACATGGAGAAATTGGAGCACTCTGGAAGGAGAAATGTTTCAAAACCAGGGCACCTAGATGAAGTGATTGTTGGTAAGTACTTCGTGGTGCAGGGCTAAGTAAAGTCGAGCGTGTAGGAAATTAAATGTGACACTACAATATTTAGGTTAAATTTACTGACTTTCTCTACTCACTCCTCTACAAGCTATCCTTAAAAAATTATAATCTTCTATCTGTTTCATGTTAATAGAGATAAGCATTCGCAGAAATTGTTTTAATACATATTTTGTTGTGTGTAAAAAGTGAGGGGAGGATACAGTAGGCTTAAAGAATACATTAATTTGAGTTTTATTTATGGGCATCCTTTACTGATGTGGTTTTAGCACCATATTGGTCGTAAATGACAGCCTAATTTTGCTCATAGGCCTTTTTCATATGTCATACACCTACGATACTGGGCCACAGGTTTTAATTCCCTTCCGACGGAGGCCATGGTTCGAAGATGCTATCCTAACCATCTAATTAAGGTATTGAAAAACATAATGAACAACAATCAATATAAACATAATTCAGGGGTCTCAAAACATATATTTCCGGTGAAATCTCGACATCGAATTTTTGGGTGGAATACAATACTTCCCCTACTTACCAGCAGAGAATGTAAAAATGAATAGCTATGTTCCATTTGACAAAAGTATATGTTCTCTAAAATATAGAAAAATAACGAGGAATATCTCCGAAAGGGTTCACTCTACTGCAAAATTTATTTAGACATAAATAGTGGTTTAGCAAGATCTAAATGTTTGTATAGTAAGATCTGGTCAAGCTCTTATGGTTTACCAGTTATGTAAAAGTCATCCAGAGTAAATAGGACTACAAGAACTATAGCCATAAAACTCAAGATATACATTTCATTTGTAATAAAAATATCGTAAGCATATGGCATTTTAATCAAAATCGTTGGAGCCATTTTTAAGAAAATCAAAATTTTCTATGTGAAGGGTAGTTTAAGGTGGAGCAATTTTCTTCAAAATCATTGTGTCGCATCCTTGATGGACATTACACTTAAATACCAACTTTGAATGTTAAACGACTTTTCATTATGCTGTCCACAGACTGACAAGTCTGGTGCCGACCTTTTTCTAAAAATGCTCTTTTGGATTCAGGGGGCCTCAAAAATATCTCGACATCGAATTTTTGGGGGGAATACAATACTTCCTCTCCTTTACTAAGCGTAGTAGAGAAAGTAAAAAAAATCTGAAGTGACAAAGAAACCTGATGACATATTTTGAACCAAAACCCCAAAATGAGGGGAAATCGGCATTCAAAATTAAAACATTTTGTTTTCAAATGCAGAGCAGTGTAGTACTATATCATATATATTTAGGGTGCCACTCTGAGCTCTTAGGTTTGTAGAATGCAATTAAGAAAGCTGTCGTACTCGAATTCTTCACCTTAATGCGTTTAATAACTCATGGTGATAGCTATACTTCATGATTTAAAGAACTCTATTAACACATCAGGGCTGCGGGGGAGGACTAAATAGGTCTTGCTTGGCACGTTCATTAAAGTGTCAACCCGTTTCTGAAAGAAGCACACATTCCCAGAGTTCAAGGAATGGGTTTCTGTGTTGCTGTAATTAATTTGTGACACGGGTGTGTACAAGAATTGTAAATACCAAACCGTTCGCCTTCTATAGGTATTGTATGGATTCGTATGGAACAAAATAATTAGGTTTCCCTCAGTTCCTGTAGAACATCTGTGTATCAATTTAGCAACAGTAAAGTTCAAGACATTTGGAATAAATGGAGAGTTAATACATCAAATTACTTACTGAAACGTTATTAAATTGTCTACTATTTACTGGAAATTCTGTGTTTCTCAATTAATAGAAGGCTTATCACGTATTAGTTCGAGAATTTCAGCACTAGTTTAACTTAAAACTAATATTTTAAAGATGTTATTTGGAGGTTGTTCTAAGATTACGCTATCTCATCACACATCTTTAAAAGATATTAAATTCTTAGTAAATTTACTTTCATATTAATAATAGAGATCAGTGTATATTCAGTACAAATTGTAATTATCGAAAATGTTTAAGCCTGTAATTTATACGTATAGCAGATAAATAATTTAGTGGGAGCATTTAAGTATCAAAATTTTCATAAAAAATATTTTTCCACGTTATGCTAAGATTTACGCGTTTTTAAACTAGAACAGCGCATAAATAGTTTAGAGTACATATAAGTTCCCACCAAGTTTTGACAAATCGAGAAACACCAAAACAAAGAAAAAAAGCTATCAAAGCAAAATATTTTAAAATTCTATCTGTCCCATATTTTGTTACGATCGTACAACGTGAATATGTAACTTGCGTGACCAACCTTAGCTTAACTTATTGCGAGCATTTACGTCATAGAGTATCATGCCAATGTAAATTGATCACCGCTGAATTCAGATGAGGGGTTAATCTCGAAGGCTGAGTCAGCTTACATATTATCCGGAACCTTCATACACAGGACTGTCAAATATAAGAACAAACAGCAGTATTCACATTTAATCAGATATGTTATGTTCCAGTTCTACTGCTGCATTCATCTGCTGAGCGACCAAGAAAATGTGTGCTCGTGAAAAATCTAACATATGCTTCAGCAACTACCTTCTACGCTACTATTTACAGGAAAGAAAAACAAGAAGAAGAAGAAGAAGAAGAAGAAGAAGAAGAAGAAGAAGAAGAAGAAATGTTATAGTTTATGCTCGACTATGTCATAATGTAACGGTTACACAGTGCTGTAATGGACTTCATATGCACCAGTTCATAACGATACTGCTATCCACCAGTCAAAAGTGCAACTCAGAATAACGACACTGCTATCCACCAGACAAAGATGCAAAAGTTCATAACGATACTGCTATCCACCAGTCAAAAGTGCAACTCTGAATAACGACACTGCTATCCACCAGACAAAGATGCAACTCAGAATAACGACACTGCTATCCACCAGACAAAGATGCAAAAGTTCATAACGACACTGCTATCTACCAGTCAAAGGTTCACCTCTTCATAACGACACTGCTATCCACCAGTCAAAGGTCAACTCTTCATAACGATACTGGTAAACACCAGTCAAAGGTGCTCCTCTTGATAACGATACTGCTTACCAATTATAATATCCGCAGATAGTAAAGAATGTAATACAGACTCCCGTTTGCACAGATTCCCATGCACCCGAAAGCGATACTATTGAGTCCCGTATATGAATTAAACCTACTGTTTATTTAATAATTAAGCTTAATATTATAAATATCGTTCTAATAAGCTCAGTTTGTGTCCCTTAAAGCAACAATTTACTGATAAGTTAACGATATTCCAACTGAAGGGTCACTAAGGATTATGACGATGTGTAGCATAGACTGGCTAATTGTCATCGCAGAAACGGAAGCAATTTGTAGGATATATTTTTGCAATAAATGTTTTTTTTTTTTTTTTTCTGTGATGCATCACGTGCCATTTCATTGAGATTAATCTCGCAGTTTTACATAAATAATGTAGTTTTAATACACAACTGTAAAACATTGACTTAATCTAATCATCTTGCTACAGTCTAAAATTATTATATGACGCAACGAGAGCATAATACGAGCAGTTAAGGTGCGAGTATATTTTATGAAACGGGACACAAGATTTTGTGGATGATTTGAATAAATCTTCCTCTTCAAATAACTTTAGGAAAACTAGTTACACACGTAGGGAAGCCTTGTATTAACTCCATTTTCGAGATAACCTGATATAGAAACTTCTGAGGCACGACTGGCATTGAAATTGCAGGCTAGCAGAAATGGTGGTTATTTGCGTGGTAGAACTTTTATGAAATGAAACGCTTTCCCGTGTTGCATAAAATGAACATTAGCATTAAGATAAATAATAGTTACCGTGCTGATATCTACGCCGGGAAACAGAGCTGAGCACTCACCTACGTTAATGAACGCTCCCCTTAGGGAACAATGGGTTATATGGAAACAATCACTATTGTGTGTCGTTCAGGGCCGCAGATCCTTCGTTTTCTGGCATTCAAGAATATTCCGCTTCTAGGAACTTTCTCATGTGTGCAGGCACGCTCGTGCCCAGAGGATAGTTATGGCGTGGGCCAGTCAGAGTTAAACGTTTATCAAGCGTTCAATGGACAGTGACTGTGAATAGTGCCAAGTACAGTTCAGTGTGAGCTGTGATCCGGTAGGTACTAAGAGCTGTGCTAAACCGAAATCTCCCTAAAGTTGCCTTCGATTGAGCACCGCTGAATTAGAGTATTTCATTCATATTAACTGTGAATACTACGAAAATACAAACACACACACACACACACACACACACACACACGCACGCACGCACGCACAATAACACTAAAAGCTGAACTAACTCCCGACAGCTCACAGCTGTAACTCACTGCTGTGCTCGTTGCTTCGCGTCCTTATATAGCGAGGATGACGTAACATCGAACTTCTACAAATACGCCGTTTGCTGGACACTTCTCGAATAATCCGGAATACCACTTTTGGATCTGCCACTCTGATTTTTATAACGTGTTTACTCGCGTGAGGCAGCCTGGTCTTGATCTTTTTGGAGACACACACCGCCAATGGGTTGCGGCAACCTGGCCCCGTTGTAAGCCGCGGTCGGCGTCACAATACCTAAGTTAAAGATTTTTTACTGCAAAGCCTTTTCATACTATCAACATAAGCTCCCTATACAACTAATTCAGGAGGAGCTGTTAGAAAGCAGAGCAGGTTTTGTTGAAGTTTCCAGCTAGTCATTGCTGTATTTTTAGCGAGTCAATAAATTTCACTCGACATGAACAATTGCCAGTTATAGATATGAACAGCGAGCAATAAACCAACACAAGCAATGCATCTTCCTTCAGAAATGGCGCCTAAAAGCTATAAAAAGTTATTTTTAGCTGTTTATCGCCAATGCATTGTTAACGGATGTCGATTACCAGGACAATGGACCATAGCTAAATCGAATTTCAGCCCAAGCTCAAAATATTTACTGGTGACAACGGAATGTAACGGAATGCGATAAAATATTTCCGCATGAGGGGGCCTCACTCTCATCAATTACTGCCAGGACAACGTCGCTACGTGCCCGTGGGCGATTCACCACACAATACTCTGTCAATATGTGCATTGTTCTGCCGATCACAAGCCATTAGTCACTACCATTTGGTTGTAAGAGACGGAGATCCAATTTCTCTTACTCGTTTGCTTGGCCTTAATATCACGACACAATCGTCTGAGGTCATACACATTTTATTTCATTTACTGTTCTTTCAGCTCGGCTGTCAAATAATAATTCACAACTGAAAGGCAAAGAAAGAATACAGCAATAATACGATTCTTCTTGTTCACCTCTCTTCATGTGGCATTCCGTTCTATTGTCCTGATGGGTCATCTAGTATATTTGATTTGAAATCGCATGACTTTCCCTATCCAGCTTTTATTTAAGTGATAAGTTTTACTTTCTCTATCACACTCAATGTTTTTTGTAGTATTTAGCGTCCGCTTTTATACTACGGCATCTCAGGCAGTGGCACTCAAGTATTGCATCCCAATCAAAACTTCAATATCAATATGTCACCGCAAATACGCCGTGAACTGATAGAAGTGGTAATTGAAACTTTGAAAAAACTGTATTTATGTGTGTGTGCGCACAAACGAACAATTGGAGAAGCACCAAATATCATTTTTGAGCAGATTTTCTAGAAAGTTCCCGCACCACACACTACTCATTCATATAAAAATGTTGGGTTAGGTTTCAATTTTTATAAAAATACCATAACAAACTGCTGTGAGTTTGTCGCGTAGATGATGGTGTACTTCAGCGCCGATCGACTAGCAGATTAAAGACATAAAGATAAAGAGATAAAGCTCTCACACGAGATAAATCCCAAAGTTCTATAGCAAGAAAATGAGATGTTTTCAAGAGGTTTCATCCCCAATGCCCCGCGAACAGCTCATGTGACTATTTTATTGGCGAGCACGGTGGGGACATGAGTTATCAAGGCGGCGCCGTGGCCGAGCGGTTAGCGCGCTCACCTACCACCTAGGCGGCCCGGCGAAGCGACGTCAGGGCGGGTTTTCTCCGGGTGCTCCGGTTTCCCCCGCCATCTCATTCCACCGGTGCTCCATCTTCATTCCGTGTATCATCAGTGTCACCGCCTGCGGTGCCGTAGTAGTAAAAGCGGGCGTTAAACACTACAACAACAACAATGAGTTATCAAGTTAGATTACCCGCTCAGTTCTGCTCAGCATGTAAGAGAAGCAAAGACAGAAAAGCGAGCAACCGGAAGAGAAAATAGGGGTCCTGTGTTCGACACTGCAATGAGTGAAGTGGGAGGAAGAAAAAGCTGCTTTGCACATAGCTCATTGAACAATTATACGCAAATAAAATAAAGGTAAAAGACAGTGAAAATTAAACTAATTGATTTGAGTTACTGCTTAAAAACTAATAGTTGAAGCGGCAACGAAAATTAAAACAAATGAAAATAAAACATTTCTAATGAATTTCCATGATTAATAAAGCAGTGAGCTATTCTATATCCTGCAAAAAGCAAATATATTTTGAAGTTAAAATGATTTCTAGTCAAACATTTAGCTTAACGTACCATGAATAGAATAAACACTTTTATTTGACTACTATAATATATAAGAAAGTATCTGAACATGTAATAGGTACACAATTTCAGGAGTGCGATGCATCAGATGGTTTACTTTCTCTCCCTCTTGCAGACAATGTAGGGTGATTTCGCATTTTCATTGAAAAATACAATATCGATGTTTCAGCAGAAATACGACGTTTTGAATATTTTGAATAGGGAAAAAACAAGAGAAAGTACACAAACAAAAGAAAAGATGTTCATAGAACGTTCTTTCGCATACTAATGGGTGGAAGGGTGGCTAAAAGCTCTTACGCATTTCACTCACATGACTTTCTCTGCTCACTATTGTACAAACTCTTCTTAAAAACTCTTATTCTTTTATGCACATGTTAATGGAGATAAACATCGCCTTTTTAAATGCGCTTGTAGATACAATGAGTTTAAGGGAAAACAAGGGCTTAAGTATAGCCAAATATTTTAAAGAGCTGGTCGCTACGTGATGATTTTTGAATTTACATTATCTTTGTATGGCTAAGAGAGAAAAGTAGGTAAACTAATTAAGACCTGGTATTTGAGGAAAAATTAAGTATATGAAACTGCAAACCAATAACAAAGAGATCTCGGAAATGATTAGATCAAAAAGATGTTTTGTATAACTTGTGTACTTTAACGGGAGATACATTTTTACTTTCTCTACTACGTATGGTAAGTCAGGGAAGTATTGTATTCCATCCGAAATTTCCATGTCGAGATTTCACCGGAAATTTACGTTTTCAGGCCTACTGAATCCAAATAAAACATTTTTAGAAGAAGATCTTGTGTGTGTCTCTCTTTCTATTTCTCTCTCTCTGTGTGTGTGTGTGTGTGTTTGTGTGTGTGTGTGTGTGTGTGTGTGTGTGTGTGAGAGAGAGAGAGAGAGAGTGTGTGTGTGTGTGTCAATTTGAACAGAATAACTCAAAGATGACAAGTGTTTTAAAAACCAAACTTTGAATTTAAATGTAATGTCATTCAAGGATGCTACGCGAAGATTTTGAAGAAAATTGTTGTACTCTAAACTACCCTTTTCCATGGAAATTTTTCGAACATTTTGATCTTCTCAAAAATGGCTCTAATGATTTTCATTAAAATACCGCATGTTTAAGATTTTTTTATACCAAATGAAATGCATATTTTGAATTTTCTAGTTATAGTCTATGTATTCCTGCTTACTCTTGATCACTTTTGCATAAGTGTTAAACCATATGGGAATAGACCAAACATTACTGCACAAAAATGCAGAGCTCGTTAGAACACAAATTATGTCCAAATGCACCTTTTGTGGAGTGAACCCTTTCGGAGACATTCCTTGTTATTTGTGCGAGTTTTCCAATACTTAAAATTTTCTCAAAAAGGAAATCGTAATTCACTGCTTTATCTCTTGGTCGTGCAAAGAGAGTGGAATTTCAAAGCCTCCATATAGCGACCAGCTTTAAAAGATTTGACCACTGCATTGGTAATTTTAAGGATTTGTTTAGAATTTGTGAGTTTTAGGGCGCTCAACTTCTAGGTCATCAGCGCCCTAAATAGATTCAAGGTAATAGCTAGATATAAATCTCACTCAAAAACAAAAATACTAGCAACAAGGAAAATAGACACATAAACGCAAAACAAACAGTGGCAATAATCAGATATAAAACAAGGTGATAAATATGTCAAAAGGCATAAACAAATATCTAAATTTTTAAATCCTCAAATTGGCATTACAATTTCCTGGTTATTTTAAGCCACAGTGCAATGATATGCCACTCCTTTTACTAAATAACATTAACAAAAAACCAAAACAATGACGTAGAAAGGAAATACATGTTTACACTTTCGAGCGTACTGACTAAAAGAGAAAGAGGTAGTGAGTGTATTCGGTATGTCATACAGACCTCTTATCATGATTGGTAGGCATATCTCATTGGCTAGAGAACGACACGCCTTGAAGAGGTTGAAATCTACGGGTAAAACTTGATGAGCACCCAGGCTAGCGAAATGTATAACATGTATGGGTGAGAAGATTTTCAGGGGATGCAAATTAAAGCTTGAACGGTATTTATTAAATACATAGCGAAGCAGAACTTCGTAAGAAAAACGTAAACAGAATTGTATTCTCACATTAATATCAATTTTTGTTGCTGCATCGTAGAAGTAAAAATAAATAAGTGAGTGAGTGAATGAGTGAATGAGTAAATGAGTAAATAAATAAAAAATAAACAAACAAAGAAACAAACAAACAAATAAAAAAATAAACAAACAAAGAAAAAAACAAACAAACAAAGAAAAAACAAACAAACAAACAAAAAACAAACAAACAAAGAAAAAAACAAAGAAAAACAAACAAACAAACAAATAAATAAATAAATAAATAAATAAATAAATAAATAAATAAATGCTTACATAAGTTAGCAAATAAATAAAGCATTATTTTTCCCCCTAACTCAAATTATTATTGGTTAATTTACGTTTACTAATCTATTGCTTATCATATAGTAATACAACAGTTATGTAGACAAAAATATGACAATTTTATTGCCATGATATGTCTGTCGATGTCTATATACGTATAGATATATTTATCTCTAGTTTTTGAACATGATTAGTCAATTATAACAAACAGCTTAATTTATTTAATCGTAGAGATCTTTATTCTCAGGGATATATGACATAAATCATAAATCATTACACACAAACGTATATATTCCACTGGTTCTAATTAGTATTGCTGTTTCCATTTGGTTTCAAATAGAGGTTTTAAGTACCTATATAATACAAATTTTCCTCCTCAGCATGTATATATGACAAGTGTTGTGTGTGTGTGTGTGTGTGTGTGTGTGTGTGTGTGTGTGTGTGTGTGTGTGTGTGTGTGTGTGTGTGTGTGTGTGTTTAGAAATACGCATTGCTGGATCACTTTCAGAAAAAGCAAAGACATCAACCTCCCCTCCTTTACCCCTACTGTGTCCATCACCCACTCTGTGATAGGTAAGGTGAGGAACACGCCTCAAAAGGCCTCAGGAAACGATACAAAATCTTCGGAAATCTTTGGCGTTTTTTGTATCTATAAGGAAATATCTAATAAAACCATTTCTTTAAATGTTTTATCTCCATTAACATGAAGTAGATCCAGGAACAAGCTTTTTAAAGGATATTTTTTGTTAAAAAAGAGAGAAAGTCATGTGAGTGCACCTATCACTGATTCCTGTTTTCTAGCATAACCAAGTGTAAGATAATATCGGATGGCCTCATTCTTCGCTTCAACATTAAGGGAAGCCCTGTGCAGTAAAATCTAGACAAGCTAGATTGGTTTTGAAAGGTCGCCATTCTGTGCTGAAGGTTTTCCACATGAGATTTATGCAGGATCTTTAATTCTCTTGCAGAAGCGGCACATTTATCACAAACATTTTTCTCGTCATCTCAATTGGAAAAATGTCACTGGGATATTTCTCTAAAGCTGTTGTGGTGGCACAGTACACAAAAAAATAAATGAAAGCAAACAGTGCTCTTATAAAGATAGCTTGCACTTACACAGGTTGGAGAGTCGAGGAAAAAGAAAGCAGGTTTGCTAGCACATCAAACGAAGTCTTAAAAGTGCTAAACACGACGTAAAACTGCACTTTTAGTAGGGTATAAAGTCAATTTAAATTCAGTAGGAGTGGGCGGTAAGGATTTATTTCTACTTTTCAGTAAAAGTGAAACGACAGAGAAAAGAAAGCGCAATAAAAACAAGAGACGGAATAAATCACTCACCATTCTATCTCTCAAGTGAAAAAAGGAAATAAAAAATCTGATGTGTTGCACTAAGATGACTTTCTCTACTCTTGTACTATTTTTACAAACTCTTATTCCTTTATCTTCTTCATGTCAATCGAGATAAAACAGTTACAAAAATTATCTTATTGCTGATTTTCTTATAGGTACGAGGGAAACATGGGAATACAGTAGGGTTTGATCGATAGTCAAAGCTTTGAAATTGCGTACTCCTTGGATGGCCAAGAATTCAGCTGGTGCTGTAGCCGCCTCTGTGCTGTACGTCACTGCCTGGGATCGCTGCCGGTACCCCTGATTACAGGCTCTGCTCCTGACGGCTCCGTTGATTTGCATGGGATTAGGTAATGTGATTTTAGGTAGGTATGGGTCGGGCACGTAAGTCTTCTCAGGCCCGAGGTAGGATAACGATACACACTGTACTGTTTTTTTCTGGTTTATTTCACAACGCCTAAATGCCTCGAAGAAAGACAAACCTGGGCGAATTTCTGTTATTCTGTGTTAATCTATCCGCATCGTCGCATCCTTATGCTAATCTTGAGCACTTTCGACACTGCGATGTCTTGGCGCGAAAACTGAACCTCCGTTGGCCACAGTCTCCCCCTTGAAAACTTCACCAGAACAGACCCTCGGTCCTATTGAATTTCCAGTATTTATGTTTTTCACCCACGCCACCTCCTGCCTGTCCCGTTAGGAGGGAGGGCAATGTTTCTCCAGCTGTAACCTTGGGCGGTGTCAATACAATTCACAAAAGATGTTTGTCGTCTGTCGATTTCTCCTACACAGAGATGCACCCAGGTTCACACATTATAAGAGGCAAATGAAATTTACAAGTTTTAAACATACAAAACTATGCTTAAATCTATGTGGCTGAGATTACATTCTGTTCTTATAATTATAGTCATATATACATTGAAGTTCTCGTTTCAACATGAATAACCACCTTTCATTTGAGAAAAGTTCAAGTAATGCAAAACTCACACAAAAACAAGGAATATCTCCGAAATTATTCACTGCACAAAAAATGCATTTAGGCATTTAGCTTTATACCTATGTGTTTTAAGGAGATCCACTTTTTTGTATATATCAATATTTGGTCTATCTCTTACGGTTTAACAGTTATACTAAACTTATCAAAAGTAAACAGGACTAAATAGGCTATAACCAGAAAATTAAAATTATACATTTCATTTGCCATAAAAATATCTTAAACATATGGCATTTTAAACAAAATCGTTAGTCATTTTTAAGAAAATCAAGACTTTGGAAAAAATTTCCAAGAAAAGGGTAGTTAAGGCTGGAGGAATTTTCTTCAAAATCTTCTTGTTGCATTCTTGAAACATTGAACTTAGGTAGCAACTTTTATTTTAACTGAGTTTTCGTTTTTGAGTTACGCTGTTCATAGGCAGACACACAGACACACGATTCAAGGGCCTAAAAACTTATTTTCGATGAAATCTCGGTATCAAATTTTGGACCGAATACAATACTTCTACTTACTATAGCAGTAAAAAAGGTACAAAGGACAAAAAATAAGGAAGGAAAAAAATAAGAAAGGAGAAAGAAAACGGAAAATCAATTTCCTTATCTAAAATAAAAGTAAGTAAAGGTAGAATTGCACTGAAAAAGTCAATGCCATGAATAACATTGGAGCCACAGTGTCCATCCGGTGGCTATAACCAACTGAGTTACTGTGGAAACATGCGCGCACGACATTAAATTCTCCTATTGATTCCCATTTTCTCCCGGTAAACCACAAATCCGGAAACCGGAAGATCCTAGGTACCAATTATGCCCATGACATTAAATTTTTCAACTTGATTCTACTTTCCCTACATTCTTTCTTCTTTCCCTGCATTGTCCTACACACGGTTTATACGACAGAACAATTCATTCCAATGGTTTAGCTTACGTGATTTATCTTATAGATCCCCGAAATTAATCCTCGTATGTAAAACTCATTACTAAAAAAACCGAGCCAGATAGCTCACATTCTGGAGATCATGGGTTCCATTCCTGCGGCCATATTCTTGACCCATGGTTTTCTTTTTCGGTTTTTTCCGCATCACCAGGCAAATGTTGGGAAGCACAGTTACATACATCCCTCAAATTTTCTATCCCTCAGTTTTCTTTTAGCTTAATTTCAAACACATCTTTCAGGGTCGGAAATAAAGTTGGTGGGCGAGTTTGACGCTGCTGTTCGAGGACTTTGCGAACTGTAACTGTTGTTGCCGACTGATGGGTGGCGCTGAATCGTGGAACCGGCGGCTGCTTGGTGAGCCCTGGTGTCCAGATGAAGAATCTCCAGCATACGTTTGGGATCATTGCACTACTGGTTCTGCTCGCTAACACACGCTCCCACTTCATCCCTTCCTCCATATCCCCTCCGTAAATACTCTAGGAAGAACTAGAAAATACGAACATAGTTTACTGTCCCTAAGAGCAAACGAGGGTTTACAGCAGCCCAGTATCTTCTGTTTTTGTGTTGATTCCTTCGCAGCTCTTTGACATGTGTCACACGAATAGTCTGTTCCCTGGCTCAATTCGACGCAACAATTTCGTTGGAGAGTTAACTAAGCGTCTTCGAACATTAATTATCAACAGTGTCTGAACTCAAATATGGTCGATGTTGTCTCCAGCTTTCTTCCTGCCGATAAAATTGTCTTCGTGGAGCATACCGCACATTGAATTCTCTTCGGAATTCCTCTTGTGTTAATTTGTCTTCCAATACATTTTCACAATAAAACACGCTCTGAAAGACAGTGCTGCATGCTTCTGTTATGACTGCAAACTAAGGCTGTCAATGTTAGTAACAATGTCAACATTTGCCATCAAAATCAACAAAATACGCAATAATAGCTAGTGGTACTGATTCTTCTAGAGCCATTAAGATCATTAAAACAAATCTCACACCTTTTAGAGGAAAGTTATGGCCCATTAGAGCAGTTCAAGTTTATATGGATCACGCTGTATAACGCATATAAATTTACTCTGAAGTTTGCATGAATGTATTAGTTTTCACGGAATATAAGTTTGTATATTACATTGCAAAGACTTGCGAAGACATTGAAATTATTGGCTGCTGCTCAGTTAGGACATACTCATGGTGGGTGGAGGACAATGTCATCCAAATTTCTAGAACAGCACGTTGTTTATCTCAGTTGTCCACGTACAGCACCGTTTGCTTTTAGAGTTGATGTTGCTGGACCCAGAGTCAGTTTCACGTACCCGTGCACATTCAGTTAGCCTATGGTGTAGTGCAGGCATGCGCAAAGTCGGCTTAACTGGACCACTCGCGTTCTCGCCTTACTCCACCGACTAATTCTTCGCATAACTTGCTGCTCATTCAGTGACGAGTATGGCTGTTTCATGGAGAGTGGTAGAGAGAATTTGTTATAAGTTATAAGAACAGGAATGTTTGTTGTCTAATACGCGGATTTTAGTTTGCAAATATAAAGCGCTACAACACCAAACGCCACTTTGATCAGAAGCATAAATCAAACTTTGGTGGTCTTACAGGTATTTATTTACTTTTTCAAAAGATGCTTTCTGAATAAACGAATTTGGAAACTTATATTGGGGGCTATATGATTCCGCTTTTTAGGGGTTTAGTTCCTCCTTAGATCATTGAATATAAAATATATTTCATGTTTAAAAGTGTGTACACAATATTAAGTTTAAAACGAAACGATTCGTGTTTATCAAACAGTTTTAAAACATTTTAAGGCGAAATAGCAATGGAATTTTACTGCTTTATTTAATGTGAAAGAGAAACAATTTAATATGTTAATCATAAAGCAGCCTAAGAATATTATGTGCATTAGATAAAGGAAGGTTATTAACTTGAACATTATATAATTTGCCTAACCACAGTAGGTGATTATAATAATCACTGGTCGACAAGATTTTTTTCACAAGAAATCTGAATAGTGAATCTAGTGCATTTTTTCATCCTGAATTCAGATATGTAGTCAGAATTTTCCCATCAGGCATAGTTTTTCTGTGAAAGCTACTCTTCAAAATATGATTTTAGCGTTTTCTTTGACCTGTCATAGGAACCTTTACCTCATATGTAGCTATTTTACTCAAGCCGTATTTATTGAAATTATTTGTAATATCACGCAGAAGCACCACAAAACAAGACTGTGCAGGTTCATTCATGTTTGGACATGCTCAGACCTGTCTGGCATTGTGATGTGTCAGTATTGAGCTGACTGTGACATTGTTCACTAGTGAAATATTTCCTTCCTTTCTGTTTAGAAGTGTATTGTGTATGTTGTGCATGTTGTATTTCAGTGCTTAATGTTTTCATCATGCCAAGAAAGTGTGTAAATCATGCAGATAATTTCTGCTATATTTGTGGTGAGCTGACCTTCAAGTCTCAGAGGCGAAATATGACCCCACTTGTAAAGAAGTGTTATCATCTTTACTTTGGCTGTCAAGTTGGTGATTTTGATAAGAGCTGGGCCGCAAATACATGCTGTGTTTCGTGTGTTAAACTGCTGACTGGGTAGAAAAATGGTACACATCATATGCCATTTGCAATTCCCATGATTTGGAGGGAACCGAAGGATCATTCAACTGACTGTTATTTTTGTTTGACAAATATTAAAGGAATCACATCTAAAACAAAATATACAGTTAAGTATCCAAATTTGCAATCTACATTGAGACCTGTCTTACACAGTGAAGAGTTCCCCGTACCAGTATATGTAGATACAACCTTAAGTGATAACTCTGATTCTGACCTAACTGAAACTCAGAATGATTCAGATGAAAATAAAAATGATCTTACATATGAAGCCAGTAGCTGTTCATCAGAACCATACTTTCCCAATCAGCAAGACCTTAATGACCTGATTCGGGATTTAAATCTGTCTAAACTGCAAGCTGAAGTTTTAACTTCCAGACTCAAAGGGTGGAATTTACTCCAAAAAG
Source organism: Tenodera sinensis (assembly GCA_030765045.1). NCBI lineage: Eukaryota > Metazoa > Arthropoda > Insecta > Mantodea > Mantidae > Tenodera > Tenodera sinensis. The sequence goes on from CM060961.1 coordinate 65,138,050, forward strand.
ATGTAAGAATAAGTAGTTATCGTAGCCGCCATAGTGTTTTCAAAGAATACTTCTCTGAAGAATATGGTGTTGTGTTTTGTAATAATATTTGTTCACTTATGGAAACTCTTGGGCATCAACACCGACCAGATGAGTGGCGATTGTTCATAGACTCCTCTAAAGTAAGTTTGAAGGCTGTGCTGCTACATATTGGCAATGAACTTCCATCAATACCTGTAGCGCATGCCGCTATGAAAGAGACATATCAAAATATGAAACTAATTTTAGAGAAAATACAATATGGAAAATATGAATGGAATATCTGTGGTGATTTAAAGGTCATTGCTTTATTGCTTGGTTTGCAACTTGGGTTCACCAAATTTTGCTGTTTTTTGTGCGAGTGGGACAGCAGAGATAAGAAGTCTCACTACGTTAGAAAGTCATGGCCAAAACGTGAATCTCTTTTCCCTGGCCAGAAAAATGTGGCATGTGTCCCTTTAGTGAATCCTGAAAAAATATGTTTACCTCCATTGCATATTAAGTTAGGAGTTACGAAAAATTTCGTCAAAGCTATGGATAAACTTTCTGATGGATTCTTGTACTTGAAATCGAAATTCCCCAAAGTCAGTGATGCTAAATTGAAAGAAGGAGTTTTTATAGGACCACAAATCCGATCATTAATGGCTGATGAACATTTCGAGGGACTGTTAAATCCACTGGAGAGAGCAGCCTGGCAGTCTTTCAAAAGTTTATGTTGCAATTTTCTTAGAAACCATAAAGCAGAAAACCATCATGACATAGTGGCTGATCTTCTGCATTCTTATAAAGCTATGGGATGCAACATGTCTTTAAAAATTCACTTCTTGGACTCTCACTTGGACTTCTTCCCCGAAAACCTTGGAGCTGTCAGCGATGAACACCGCTAGCGTTTTCATCAGCAAATTTCTAAGATAGAGAAGAGGTACCAAGGCAAGTGGAGTTCCAATATGCTGGCTGACTACTGTTGGACTAAAATGAGAGACGTTCCAGATGCAAAATATACTCGAAAATCACTATCTACCACTTTCTAGGTAAGTCAGAATCAGTAGTTATAATTTTGAGTTAGATAGCTAGTTACGGATTTTTTAGAATATTATAAAAATTCAAATGAATATCACACAAAATTCCTGCCCGATGCGGACAAACTGTAATTATATTTGAATTCAGCACGAAAAATACTTTTAGAATCTGTTATTTTAATTCTTGTGAAAGAGAAAAAGTTAATTTTTGTAGACCAGTAATTAGTGTATGCAAAATATGTTTAATGGAATCAAAATAGTTCATAACAGTGTAGAAATTATTACTACCGCGCAGGTGGAACGAAGCCACCACTGCGTTTGTTGTATCAAACAACCTTTGTCACTCGGCGGGAGAAAGTGGGACGAGTAAGGCAAGCTCAATCGTAACTTGTCCTCTCGTGTCCATGCCTGGCGTAGTGTATCACGTTTCCACAGTGCTTCCAGTTGGGAGAAGTGGTTAGACTGTGGTGGAACTTCTTTTTCTGCAGAGCACTGTCATTTATTACTTTGTACGTGCCGGCTTTCCAATCTGCGGAGATATTTGAATATGCAAAGGGCTGCAGGTAGTTTTCCACTCCATATCATAATGGGGGAGGGAGTTGTTCTTGGAGAGGAGATTATTCAACATGACAGAATCCGTGGGTCGAAAGAAACATCGCAGTTAAGTTTCCCCTTGTGACATTTCGGCATCACATGTATGTATGTTCTTCTTAAGACGGTATTGATTAATCTACAGAGAAATACATTATTTTTGGGAAGAAATATTAAATTACCCCAGTTGGATGAACCGAGTTCTAGTGCACATAAAAAAATCTGATATGTTGCACTCACATGACTTTCTCTACTCTTATACTAACCATTCTTACAAACTTTTATTCCTATATCTTCTTCGTGTTAGAGATAAATATTTGTACAAATTATCTTATTGCTTATTTCCTTGTAGGTGCAAGGGGAATACTAGAATACAGTAGGCTTTGAGCGATAGTCCAATCTTTTATACGTTTAACGTATAAACAATGAACAAGAATGTTCCATTTCACGAAAGTTTTGTTTTCCGAAACCGATACAAATAACAAGGAATATCTCCGGAATGGTTCACTCTACAAACAAATTTATTCGGAAATAAATTGTGTGTTTTAGCAAGATCTACATTTTTTGCTTTGTAAGATTTTGTCTATCTCTTACGGTTTACGAGTTATGCAAAAGTCATCCACAGTAAACAGGACTACATAGGCTATATCAGAAAATTCAAAATATAAATTTTATTTGTCATACAAATATCTCAAACATATGGCATGTCAATCAAAATCGTTAGAGAACAAAAAAATTTCGAAAAATGTTCCATGTAAAGGGTAGTTTAGGGGCTATTTTCTTCTAAATATTCGTTCCGCATCCTTGAAAGGCATGAAACTTAAATACCAACTTTGGTTTTTAACGTACATTTCGTTTTTGAGTTATGCCGTCCACAGACTGACAGACACGCGCGCGCGCGGATCTTTTTCTAACGAGTTATTTTTTTTTTTTTTTTTCAGGGGTCTCAAAACATTTGTTTCTGGTGAAACCTCGACATCGAATTCTTGGGTGAAATACAATACCACATACCAGTGGAGAAAGTAATATATATCAAAACTTTTCTCCAGGGGAAGTCAGTAATGAACGCTGATCAGTCCATCATAGTAATCGATTGCTCTTTTAACAAGCTTTCTTCCCATTCATATTTTTTACTTTCTCTACTATGCGCATAAGTAGCCAAAGTATTGTATTAAAACCAAAATTCCGATGTCGAGGTTTGACCAGAAATATAAGTTTTGAGGCTCCTGAACCAAAAAGGTATTTATTGTACAACGTTACCATGTGGATTTCAATTTTCAATTATAAAGCGTTACAATATCAAACATTTGCCCGGTCGGTGCGCTGTGGCAGCAGATGGTACTAGTAATTCCACGCATCTTGTAACCATTGTTTACTTTTGTGCAGTAAAAGCAGTGCGCTGTTTGGAAAGCACCTTTTAGTTTTTATTACAATAATGCCACGAGATAAGTGCATATTTCTAACACTTTGAATTGTGCGTCCTCCAAGATAAATTGTACAAGCATGTGTATATTTGAGGGAAAGAGTTGGGTTATAGACGAGAAACGAAGCGTAAACTGGCGCGTGCTTACCCAGGAGAAATTAGACAACGTTTGAGAAGGATAAGCACGCTTTCATAAAGCCCTGTGACCCCTTTAACAGCATTTGGCAATCTCTTCGAGCTCAACTGGCGAGCTACTGAACACCTATAATTGCATAGATCACAAGAACTGCTACAATGTAACGAGAGCTTGCTCAGTATCTGTAATTCAATGACTTAATGATTAATTAAATACTAGACCTTGGGCTAACCCTCGGTTGGGCCCTGGCCCTATCTGTATTTCATTTTGAGAAATCCTAATGATAGGACCTGAATTTAATAGTATTTTCTGACTCAACATGGTTGGTATTTATTGGGTTCTATTTTGATCTAGAATAACCGGCATTGGAGCCCATTTATTGTGGGAAATCCAAGAGCCAAGAGTCGATCAGTTCGCCGGGTTAACCCGGTTGGGGAATAAATCGATACGTTATCCGTTTAGTAAGGTTTTATTCGTGTGATGTAAAAAAGCCATGAAAGAACACGTTAAATGCTCAGAGGATAAAGGGATCACTATGTATGCAAATATCCTAACTGCAAAAGGTTACTAAACGATATTCTCTCACTGTTGATACTGAAATGATGGCTTCAGAAACTTAATCATTTAGAACTTAATTAACAAAATAATATTCAGAATAATAATAAACAAAGAATAAACAGAGGAAACGAATATAAAAATGTTAACCTCCCGAATTTAAGAGAACTGAGAGTGGGTGGTTGTAACGGTTTTAGAGAGAAAAGCGTCACCCTTTGTTGATAAGAAGCCCACAGTTTTTTGGCTGGCCCGTCGAAGTAAACAATTTGCAATTTTTGGAACGTCTAAGAGCGTGGAATACATTGAAACAAATGTATTTGAAGCTATTTTTAGATGCTTAAATACAGGCACAGTTTTATTTGACTGGTAAATTGTTCTCCATCTTAGGGAACAGATGAAAGTCACAAAGGCTTATTGAATTAATTCAATGACGCTGTTTTCGACCCCATATCGAGCTCCACCTGGTTCCTGATGCACACTATCACTTCCTGCAGGAAAAGTTGCAACCCAACGTACCACACTCCGATACGGCATGGCTTCATTCCTGCATGTTTCACGTAGCCCAGAGTGCCATTCCCTGGCGTTTTTCCCACAGGCCAATTCTTAATCCATTTTCAGGTTGGTAAACATCCCATTTAGGCGGTGTGCTTTGACGAATTACATTCAGCAAACGTCACTCCTGTTATTATAGCAACACTTACACTGAGGCCGCCACCCTGGTTGTATAGCTCCTCCAGCCCTTTACACTTGTTGCCAAACACAGTTGAAAAAAAAATCTCTGCGCGGAGATAAAACAGCGTTACCACTTATTTCTTTTCAGTCATCTCACTTGAGTACTTTTCAAAGGTGAAAGAACTTTGTCCTGTATCTACACTATACTTCACACCATCCATTCCAGAAATATATCCAAAGTTGTTTTGATGTAAAATTATGTGTAAAGATTATTGGCAATACAGGAGAAGAGCAGTATCACTGGGTAATCAAATTCCACGCATGCTCTTTCTCTTCCTTCAGCTGCCTCCTAAGTTATTGAGGTACGCCCTTTTACTAGGCACAAAACGCTTCATTTACCGCAATCCCAGACTTCTTGATAGTTGCCCTTTCTTCAGAAATTCCACAATGAAATTAACCATATCTGACAACGGCTGCAAAATGTTGCAGGAGATTACGTTGAAGACCTGTAGAAGTATCATGATTTTACAATAAATAGTTCACACAAAATTTATGTTACCAATTATTTCTTTCCAGCCATAGTATTTTGAGCGATAAACTGAGCGATACACAAGTAGCAATGACCATTTCACTCGTAAGTGACTTGGTTGAAATCAGCCAATCATATGCATAACAAGTTCAAATTTCAACCAATGACAACCTTTGTTAGCTAAAATTTTATCATATTTCATTATCACCTCCTCCGAATTTTAATTATCACCTCTGCTTTTCTTATGTTGTGATCAGGTTAGAGAATCTAGCTGCACTGTGCTACAGATACGCAAGAGCTTGCGTAATTTGAAGCAATAGAGGCGTTAGGTTTAAATGTCAACAATGGCTGACTTGTTTTGGTGAAGCATCTAATGCTGAAATAGATGAAATAATTCGAAGAGGGAAACCTCAGAACACAAAATACTACAGGAAATATGTTTGGAATGAGCTTGACAAAACTGCATGCGCCAACAGGAAATAAGTCTGTGTTATTTAATCTTGTAGGCCGTGCCAATGGAGGCTGATATATGCCTGGCCCATTTTTCTTATTTAAATAACATTTTATAGTTTATATCATTCTTTAATTCGTGAAACAGTCTTAATAAATACAACTCTTGATATTCAAATTTTATTGATGCCCAACGATTCAGCGATGTCCAACGTTTGAGAAAGAGGGAGGTTGGATTTACCTCCTTCCACTATCCAGGCACTCTGCCATTCTTTAACGCTTGGATGTGCACTGTGTTGCAGTGGTGGGTTGGTTACATGTGCGTTGCATTTGATTTATTAAAGGACTTCCAAATCTTATACGATAAACATCTCTTTATTACTGACTTCTTTGGTACTGCTTAAGTTTAAGAAGTCTTTCAATATTTGGTGACAAAGTCGAAGTGCATAGCCTTAGAAGATACACCAAGTGATCGCCCTATAACCTATTGCGATACAGACTTTTAATAATTTAATTTGGAGAAACTCTTTTCGCAAATATAAGTAGAGTCATACTTTCATAAAACCATTCTTGGAAATGTTTAGTTCTCTATATACTACATTTTAATCAACATAAGCATTGCTAATTTTTTGTAGGTGTAAGAGGAATATGGGAATACAGGAGGCCTTAAGCGATAGTAAAATATTTTAAAAACTGGTCTTTATGCCATGACTTTGAAATTCCGCTCTTTTTGCAAAGGTCAACACATAAAAGGGGAAGTGAATAACATATTCCTGTTTGAGAAAAGTGTTAGCATTGCCAAATTCAAACAAATAATAAATATCTCGGAAATGGCTCACAGCAAAGAAAAATATTTGACAAACTCTGTTTTAACGAGATCCACATTTTTTATTTATTTTTTGTCTGTCTTACTGTTTACCACTTATGTAACAATCATCCGGAATAAAGAGATCTTCCGAGGATATTCCCAGAAAATTCAAGGTATAACCTAGAGACTGCCATAGAATGGTATTTTTGTCTCCAGCACTGAATACTGACTCACCCTCCGATTGAAGGAGTGGAGAGGGGAATCGCAGCTAATTATTTATGATAATAAATTTGCTACATGATAGGAAAGCATGTATTATCAGATTGAAATCAAAGTTTTACAGGCCTGAAACTGCATCCTTTGCATCTATTATTTTCCTGTTGTAGAAATCATATTCAGTGACAATTGATAAGCGACTTTGCCAAGCTTTTGTGTAGCTCATTTTAACAATACAAATCGGATTTATGCAGCCGCCGTGCAAATCCCTCTCGTTACACAAAGAGATAACTTGATAATAGGCTGTGCATAAATTAATGAGTAGAGTTACATCACGTCCTTTAATCTTCCTGTTTGGCATTCACAGACCGTACTATAATCTGCTTGATTCTCCGTTGCTAGGGCAACAGCAAAATATGAAGCACTTGCTCCTCACCAACAAAAGAGCCTCCCTAGCCTTCACTTGTTTCAGAGACGAGTTTGGTTTTCTGGCGATCGCAAATCGAAACAATAGCATTATGCATACTTAGCCTTTTATGTTGTAGCAGCGAGTTTTCGTGTTAACGAATGGAATGTAATTCTTACAATTGTGATAAGTGACGAATAGTCTTAGGAGATTCACGTTTTCTCTCCCAAGTATCACTACAGTTCAGAACAATAGTATATTGAGATACAAGCACACAATTTGTTGGCAGGAGTGCAGTGAGCCAGTACGTCAATAAATAATAATTCCACATACACAGCGATATCTGAAGCTGCTCCTGCTCCTGTCACGTCCGGATAGTGGTGCCAACTTTGGAATATGTATTCATACTAGATAAAAGCAAAAACTTTGCTCAAAATAGTGCAATTTAAATCTTATTTTTAATTCGTGGAGTATATTTAGCTCATAAAACGTAAACGATGTTGTACTTTGTCTTTCTCTTACGGATCATTTTCCACCTTTTCTATATTTTCTCGAAAATCCTGCCAATATGTTTGGGTCTCGAGTGATATATTCTCGAGCGTCATACTGTGCAATCCTTCTGAGGATAAATCATCTGCTACACTTCTATTCATCTTACCTTGGCCCAAGCTAGTTATATGGGATTGAGATCAAACATGTATGGGGGAAAGCGAACGACAGTTACCCAATAAAAACCAAAAATGCGTCCTCTTTAAGAGTGTGTTTAGGGTTTTTGTTTCAATCATTGTATACAGATCTGTTTTAGGCCTAGAACTCTCACTCTCAATCACCTTTTCATGCAACTACAGTATCATAGAAGATTTCACAGCACTTCTAGGTGGAGGTTTAACTACTTCTACACTACTTTTTTCCTTACTTCCGACATAACGCTAGTACTCTTACGATTTCACAATTGAAATTAAGAGAAACTAGCAGCGGTATATACACACTCACAGACACACACGTTTGCAAAACTATAATATTCCTTACGTAGCTGGTGAAAAATTAAGACGTTTTATCCAAAACCAGCAATTTTTAAACAATATAATTTTGTATCCTTTATTTTAAAAAAATTAGGTATTTATAATTTCTTTAACAATTTCATACAACGAAAAAGTTTCGGTAAATGGCAAAATAAGATATCCAGCGATGCTGGCAGAAATATTTAAATCTCGACTTAAATTCCCATATAGGTGTCCTTAAATGCCACAAAGTCACGAATCTTATATGGACATGTTCTATAAACTACGCAGATTGATATTATGCATAAAACCAAAAGTCGAGGATTTTTTTTTTAAGAAATGTGTCCACCAAGTGTCCAACACAAAGTTTTCCATATACTTTTTTAATATACTCATCAAGGTAGTGAGTGGAGTTCAAGGGCCCGTCGATATCTAGGTCATTTGGGCCCGAAGTCAAATGTTAAAGACAACAACACCCACAAACTTGTTAAAAGCCTAAGGTAGAACAGAAAACTAAAACGGTAAAACAGTTGAAACATCAAAAAGCTAATGTTAAGACAGCTAAAACGTTAAAAAAGCGAATGTTAAAACAGTGAACGGTTAAAACGCTAAAAACAAACAGTAAAACAATACAAACCTGAACTCAGATTCTAAAACCGTAAAATTAAAAGCCAATGAGTAAAACGCAAGTTATTCTTGTTTGGGGAACCCAATTTCGGCGACAAACCACAGCACCTTGTCTACGGGTACCAGGTCGTTGGCTAGAATTGATCGCAGACTAAAACCCAGACCAAGGGATTGGCGATCCGGAGCAAATCGTGGACAATCAAGCGAAACGTGCGACACAGAGTAGCACATCGCACGCGGGACACACAGGGGCCGGGTTGCCACGCAAAAGATGACCATGAGTGGCGTGGGTGTGACGTATTCTTAATCGCGTTAGAATAACCTCTGACCACCCGGAATCCCTGTAAGATGTGTACGGTGTCCTTGATTGTCCGTATACTCATCGAGATCTAAGTCTATTTAAAAGGGTGACAACCGATATTCCTTGCACCCGATATATTCTAAAGTAGATATGTCCTACCTTTAGAGGAAAACAAAAAAATAATGTATACTCTGTTCATCAAGAGATTAGAGGAGATATAAACAAAGCACCGGTTTGTATCACTCCGCGGCCACGTGCTTCCACAATGACGCACGGTTACCTACCGCTACGCGTATGCATAATATGCATTTTACACTACTAAAAGGATATATTTACTTGATTCAAATAACATGTAGCACATGGAAATTAACTGCTACTTACGTCATCTCTGTCCACAATAACACTTTTTCATTTCCTGCTCACAATCTCGAAACCAATCTCCAGAAGCAGCTTGTGGAGGGAAGTTCGTTTTAAATCTGGAAGATCGGGATCAGTTAACTGCCAACAGCATTTTGTTTAAGGTGGGGTTCATTGTTAACAAAAAAACTAATTAACTTTTCGAAGAATTGCAGATCTCACAAATTCGTCGCAAACTACATCCACCATTTATCTGGCATATAATCGCTTTTTACCGGTATCTTCGCCAACTGACGATTTTTCGTTGCGTGTACTGTAAATACTTGCAACTGACACACCGGTAAACTCGGATGTTAATTTCATCACGTCTTCGATAGCAAGTTAGGGATATTTCTCGCAGAACTTGTTAAATACGCTCAATATTGTTGTCTTTTCACCACTTCAAAACGGTTTTCCGCGCTTATGTTTTACAACACTCACTTGTTCCGCCATGTTACTTTCATACTGAATAATGCGCGCGCAGAATGAATTAGGCTGGGTACAGATTCACTTAACTGCGTATTCTTACACTTTAACTATGCTTAGTTCATGCTTTAGCAAACATCAAGTGACATTTCAGACCTCAGTAACAGTATTTCTTCAAGGGACTATTTACACGGCGAAAGCGTCAAGAGGGCGCGCTGTGGTCAAAGCGCACGTGGCTTTGTTTACGTCTCCTCTAATCTCTAGATGAACAGAGTATAGACATACATACACGTATCTTATTAGTCAATAATTGTTAAATGTTAGAATAGTAAACAGATTATTACAATCAACAAAGTTATGAAATTAGGTCATTATACATCCAAGTTGTTAATGAACAACACTGAAATAGCTTTAGAGATTATAGATGTGACTGATATAAGTAGGGTCCGAACCTTCATACAGGAAACTAAACGTTGTTGAGTTTGGACTATAGCAAGTGGGAGGAGTCAGCTTGTCACATGATCACGACATAGAGGAGGCCAGGTACAGTTGACGTAGGAACGTTATAGGTAAAGTTTTTGTATAACTTACATTCAACGTTGTCACCATTTCCACTAAAATATTCACTCCCAAATTCTTGTACCAGTCAGCAATACGTGAATATTTCGATTTTCGTGCTGCATGCATTTTACTACATGGAACTAATGAGCACGTTCGCAAGACACTATGCGCGGTAGGCATGGTGTTTTGTGTTGGTATTGCATCCGCACAATGACGTTATGCTCTGCCTTTGTGGAGGTAACTTGCGATCACCTCATTTGGCGATAGCTGTATAAAGGTTCGGACCGTAATTTGAAATAAGCAATGTGTGGTCCTTGGCTAACATAACGCAGTAACATTTGTTAAATGTATTGGTATCAGACATTGTTAAGGCAAAGCCCGTAACCAATGTCCTTAAAGCTGCTGCTCGAGTATAGAAATATCGATTTTCAGTAGTTCGTTAGTAGCGTTTTAAAGATTTACTGTCGCAAAGGCCTCTTACGTGTTGAATTAATCACTTGACAATGTGACGCTGAACATCGATTAGCTGCCTTGTTGCATCATGAAGCCTATTCTACAGATGTTTAATTGTTCTTGTAGCTTAGTTTATAACGCCAAAAGATGTTGCCCGTAGGTTAAGGGTTCGTTTCTTATCGTGAAGTTACTACATCTTTTCTGTTTTTTAATTTCGAGCAGTTCCTAAAAAGCTGTCGTAAATACTTAGGTGTTATGTTTTTATACTTTATTTCACCGTTTAAACCACTACCCATTTTGAAGTGCAGCATATGAATATGTCAAATAGTATTAGTTAGCAAGGATTGTAATTAATTGTACTGATATACTGAAATAAATCGAAAATCGAATAAATGAAACAGAAATGAAAATAAATAAATAAGTGAAAATAAATGAAAATTAAATAACTGAAATAAATCGAAACGTGAACATAAAATACAAGTCAATTCTGCATTTTTCAAAACTGCCATACTAAAAAAAAAAAAAAAAAAAGAAGAAGAAAAAGAAAAGAAAAAGTTGTTAACAAAACTCGAAAATTACGACTAGAGAGCAAATAAGCTGTCATAACCATTGTCGTTTACTTTATCTGGTGTAGGAACAATAAGGATTCAAAATAGTTTCCCTAATTGTTTTCCAAGTTGTGCGTTCTCAGAGAACGAAACGCAGAAAGGGACTTATCGATCTGAGAACATAACCTGCCTGTGGCTTAAATAAATATCAACCTATAGATGCGTTAATTTCAGACTTCTTGACCTGAAATGGAAGTGAAAATTTTTGATACCATACCCATTGTATTTAAACGGCTTTGTAGGTGAAAACTACATTCAACAATAACAATAACAATAAATCTCGAATAAGGTGAGTATCTCAAGAGGTTTATATTATGTAAAGTGTGTATTTTAATCGAGGTCTATATTCCTCTCTTTTTATTGATTACATGTGTCTATTTTTCCTTTTCGCACACAATTCATTAAAAAGAAGATAACTGCAAGAACTATTCCAAAGTATCTGGCATTTGAACATCTCAAAAAGACGTAGGTATTTTAATAAAATGAAACATAACAAAAATGTATTAATTGAAGTGTGCTTTGGGTGACGGGAACTTCTTAAGTCTTGTATTGAAACTAGTATTTATTCGAGGTTTAGGTTATCAGTTTAACATTTTCACTCTCTTTCTCTATCTCTATCCCTGACACATTCACGTACACAATTTTTCCTTAAACGTTCTTGTTCAAGATACTCAAACCTATGTTATACTGGTAGAGGAATAGATAAGCTACAGATGGAGTGGATTCCTCACTGAGCCAATTGCTTTAGACTATTGTATTCAGAACCCTAGAGGAAGGGATGAAACGAGAGCGTTCTACGGGCGTGTTGGAACCCGGGTAAGTAGTGAGTCGAACGTGAGGGTCCCTAGTATGTGAAGGAGATTCATCTCGACACCAGGGTTCGCCAAGCAACCACCAGCCTCATGGGTATTGATAGCGGCACACCTCAGCAAGCCAGGTGACTACAGTGCCAACCAGCCGTCTAGAACAGAAGTTACAGTTGGCAAAGTTCCCAAGTCCCCACTTAGCAGCGCCAAACCCGCCCATCGCCAACACTTCCGACAGTGAAAGATCGGATTGAAATGAAGATGAAGTGAAATGGAGGGACGACAAATTCGTTCAGGAAGGTCAACCATGGAAATCGAACCAAGGACCTTCCGAATGCGAGCCTCACGCGTTACGTGAAGCCATCTCACTCGGTACATTATCTCGGTACTGGCATCTCGATATGCATTTTTGAACAGTTGAGAGAAATACTTCAACCTATTAGGTAAGTAGCAGAAAAAATTAACTTTAACATATCACCGTGATCTATTGCACTTGAAGAATAGGTACGCTGGTCACATAACAAGATGATTATGGACGCCCAGTCCTTTCAGAACAGCAGGTACTCGACTGTTTCCATGCCAAAACATTTGACAAGTCTTACTCAAATAAATGAGCATTTCCAAGGCTCTCAAGCCATTTAGATAATGCTCTAGAAATGTGCTCAGTGAGTGGAACAAATCTTATTACGCGAGTTTCTGCGGAGCTGTATTTGCTGGAACGCTTCATTAACATGAAATACGATTCAAGAGTGGCCAGAATGGGTCTAGTTCTAAACGTGAAATGCTTCGAGCATCTACAGGGTGTAACATTCTGAATGTGTTTAACACTTAACTCCGAATTTCCTTACGTTACACCAATACAACTTCAAGCATACGTTTATTTTTTAAAATTGAATGTGACATCACACATATTCTCCATTTTGCGTTAACATCCATTAGTATGTCTTGATGAATGAATACTTTCACAAGACGTCCGACCTAACTGGGCAAAAAGTCAGACCGTCGCATGACTTTGATCTGGACTATTTCATAAATAAAACATGAATTTAAATATTATATCCAAAGATTTGATCAGAAAATGTTAAATTCTATAAACATAACCTAAAATATTAATATTAATTAGTGTAGTTCGACCTAATCAGCACTGCCAACTGGGGAAAATGAAACTCATGATATGGATTTCATATTCTCTTGTTCTAACACAAAAGCAGCTTATAACTTCAAATAAATCTCACTTTATTTTTAAACTTTCCTTTGCAAAAATATATTAATTATTAAAAGAACATTTGTTAAAAAGGCAGCTGTCAAATTGAAATGGAGACATATTTTGAGTCTCAATAATCAATTGTAATGCTAATAACCTAGTGACAATTTCCACAAAACAAAATGACTAAGTAATAATAATTCTTATATGATAATTTAACGCCTATTTGTAAGAAATAGAAAATTCTCAGGAATCTTAATAGACTAGCATGTATGACGGAACCTAAAAGACACACTTTATCAAAGCAGTTTTTGTCAGGTAGTGGAAATATTTTCATACTGATATTCTATGTCCATAATATATTTGTTGTTTCAGTCAGCTCTTTAATAGTTTTGGGTATTTCCTTTATCCCTACCATTATGCCGCTGATATTAATATAAAGAAAACTGACTGAAGTGTATCTGAAAAGAAACTGATGAGTTGTGCATTCAAGAATTTCTGTATTCACTGTTTACAAAATTTACTTACAAACATATATTCTGGATACTTCATTCATGTTACCGACGGAGATTTGCAGATATTTCCTTGTAGGTACCAGGATATTAGTGGAATACAGTAGGCTTACGCAATAGTCAAACATTTTAAGAACTTGTCGCTATCTGACGGCTTTGCATGGCCAAGAAAGAAAGAAACAAACAAAGAAGGTAAAAATAGCAGTTCATTTGAGCAAAGATTTACTATTTGAAAATTCAAACCAATATCCAGGAATATCTAAAACAATTGATGTAATATAAAGTTTTTGAGAAGCAAGATTTTCCAAATTTCTGATGGCTTACCAGGGATACAAAGGTTATTCAGAATGAAAAGGACTTCAGAAACGTCCTAGAAAATTCAAGATATACATTTGTCTTGTCGAGGAAGTATGTTAAATATTTGGCATGTAAATTAATATCATTATAGCCATTTTTCAAAAAATCAAAATTTTCGAAAAATGTTTAATACAGATGTATCCCCCATGTTCTATCCTTTAAAGACTGATTTAAATACTAAGCTTGGTTTGTAACTTACTTTTCGTTTTTGGGTTATGCTGTTCATGCGCACACACATGGAATTATATATGTATCTGCTACATTGTGGTAATACCTTAAGACTTAAGCAGCGTTAACTCAGATTTACACAGTCTTATGTAATGGTTACTTGTCAGTAATGTAATAATTTATGAAATTTCGATAACTTGAGCAAACTCCATATTCAGGACCACATTTGTTTCGTACATCAGCAACCATGGGATAAAAGTACTGCATAGAAGAGGAAGAGGATTTCATACTTCGCCCTGTGGATGACGTTTTGTATGTACACGCTCTGGCAGGAAGAAATGAACTTAGGGATTCATCGTAGCTCTTTAAACTCTCAGTGCCTAGTGACACGAATTTGCATCAAACTACTAATTTGTGATTTTTGTTTGTTGTCTCGTTTATTTAAAATATTAGTAAACGAGCAAATAAAACCACCTACTAATGGAAGAAAAATACATTTTAGAAATGTGATATTGTGTCCAGTTGCCTTTTCTTATACTTTGTTTCCCTTCCGAACTGAATCACAAAGTTACATGCCCCTCTTTTTATTGTTAACACAATCTAAATTCGTCCGACTTGTAACTCACAGCTGTTCTGTCCTATCGTAACCTTGATACACACTTAACTAATATTCTTTCTATGTGTCACAAACTACTTCCGACGATACACTCATACAGCCTTAACTAAAAACTTCTAACAAGTTCTCGTTCAACACTTAAAAAACTCGCTTCTCTCAACACTAAATCTAATGACGTAGCACGAATTTTTCTAAAAATTCAGCTTTTCGTAAACAAGTCAGGTACAGTTTCTCCAAGTATCTGGAAACGCTTTGGCCTGCCACACTTATTGTCCCTGTTCTGACTGCCGCATTGTCGCCGGGCTGCGTATTTACAAGCGCTGGTGTGAGGTAGCTTGAACTTGAGCGGATCTTGGCCGACATCACAATATATTAAAAATATAATAGGATTAGGGTCCCTGAAGCAAGAAAAAAGAAAAAAAGGTTTTGATTTGACTGAAATGAGATCAGTCTTACTTCTACGTCATCATAATACAGCATTGCTTTTAAAAGCAAATTGTAAATGAAAATAATACTGTCACGTACAGTTAGAAGGTCCTATGCCAAGTGGAAGGGTACAAACCCGCTCCTCGGAGCAGGTCCACCGCCATATGTGGCAAATCACCCTTCACAGCGCCCTACCCTCCAGTCCTAAAATGTTGAAGTAGGAATGTGAATCATAGGAAATGAGGAATTCACGAATTCATAATTTATAATAATCCATCCCAGCATTTGCCTAGGGACTAAGGAAAAGCAGGAGAAAGCCTTAGTAAGGGCCGGGATTTTAAGAGGAAATTGTTGTAATTAAGCCAAGGTTTAACGGCTGAAGAGTTTCAAACTTCATAGTCTCTTAATATACTTTGCCACCAGTTAATTTTAACATCCCTTTGCAGCTAAATCCTTCACAAGATTACGTTTTTAAAACACTTCAAATCATAACAATTAGTTGCCCGATATATACCTCAGGTGCCCCTTAGTTACGAGGTTAGATATGACATAACTTGTACATACACTACGCCTTTAGCAATTATTATTTACAGATGATCGAGTGAAATGACGTGGAGCGATTCTGACGTTATAATATCAAAAATATGAATATCCTTTAAATTGCGTTTAAAATAAAACGGAGTAAAATCGGCAGTTTTCTCATCCACAGTATTTAAATAGTGTTTAACGGTCGCTCTTTCTTCATACGGCACCACGTTCATCACATTGTTGATACATTGAATGAAATGACAATTGGAAAGCAAACACTCTTGATCTAAATTTAGGGTATTCATCATTTTATTTATTTAATGTACTTTCCTCATTTCAAGGTTCTCAAGAAGACAAACTATAACTCTAAAATTAACATGCTTTTAAACAGTTTACAATTATCTAAATTAATAACTTCAAGGAAATATAAATAATAATACCCGATAAACTTTGTACCACCTAAAATTCAATTGATTGTAACCCTTCATAAGTGATTATCAATTCTAATCAACCTTCGAACTCCAATTCGTTGAGATCGATAACATTAGACGGTCATCAGTGCGGTTTGCACGTGAAATAGCTCGCCGCGCATTTGACTGACTTCGACGGGCTATGTTAGTTCGTCCTCTCCTTGGCATTGTAAGGAACACTAAAACAACACGGAATTGTTTTCACAGTCACTCAAATTTGTTGAACTGATCTTGAGAACTTTACAATACTGAAATCCTCAAACCAGTTTCTCGAGTTTCGTTAAAACACATTTTGTGGTTATGTCTAAACAGCCCTAATTCCTCGAATCTCACTTAACAGAAAATTGAAGGAATTGTTTTCGTTTATTTCTAAGCTTGCAAACTTAATTTACCTTAATAGAATGGCTGATCAAAATGAATGTTCACAAAATGTAATTAAATTCGATTTAACCAAATCTATTCTCAAAATCCACTATCTGCTTTTATTAAAAAAAAAAAAGCTATTTTAAACCTAATAGATGCAGCTGCCGAACGATAGGTTTGCCACAAACGACATGTATTGAAAGTAATAATCCGAAGTGGTAATTCCCATACAAAATTACCCACTTCGATTTCTTTTAATTTTTCGGCTGTTGTTTTGGGTTCTTCCTCAAGTTTATTTTTAACCATCCCACTATTGAGGCGAACAAAACAAAAAAGAAATTATTCAAATCGGTCAAGCCGTTCGAGTTTTTTTGAGACTAACGCATGGCAATTAATTTATGTATCTGTAAGATAGATAGCAATATTTTCATATTAAATTTAAAATAAGAGATGGAAAAGAATATTCAATTATTACATGCCAATTTCAATGCTTTTGATAAAAAAAATATCATTTTTGTGAGTACAAATGATTTTATATGACGAGAACTGATCTTGATGATCATGATTGTCATTATATGTAGCTGGCGTTTATCCAGACCATAATCCTTTTAGGTTGCATGAAACATGAATAAGAAAGGGCAAAAGGAATACGTGAAAAAACTTTCATAGATGACGGTACTTCTGGGATTGAACTGGTGAACTCTCCTTTACGGGTATGTGCCTTAACAACCTCTTATCAGTGGTTTTGAAAATAAAGTAAAGAAAAGTCCCTTTACAGCGGTGTCATAAAATGTAAAATGTTTGGGCTTGACATGTCAGCACGAAAACCATTTCTACTTGTGTCAACGATAAAATCAGCGGAAGCTTGTCAAAATAGCGTTGACAGAGAACGACAGCATGCCCCAAAGTGATGCAATGCTGTAAAAAATATGCATCGAGCCTTTGTTATTTCGTATTCATCATGACAGAGTGGGATGCTGGGTGACCCTAGTGACGTCAAAACAGGCCGCAAGGGATGGTAACTGTGTTGCATCCCAATGCCGCATCGTGCTGCTAATACAAACAAGGGACAGGGTGAGAAAGTTTCCACATTACAAGTCCCTGGAGACGTGTTCAACAGAACTCCCTTCATAAGAAACTTCCTACACCACGCGTCCTTCTATGCTTAGCAGCACTGGCCGGAATCTCAACCACTCTTGGGACCCATTCGGAATACTAATCCCTTCTAGCTGTTTTTCACACTGAAATGCTTAGATTGAGAATTATAAAAATAACCTTTCTATTGCGTCTTGTATTATGAAGCACGCTCAAACAATGACATACAATAAAAATGTCACGATATGAAATATTTGTCATTTATTTATTGTTCCTCAACTTCAAAATCAAAATATTTTATTTGTTAAGGATATGCATTAATGACATTCTGAA
Organism: Tenodera sinensis; assembly: GCA_030765045.1. Taxonomy (NCBI): domain Eukaryota; kingdom Metazoa; phylum Arthropoda; class Insecta; order Mantodea; family Mantidae; genus Tenodera; species Tenodera sinensis. Next base: position 65,156,124 of record CM060961.1, read on the forward strand.
ATTCTCAACTAATTATACTAGCTTTTTTTAAATTTCTACCATAGGTGCAATGTAACGCAAACATGCTACAACTTCTATCTCACCCCTTTAGGCCTTACAGTTCAGATATTTAGGTCAAATGTGTTTATTTCCATTACGTCACTCAAAAAGTCCTTCGCAACAAGCAGCTTTACACTTTGGCCTAATAATTTTATCCTAGTTTCAAAATACAACTAATTTTGAAAACTGTCCTACCTTCTCTGTTCTTGAGTTTAGGTTCCAGAAAGTATTAAACTTACATCTTTTTTGCCCTAAAAATGTAATTTTTGTATTTCAAAATTAAAATATATAACCTTAGACATATCTTAACAATAAAACCTAGAGTGATTTTTCTTTGATATGTCTCTGACAACATGTGTACCAGTTAACATTAGTGCAGTACAAAAAACTGCTTCCTAAGGAACATTTTGAAGGAAGAAAAATGCAGAAAATATAATAATGAGAAAATAGCGTTAAAAATTTGAATTCATTGCTCCCATTGAAGTCCGCGCGATATTTAAACACGCAGTAGGGCATTTGAAAATGGCGTCGGAGACAAATTAGGCATTTTTGGCATTCATGAATGTCTCAAACATTTTATATTGGTTAAATTAAAATACCTACTTATGTAACTAGGTATATGTTTTTACGAGTTTCAGAATGAAAAGATTATACCCTAGTTACATATAACATTTCAAGCAATTATAACATTAAAAGAATGTAAAAATAACTAATAAATCTGCTAAATGTAAAATTATAATGTATCAGAGCACAGATGTATGACGTAATATGGTTGCGAAGCACCTGTCTCATTTGTTTCAACATTATTAGAGGAGAATGGAAGGTTCTGATAAAACTATTGAAAAAAAGAATTCTATTCCACTTGATATTTCGAACCAAGTTAAGAGTGCTGTGAATTTATTAATTCCATAAAAACCAGAAAATGTTTACGAAAAAGAATATAAGAAGTAGGTGGAGAAACGAAAAATGCGTTAGTTTGTGAGAGTGACGATTTCAGGGTTTCTTACAGGCACACTGGAGAAAATTGTGTTGCTGTGGTGATGACTCATTGCTCTTTTGTTGCCATTGTGTCATTCACCAGTGCCAGAATAGGGTAATTTCGCACGATTTATCGCTTCATAATAAGCCGTTTAAATGCTAAGATTGCATAGAATTGTTTTTCTCGATTTTTATGAAATTTCAGTCATACCTATCCTTAACGATACTGTTAATTGCTTATGCGCGTGGATTTCCGTGGAAACATTTATTTATATTGATGATCAGAATGAATATGTGCATCGTATTTATTTTTGTTTATATGTATATTACAAATTTCAACCAGCTACTGGAATGCTGCAGAGGTGAGGCAATGTGATCTTCAGTTCGAGCTTCATTAAATGACATAGATGAGCTAAGCAGCAGTAGGTGGGAAAAATAAAACAGAATTAATAAAAGATATCAATGTAGTGTGATTAAATAACATCATGATTGCGAAAATGTCTCATAATTAGGCTCCTCTTAAAATTTATATACCGACTTACGAAAGGTATAACCAAGTAACACACAGGGCTTTCAGATGCTGAAGAAAAGGAAAGAAACATATTTTATTTATGTGAAATAGTAGCGTAATATGAAGGCGGATATATAAACATATGTAAAGAGCATTATTTTAAAGTCACAATCGGAGTTGAAAGGTGCTCTTAACTCTGTAAAAGTCCACCTTTAAGTTCAATGAAAACATGCAGGCAATACTCACCTATTGAACCAGTCATCCGTGTACCGTGGATAGGGATAAGGATCATTACTGCTGAAATCGTAGCTCGCCCGGGCGTTCTGCAACCCAAAATACAACACACTTTTAACATCTTGTGTTTGTCCTTATACACACTAGCATAAAGAGTGAGTGAGTGAGTGAGTGAGTGAGTGAGTGAGTGAGTGAGTGAGAGACTGAGTGAGTGAGTGGGTGAGTGAATGAATGAGAGCGCGTGAGTAAGAGCGGGTGAGTGAGTGAATGAGAGCGAGTGAGTGGGTGAGTGAGTGAGTGAAGCGGGTTAATGAGAATGAGTGAATGAGTGAGAGCGGGTGAGTGAGTGAGAGCGAGTGAGTGGGTGAGTGAGTGCTTGAAAGTTATTCTTGTCATTCAAAATAAATTAATATAAACGTCTATACAGCATATAAACTATTTGTTCCAATTATTTATTTCTATGTGTACAAAATATTAATTATATTTAAATTGTTTCAACAAACTCCTCAATTTTTTAAAATCTATCATGATTATAAACATTAATATTGTTCACTATTTAAGATGTTGAATTTTTAAGTTTCTGATTCAAATTTTACATAAACATTGCCCACACACGGCTTGTGTGTTTAAAAACACCAGCAGTAAGCTTTTTGGCATAAATAAATAATAATTGTTCGCTATGTTTAAAATATTATATCAAATAACTGTACAAAATTTCAGTTTTGGTGTATTTATAGTTATTGAGATAAAGTGGTATATGGATTGAAAAATTTACTTTTGGATTAATTGCAGATAAAATTCAAGTTCAAATGTATGACTAACAGTGTATTTTAGTGGATTAGTATAGGAGTATTTTTAGACGAGGCGAATAGCTGCAAGTTGCGCAGTAGTTTATCGTCGAGTTTACTTTTGGATGTACAAGCCCATAGGGGTGTCTGGTTAGTTCTGTTCGATTTCCGTATAGTAAACATCGCAGGATAATGTGTGATTAGGGCCCGCTCACATCATCATCAGCAGTACCTTGCTTACTTCAAGTAGGAAACAAGACGTTACCCCCACCATCGATTTCACGACGTCTCTCGCGCAGATTATTGCCAGGTTATTCGCCTCGTCTACAAAGATCAGTAATCAGCAGCATCCTGTGTTGTCTCCTAACATTTTTAGGAAGCAAAAAAAAAAAAAAAAAGGTGCAGTTTAGGCAATTTGTGCAACCTGGCCCTAAAGGCTTCTTTATTAAGTGTTAAGTTTTTAAATGGCTATAAAGCTTTACATGCTATAAACAAGAAAAAAATAAAAATAGTGATTTTAAACATCTGGCAATAGAATTACAGATTTTAACAGGAACCTTTCACACTAGAAATTGAAGATAATATTCATTGGAGTAGCATAACACACCAATGTTACAACCCTACATCATGTCATAGAAAGTATATGCATACCTACTAATCACACCTTGCATTAATTAACGGATTATTTCAATGACTTGCAAATTCTATGGAAAAGAACAGTAATATTGCCTCACAGATTCTTCCAGTGAATTCAACCGTTTCCCAGTCAAACAATATAATTCATTACAGCATCCTAATGTTATCATGTGCCCATTAGAGGCAGAAGTACAGTTGCCCTGCACTGATCCCACATAACTGTCCGCCACATACCCTTCTACGAGTGCCTCCTAACAGATCCGTCGAGATATAACCACAGCATTATAGCGACGTAAAACAAATAGAAATAAAGACAATAATCCATTGTTATCAATGCCGATGCTACTTCCTCTGTAATGAACTAATATGACGAACTGCAACAAATACACAATAAACATTACAATTACGTGAATAATAATAATAATAATAATAATAATAATAATAATAATAATAATAATAGTAATAATAATAATAGTAATAATAATAGTAATAATAATAATAGTAATAATAATAGTAATAATAATAATAGTAATAATAATAATAATAATAATAATAATAATAATAATAATAATAATAATAATAATAATAATAATAATAATAATAATAATAATAATAATAATAATAATAATAATAATGCAAAACAAAGTACGTTTATCGCCTAAGCTGTTAAACTTATTCTGTTGATTATTTTTTGCCACATCGTTCTATAAACCTGTTAATACACAATTTACAATTATGTAAATGATCATGTTATTAGCAATTGTGCTATGGAGGTCAAATAATAAAGGTCAAGCTATTGCACATTAGGGCTCTCCAGTGTTTGCTGCTATTTCCACACATACTTCAGCTACACACTTTAATATTTAGGGTTATCTAAAAATACTATGTATTTTTAAAAAGTTATTTCAATTTACACGTGGATTATTACTCAGAATTTAAATATGCTCTCTTAACACATCATTATCATCATCATTATTAATTTTACTCAGTTTTTTTATATTTTCTGCCAGCCAAATATATATTAAACTGGATATCCTTTGTTATTGTCAAAACCATTCTGACCTGTCTGTCCAGCCCTTATCTTAATTATCTATCTTTCAGGATTTCCATACCTCCAATTGTCCATGTTCTGGAGGCGTACGCTTTTTCGTCTCCTTGATGGCATCCATTCAAAGCAATTTTCAGTAACCTATGTTGTTTGTTTCATATAGATATTATGTCCGTAATATTTTAATTGCCTTCCGGTTCGTCTAACCTCTATTAGCAATTTTACTTGTAAGAAACTCCGCTGTGCCTTACAACGGACAGGCAAAAAACAATAGCCCGATTAAGAAGCTTTGACGCTAAGATAAAAAGTTGACGAGAAAGAGTGGGCAGAGATAGCAGTCAAGTACCAGTTTCCTGTTGAGATCCCTCCCCCTTCTCCTTTATTTGCGGTGGTATTTCGCAAACATTCTGTGTAATGAAGAGCATTTTCTAAGGGTTTATTTTTCCCTATTTTAGTTTTTCAACGTGCAAGTTTTTCCATTAAAACTGCGCTTGAAAACTTTACTAATTTTCTCAGTAGAAGGCGTAACGTCAGCCATTGAATTTACGCTGCTCCTAAGTCGGTCAGTTTCCATAGTGATGAATGTTCGGGAACAAGCGGCTTTTCTGCAAATACATAAAAGGAATATCCGCACAAAAGGTAAACCCATATAAGAGCGGTATTAATTATAAACAACGGCAAGTAAGAGCGAAGCTGCAAATCCCTCCTTCCCTCTTCGCTTTTTGCTTCTGTTCGCTTTTCCTCAGCAAGGAATCGCAGTAAAGCGGAATAATTAATAACAATCAGCTAAACTCGGCAATTGCACAACAAATTTGGAATGTTCTTCTTCCTCTCCTATTTAGAGTTTGTAGATTAGAGAAACCTGCACTGCTTTAAGAAGGCTCAGTTAGGAGAACGCAAACTTGGTATACATTTACCTATTTCTATAGCTCATATTTTTGGTGTAATTCATATCTGACATTTTGAAATAGAAATCTGAAACGTCGTCCCGTGTTTGAAACAAAACTATGTGAATATGATTTTCTCTCTTTTTCATTTTCTAAAAATTGTTCAGGCGTTCTTGATTAAAGGGACATTAAGGAGTTAACACATCTGATTTTTTATTTATGTGCAAAATTCTATAAAAATTTAAGACAGATAATATTTGCATACAAAGATTAGGTAGAAATCTGCAGAAAAGATCGGAAATTAGCGTACATTTGAGCCGCGATTGACTTCTGGCCTTACGCACACTTTTTAATCACTCAGTTTCACTCAGTTTTATCACATTTAGAAGCAGAATTCAGCAAATTCTTTGGCCCACTAATTAACATATATCAAGGCAAACAAGTGTAACCGAGCGGGATGGCTCAGGCGGTAACATCTGTGGCCCTCATTTGGGAGGATCTGGGTTGAAATCCCGTGAGCAGGCCAATCTGACTGTTTTTGTTTTGTTTTTTTCGTCACCAAGGTAAATACAGGAGTTCCACCTTAGATCTAAAACAGTAGTGCAAATAAAAATACGTGGTAATAGTGAATGCCGTGCCCATTTATCCACAAATACAGATAGACTGGTTGGCACCCTAAGCCCTGTGCCCGTCACAGAGGCGAACGTAGGTACAGTTGCCCTGCACTGCTCCCTCTGGAGTTGTGAAGGCCACATGAGTCTGTCACACCCGAGATATACCTACGAATATCTCCTTACAGATCTTAAGAAATCCGTCACGAAATGACTAAACAGTTAAACCGACGTAAACAAAATACGTGATATAAAGCAAACTGACAAAGATATTTTCCGAGATATGAAATAGATTTTCAAGAGAATGCTGAACTCAAATATAAAGTTTGATGTTTATGTGTATATAAAAACGTAAATGTTCGATAACATATTTATGCAGAAATATTAGGTAGAAAATAATACTTTCCTCTGTTTTCTATTGATAAATTTAAGACAATTTTCCTTTGTAATCCCTCAATAAGAAATTGCAAAATACAGATGCCTTGGGAAGACGATAAACTTATAACAACACTCCGAAAAAGTGCGCAAATAATACGTCTTATATCTGCAATAGAGCAGCACAATTATTTTAATATATCCAGTGCGCCTGTAATTCTAGAGCGCTATAAATCATTGCAAATCAGAATAAAAAGAATAAAAAGTTTAATGTTACTAAGCCTTGTTATTGTATACAAGATAATAATAGTTTCTTCATTAGCAACACTTGCAGATAAGAATCTTCATGCAACTATTGACTGAGTTAGAACCGGGAACAACAAGTAGCAAAAAGATAAGCAACTGACATCCTGCCTTAGAAACAAAGGTAAAACAAGAAGTATCTTACCACACACAAACATACGTACTAAATTGTTACGATATGAAAGACCATACAACGAACTTGCAAAAGAAACTAAGAAGCCATACATGGTTTCAAATTGCAGAGAAAGTAAAAACTGAGCTGAAAAGTGTTTTTACATCAAACAATTCTGGGCGTAATCTGAGAGCAACATGCGACAGCAACGATTCAACATGCAATGACAATAACGTTGCAGATCCGATTCATATCTCTGTTGCTTTCATTCTGTATGTTGCTTTCAGTCTTCATTCTGCGATTTTCTATCCTATTGTGATAAACATCAAGTTCCCTTTTAGTGTTCGAGCTCCCCACGATCATTTCATGCCTCAATGTGTAACAGTCACGCGACTTTATCACCTAACATTACCTTCAAATTTTGTGTATTGTTTCTTATACTATTCTTATAAAAAGTGATCCTTTAAGTCGCTCTGCGCCAATCAGGACAAATGTTTTCACTAAACTGGTTTAAAAATTAATAGATCATACGGAGTTCGTATCTCGCAATATGCGATAACAGCACTTAATTGCTTTAACATAATACGCTTTACGTTAAAACAAATGATGCTATATGCTACATTCATATGAATTTCTCTGCTCCTTTACAAGCTATTCTTAGAAAGGCCTATTCTTTTATCTACTTCATGTTGATCCAGATAAAACATTTGCAGAAATTACGTTATTGCTAATTCTCTTGTACCTGCAAGGAAATACCCTGGAGCTTTTAAGAACTGAGCGCTATATGATGACTTTGAATTTCTATTCTCTACGTATGGGCAAAAGATTAAAATACGAATAACGTTTACCATTTGGAAAAGGTATATGTATTGGAAAATTTATGCAAATAACAAGGAATATCTCGGAAATCATTCACTCCAAAGAAACGTATATTTGGCATTAATGTGAAATGACCCTTGAACCCTACAGTTTATTGTATCCCTCCTACTTTTTAATTTAAGCCCAAGATACAAATATAAAGAAATTGTCATACAGCCATTGCTTACATTTAATAGTTTAAGAGAAAAATGTTCTGTATACAATTTATTTATATTTCCCATTTTTTGAGTATCAGTTGTGCAAAGTATTTAGTTTCAGCTCAATTATTTAATATTTGTTTACTAGTGCATGACAAATTTTAACACCTTAATCTCTGAAGCTCTCCTAAAACTTTCAAGCTAATAAGTTATTAACTAGGGTCAAAGGAGTATTTTGAATAGTTAAAAATACTGAAAGAGGATAATTGAGAAAAAAGGATTTTAAAGTTTAGCAATATATTTTTTGTACTTTACCTATAACCAATCAACTTAAAATTCCTCAGCATCATATGTGGGACCCTGTGCTGTTTTCTTCTTGGCCTCAGTAACAGTTTTTGACAACTTTAAGTTTGTATTATTCTCAGGTACGTACTGCACTTTCGCTAATTTGTACACTAAACTCATAAAATATCTGCTTATTACTGTCTTAGAGCTCCTCCTATGTATTCTAGTAATTTCTGTACTTGTTGATTCTCTTGGTATGAACCCATGCTGTTTTGGCATGACTTCCATTATGTGTTTGAAAATTCTTTCCTGTACATCTTGAAGACTGCAAATTCTAACCTAAACCACTCACCGTTATCTTGTTTGTTCTGGATTTCATAAGTAATCACATTCACCTGTTTTTTTGTTTCTTTTTTCTTTATATCGTTCCAAATGAAAGCTTCTATTAGAAGTTAAGACAACGATATAATATTTAGCAGCATTCGATGATAAACAAGTGTTTTGTGAACCCTAGACCAAAAGGACTACAACAGTGTGAAATCTGAGATCATGCTCGTAAAGCTACCAGTGCTTCATCGGAGTACCTGCATCCCAGTTCCGATAATGCCATTGCTTTCACTGCAATCAGGGTCGAAATATATTATCAACTATAGCATTAAATGTTAAATCATATATTTTGCCTTCTGGAGATCTCTCGCTGTTTTCTTTATCACCGGAATAAAATAATAAGGTCTGCAACATTAATTTTCAGTGCAATTGTTCTTTCAGACAACATTAATTGGTAAAGACTGATTTGAGATAGCACTTTCGGGTAAGAATGAAGGAACTCCGCATTGTTACCGCAAATAATATTGCTTTTCTTTATTGTAGATGAGCTACGTCTAAACACAGGCTCATGAGGTGACTTGTGCTCACCCTTCCTGCGCGTTACACGGACTTTGTACTTACCGACACACCCCTTCACTTGCTGTGAATGTTATGTTACCCTACACACCCCTTAACTTGCCGTGGATGCCAGCATGTCCGTAACAGTTATGTCACTGTCTAAACCATCCACGTCTTACAAACGTAAGTTCAAAGAGGGGTGGCTGGACGAATTATTTTGTTTGATTAATAGAAAGGTTGAACTATGAATTTACACTTCAAGGTTCAAAGATATTAAAAGTTTGGAAAATAACTTCTTTCCTTTCGCCAACTCCTTGGCAATGGAATCTGAATCAGCACCACAGCAATTGCAGACGAAATTAGTTACATTGCAAAATTACACAGTTATTAAAAGTATTTGTAAAGAGCATTTAGGAATCGAGCTATACAAACATGCTCCTAGAAATAAATACCTCGTTAGGGCATTTAGCGCTCGTATATTGGCAATGTTTTCTCAACATATATTTGCGAGCAACTTTTTTTGTAAAAAAAGAAGTATAATATCAAATGTTCATCTCTAGATACAACTAAAACATGTATAATAGATATTATGTCTAATTTGGAAGCTATTGCTGATGTAGCAATATAGAGGAAGTAAGTTAAGAATAGAAATGTGTAGGTACCCTATTGCTAACTCTATCACTGTTGTATTTCGGAATGTTCTAGAATGCATGTGATTCTTAATTTACTGTTTATTGAATATTATCGTTTATTACGCAACATGTCTTAAATTTCTTTGGTGTTGTGAAGGTATAGCAGTTCTTTCTTATGTACAATATTTAGTCGTAACTTAAGATAACACCACTTGATAGTGCAAAGGTTGATTTACTCCTCTCCCTCCAAGTACATGTCATGCGGGAAGTATGAAAGAGTGACTCGGCATTTGGACATGGCTGTTGTAGATAGTGTTCTGTGGATTCGTGGAGCAAGTCAGGTGTAGTGTTCATATTAATTAGACAAAGAAGCGTACTCGTATTTATACGTATAACACAGAACAGCACCTCAACCTCACTAACTCCAGAAAAAGAAGTGTTTCCGGGAACATAGTTACGTGTTCGTGTAACTTGAAATTGCAAAATCCTTATGCACATTCTCGGAAAGCCAATTTGTTAAACAGCACTTGGAAATTGTACGGACGTGCCTGGTGCACAGTTATGCATATTCATAAGAAGTGTAAAGTTTCACCTAATGTGACGTGTAACTCATACGACTCTGTCTACTCTCCTATACAAACTATTGTCTGTTCAACAGTTCCTGATCTAAGAAGAATGAAGGGGAGAGATGTAACCTGTTTTGTAAACACCCGCGTTAACGTAGAAAGGACAGAAAATGATCAGTACGTAAAAGACGGAGTAGTTGAAAACATCGTTTACGTTTTATAAGCTTAATATTCTCCATAAACTGAAAATAACACTTAAATTGTCCTATTTTAAGCGAGTTCTTTGCTTTAATCTAGCGCGAATACACATTACAAGGTTGGCACCATCATCGTAAACGCAATTAGAAGCACAACTGCTGCCTCACCGTTTATTTGGGATTATTTTACTGACGTACTGGCTGGCTGCGTTCCTGCCAGGGACAATGAGCTGGTGAACAAATTGGATTCTTAAACGCTAATTCTTCCACTAATTCATGTTCGTCGAGGTACACGTTTGTAGAAATGGTTTTATTACAATGTTCGCTATGGATACAATGGGAATAAGATAATACAGTACGCTAAGGGTAAAATATATCACCTCGTACATGGATTTATTACTTATTATTCATTTTATAACTTAGAAAACTGAAATTTGACGTGGTAATTATTAATGCTTGTTTACATATTATGATTTGTACTATCTAGAAAGCAATAATGGTACATTTTCCCCAAAAGTGCTCGAGATATTTCATCGAAAAATGTTAAGGGTTATCTTCAATATATAACACATGATCGTGTGGAACAGAAGTTTTATATGCATAATCGTTTCTGAGATAAAAAATAATGTATTGTTACTTTGAGGTAATTCTTGAAAATTCATTCGAGTATAATCTCACCAAGATTAAATTAAATGTTTATTGAAATTTTGTTCCGCAGGATTATGCACTAGGACCGTTGCTATCAAACTGCTAAATTTGATACTTGAACATACAATAGTTTTAAAGATGAAAAAATGCAAACTGTAGAAAAGTAAAGATTTACTTTGATTTGTTGCAGCGATGTTTCAAATGCAAACACTTCAAAATAAAGCGACCTCAATAAACGTGTTTCGCCATCTTGCTCACGGCCTTCTAAAAGTGTGCATACAATACTTAGGAAACTGACAGTCAAAACAGCAAGAGATGCAAAAATAGCAAGCAAAAAGGGAGCCTGGCAGAGTAACAGTAATTTGTATTTAAATTAATTTATAATACTTAGAGTGATGACAGAAGCATGAAACCTCAATAATACAATCTCAATACTAAACTATTTTTAATGAAAAGAAAAAAATTGCAATTTCTAAATAATTTTACCTACATCTACCCAAGAGATTTCAAAAGCGGTTTAACATTTTATTCTCTTTGCATAACCAGACAAAAAAAGAAAGATTAATGACGTCTTATTTCAAAAAGGTATAAGTTTGTGTGATTAGTTTGTTCGTTTTGCTTGCAAGTTCCCTTAGAGGTCAGCAACTAGACTCGCTTTTACATTCGTCAGTGTATGTTTGTAACTGACTTAGGATAGAATAACGTGAACATTTGTTTACAAACTATGGAAAGCAAAACGGAACATTTCCGATGTTTTATGCTGTTTTTACTAATGTAAGGGCAAAATTGTCTCAAAATGCCGACAGAACATTTGTACTGTCTACGGGGAAGACGCAGTAACGAATCAAGCATGTTAAAAGTGGTTTAGTCCATTTCGAGCAGGGAATTTCTCCTTAAAACAGAAGTTTGGCAACTACGCTGTCCTAGATGTGCTGCGGGTGACGTGCGTTCTCAGGCGTTCTTTGCGATTGAAAGCACAAATGGAAACAATTGAATATTTATTTATGGGCTTTACAACTGCTTGCTGCTCAGCGTCCCATTCTATATTTTGCGTGAAAGAACGCTTAATTTTGCTCAGAGGTCTGTTTATCAGGCTTGAAGTTCGTTAATACGTGTGTGGTACATCTACTACACGGGACCACCACTTTACATCTCTTCCAAAGGAGGCGATGCTAAGGCTTTTTACAGCCCAAGAAGTCCGTTGTCTTCCGCCGGATTTGAACCCGTGACCACGAGAATCACAGGCTAAAATATTACCCCTAGAACATGTAGGACGACCGCATCTTTGAGAGATGCTGATCTGAAATACAAGTTTGGTTTTTAACCATTTTCCATTTTACTTTCTCTACTGGTAAGTAGGGGAAGTATTGTATTCCACCCAAAAATTCGAAGTCGAGATTTCACCGGAAATACATGTTTTGAGGCCCCCTGAATCCAAAAAAAAGCATTTTTAGAAAAAGGTCCGTGTGTGTGTCTGTGTGTCTGTGTGTCTGTCAGTCTGTCAGTCTGTCAGTCTGTCAGTCTGTCAGTCTGTGGACAGCATAGCTCAAAAATGAAAAGTCGGTTAAAAACCAAAGTTGGTATTTAAGTTTAATGTCGTGCAAGGATGTGACACGAAGATTTTGAAGAAAATAGCCCCACCCTAAACTACCCTTTACATGGAAAATTTTTCGAAAATTTTTATTTTCTTGAAAATGGCTCTAACGATTTTGATTAAAATGTCATATGTTTGAGATATTTTTATGACAAATGAAATCTATATCTTGAATTTTCTGGCCATAGCCCCTGTAGTCGTATTTACTCTGGACGACTTTTGCATAACTGGTAAACGTTAGAGATAGACCAAATTATACTATACAAAAAATGTAGATCTTGCTAAAATACACCATTTATGTCTCAATACATTTTCTTGTAGGGTGAACCATTTCGGAGATATACCTTGTTATGTGTGTGAGTTTCGGAAAACTTGGAACTTTCGTGAAATGGGTCCTCGTTGTTCATTTTTTTATATGTTACGTGTACAAAGAGAACGGAATCTCAAAGCTTTAAAAGATTTGACTATCGCACAAAGCCTACTGTATTCCAATATTCCCCTTGCACCTACAAGGAAATAAGCAATAAGATAATTTGTACAAATGTTTATTTTAACTAACACGAAGAAGATATAGGAATAAGAGTTTGTAAGAATGGTTAGTACAAGAGTAGAGAAAGTCATGTGAGGGCAACACATCCGATTTTTTTGAGTTATGCTGCTCGCTCGCTCTCGCTCTCGCTCTCTCTGTCTCTCTCTCTCTCTCATGCACACTCATAAACGTGTGCGCATGTTTGGGAACCTCTGAGTTTCAAAAAGCGCATTTTTAGTAAAATATATGAGTGTATGTATACACGCGCGTGTGTGTGTATGTGCGTGCATGTGTGTGTGTGTCTGTGCGTGCACCTGTGAATAGTATAACTCAAAAAAGTGGCTTAAATATCAAACGAGGTATTAAAATTCGGCGTCTTCCAAGAACTGAAAACATCTTTCACGTTTTATAAGCTAATTATTATACTGCATGAACTGAAATAACCTTCAATTTCGCTTCTTTGGTTTAATCTAGCGTAAATACACATTCCAAGGTTGGCACTATTATAGTAACCGCAACCAGAAGTATAGGTTACGCGTTAGTTCTTGACGAATGACCTTGTGCAGAAATCCACTGAGTTGGCCTACCCTTAATAAACAGGTCAGCAAATGTTTATGCTACGATAACAGACACATCTGTTTTCCTTTGTCGCGTTTGTGTATATGTACAGTCGACTGCAAAAGTTTTGTGCGGTACGGATGTATGTATGCATGCAACGAAAATAACAGGAATTCAGACGAGGAAGAAGACGAGGGAGAAATGTCGGGAATAGAACAAATGCAAGAAAGTTCAGTGGAAACAGTTATAGAGGTGTAGTGTATAATACGTGTGGCTGATATTACTGGAAGTGTGATAAATTGATTTGTAAAGCTGTACTACTTTAACTCAGAAGCATGTGCGTTATCTCACTGCAGACTGTACCTCCTCTCTCTCTCTCTCTCTCTCTCTCTCTCTCTCTCTCTCTCTCTCTCTCTCTCTCTCTCTCTCTCGATGCCAACGTTCCCGCAAAAGCTGAGTAGTGACTCGCATTCAACCTTCATATAAATTTTTCATTCGTCAAGAAGTAACGCGCGACCTGTACGGACCAAGCTTCAGATATCGCTGTGTAAATGATGTTTTCTAACATACCAACTCGCTTCATTCCTGCCAGGGCCTATGAGCTGGTGAATAAACTGTTACGTGTTTTCCGTGCCGGCGTGCTAAAGTGAGGTGCTCAAAAAGCAAGGGTGGTCAAAACTGGCGTTGAGGTCTATGCACAGTAGTGTCGACACAACACATCATACAGCTTAGCTATGTGTCTTCGCAAGCTACCGGTAGTGGAGTATTCTGATACATGCATAAGGTGAATAAGGACCATTGGTGGACAAAATATGTTTAATTAATGAAAATATATTGTTTTATCACAGAACAAAAATTCTCAGCTTTCTCCATAACACAACAAAATATTACTTAGATATTGTGATCTTCAGTTCAAAATATATGTATTTATTAAAGCACCAAATTACAGATTAATCTGGTTGTAATAGAAATAATATGTATCGCAGTAAATTTCAAGTTGCAATGTCGTGACCATTCACTTGCAGAATACTTTCTTCAAACCAACTTAGTTTCATCTATTGATATATTATTAGAACAATCAAGTTTAATGCTAGCCACCATATTCTTATCAGACAGTTTGGCCCTTAATCGTGGCTTTGTTGGCTTCATGAAAGAAAAAATCTGATGTGTTACATTCACATGACTTTCTCTACTCTTCTACTAACCATTCTTATAAACCCTTATTTCTATATATTTGTGTTAGTTGAGATAAACATTTGTACAAATTCTCTTATTGCGAATTTCCTTGTAGGTGCAAGGGAAATGTTAGAATACAGTGGGCTTTGAGCAATAGTTAAATTTTTAAAAAGAGCATTGAGATCCAGTCCTCTTTGCACGCTTAACATATAAAAATGAACAACGATGTTCCATTTCAAAAAAGTTTTGTTTTCCGAATCTGACACAAATAACAAGGAATATCTCCGAAATGGTTCAACCTACAAAGAAAAATTATTTAGGCATAAATTGTGTTTTAGCGACATCTACATTTTTGTATAGTAAGATTTTGTCTATCTCTTACGGTTTAGAATTATTCAAAACTCATCTAGACTAAACAGGACTACATAGGCTATAGCCAGAAAATTCAAAATATACATTTCATTTGTTATACAAATATCTTAAGCATATGTCATTTTAATCAAAATCGTTAGAGGTATTTTCACGAAAATCAAAATTTTCGAAAAATGTTCCATGTAAAATGCAGCTTAGACTGGGGCTATTTTCTTCAAAATCTTCGTGTCGCATCCTTAAAATACATTGAACTTAAATACCAACTTTGGTTTCTAACCGAGCTTTCGTTTTTTAATTATGCTGTCCACAGACTGACTGACACACACGGATCTTTCTATAATTTCCTTTTTTTTTTTTTTTTTTTTTTTTTTTTTTTTTTTTTTTTTTTTTTTTTGTTGATTCAGGGGTCTCAAAGCATATTTCCGGTGAAACATCGACATCAAATTTTTGGGTGAAATATAATACTTCCGCTACTTGCCAGTAGAGAAAGTAAACAAAACTTCACATGTGTAAGTTCTAGTGAACGGCGTTATAATTCGCGTTGCAAGTTTGAAAATATTCAATACTGTACGCTGTTGAAAGGTTTGTAAAAGGCAATTACATCCAGGCAGGGTTGCCAACATTTCAAAGTAAAATTATCGTACCAGCCATTCAAAATTATAGATTCGGATTCAAAATTATCGTACATCATAAACCAAATGCTACAACAATAAAAATATCAGTATAATCTTTATGAAAATGTAATAGTAAGGATGTTTATGATAGCCATATACAAGATTGATGACCTCAAACAGTATTACAACTTTAGCACTTATGTTTTTCGCATTATTCATGTGAAAGTACATCATCTTCCTTAACTGTTGCAGCATTATACAAGTTTGTTTTTGAGATAAACTTTAACATCTTCTGGGTGACTTGCATATTTTTGGATCCACCACATTCTTTCATAAGGTAGGATGACCGAATGATTCCATTTATTGTATTTAGCGCCAATCTGTTTCTAACTTTGGCTTTTATTAAACCCAGTTTAGAAACAAACTCTTTCACAAGAAGCGTTTCTGTAGGGCAACGAAATCTCTGATAATGCAAACTCCGCCAGTTCTTTGAAATCAGTATTTCTACCAAGGTGACATGTGTTTAACAGCACTCCAGAAACTGTCAGGTTCAGGCATGTTCTTTATTTCACACGGAGTGTCACTTATTCCGAGTTTTCTCCATTGAACATCGATTTTCTGTACACTGCCTTCTTCATTGAGATTACCAGATCTGGGCACACTGGTAAAAAGAGGGTAAAGGGTAGAAGGATTAGTAGGATATGAAATGGTTGCGTTAGAGGGTGTGACAAAACAGTGAAAGTGATATTTCGCCGTATCGAACCATCATACATTGAAATTATCGTACACCCCCATAATTATCGTATGAGTTGGCAGCCCTGCATCCAGGTGATTGTATGCATGCTTTAATTTCGTTGTTAATTCTTTGCTCCGTTCATGGTCACTGTCAGTTGTCTTTTATACACTCCTTCCTAGAACCCAGCCCCACTGCTTAGCTACAGCTAGCGGCGCATATTCATATCCCTGCCGTATATGAATTGCACATGCATTGTTGTTTACCTTTATACATCACAGAAATACAATATTTCATATTGCTTTGATTTTCGGTTTTGAGCCCAGAGCTTTTTGCTCTGACTTCTCTTACTATGTTACACAACACTAACTCTGGTAATGTACCTGAACATAAACGCCGTATGTTTGTATAAGACAAGATAAACCCACACCGAGCAAGTTCTTCATACAAAGCAACTTTCCTTTGCAACATGTTTCCTTTGACGTTGCACTTAGCTCAAACCGGAAGGTAAGTTAACTAAAGGGAAAGTTACTTGCCGCAAATTTACATGCGTTTCTCTCTTTAACAACATGAAGCTTTACGGGTTTAATTAGCCTAGCAACAAACTTGTCTTTTATAGCAGCACGATCTTCCTTTTATTTCATCCAAACAGCCGTGAAATGTCGCCAGGGAACAAGTCATGCGACAAGAGCCACAATTTACATAGGTCCGTACCACTGAGAGGAATGTTACCATGGCTCTACTGGAGCAAGGGATAAACAAGGGCACAAACATCCCCTATTTTAATATAATGCATGAGTAAATATAAAGCAGACAGCCAATAACGTCACAATGTTTAAACCGGTTACCAATGCACTAATTATAGTGTTCTAAAAATATCCAGTATCAAATGATTAACCATAATAGTTTACAACTGAACATAAAGTTGCAAAGTTGAGCCCGCCTCTGTGGAGGTTAAATGGCATTAAACCTAAAGAAACAAAGGAAGTTGTGAACACATGCATAGTTTATGACAGATGCATTTTGTGCAGAAAATAATGTGGTAGCACTGGTAAGAACCTGCAGATGATTTTAATAAATATTGTAATATGAATTGCAAGTACTTGTAAATTGTTCTCTTTCTTCTTCTTAGATCTAGCCCCGCGTAAAGGCACAATTGGTAGCAAATTTAGAGATTTCTAAACGACTCCAACTAGCTGCAGTGTTACAGTCGTGTGGGTCTGAGTGGCTTAGTTGATTAGACGTTGGCCTAGTGATCCCAAGGTCGCGGGTTCAAATCCGGCCCAGACCGATGGTTTTTAAATGTGCTTAAAAACGACAGCTCCATGTCAGTAGATTTACTGAACTCCTGCGGGAAACATTCCGGCACACCTGCGACATTGATGTGATCCTGGTAATTGACAGCGACGTTAAACAAAATAAAAAAGTTACAGCCATGAGATTGTTCCGCAAGGTCATGGTATGGAATTGATATCAAATTTGAATAAATCCTTTTCATATATATCACTCGTAACGGCTTTATTCTCTTATGACACTGTTTCAAAATTTAGATGATACTTTAATTAGGTAATCACGTGCAATATTTTGGGTAAAATTATTCCATTTAGTCCCGTAAGCCGTAACTATTTATATATAACAGAAGAAGATCGACTGCCAAGTCGCTAAATTTTGCATTTGGTTTTGAAGACTTGTAATGGAAATCGCTTCAGATTACAGTAAAATATCGCTCGGCTTTTCGGAACATTAACTGTCGTCGTCATCATCATCATCATCAAGTGGGATTTGTCACATTATTGAATAACTACTGAACCAAGAAGAATACGTGGAAATTTAAAGTATACCTACTATAATTGTCTAAAACTTTAGTCCACCACTGCGTAAATTGCTTCAGCTACAAAACATACAGACTATACTACTTTTGTAGAATTTGGATCCTCCAATATTTCATATCTGTTTCGTGAATATCAGATGATACCGGAATTATTGACACCTTAGATGTATGATTATATAAAGAAATGATATGGAGATTGGTATATGCATAAGATAATGAGCAAGGGTTACAGTCATTAGCTAACCTATCTCAAAGTGAGTGGGATCATTAGTGAGTTTCATGGTCAGGTAAAGGCAATTAGTTTAGGCCTGTGTAGCTAGGTAATTAAGGTTACGATTAAACCCTGTCAACAGAATATCATTACCTCAAAATCTAACTAGCAATTACTTACCCTATGTGGGTAGCTGCAGTTGCCAAGCTTTCACAGAAAGAACTAAAAATTATAGAGACAAGGACTTTCTCGAAGTTTCTTAATGGAAGATGGTAACTATAGTTATAGTTTTAAGAGCTGGCAATATGTGAAGGAACGTTGTGGAAGTAATACTTCTAGGCGAAGTTAACTAGAAAAATATGTTGCACTCACATGACTTTCTCTACTCTTGTACTAACCATCCTTACAAACTTCTTCGTGTTATTTGAGATAAACAGTTACAGAAATCTTATTGCTTATTTCCTTGTAGGTGCAAGTGGAATATAGGAATACAGTAGGCTTTGAGCGATAGTCAAATCTTTTAAAGCTTTGAGATTCCGTTCTCTTTGCACGGCTAATATATAAAAATCGAATAACGATCTTCCATTTGACGAAAGTTTAGGCACTGCAAAACTCACACAAATAACAAGCAATACCTCCGAAGTGGTTCATTCTAATAAAAAAATGTATTGGGAAATAGTAAATCGTGTGTTTTAGCGATATATATCGTACATTTCATTTGATGTTGCCTATCTCTTACGGTTTACCAGCTATGCCAAAGTCATCCATAGTAAACAGGACTACATGGGTTATAACCATCAAATACAAAATATGCATTTCATTTGGCATAAATATTTTAAACATACCTACGGCATTTTAATCAATATCGTTAGAACCATTTTCGAGAAAATCGAAATTTTGAAAATTGTTTCAAGTGTAGCTTAGGTTGAAGGAATTTTCTTCAAAATCTTCGTGTCGCATCCTTAAAAGATATTAAACTTAAACACTTAAACACTTAAATACTTGGTTTTTAGTCGATTTTTCGTTTTCGAGTGCTATCCACGGACGCGTGCGCGTACGCGCACGCACGCACGCACACACACACACACACACGCACGCAATCCCCCCCACACAAACACACACAGAGACCTAGTTTCTAAAAATCCCCTTTTTTTTTAATTAACGGGGCCTCAAAACATATTTCTGGTGAAATCTCGACATATAATTTTTATACAATACTTCCTCTACTTACTATACGTAGTAGAGAAAGTAAAGAAGAGCGTGTATCGCTAAAATTCGGACTTTTCCGTCGAGTCTTCCGTGCCTTAATCAAGTGTTTACTTGTGTTTAAGAGTTAATAGTGCCCAAAGACCGTGCGTGATCTATGTAGATTCGGTAACTTTAGCTTATTTTCTCCGACTAACGGTAGCTTGCACCTTGCTTATTAATTCATTTTATTATTAATATTATTACCTATTATTATTATTATTATTATTACCTATTATTATTATTATTATTACCTATTATTATTATTATTATTATTATTATTATTATTATTATTATTATTATTATTATTATTATTATTATTATTATTATTATTATTATTATTATTATTATTATTATTATTATTATTATTATTATTATTATTATTATTATTATTATTATTATTATTATTATTATTATTATTATTATTATTATTATTATTATTATTATTATTATGTTATTATTTGTTGTTTTAGCAGTAGTAGCACTAGTAGTAATACTGTCACGCCGTCCGGCAGCCGCCATCAAAGAGCTTCAAGATCAAACTACCTCTCAATATTGTGTGACGAGTAAACAACGTAACAGTAGAGCGGGCTGGAACAAAGACACATTATTCCAGACTGCTCAAGAAAATGTACATGTGCTGGGCTTGTTTATGAAAAGGTGGATTTCGAGAAAAATCCGTGCTACGTGATTCTTGCATGTAAAAGCGGATGCAGCGGAGAGAGCAGTTCTCCGAAGTCGTTATAGTATTTAACAGTTAGCTTTTAAGGTGAGTGTGTACAGGCAGCGTCGAGGGAAATTTGATGTGTATCGTCAGAGACAGTTTCGACATCTAATCGCCGCGTGTGTAGCAGTTTTAGGGAGTGTGATCGTTGAAGCCAGCTATTTATTAGACACAGTAGAACTGAAAGACAGTGTAGTACGTGCCAAGGTTACGATAAGTCAGAATACCTGTAAGATACACGGTCACGACAAATTATAATTGTGCTGGCGACAAAAAAGGATTATGTTACGATAATTTTAGAGGAAATAAAATGACAAAAAAGTAACTGAGTTTGTCATTTGGCTTCATAAGCATTCAGACACCACAATCATTGATGAAGATAATAACATTTTTTTGGGATGGCGTAAGCACCTTGCCAATCTAAATGTTGGAAATGCTAAAATTAATAATTAACATCTTTAAAATAATATTTTATATAAACTTTTAATTAAATCAAATCAATCAATTTATTATATTACACAATTTGTATAATATAAAAGCTTGTCGCGAGATATATCTATTTTATAAAACATTTGTTCTCAGAATTACTTATATCAAGATCAAATTATGTATTGTATTCTTTTTTTATCTGTGCATCCTTTTCAGGGCATTTAAATAAAAGCTTGTTTTTTTTTTTTAAAGAAAAAAGCTTTTACTGTTGATTTATTTTTTAATTATTGCTGGGTGTGTTTCTGAGTCTGTTCATTTCATTTAATGCAGCATTGTTGTATGGTCGTTTGCCTGTCAATTTAGTACAGTCTAGTTCTTCAATAAGGTCAGCATCACACATTGCAATCCAAACTAAACGTGTATACAAAATTTTAGCTCAATCGGTTGAGGATAACTACTTTAAAAATCAGTTGAGGATTTGACCCAAACATACAAACATTCCAAGTTAAATAAAAGCTTGTAAAAAGGAGCAGTAAAAGGCTTGCAATTAAATCCTCTCATTTTCTACACGGGACACTTTCTCTTCTCCCTCTGTACCTAAACCTGGTTATCAAAGCTTCCTAATCTCACCTTTAAAAACCAAGTTGCGTAGCATTCATACGTTGATATTATTCTTGTAATGAAATTGTCCTTGTCTATAAGTTAAAAACATTTTTTTTTAATTTTAATAAATAATATAATTTCTACATAGTCTAAAAGTAGGCACATCCCGCTGTTTTAAGTGCCAACTTCTTATTTTGTATTGTAATCGCGAATTTCACTATAAACAAGAAAATGTATCACTTTGTGTTAACAGCTATTGAGCACTTTTAATATCAAAGGAATACGTTTCTCTTTGATCTTTTGATCTACCGAGCACTAATTATCCCGTTCATTTGCTTAAAGACGCTTAAAAGACGAGAAGTAATTAATCCTTTCATTAGTATTACTATAATAAAGCTCATAAATAAACCATATATGCAACTTGTAGCATATATTTCCTCGCCGCTGGTTTTACCAGATTAATTTTTAACGTACTTGGCAACCAGTGTCACGAACAAAAGCCGATCGAAAGGTTTTTATAATACAGCATGACAAATGAACTACGAGGTGCGGTGCGGGAAAAAACACCAAATTTTCCGCTCTTCATTCAGTTGGGGGTCATTAATTTTCTTTCACCTGTAATTTAACATCGATTTCAAGCTCTATTATTGTTCACAGAGTCCATTGTGTTCGTGATTTACAAGGGCATCTGTTAGTGACACCAAAGGTGTGTATCCTTTTATGAGAAAGAGGAAACGTGTCAATATGGTTCAAATTAAAGGCCACTTCTTCATACTGACTAGTGGTCAGTTTTCCGAGGGATTCTGCAACGTAAACCAGCTTCTAGAGGTCATGGACTTAACGGATCATGATCACAATGCATTAGAATAGTCTAGTAAACATACTCTTACGTTAGGGAGTGCAATAATGGTGAATATATACCAGGAGAACAGAAAACCTCCGAACGACCTGCACGGTGTTTTGCTTGTCCACATCCTTGGCGTTCGTTGCCGTCTGTCGCTATCATAGAAAGGCGCAGATGAAACCATACATTTTAAAAGTACTTTTAAAAGCTTTACTGACAAACTTTATGAATGGAGACGCTAAAACTGGCAACCGTCGTCTATATATTTCTGGCACCTGTTTTGGAAACTATCCATCACTCGCCGTAGTTCATGTTGAGAAATACTGGCAACTTCTTGGCGGATATTTTGTTTTAATTCTTCCAGGGTGTATGCGTTTGTCTTGTACACTTTATGTTTTAAGTTTCCCAGAGATAGAGATCACTTTTTGGAGCTATGAGAAACATTTCTCCGCTAATGACGCAATACACCAAATTTGTCGTCATGAAGGGTTACTTCATATACAATATTAGCTTCTGGATTGTAGGGCCACTTTTTTTTTTCCAAGTCAACAGTTGACGCCCATACATACCCAAATACAATTTTTCTCCTTTTTTTAGACAATTAACTGACAGGGAACGTGATTTTGCCTTTTTTATAAGACTATGCAAAGTTCATACGGCCAATCTTTCGAAGACACCATTTGATAGTGTGTTCCAGAACAGGATTATCCCTCGGTGTGAGCCCCTCAGTCCCCCGACTTAACCCCCTGCAATTTCTATCTCTAGAGTAACTTAAAACTTAAAGTTTACAAGACATTACCAGCATTTCTCAACGTGAACTACGGCGAGTGATGGATGGTTTCCTAAACAGGTGCCAAAAATATATGCACAACGACAGTGGCCAGCTTCAGCATTTCCTTTTGTAAAGTTGCCAAGTAAAGCCTTTACAAGTAGTTTTAAATATGTTGTAGTTGTAGCGGCAGACGGCAACGAGCGCCGAGGATGCGGGCAGCCAAAACACCGCGCAGCACATTCGGAAATGTTTTGCTCTCCCGTTATTTTAATTTCTATCTAAACTGGCACAGAAAACGAATTTATCAAAATGCAAGGGTGTCATTATTATTTAACGAGGTCTTTGTAGCCTCGCCTTCTATTCCTCTCTTTACCCCCTTCCGATGACTAAGCGGTATTTATGATACTTGCTGCGATGGGCAAGACAGAGTAATAACCAATAACATGACAGTATACAAGGGAAGCTCTAATTACTTCTGATGTCTCACTGAATCATTACTCATTAACAGGGCCCGGATGTTTATCACCTAAAAATGTTACAAATATGCAAGCATTTATGACCGAAAAATAGAAAATATGACGATAAATATGACCTAACATTTTTTGGGTGCAGTATCGAAAACTGAATTTAATGCTGTTTAAATTAACATTATATTTAAAAGTCTAGCAGAGTGAATATCAAATAAATATTAATTTTATTGTTGCATTATGAATTTATTTAATTCCTCAATCCAGAGCTAAGCCTCAGCTCTACACAGAATGAAATAAATGTCACATTTTGAAGGACGATCAGACAGAAGAATTAAAGCAGCAAATTACATAAAACTTATGCTCCAATATATTTCTAAGAAAGATAATTTTATGAAATATTACAGATAAGAATTAGATGTGAAAAATCGGTCTTTAGGACAACTACAAGTACATTGTGAAACTAGAATAGAAATATAAAATTATGACAAAAATACGAAGCTTTAAGAGAAAATATGACTATGATATGAAAAATAACAAAGGAATAACAAAAAACGCTAAAAAGTCAAAATATGAATTTATATGACCCATGAGAATTGTATAATTTAAATTACCATTGATAAAATCGTGTTTGGTTATATTTCCCATGGAAAAAAGCACAAACAAAACTATGACATGTCGAACATCCGGACTCTTCTCATTAAGCCACAACTGTTGTTCCTTTCACAGCATGCCGTGCGTGCGCATCAGAAACTATACATAGCCAGATTATTGGTCTATGACAAACTGGTAACACAGTACTACAAATACCTATATACTAAATACTATACTAAAATACAATACCTACAGAACGTATTATTTTATATTGGATTTTAATGCCACCTAAGGAAGGCGGTTTATTACACAGGCTATAAAAGAAAACCTTTTTTCGAAAGCATAACCTGTATTATAATATGACGTAACAGACCAACTCGTTTAAAGATTTTTTAACACGAATTTTAGCTCCAGTATAAATAGAGGGAGAATTTGTGGAAGGGTTAAACGTTCCTATATTTTTCAATGTCTTAACGCATTATGCTTACTGTAAAGCTTTGCACCTTTTGTGGTTCTAAGGACAAAGCTATAACCTTTTCTTATAACACGGAATCTTTAACTAAATAAACACTGCTTGTTTCAAGCAACATAATAGACATTAAGAATTTGGAGATAAATCTCAAGAAATATAAAAACCTGGCTTTATCAATCCAAGTACCCTTCCCCTCTTCACTTGTCCTTATTACAAGCACCACGACTCTAACCGCATATTGCAACTGTCAGCAATTCTTTGGTCACTAGTTATGCCTCACTCCTTTTAGAAACAAGTGGGAGATGCTCCCACATAGGACACTTTACTAAATTCGATTTCTGTAAATCATTATTTCGATTTCTCTTTCAAACACTGATTTTACGACAAATTTACAGCCAGTGATCCTGATTTTTCTAAAATGCTAATTTTATAATACAAAATTATTTGTTGTGGTTTAACAAATGCACCCGAAAGAATGTTTTTTGTGATTTCAAATGTTGCTTGAAATTGTTTAACCTGTAATACTCAAGAGTCACAGCATACATATTAAAAATCTTTACAGTAAAAAAAAAAAAATTATGTAGCAGTACCTTTTAAAATAATAACCATGACAAGATCAACAGGTATGAACATAAAGCTGAAAATTCGAACCTTTCAGAGTTTCTAACACTTAAAAGTAACACTTCCTTCTCCATTATATGTATAACAGTCCTTGTAGACTTTTTATTGTATCATGTGATTTTTGATTATTAGTACTGCGATACTTATGTTGAAAAAAATTAAAATGCTCTCTTGCTCGATATTTGCTTTAAATACTTACATAGTTGTATTTCAGATCCGGGTGCATGTAGTCCACACCTGCAACAATAATATTGCCATTGTTAAAT
Source organism: Tenodera sinensis (assembly GCA_030765045.1). Classification (NCBI taxonomy): domain Eukaryota; kingdom Metazoa; phylum Arthropoda; class Insecta; order Mantodea; family Mantidae; genus Tenodera; species Tenodera sinensis. The sequence continues at coordinate 65,181,530 of CM060961.1, forward strand.
TACACATAAACTTAGTGCTTATGTTATTCATATACAGGAGTTTGACACACTTTTTAAGATAACTGATACTAAAACTAGGGGCTTTAACACTAACGCTCATACCAGAAATTGCAGATTATATCACTTAGAGGAATAAACATTGCTATCACCCTTGCTTTTGTGATACTAAGCGAGTCAGCTGCCCCTTATTTCACAGTTTTATGCAATCCGCATTTTATATTCTAACATAAAAACATCCGTCTCTATGCTAGCTTCTATCCAGTTATTTAACACGGCTTTATTTGGTTACACACTCGACGAAATAAGTACTAATATAGATGTTAGAACATCGTCTTTTGATATACTCGTAATTAGACAGCTGACGTTAGCACCACTGCAAATGTAGACTAGGACCAGCGAATGCTGCATGTTGAACGGAATGTTTCTCTCTCAAGTTACGAGATAGCTCGGTTGCAACGCGCGCACAATTGGTAGTTATCCGCGTGCTGTAGAGGTGGTTCGAACCATGTGAATTTGCTAATTTTTCACCGTGCAATATTCATAAAGAACGTTCGTTGAACAATTATTGTACCTCAATCTGTTATTTTAACTCGTAATTGTTTTATTTCGATTTTATGATATTGTTGTATATGAGGATATTTCTTCCGGCACAGATACTGAGCTGCTTGTGCCTTGGCTCTTGCTACTCCGTAGATTGAAAGCATATCAACATGCACATCTGGCGAATGCATCATGGCAGAAAACATCCAGCGACAGCAAACGCGTTGAGAATGAAGGGAGTCGGTTTCATAATAACATACTGTATCATGCCAGGGCATTCTATTACAGTATACAGCCAACCAAAAAGGAGTTTAACTATAATGTCCTAAACCATCAGGGACTTCAAAACTCGTAGATTGTGAAATCGGTTTCTAAGTTTAGATGAGCATAAAAAATTGTACAACGCCGAGACGCGGATCCCTGTTTCTAGAGTTAGCGCAGAGGACACGGTCATAATTCTCTTCAGCTGTTTGGAGATTTGAGTGAAAGCATATTCCGAGTTCAATCTAGAGTCCTTATGCCAGGCACTAAGTCATAGCCACTTAGCGAACTTTCGTGCATAATTTAGACTCTTAAAACAGCTTCAACCCATTTGCTGGGTGTTTTAGTAGTATTACTTAACTGGCAAAAGCTATTATGCATATTACTTGAGATGTACGAGACGTAGTTCAGGCCAAAATTTAATTAAACTGTTATTACATATGTGCATTGTACGGTCACTGGTGGATAAGGAGTGCCTGTAATTTTTTGTAGTCAACCCCGGCTCTAAGTACAAGAATCCATCATTTTATTTTTAGTTTATGTTGTTAGTGTACTCATATGACGGGTCCGTTTTATCAGAGGCGTTTACTGAATTGCGTTGCTGTAAATACTCTAATACAAAGTTTGTAAAATCGGCTGGAAACCCGGAATTCGC